>CM063285.1:52714109-53314109 GCA_032173965.1 Sitta carolinensis | reverse complement strand
AACTGCTGACAGTGGCAATGAAAAAGAAGCAAGATATCCCCAAATTCTGCTTGGGAACAGAAGACCTTTTGAGCAGTTTTCACCCTTCTGCCACCATCCTCTAGCTGCTGACTGCCACACACACACACACTTGTCTCATGGTCCCCCAGAGGTCTTCACATTTTTCAGAATAGGTATTAAGACAGAAAAATCCAGAACTATGCTAAGTGGATTTCAATTTAATATGGTAATGTTAAAGATTCAAAACCACAGCCATTGATTACAGAAGCAGATTCACTAAAAAAATACAAGTACAAGCCATAAAAAGAGTCGATCCCATTAGCAGAAGGATGTCCTGTGTGTCTAGGTGCAAAGAGTGGCCAGAGAGATGTTTGACTGAGTTCACAGGGCTTCACAGAATCTGGGTACTCTCAGCTCTGGCTCTCAGATATGCCATGGCTGCAACATCCAGCAAACATCAGGGTCACAGATCCCAAGCCTACCTAGTCAGGAAATGTTTTGTATAAGGCAGCTTCTACAGTAGCCTAAGAATAGCTCCGTGTTTTTCTACAGGACTAACTGTGGGCCATGCCACCACACAAGGGGATCAGGGAACACACTTGCACTGGATCTTTCTACTACAAGTCATAGAACATTCCTTACTGCCATAACAGAAGTGGAGCAGGACTCAACGATACTCAGCGCCAGGAAGGACAGCTGGTTTTCTGGAGACTTATGCTCTACAAGGATCTAAACAGGATTTTGACACCAGACCAAAGAACTTGAAAAAAATCCCTGAACAGAAAGCAGCAGAGCAGAGCTGGAAAAATAACTCAGAGCAAAGCCAAAGGGACTCACAGAACAGCAATGTACATGAAGCAGAACCTGAGGAGTGGCAAGCTGTGTAAACGACTTAATTCTGCTCATGTCCTGTTCTCACAGAGCAGAGGAAGAATCACTCCCACTTCCAGCATTCAGTTCTGCTGTCCTCCCTCCAAAAGAAAGAGAGCTTACAGCAGCAAGTAATAGTCCATAACATCCTCACGTAATATAAGCACATGCAGAAACACACAGATACAGTAAAAGGGAAAGAAGCTGGCAACACTTAGGAGGAAAAAAGTTTTTAGACCATGTGAAATTAGCCAGCAAACATCATCTTGGGTTGCCAATTCCCAGTAAATGCAGACATGAATTTCATAAAGATGCTTAAATACCATCTGAAAAAAAGTATTGACTCCCAGTAGAACAGCTTCATACTTGAGGTTTGTACCATTAAGATTCATCCTAGAGGAAAAAGCCTCATGTGCAGACAAAAGTTTCCTTTTTCAAGGCCTGTTACTGAAGGAGCTTTTCAAGTTCAAGAATCTTACTTTTTTTTTTTAAGAACACGGCTGGGCAGAATAGCATCCAAATTCAACAGTATCAGAGGCAAAGACTAGAGGTTCTCCAAACCCTGTGTTAAACCATCAGACTAACCCCTTCAGGCAACAACGTTCAAGGTAAGAAAAACAGTCATCTGACTTAGAAAAATAACTAGGTCAAGAAAACACTCTGCTGTGGTTAGAAAAAACCCACAAGTCCACTTCTTGACAAACTGTATGACCTGCACAACTCCAGTTTGGAATGTAGTTATCAGTTATGTTTCAGCACAGAAAACTTAAATCTGTTTGTGACAGCAAGATCATTTTAAGGAGTAAGACTGGACACTAACACTCTCTAACGCTGCTCAACCTAAATATTTTTTTCAAATAAATTAATGACTCCATTAATTAGAAATTACAGCTATAAGTAAAGGACCTTTTTCATCATAATGAAGGGGGGAATTACACAAGATCTAGATTAGCCAAGCTCAGATGCACCTGAAACAAAGCCCTAGATGGATGGCAGTTCCCAACCCCCTTCCCTCCCCTTTTATAAGCTACCTAGATATCCACCTTGTTCATGGCAGGAAGAACTAAAAGCAAATTGAAGTCTGGCATTATCTCCAACAACTTGGCAAACCACAGATTAATCCTCAGGTACTTTTATTGATACCAGAGTAAATCAGATTTCAGTTAGCTGGGCCTATTTACTAATAAAGGATTGGAAAAATTAAAAGTATGTTTGAATTCAAGCCTGGTCAAAGCTAAAGGTATTGGGACCAGACCTGCTGAAGATCTCTCATCAATATGAACAGTTGTTCCCATAAGCCTGAGACTATAAAAGAAGTCTCAGATGTGCCCTGGAGCTGTTAGGAAAAACTTTCCTATTCTACAACAACTATTTTGAAAGGCCCTCCTTCTCAAAAATCACTGTTCCTTGGACAAGGTACAAAGGCTAAAAGCCCTAGTGTCAAAAAATCATCAACAACCCAAGGAATTTCACGAGTTTTGTACCAAGCACAGATGAACATCAGATGCACTGAAACAGCAGGGATTTGGAGACCACTCATGTTCAGCAGACACCAAATGCTATGGGTAGGACTCCCACACAAGGGTGAGCTCTCATGATGAAATGCCCCAGGCTACTCTCAGAAGAAGCCAAATATTGACAAATGGAAACTTCTAGCTAAGCAAAGTAATTATTTGTAGTACTTTGAACTAAGCTAAAAATACAGTCTTTGATAGATCATGGACCCTTCTCATCTAATGCAGTATGGAGCTGGCACTACATGCACACCAATACAGGCAAAATGTATCACTTGTCCCCCTCACAATAGTAACTACTTTTTAATAGACTACATTTTCATTTTTAATAGATTATAGCTTAATCTGTGATGCCCTAAAATATACTCACAAGAACTAAGCAAATAAAAAAAGTCCAGAAGGTAATCCTGTGAGATCAAGTCATATTGTTATTGTGCCACGATATAAAAAGTTGGCATTTAAATGTTTCACATATTAGATCAAATTATAAACTAGGTAGAGAATGTTTCCCTAAACCACACCACTAAAAGTAAAAATACCTGTCAGATGCTAACGCATGCTAAAGCTTAGCAGGACAAGGACACTAATTATCCATGATTCATTAGCCATCCTACAAATCTGTAATTGCTTCCTCATATGGAAAGTTCTTAAGGACTGTCATACCCTGATGCCTGGCAGTCAAAAGATGACTCACTCACTTTGAGACAAAACATTATTACCAAAATATAATGCCTGTTTCATACAGACACTGTAATCACCATTGTATTTGGAAGATGAAAACAAGGAAAGGAATTCAGCTTCCCTTCCTCTGAGTCGTCCTGATAGAAAACTCAAACCACAGGGGTGGCAAGGGGAGGGGAGTGAGGAAGGGAAAAACAAATGTTAAAAGTGGTTTCTATAACCAAACCCTCCATAATTTCAAAGCATGTATGACATTAACACACTGCAAAGTGACCACAGGAAAACACAGCTTCAGGGGAGATAATGCCTTATAGCAGTGCTGTGCACACTGCCATTTGCTTCAGGACATCCTTAAACAACAAAAATGCAATGAGTTGGGAGAGCCCAAATTTAAAATTACACAATAGAGGTTGTGAAAAGAAGTGTTTCACGGTTAGCACATCTTCATCTACATAAAATAAAACACAAGAAAACTAAACCAGCAAGTGATGAAGGAGGGTCTGCAATTCAGAACAAAAAAGGATACAGTTTAAGTTACTTTTTTTTCACCTACAGAACTTACTGGAAAAAAATAATTCAATTTCCCAATAAATACTTTAGTGGATGGGGCAGGGGGAGTTTCAATTACATCCCAGATTCAAAAAGAACTAAGAGGAAGTTGAGAAGCAGTAGTTTCCACATCTCATTTCATATTTAATTACACACACCCTTTTCTCTAGCTTCAGTCAATTGTAGAATTATCAGAACTGTTAAATTCAACAAACTGATAGAGCAAAGATAACTTGCTATCAGAGATGTTTCTACTTGAGTAAAAAAAAAATATATCTTTCTTATTTAAGGAAAATCAAAAATACTGAAAATGTTAAAACTCGAGCACCCCTCTCAGTTTAACTGATGCTACACCACCAAGCATAGAGGACCCAAACTCATCACGCCAATTTGCTGCTGGGGTCTCTTACATCTCCCTCTTGCAATAACTACACTCTTAAGGCAGCATGGCTCTGCCAGGAAGCCCTTAGAGCTTACACCATCTATACATATACTGAAGCCATAAAGGTTTGACCAGCCACAGACTGTTCAAAAGGAAAGAATTCCACGGGGCAGTGTCTCTGACAATTAAATCCACTTGGAGCCGAGTTACATGGTACTTGGATAGAGCCCACAAGTTTTACATGAAAAGCTCAGACAAGTCAGTTCAGTAGCTACAAACGATCAACATCATCTGGGATCTTAAGCCCTATAAGATTCATTGTCAAATTAAGTTATGACCTGTCCCACGTTTCTTATAGGCAGATGTTGGAAGGTTTATACAGTACATGCCTCCTTCTGAGAAGGACAGTATCTAATCCAATACATCGTTTATTTTAAGCAACTCTTCTTCTCACTTGCACAAAAATTCTTCACAACACACTGAAGAACTAAAAACCACACTTGAGTCTCTGCACCTCCCCAGCAGCAGAGAAAGCGCCTAATGCTTACTCCCCAAAGGCCCTTTAAAGTCAATCATGGCACAAGTGCTGCTACACATATTTTGGTGAAAATTCTCAGCTCTTTGTACAAGAGTACTTCTGTTTTCACCTGGTACAGTGCTTAAACTTATTTTAAAAAATTAAAGCTTAATTTTGCTATGTTGCTTTGCTCGTTATTAAGCATAATATCCAGTTTTAAAAATAAAGATTTTCACATGCTTCACATTAAAAACCATTCGGGAAGAGATGGAAAATGAACATCAGTTTTGCAACACCACAGTGTTAATAGGAACTGTGTAATTATAGATAAGCCTTTTAACTGATGTTAACAAAGTCACTCTTGAAATAGAAAAATTTAGAGACCTCCTACGTTACTTTCACACAACAGATGTGCAGTTCATCTATTCAGGATTAGAAGGATGAAAGAGCCATACAACTATGCCTGAAATGACAAAATCCAACTCAAAACTGATTGTCAGATAGTAACATAACGCCCAGTGGAAAAAACCAGACTTTTGACAAGGTTAAAAAGCTGTCTTTAAGCTTAAGTCAACTACTTATGCCAAAAACGCATACTCCAAAAATAGTTTCATACTCCCTTGAAAATACTACTGCCATTTAAACAAGTTCCTGTTCAAACAATGGACACAGAAAGAGACAAGCACTAGTTGCTACATATGATTAAGACGTTTAGAAGAATGCTATACTGATTAATAGTGGCATAAAATAAAGTTGTAGTGGGGGCGTTTTGGTTGTTTGGGGTTTCTTTTAAATATTTGGAGCTTAAGCCCACTTACATGCTTTTTATTCTGATACATGTTATATATTTCTTTTTAGTTACAAAACAAGCAGTTGAGTATTTCTAAATCAATAAGTACTTCACCATAGGAAGTAGCATCTGTATAACAACTGACAAAGTAGGGTAAATAAAGCTTAAGATGACTGAAAAAGATTCATCACTTGCTGCAAAATATTCATTTCATTAACCTATTTTACTGGAATACTTTGAGGAGGTTTAAATTAAGATACCTACCTACCTATTAGGGAAAGGAATCAGCTAAGTGTTTGACTGGAAATGGAGATTCAGCTGAACACCTCACCTGGTGCTACTCAAGTCCTTGAAGTTCTGAAATAAGCTCTCATTCCTGGCTATTATTTCTCAGAGCAAAATCTCTTGCTCATGTGTAATTCTCTAACTCATGAAGAAAAAAATTTCCAGGCCAGAAAAGCAGTGTAATTCATAAATTTTTCACAAAGCAGAGAAGTGTAGCTGGATACAGGCTCCCAGGCACTAGGTACAACATTTCACATCTCCTACTCCTCCTCTTGCTCCTGCAGAAGTCGCTTTCAAATGGAGACGAAGACATCTCACATGTTTTTATTAACTAGAGGATCAGGAAGATTAAAGTTCTATTTCCATGAAATACTATCATGACAGTAGGAAACAGATCCAAAAACACATGACACTATCTTAAGTGAGTCTGAATAACTTTTATAGCTTAGGCAAAACTGCCTCTGCTTCCCACAAAAGATGCTTTTATCTGCTAAGGAAACCACATCCCTGGAGGCATTTAAATGGCTACAGTGGACCAAATACTAGAAAAATACATATTGTAGGAAGTAATCATGCATCAACAGAGAATGAGACAGGATGATTTAGGACACCTTTCCTCAGCCATGATTTTCACAATTGTTTTTTAACAGATTGATAGCCAAATGTAAATAGCTACTCACACAAAATTTGATTCAAACTGCTGTACACTTATTTTTTATTTAATTTGAGAATAAGGGAGGTTTAATCACACTACATAGCAGATGCATACTGCTTCACTTCAGAGAGGCAAATTTAACTTACAGTCTACCTCAAAATACTTGGAAATATATTAGACATCCATTGTCCAGAGAGGTGCAGAGCTCAGGAACGCCTGTGCTCTTCCAGCTGTGACAGTGGTGCTGGGACTGCCAGCAGCCATCACTGAAGTTTGCTCAAGAAGTAAATGCCACAGGAGGAGGCATCTCAAGAAACTCCTCATACCTTCCACATACCTGGTCCTCTCCAAAGAAAATTTCCCCCTGATCTTAGCAATTCTCTGGCCTCTTAATTGATTTATATTGAACAAACATAGCTTGACCAATCTCTAGCAGATGGAAGCCAACTTGCACTTCACTGTTCAAAATCCTGCAGGCATAGCAGGAGTTGATCTTAACTCTACTGAAGCTTAGAAAACGCACAAGTATCTTACTGTACTCATTTTCATTCAGATATTTGTCCTCCAAGACAAGATTACTCTTAAAGAAAAACCACAGATATATTGAAGTATTTAGCCTTTCGCACATAGGGAGACACTGCATGGGCAAAGAGTAGAAAAATCTTCCCTGAGGTCTATTACTCACAATTTATTTCCAGCTATAAATGATGTTTATGCCTAGAACTACACAAAATGGATTTAAATCACTGTTTTACTTAGCTGAGCAATTTTGATACAATGTTGATATTTGAAATACAAATCAGGTTATCTTTTGATTTCTTGGTTTATGATCACTTACAGAAATTACCATCACAGGAAGAAAAGAGAAAAATAAAAGCCCAACAAGTCCCCAAGGTGTTTTTCAAAGTAAAGGTAGGCCAGGATTAGTTTTTTTTTTTTTTTTTTTTTTCAAATGTTAAGTTAAAGGCTCCCCTGGTAATAGGCATTACATTTTAAAAAAAGAACTACAATTCTGTTCCTGGCTCAATTGCTTCATTCATAGCTGTTTGGTCTTAATCTCATATGAGAGGAAACTATTAGTGTTATACAGCTATATTTACTACCATTTTATTGATCCAAATCAACCCCAGCCCAATCCTCCTGTACACATTACTCATCTGTATTGTATTTTCCACAAACCATGTTCCAAAACCCAAGGGCATCGAGGGTGCCCTGCAGAACAAGATACCCACATACAGTGCAAAGACATCTACCACCTATTTTATCTGAGCAGCGCTGCACCATCCGTGAACCACTGAACTGCAACATGTCATACACAGGCAGAAAAACCAGCCCCACACTCTCACCAAGAGATGCTGCAGTACATCTGGCAAATGCATCACATGAGCTTAGGTGGTGACGTGCTGCAGTCGTATTAAAGACCTTCCCAAATCACACTGCACTCATGTGCAGGACATACAACAGCCTTTGCTGAATCCACAAGCACAAATTACATCTACCCCAAATAACCTGTTTGTGCCCATTTAGACAGGAGCTAGAGACCAGCTTTACATAAGCATCTCAAGCTATTTAAAGCAACATGTTTACTATTTCCAGGACACAATCTGAATGAACTTCATGAGCCAGCACTTAACCTACTTTAGCCAGTGCAGCCCTGACTCACAGGGCAGGCACCCTGTGAGCTCAGTGAGGGACTTGATACCACTTCTTTATCTTGCACATGCTAAAACAGCAACCTGGGAGAGAGCTTAACAAAAGGGAGCAGCCCCTTCACTACACTAATCACAGCAAGAATTCAAAGAATCAAGAAGAATGCTTCCACATTTACTCTGCTTAAACTTTGTGAGGTCATAGTATGGCTAATTCATAAACTTATTCCCATACTAACCATTACAGTAACCTCAAAGGGCAAAAACCAGCCATTGCTGGTAGTTCTCAGACTGCAACTACATATTTTGTTACCCTGGCTTAAATACCTAAATAAAATAATTAGTATTACAACTCACCCTTGTATCTAACCACAACGGCTTCTAGAAACTGGTCCACACAAATTGAATCAAGTAAGTGGATGCAGAGATTGCACAATAGAGATCAGGAGTTACCAGGAAAGTCTGTAATAAAAGCAGCAGCCTCCTGACCCAAGTTCAGTTGCAACACTGCTGATGTGCTCTGCCCTTTATTAAGTACTGCCTCCTCCTCCCACCCTTCAGGGACACATATCCACCCCCAACATTTACCTCTGCTTTGTATGTGTTTTTAAACCACTGTGAAAATCACTATCAATTAGTCCTGCTGCTTATTCTCACATGTAAGTGACACTAGTTTTGCTGTTTTGGTCAAAGTTGACATATTTCACTCATTTGTTCACACTCACCCTTGTGAGAAGCCCTTGTTATTATATAGAGCCATTACATCACTGCTATCGGCAGCATAAAGGCAATAGTCATAAAGCACTTGTAGCTCAGTTGACTTTAAGGATCAAAGCTACCCAACTGTCTTGCCTGTTGAGCTGAAATTTCAACCAAGACTAAATCAAGCATTCAGGTGTTACAGGTGATGATGAGCTGTTCACAAAAATTAAAATGTTCTGTAACGCTGTGGAGGCCTAAGATACATGGTTAAAAAAGCCGATTATCAACAGAAAACAACTCTCTCAGTATTTGTCAGAGTTTGAACCACCGATGCACACTCTGAAGCCCCCAAGATGCATGCTGGTAGGAACCAGGCCATGCTGGAGGAAGTATCACATTGCACATTCATTGTTCCTGCATCCCTCAAAGCAGCTGTTCTGGTTGGGCAGAGTGCCAGCTGCAGCTTTGGCCTGACCTGGTCTGGCACTTAGGATCTCTCTCACTACCAAGAAAATCCAGACAACTTTAAAGCATTTCTAAGAAAAGCAGCACCCTGTACTAGGTAATTGTGAACAACTTCAGACCCTGAGTTATTTGACTGTTTAAAGACAGTCAAGTTAACATACAGAGTGTTAAAAGTCTTAGTGTTGTCTTATCAGTCTAATGTTAATAAATGCATGGGACAACACAGGATTCAATAGTTAAAACTATTACTTATGTGGATAGAGCCAGGTATTTGGTATTAACTCTTTAAATAGACCAAACACCACTTTACAGACAACACAAACAGTTTGGGATTTTTAAGTATGACCAGAATGATTACTTTCTAGACCCTCATGCCACGACATTGGGGGAGGAGTAACACAAGAATACTGAACACCATAAAGACTTCAAACCACAGTGTGTTGTTTGATCTAAAACAATTAAACCTCACTGTCACAGTAAAACTTGCTTCCACACCAAAAAACGTGCAACATCTTGGCTGCTCTTTCCTTGTCGCACCTCAGGATCAACTGTAGCAGAACACTGGAAAAAAACTCAGCAGTTTCCACTTGAGCAAAGAAACATTTCTCTCCCCATACTGCAGTTAGCAGTCCAAACACCACCTTGACTCATTCTGTGGCAGCCTCTGAGACAGAGGGGATTTGCTGCTGCAGAGCACAAGCCCAGAGAGGCTCCTTGCCTCACGCCTGCATCTCCCAGCACCAGGGCTGGCTGCTGCCATGGAGGGAGGCTGACACTGCTCACTGCAGCCACCTTCCGATTTGGGGGGCTGTCAACAAATGCTCAGCAGGCACAGACACTCTGTTCTGCTGTGCTACAACTCCTACAGCTCTTCTTGCACACCAAACCAAATGGAGAAAGTAATTTTGAGCCTTCAGGGGCTGAAAACAGGTATTGTATTTTGTAATCTTTTCCTACAGTCTCTTCCACTTGTTTTTACAGCTGTCCTCATGTCCTAGAAGGTCTGATGTTTCACAAGTTTGTATTTTCAGCTTCCAGTCCAGAAAAAAATCCTTCCAGAATTTAGCACTATGTGAGAGGTAAGCAAGGGTGTACAGCAAGCTGCCTGAACTCTTCAATCTCTTTCTACATCCATGAATCACTCACTTCACTCAATATGAATGTATATTTTCCATGAGAACTGAAGATATGGTGTATTCCTTCCCAAGAGGGCATGAAAACCTAAACCAGAGGGGAAGTGTGAAGGTCTGTGGAAGAATAGAACAAAGTCAAAGTACATAGAAATAAATAGTCTATGGTATTCAGAGCTGCCAAATTTCTTCCACTCTTCTAAAGAAAGGCACAAATCAGAATATTAAAGATACAACAGTGGAAGGAGCAACCCATAAACAAGGACATCAGTTAAGAAAGGTATGGATAAATCATATGGATAATCATCTGAGTTTTCCCATCAATGAATTCTGAACTTGAAAAGCAATGACAATGAAAACCCTGCTTTCAGAATTAGACTTTTTCTTTTCTAGCACTAATATTTATCAAATTATTAGGGAATGAAGCAGCAACCAACAAGTATGTTTTCAGAACTCAACTAGCAAAAAAACCAGTTCAGTAATGAAAAAAAAGCCCAAAACAAACAACCACCACCAAAACAAAAACAACAAAATAAAACACATCAAACCAAAAAACACTTTTCATCCCCTTCTGCCTCTAAAGGTTCACCCAACCACAGATATTCAAGATTTTCATTTGGATATAACAGTCCTTGTTTCAAGCTAAAGTAAACAAATCTTTTAGAGCTGATAAACCCTGATTTGAGAGAATTCCTTGCTGAGAAGCCTTCTGCAACTTTAGTAGATGTTTGTGTCAACTTCTCAGGACACCAGAGCATTGGCAGAAATGTCTCCAGCCCCAAAACTTGCATCTTCCAACTCCACAAGCAGTTGTGGCTCCAATATACCACCTTCAGATCTATCATAAATCATATCTGACCCATGTTAAGTTTTCCACAAGCACTATTATCTAACTGCTGACCTGGTTTTGAGCAACTACTTGCCAAGTTGAGCTTTTTAGGAAGATTTGACAACATCAATATATTTGCAGTAAAGCTTAAAGCAGAAATCCTTAAAAGCACTTGTTTTCAACAGAGGTCTTTCATAAACTGACTTGGAAGTGAATTTGAAATCACAGAAAAAGTACTTTTGGAAACAATAAGGAGCCATCAAGATACATGAAAGGAAGGTCTTACTGACCTTTCCCTAATGGTAGCCCTGATCTTCACTGAGCTCTGTGTAGATATAGAGGACCTTGGCACTTCAAAACCAGCCTTCTGTAGTATTAGCTCACAGTATTTTGCACAGCAATAACCTTGCTTAAGACCACAATGAAAGTTTCAAAGCATATACATCTGCCAGGATTTGGGACATGCAGAGAAGGTAAGATATGAAGACTGCTGACGAGAAAATGGGTAAAAGCAAGCTAGCATTCTAAAAACCCCTGATATTTCTTGGAAACTTAATTCAATTTTTACTTCGAATGTTTCCAGTACTTGCCTAGTTTTGAAATAGATGTTTTCATTAAAGTTGAGCATGTTTGGAAATTAATCTACTTCCAAGCTATAGTTTGTGCCTTTGCTTAAATACACAGTAGTATCTTAATAGGAAGACTCTACTGAAATAGCTATAAAGAAAACAGTAGGCCTTGACACTGCAGAATAAACTACTCATCTTATCATGAAATCAACACTTCAAAATAGTCTTACAGGAAAAAGTAGTCAAGACTGGATAAATATCAGTGTCATATACAATTCTGCAGCAAATCCTAAACAGCCAAAAAGCTTCCCATAAATATGGGCTATAACAGGTTTCCTCCATACACACAAGTAATATGGATTGTTTACAAGGCCCCAAGATCTGAGCAACTGAAGTTATTCAGTAGCCTGAAATATTGCATATCACCTCCAGAGCTTGAAGAATGCAAGCATTGAGCCTAGCCAAAAAAAAGGGGGCAGGTTTTAAATTTTACATAAAGAAACCTGCATTAGACCACACAGGCAGTTGAAAGGTAACGCCAATAATACTTCTGGTCTAGATTACCAAACTAATCCCAGCAGTGATTAACAGAGAACAACAGGTAAGATCTGATTAGCTAACTAGTAAACTTGCATCTTAGCCAAAACTCAGAACACTGTCTAGTCATACCTAGAAGAGAACTGGTTACCAACCTTTTCAGTAACTAAACAGATTGTTGTATCCCCACAACTTCACCAAAAATGTATTTTCAAAGAGGAAAATCCTTTAAGATACAAGGACGTTGTATCACAAAAGTACAAGAGGACAGTTGTCACCATAGAGACTTTTAGCCAAGTGGACATAAATTAGTTGTCATCAGACAGTTCCAGTATCCATCTTACTTATCTATCTTCCCATGTATTTTGATGTGAAGCCTAATACTGGGATACCACAAACTGTGTGTTTTAGCCAACAGCGAGTCCTACCCAGCTTTTCTTTTGCACTCTGCATCACGTACAGGGACACTGGGGCACAACTCTGTCCCTTCCTTACAATTTTACTTCTACTTTTGCAAACTGCCTCCTCGCCACTAGGCATAATAGAGCTATCACACAAGCTTTTCAAGTCTGGTATCTACTGAAGGCAATAGGGTTATATTCACAAGCACAAAGCATTCTCTGACCATAATGTTTGACTGGTTTACATTTTGAACTGTAGCACTCAACTCGGTGGACAAAAAGCTCCAAAAAAACGATCTGATACATGCATTTGTATTACATGCAAAGTATATACATGAACTGAAGTTTTCTAGTTCTTGAATCTGCACCTCTACTCTTGTGAGGAGGGAAGTAGAATTCTAAATAAAATGCTGAAGTAAAACACCTCTCCATTGAGCTAGAGCACCTGTAGTTGCCATATTAGAATACCATCTCTTCCTAACGGCTTATTAGCAGCCTCTTTAGTTAATCCATTTACACAAGGGTTTGCTTGCTCTTATTTCGCTTTGTGGAATTACTCAAACTAAGGGGAGGCTTAATCAAACAGATTTGTGCTAAGATTACTCAGAAATAATTGCATTTGGGAACACAGTGGAATAAATTTTTTGCTACCATGTCTACTCCATTCCCCATGGCTTCCTTGCTCTTCAAAAAGCGAGCTATTTTTCTGTGGTCTCTGCTTTAAGCATCTTTCCAGAGCTCTCACCATTCTCTATCAAGTAGAATGGGCTTCGAGAACTGGGTTTCACAGGCAAGATGTAAGTTGCTTTAGGGCATAGCGCAAGCAACCTGCTCTCCTGACGAAGGCAACAGACACAGGGCACAAGCAAACCTGCAACAACTACAAATTAGTGCCGCTGATCTAGAAACAGCCTTTCTGCAAGAGCTCCCTTCCCACACTGAGCAAAGTAAAATCTCACCCGTGTCATTTTAAAAAAGTCTAACGATGGCCTGTTCCATCGTACATCCTCCTCCCGTCTGCGCTTCAGCCGGCTTTTCTTTTCGTTCAGGACGCAGGGCTGCGAGCGGCACCTGAGCAGGCCCTGCCGCCGGCTGAGCTCGGGTGTGGAGGTGGGAGTGCTGTTGGCTGAAGGCAAGAGATTTCCTGTCTCGGTGATGTGCTCCTGGGAGAGGGAGAGGCGGCGCCTTGGGTTAAAGTCACAAGGGCCCCCGGAATTCCAGCGGGTGCTGGAGCTCGTGCTGCCCTCGCTGCTGTCCACAAACCCGCTGCTGGCAGAGGAAGGCCTGGGTACCGGAGAGGTGTTGAAGCTGGTGATGGTGAAGACGTTGTTTAGGGACAGGATGTTTTGTGGCAGGCTAATGCTTGTGCTTCTCTGCAAGGTGGCACTTCCGTGGCTGTTGCAGCGCTGCAAGGTCGCGCTGCCGCCGCTGTTACAGCGTCTCTTTGACACGGGAGTCCAAACCTTGGAGCTGCCGGGCTTCCACGGCGAGCGGCAGCGCGCCAGCTCGTCCGGCTCCGACAGCGAGCGGCAGTGGCGCTTGGTGGGGGGGGCCAGCGGCTGGCCCGCGTTCTCGTTGAGGTTCAGCTCGCTGATCCATCCCGACACCATGGACGTGCTCGAGGGCTCCTGCTGCCACGGCACGCTGCCATGGCTGGCAGCGCTGGTGCTGAACGGGCACACCGGGAACGGGTAAGCTGAACTCCTGGTTGTGTCAGGCTGGATTGGGTAACCCCCATTTAAAGCTTTCCAAGGACTGTCTTCTGAAAGCAAAAAAAGATACAGGTGAAAGACGAAAAATGAGGGACCGACTTATTTTAAACCCAGTTTAATGTACAGTCATCGAAATCATCTTTAGAAGGATGAGCCATAAATACTCAGCTCTTAAGCAAAATTTCACACTAAAAAAAGGTAGAAAATTCAAAAAACAGAGACCGAAGTATTTCATCAGGAACCAATCCAGGCATTCCAGTATGTATGTACCTTGTTAATACTTTTTCCTTTATACTGAATAATTGCAATATAGATTTTTTCCAATGAGCAACAGTGACAGCTTCCTAGTGCACAGCACATACCACAGTTAAATCATGTAAGAGTGAACAACCACAGGTACAACCAAAACAGATGAAAAATGTGAGAAGCCATCAGGGAACTTGTTTTTTGTAAATGCAAGAGCAGGATAATCTCTTCAGACTGCTGTTCTTCATTTAGCTCTTATGCTTTTCTATTAAGAACACCTTATTAAAGAAAACTTGCGAAGGGTGTTCACCTTCTCTAGTCTGAAAATCTTTACTTCAAATTAGAAACAGTAAGAAGTTAAATCAGACTGAAGACTATTGCCTTTCCCCCTTACACTCTGAATATGAAAAAAAAACCCAAATCTTAATTTAATGCATAAAATAACATATCCCTTAAGAACCTCCTGCAAGTTTTACTGTGAATGCAGACATAGCACACAACTTCTCATCTCAAGTGGCAATGCTGGGTTAAAAGCAGTCTGCCAGAGCAGCCTCTCACTCTTTTGTGAAGCGTTTCTTTGAGAACATTCTGCACATTTTACAGCTGTTCCTCCACATTATACAATGAAGTGTAAGAAGAACTACAGCAGACTTTGGATTTGCAAATTGAAAAGCAGCAAAACTGTTGGCCAGCCAACAGTGCTTCATGCTTGGTTAGAAAATTTGCTAATTTAAACCAATTAGCCAAATAAGTTTCACTTATCCTAGCTTTAAAGAAAGAAGATTTAAAATACCCATTTTTTCCCATACACCTACTTTAAGAACGTAGATAGAGCCTAAACACTGAATACTAATATATTCTTATAGTTGACTTTCTAAACTAAGTTTTAGAGGAATCAACAGCTTAAAGATTTGCTGAGTAGCTTTAAAAGTTACAAACCCAAATAGTTGTACATGTTCCATGCCCAAAGTATGTCGTGGATTATCCTGTTTATTTGGATCTTATTTAAAGAACACCCTATTGTCTCAAAATCATTTAACTGTGCAGACAGCTGGCCTATTCAAACATGTTTTATTAGAATTCCTCTGTCCTTCCTCCTCCATTCTTTCAGATGGGTACAACCACATACTGTGCTCTGCCTTAAGCATGCAAGCTCTTCAAGGCAGGGACCATCCATAATTCAATGCAAGTAAAAGAGCCAGCACAATGGGATCCAGTTAATGTTTGAAACTCCTAGCATCTACTGTAGGACAATTACCTAGCTGGGAATCACCTGATTTTTTAAAATCCTTAGGAAGCTTTCTTCCAGGCTACGAGGCTTATTTAAAAGTTTAATGTTTAAAAAAAAAAATTCACAAGTTGAACCTGTGTTTTAATTGTTTACATGGCAGAAGCACCTAATCATTTAGTCTGGAAAACAGCCCTTATAGATCAGAGTCCAACCATTAACTTAAGTCCACCACTACACCATGTCCCAGGTGCACACATCCACATGTCTTTTAAATACCTGCAGGGATGGCAACTCCACTAATGCCCTGGGCAGCCAGTTTCAATACTTGATAACCCTTCCAGTGAATAAACTTTTCCTAACATCCAATCTAGGCCTCTCCTAGTGCAATTTGCGGCCATTTCCTCTTGTCCTGTCAGCTGTTACTCAGGACAAGCCTTTCCCTCATGCACAAGACAGGTCACCTTGTTAGAGAAGGACACTAGGTTGAGCAAGCAGGACCTGCCTTTCACAAAGCCCACACTGACAGGCCTTAGCTCCCAGATCCTCCTTCAGCCCTTCTGGTAGGTGAGAGCCACATTTGGTGACCTCCCCAGGGAGCCAGGGCAAGTGAGGGAGAGTGGCTCAGTGAGCCCATCCATGAACTCCCTCAGTCCTCTTGGGTGGATCCCATCCAGCCCCACAGACCTGTGTGGGTCTAAGTGATGTACCAGATCTCTGACCATTTCCCCTTGGATTGTGGGGCCTTCATTCTGCCCCTGTCTCTGTCTTCCACCTCAAGGGGCTGAATACCCAGAGAACAACTGGTCTCACTGTTAAAGACTGAGGCAAAGCAGGCATTAAGCATCTCAGCTTATTATCCTTTGTCCCTATATTCCTCCTTGCATCCAGTATAGGATAGAGACTGTCCTCAGCCCTCCTTTTGTTGCTGATGCATTTATAGAAACATTTTTTTATTGTTTAAAGGCAGTAGCCAGATTAGGTTCTTGCTGGACTCTGGCACTTCTAATTTTCTCCCTGCATAACCTGACAACACCCTCACAGCCCTCCTGAGTTGCCTACCCCTCCCTCCAAAGGACAACTCTCCTGGCTTCTCTTTTTTAGCCTTGAGCTCCAGCCAAAGCTCTCTGTTCAATCAGGCCAATCTTCTTCCCAACTGCCTCATCTTTCAGCACATGGGATAGCCTGCTCCTGGCACCATTAACATTTCCTTCTTAAATCACATCCAGCCTTCCTGACTCCTTTGTCATTCAGGACTGCCTCCCAAGGGATTCTGCCAACCAGCCTCCTACACAGGCTGAAGTCTGCCCTCCAGAAGTTCAAGGTGGCAGTTCTCCTAATCCCTGCCTCTTCTCCAGGGATCAAAACCCCAGTCACTGTACCCAAGGCAGACTCCAACCACATCATCACCACCAGTCCCTTCTCTGTACAAAACCAGGTCATCTCCCCTGGCTGAGCTCACTCATCAGCTGCACCAGGGAGTTTTCTTCCACACAGTCCAGGAACTTCCTAGACTGCTTCCTCTCTGCTGTACTGCATTTCCAGCAGACATCTGGTAAGTTGAAGTCTGCCATGAACTAGCAATTGTGAGGCTTCTCCCAGCTGCTTACAGAATATTTTGTCTACCTCTCTTCATCCTGGTTGGGTGTTGATAACAGACTCTCACCAGAATACCTGTCTGGTTGGTAATGCCATTTAAGACAAAACACCATTTGCCTTTGAAACTTCTCACAAACCAAGATTCACATTTTATGAGGAATCCCACTGAGCAAATAAAAGTCTTCCATACTCAGACAAAACATAACATGCAAAACTTCAAGTCCACCCCTTAATAAGGCTGTACAAAGTCTACAAACTGGAACTTTTGGTATTGCTACATAAAACTTATTCTAATAGGACACCAAGGGGGGATAAAAACAAATAATAACTATCTATGAGGGCACTGGACTTCAACTTACAGTTGGCATCATGCTGGATTGTCTATCGTGGCAAAGAATATAATAAGGTGTACAAAGATTTCTACTAGCTGAGGAATCTAGAGATGTATAACATGAAAAACAGCATAGTGTGCTTCTGTACACCAAGGCAGATACTGAACAAAAAAAGAAGTGTTACAAGGGCTTTTTACTATGCAAAGCAGATCACAAGTACAAAACTAACAACCAGCTATTCCCAGTATTGTTCGAAGACCAGCTTAAACCAGCAGGCTCTACAGCAGCATGCTCCATCCCCCTCACCTTATTTACAAAAGAAAGGCTGCTTGCTATACCAATTACCTCAATAAAACACAGCTAAGGTTTCTGAAGAACTTACCATTGATTTCGAAAGGGAACAAGCTGCCACTTTTGTTCAGCTTCTCAGATGAGTACTGAAATAAATCAGAAACAGAAAAGTTTTAACTATGGAAAGTCAGCATTCACTTCAAGGAAACTGCATGCAGTTTTTAGTTTTCCTGTATGTGCACTTAACAATGCCTTTAAAAAGATGGGGTTTTCCAATGTAACCTGAAGAAATTCCTGAACAGCTGATCTTTATAAATATGCTTCTGGCACCTAATTATTTGTAATGTTTTCTGATATATTGCTAAGTATCAGACTGTTTCAAGAGTCACCACATTAGCCCATGTGAATAAACTGGAAAATTAAGAGTGATAATTCATCCTTATTGAAAAAGCTTTGATCCAAATCTCATTTCAGTAGAGAGGAAATTACAATCTGGCAGTTGGGTTTCCATTTTCAACCTTAAGGCTAGAAGACAAAACACTTGATCTTCAACTAGGGGACAGGAACAGCTTTATCTAAATTAAATATACAGGGTCTTGAAGTTCACCACCATGAACACTGTTCCAATCACTGTTCCAAGCTTTTTTAGTATTTTACATTTTCTTATCAATCCAATTCTTTATTTCTTCAAAGTACAAAAACCATTGAAAAAAATCTTTCCTATCATCAAAACATGCTTAGCAGACAGACTGCTTTTTAAATCTCAGCTTATTGGTGGGAAACAACATAACAGGTATGCCTGAAACAAGGTTTATGTCTAAACACCTTTAATTAAGCCTCATCAATAGCATCTGCATAGTAAGACAAGTTTGTAACTAATTTACCTAAAAATATTACTAAAAAGTCATTCTTAATGGTCTAGATTTCTCAGACAAAGCACAGAGCTCACAATCCAGCCTCCTATAAAGGAGCTATAAATAAGTGGCTCATAGCTCCATCAGCCCGAGGGTCATTATTCACTGCCCCCACCACCTCAGGATGGAGAGGAAGATTGCTTTAAAAAAGAGCAACACACTTTATGTGAACATTGTTCTTTGTGTATAGCCAAAGAAGATAGCATTGTACATACACTTCCTTTCCAGATACAAAGTCAATTTTTAAACAAACATCCTTGGGCTACAAAGCTTTTTTTTCTTCAGTACAGCAGCACACAGTGCTAGTGACAACTTCATATCCTTGGGCCCCACAGAGACAAACACTGAGCTGTGGTAATATTCCCTCAGTGTTATTGTTTCACAGGTAGGAAATAACAGAACAGATGAAAGGAGAAGACAGCAATGAGATTTTTAATCTTATTTTTTAATCAGCATCTGCATGAGACAAACCATTTCATTTTTACTTTGTGAATGCATCTGTAGACGCTTTTATAACCTTTTAAAGAAGCTGCTTTAAGTAAACAGAAGAACCCCAAATTTAAATCTCCACTGGATCTGCTGTTAATTAGTCCAATTCAAACCATTTGATATCTGCAACGTGCCAATTCTATAGAATTCAGATTTAAAGAGCCAGTATCAATTGTTTACTTTAATCAGGTACCAGCTTCATGTGAAACAGGAGTGTATCAAGGTAACAGTAGTTACATTTCAGCTGTCCCTGAAGGCAAAATGAACAAATTAGAAACTCCAAGATAAGGTCTTCCAACAAATTCTTCCTTTTCCAGCATTCCCCAAATGAAAAGCAATACCAACCTATTCAACTATCAGACAGTAGCTATGGAAAATGTGTTTTTGTAACAAAATTCTGTGTCAAAAAATCTTACAGCTGATTTATCCTGAGTCAAATGAAAAGTGCAGCAAGATGAGTTAATATGAGCATAATAGTTCAGGATGTTTGAGAGACTACTTATTCACACAGGCCAAGACAGTGCTTACAAAGAAAAGAACCTCAAGGACAATCCTATGCAGCAGTTGATACTTAGTTTTTTATAGTTTCCAGCCAAATGCATATTTAACAAGATTTTCTTCATGAATGCCCAAGTTATTTGACTACCTGTACTTTTACCACCTTAAAAAGCCTTGTCCATCAGGTAGAGACCAAACTACTTTATCTTGGACAGCTGCAGAGCACTGAAACCACTTTTCAGGGGCACCATAGAAAAAGCAGGATCACTTATACACACAGACTACTTGTCCTCCAGAGGACAGCAGCAGTAACCTTGTCCTTACAGCTATTTCTGACCAGGTTCTGGAGAAGTCAGTGCTCCGTTCCAGGACAAAGCAGACATATCTCCTCTGCAACTTGGGATCGTTTATACAGAATCTTGCTAAATCACAAAAAAAAAAAATCTTTGCTAATTCTTTGGAGATTCAGATCAAAAACTGTAAGAGCATGACATGTGACATCACATGCTGAAAGGGAGAGTAAGCTGCACTACTTCCAGCAAAAGCTCAAGGCACTGAAATAAGAGTTGAGTGACTAAGAGGACAGTAAGTAACAAATCTCCTTTACAATATATGCTTGGCTTCCTATAACTGAAACTAAAATACTTGGAAACAGGGTTTGCTGCTGTATTTTAACCAGGTCTGGAAGCCCAAACTTATTTTACAGCCTGTCAGGCTGTAAATTCCTTACAGGAGGGAAGATTTTTTTATCTATACAGCACATGGCACGAGTCCCACTAGATATTACTGTAACAGGGCACTGAACCAGTTTATCAGCTCTCCTGGGCCAGCCACACTCTACCCTCCCCCACTCATTCCCTTTGTGCTACCATCTACCTGAAGCTTCCTCAATGAACACTTTATTTTGTGATTATGCTTGAAAAGAGCTTGCAATTGCTAAGAACCTTGACAGGGAAGTCTGCTACCCTCTGTGTGATGGAAATCTTCCTTAGAGGAAGGCCAAATTATTCAACAAGGTCAATTCCCTGAAAAGGAAACATCCATCTTGCAACTACTGCTTTTTGAATGGATGTTAAAACATCCAAGATCTTATGCCTCTGGAGAATTTATTAGGGAAATAATGGCATATTTTAAGATAGACATGCAAAACAATGAAACTACAAGTTTCACCTGAGGTTAGAATTGTTTGCTTCAGGCCAAGAAGTGGACTTACTTGGAAATGCTTGTTCACAAATAGAATATCTTCTGTGCAGCTGGAGAGAGTATGACCGAAAGGAAAGGAAATGTGTGGTACAACATTTAGGACAGTGCTGCAAGTTTCAGTTGGTTTTACCAACCTTAACAGCTGTTCTTTCATTAGAATGCTCACTTGAAGGACACCTAGTCTGAACAGTAAGTGGAAGAGCCATGCAAGTGAGGCTGACAACAAATTATAATTTACATCACTAATTTTAAGTGTTCTCTGCTAGCAGAAGCCAACTGTAACAAAAATAATTCCGGCTATTCTTCTACACTCCAATGTACTGCATTAAGGACTTCACAGCCTGTACTATCCCTCCTCATTATTCTCAGAATGACAACTTCATCTTCATACTTTTAAAATTAATGGCTTTAATTTCAAGGCATTTTTTCCAGTTTCCAAGTATATTTGAGTTCCTCCAATTTATCAGCATCCTTTCCAAACCACAGGGAAGCCATTGTTTATCATTCAAATGCTAATTTAACCACCACCATACAGATGTGACTCAGTTTGAATAGGCCATGCCAGACCTCCATTTCTCTACCAAATATCCTCCAGATACGACTGGATATGAAATAGTGAGGAGGAACACTTTGACCTTTTCTCAGAATGTAAAGAAGTGATTAAATCAAGGAGTCTGACCAATGGCTTGTCCACTGAGGAAGTCAGTCTAATTCTACATCTTTCAAAATAAATAAGCCTCAAAAATTTCAAAAAAAAAAAAAAAATGAAACCCCACATGGCTGGAAGGGGTTTTACAGTAAAACTTGATCCTTTTACAAATCCTTGACCAGCAGTCCTCATGTTTCCTTCTTAATACCACACCTTGAAGTCTTACAGCTCATATACTTCACAAGCCCACATGAGATTCTATAGAGGAATATGAAAAAGGTACAAGTTTAGTCAGAATATACAGAAAAAAAAAAAAAAAGAGACTTTTGAGCTCTATGAAAGTTCTGAGAGTTCAAGGGAATAGTGACCAACTATTTGATTTAGTCCTGCTGTCAACCCAGGAAAGCCACAATGTGCTCGCAGAACTTCTCACCTCCTTCATGAAGTAGAGCTGAGCAACCAGGGACACTACCTTGTAAGCTACAGTACCCAAACTGAGGTAAAAACCTTGGGACAACCTTCCTGCTTCCACAGCAGGTCACTCAGTCATTTTCCTGAAGGCAGGTGCAGGGCAAGGCTGTACAACACAACTGAGCATGCCCTGGCTGAATTACAACAGCCTGGAAAATTAGCATGTCATTTAACAGGGCAATAAAAAGCTGCAGCCAGTATTTTACAACATAAGAGAGGTACTTGATCATCACACAGCTTACACAAATGAAATAGTGTACTATGTCCTATACATGTTGTCTTTATGCCCAGTTCGGCTGCACAGTAAATAGCTTTGAAAGAGCTATTCTTTTTTCTTTTATAACCCTCATTCATGAGCTGTATGACAGAATAGCTTTTCCCCAGCTATTTTATCTACTTGTGCCAAGACACTTGTGCAGATGCACTGCAAAAAGTATCACAAAACTGATAAGGTTTAACTACATTAACCCAGGCAAGAAAAATTGGTCTTAATCCTCAATCAGCTCACAATGAGGTTCACCACATGGTGTCAAAGAACTTTGTGCCAGTACAAGTAACAAAAAGTGTAGGCAAGATCACTTCAGAATTGCTGCAAACTGCTGCTGCCATTAGAAGAAACTACAGCATTAACCTGAAGGCCTTGCCAAAAAGCCTAAATGTGCTAGCAGTGATACCAGACCACCACCAGCAGTCTTTTTTTCTTAGTGAAATTTAGCAATTGCCTTCGATGGTGGAAAAAGCACACTTTTTATCATCCTAGGTTGACATTTTAGTCAGGAAGTCATTATTTACTTTCATGAATCCTTTTTTGTAAGGAGCAACCTACTTGCACACTTTTATTCACACTTGCTTCTTTATTTCCACACCTCACTATGCAATTTCCACACTTTTTCAGGGTGCCATTGTGTACAAACAGAACTTGTTCCTGTCCTCAGAATCTATTTTCTGTAAGAACTAAAGCACTTACAAAACCAATTACTTGACAGATAAAAGGAGGAGAGGAATAGGAGAAGGGCAAGGATGAAACAACTGATGAGACATCATGTGCCATTTTCCGCTCCACTTGCTCTTTTTCATGCTTTATTGTTAAGTCCAGATAAGGAGAGGAATAAAGAACAACCAACCTACAACACATTACAGCATGCCAACACTCCTGTATAGACTTCACACAGGGTAAAAGCAGTAATATGTCCTTCTCTGCTATTAGAGGTCTGTGGTCTAAAACCTACAGTGACTATTGGTAAAGACTAGAAATTACAAGGTGCTGCTACATGTTTGTAACTAAACACTGCAACTGGTTGTAAGTCATTACTGGGTCACAATTAGGCCCCAGAATTTAGTTACATATGATGACTTTGCCAGTTCATAGATATAGCAGATTCTCCTACAAACTGCATGTCCCAAGTGCTTCATCAAACCAGACAAAATAAATGCAAGCTAAGTACACACTTCTGAAAGTTAATGTCATGTCAACGCCTTAAATCTGCCTCTCAAGAACAGCATATATTTAAAGAGGAAGGTGAAATACAAGTAAAATCAATTGCTGCAGGAACTCTAAATGGACCTGCTACAGTTTTGAAAATATAACTGCTTGATTGATGTCTACTGTTAGATATCCTTACTGGACAAGGAACTGCATAGATGAGAACTGCTTGTGCACAAACTACACCACATTCAAGGTATGCTTCACCTGCTCTGGGCTCGGGAAATAAATACAGAAGCAGTTCAGTTGTTTAAGTTACAACACAGAGAATTTTAAAGTAACTGACATCAGGTCCAATATTTGATTATTTTCAAGACTAACAGAACTAGAATTGAACACCACCTTGACATTTAGTCAAATTAAGCTTTTTTTTTTTGCGTCCCTCTGGAACATTAAAGTTTGACCTACAGAAGGGTGCCACTGCAACTAAAGTGAGTAAAACAAAATTAGTGCATTCTATACAGAACATGGTTTTGGGGTTCTCAGGTAGGCACCTAAAACTGACAAGAGACTACACTGCATTACATCACTCTGGAGTAGCTATTTCATTCACAGAGAGATGTGACAAGAACAGATGAAGCCTAAGCATAGTATATTGGAACAACATATGACACAGGCACTTACCCACCACACTGTTCTGTACATTTGACATGCCTGAACCACACAATGTACCCAGAGAATAAACCAGCAAGAGTAACTCCATAAACTACAAAGTTTTTCAGAGCACCAGGCATCTGAGACACTGAAAAACAAGGATGCACACTACTAGCATCAGCAAGCATCTGGTAGTAACCTGACTTTTAGTTTAACTCCATTTACTTGATGACCTGTTCTCCTTCTGCCCAATGCTGATAGTTCCCTGACACAGCAGTCAGGGATTTTAATAAGTAAATACTCTTGTCAGATATAAAGATATCAAGCACCTTGCATACATGGAGTGAAGAAAACTTCAACCCATATAAATACATGGGCATTTTGCTAGCATAAAAGGAATCCTGAGAAGCTTGGATAACCCTTTTCAGTCATTAGAAGACTATTTCATGAAGAGAACTGGCTTCTTACTACTTAAAATGAAGCAGCAAGGTTAAAAAGATCATTAAAGTAAAAAAGCCTCACTTCAAAAAGGGACTGAACACTTAAGATCTACTTTTGCTTCCTCTTAAACTCTCACTCAACCTCACAAACCAGTCCTAACTTAAACAGCTGAATTCTGGCTGACTTGAATTCTTGAATTTTCTATGCAGTCATCAGTTTTCACATTTATTTCATGTTGTTTTGGTAGATCCTTACCAGATTAATATTGTATGTTTTACAGGTCAGATCATCCAAGCTCTGGTTCTGCAGCTTTTCTGTTATTAGTGTTACCATGGTAGTTGTTCCTTTTCCACTGCTCACACAAGTGTTGGAGGCTCTTTAGTCTCTTCTTTCAATACTCATGAGCCATTTCTTTTTTGGTCTAGAATCTTGAGATTTATGCTTCCATCTTACTGCCAAAGTTTATTTCCAAATGCTGTCAGTGTATCATGTCTGTTTTCCTGTAAAACTGGATTAAAAAAAGGAAAGAGTCAGAAAAATTCTTGCATATATCATAATTAGTATTGTAATAACACAACTTTTACTTGGACTACTCCTTCATGCAACTATATGACTTCATAACCGATGCTGATGGCCTGGCATTTCAGATTATACATCTCCACTCATGTGATACTCAAATACTCCTATTTGAGGTTGCACTGACTAAAATTTCAGAAAGGAGATGAGACTCACAAATGGTGAAGAACAGAGTATTATTTGGCTGTTTCTTGCTACAACCTAGAGTTTAATCCAAGGCAGAGGGAAAATCTTTCCCTCATTTAAACTCCTGAAGCCTAAGCCAGGTATATTGGAACAGCATATGACACAGGCCTTCCCCACCACACTGCTCTGCACATTTGACACTACTTGGCATGTTAAAGCATTCTAGTGATTTTATTCACCACTAATTCCTTCTTAAAAAGAAAAGTGAAGCAGTGGGTAATAAACACTATGCCCACTTCACAAACCCCCAGTTACTTTTAATATCTTGCCTTGTGTTTTTTTTCAGCTTTCTCTTTAAAGGTTACATAATTGTTACCTGTCAGCAAACAGCAGACCTGGCAACCAGGACAGATTACCATACAAATAAAAGTATCACAGACAACAGCTTTGATATCTTTCTTCTGTGAGCACTCATCTAAATCAAAAGCACTAGGTTCATCAGCTACCTCTTTTTATCCTAAAGAGCTTGTACATATTTTCTTTCTCTCTAGTGACCTGTATTTAGCATTCTTGATGATTTAAGTTGGCCAAGCATATTCAGGGACCACTTATGGAATGTAAAGTGGAAAGAGATCTTCATAGCAGTATTTCCAAACTTAAACATGAGGCATTGGGAAGGAACATTGATACTACTAGGACCATAAGTTTACTTACATTTTCTAGTTTAAATGCCTACAGTTTAAAAAAAAGCAGAAAGTTATTTTCAAATAATGTTTCCATAAAAATATTGCCTCTTCTACACTACTAATTAGCTGCTTAAATAACCCGCAGTAGCAAGGAAAAAAGCAACTTGAGGCTATGAGTCACATTAAACCCACTTAAAACTAAGATATTAATAGTAGTAATGGTGACGTTAGACTATCTTTTAAACCTGCTGCCTTTAAGTACATCCTTAAATATGATTTTCATATGCTAACCATGCACTATTTCACCTTCACAGCAGCCTGTTATACACCACCTCCCACAGCCTGAGAGCTGTCCCATAAATGTAACTTCTAGCCAACATTTGGCCTTGTTCTTATACCTACTTTTTTTTTCCCTGTAAGATAGAATGCTTAAAAATGTTCTTCCACCACAAATAATGCTACCCAGATAGCTGGAAATACAACCCATCTGTTTTTACTTCAAGCATCCTATCAGGAAAGCACACAACTTGAAATATTTACATCTTGTTCTGAAATTATACCAGGTCAAATATTTAAAAACCCTCAAGTTCATCCACTCACTGGTAAAGGTGGCACATACTTTGTTCATTGTGAGCAGACAAAGTAAAGGTTCATGAAACACTGAAGCCAAGTTTGAGGGCAAGCATGTGAACACAGCAGTATCTAGAGCAGCACAATCAAACATTGCTGTATCCCTTTTAAACCTGGTGGAAATCCAGAATAAAAGTCACAATGAAGGCTGACTGGAGGTCAGATGTTCCTGTAAAGATGAAAACATACTGAAGAGCTTCATAACTGGTGCAAAGACTTTCAGATCTAACTTAAGGACAAATGTTTCCACAAGTAAGAGGCTACTACTAAGAACCAGCTCAAAGGTTCAGCACATGTTTAATTACTTATGTTTGGAAGGGCCACTGTGGGGTTTTATTTCCCTCAAGGAAAAAAATACAAAACCCAATAAAACTATTGGAGATGGGAGAATAACTAATCTGTAATCAGTTAATTGTAGTTATACTTTGCTTAGTACTTCAAATCTTCAAATATTTCACTGCAATTTTAAGTCAGCTTAATACAAGCTAAAATAAAGAGAAACTAGACAGAATGACATTAGACTTTAGTTAATGAACCAAGTGAATCAAAGGATAAAGGGAAAGCAAATGAAGTCACAGAAGCACAGCACTTTCAGAATCATGCTGAATTGTAGTTATCCACATTCATAAATCCTACCAGCTACTGAAAGGAATATTCAGGCACTGCAACCATTCAGGCCCTTTCTGACATGGAACCCAACCAGCTCTGAAACACAGGCAACATGGAAACCCTCCCTGAAAAGTTTCCTTTATGCAGTTCACACAATCATAATTTTTCAAATGGAGACATGCTCCATTGACAAATATTTTAAGTACGGGCAGGGATGAAAAGGTGCTGCTAGCCCAAAAAGCCTTCATCTATCTGCTCCCACTTTCTCCTGCTTCCCATCACAAGTAAATCCCATTTCTCAATATGAAGCATAACCCTGATAGCAGGGGTTGTAGTTCAGATCAGAAGCACAGTTTACAAGTGAATTCCCTTCTCACCTTTCTTAAATGCGCTTGATCAGTTAATTGGTATTAACCAGTTTACACTAAAAATCTCTTCTTACTGGGCAGTCCTTGTAAAGGATGATACATTGAACGTTTAAGTGGTCCAAGTGTCACCAACACACTCCTACCACTGAAATGTCACCATCACACTCCTACCACTGAAAGCCATTCTAGGTTGCAGTTTGATGTACCTCAGCTGCCATCACAACTGCCAACACATTCTCTTCTCTGGCTATTTGTGGCCCACAGCAGTGTGCCAGCACAAGTGCTTCTGCTCATCACAGAGAACTAGATCAAGAAATTTTTATAGCTGGATGAAACCAAAACACTTCCTTTTGTTTCTGGGAAATGCTGTTTTCCAGCTGGATCAGCTCCCCAGTAGTCTGGTTTGCCACGAACTGGACACAAATGCTTGCGTGGGCACATTGTGGGATGCTGACACTGCTTGTCCAAGTACCTGTCCAACTACAGCGTCAGAAAAAAAAGAAATTCACCACACAAGAAAGTCAGTTGACATCAGCATTTCCTACACTGAGCCATGCAGACTCCTCCTTAATTAGAAATTAGGCATCTCCTCCTAAAGCACGGTTGAACATGTTTTGCTCCCATCTTCCTTTTTTAACTTGT
Source organism: Sitta carolinensis (assembly GCA_032173965.1). Taxonomy (NCBI): domain Eukaryota; kingdom Metazoa; phylum Chordata; class Aves; order Passeriformes; family Sittidae; genus Sitta; species Sitta carolinensis. Next base: position 53,285,797 of record CM063285.1, on the reverse strand, counting down.
ACTCCCTTTGACTGTCAAACTTACCAACTCAAAGGGATCTGAAATCCACCCTTCAGCCTCAGCACCTTAACTCAGTGACCAAACTCCTGGTTCACTCCGGTTGAGTTATGTACACTCTACAAGGAACTGTTTCCATCATCTTTGCTAACTAATATTGGCTGCCAGGAGACAAGAGAGTTTTCAGAATGACAACACTCAACTGTGGCCACTTTAAATCTTTGTTATTATGTATTTATAAGCTTTTTGTCCCTCAATACCTCCTAGAGGGAAGCTCCTCATTTAATTTTCCTAATTTTGAGGGTTTAGTTTATTTCAAGACTCTCTGCTATGGTACATATTTAATGGAACCACAGAGAGAGCAGAGTAAGCTGTTTATTTATGTACTTTCCCCACCATGCTATTTTTCTAGAGCTGATTAAAGGCAGCCAACTTTTTCAGTCTCTCCTTCTCATACTCTTTATGCTTATCAGGCTGAATCCCTCTCAAACTGCTTAGCACTTCATACTGATTGGATTTTCAGTAATATGAACCTTTTGACCATCTTTGTTAGGGCAACAAGGATGCAGCTGAATTTACACATTTTCAGCTGCCTCGTGGCAGATCTTGGCACAGTCCAGCCCTGCCCCAGTCGCCACAGAGCCTGGAAGCACAGCCCACAGGTAACACACCTCTGCTGTCCCCAAGCCTCCACTGGCCACAGCAGAGCCAGGTGCTGCCAGTTCAAACAGCAATATCCTCCAAGCCTTGAGCTAATAACAACAGGCCTTGGAGCTCCGAGCTGGATGGAGTCCTACAAGATTATGGCCATCTTTCCCTTAACACACCATCCTTTGTGGAGCCAGATTAGGGAGGATAGCTGGCAAGCTGAGACCTCCAAGATAAACACGCACAACAAAAGATGTTACTCAGTCTCTCCTCAGAGAGACTTAATCTTCCTACCATCTCCTTGAGCTGAGGGGCAGAGGTGAGAGGTGGGGAGGAAGAGAAGCTATTTTTTTGTTGTTGAAAGGTAGACTAATCAAAAGGAATAAATGGAATATAAAAATCAAACTCCAAATGCAAGCCAAAGCTAACATTCCTCAAAGCTGGAGAATGAACAATGATGGAATCAGTATCACCACTGTCTGATTTAAAGCTCTTCTGTATTTATTCTGAAGGGTGAGAAAAGTAAAGATTCATAATTATATCTCTATAGTACTACTAAAGGAGAGAGGGCTTATTTCTTTAAAAGATTAGCTACAAGTAGTAATGACTTGTAAAACCTCTGCCTAAATTAACAGTGAAGCCAGAACAGAAGTGCTCATGTCACGAATTCTGTATCTTCTCAGTGACATCACTAGTGTCTTTTTTGGGGAAGACTACCAAAAATACAGATTATCCAACCTCCCAGTCATTTATAAGATGTCAGAGGCTCATTCAGTTTGACAAGCTACTTTCAAAGAGAAGAGTCCTGATGAAGAACACAAAGCCAACATGAAAAAAAAAATCTCTCCTTGGCTCTAAGAAAGTAAGACAGCCAGACTCATTTCCAGCCCACTTCTCCTCCTCCTCTGCATCCTGAAGGACAAAATGTTCCAGCAACAGCTTATCTTGATGGGAAAATTTACATTTGTTTGAAACACTTCTAACAATTTCTTCTGTTTCTGGAAGTTCTATCTTGGATAAAGAAGAAGAAATCACAAGAATTTTAGATGATTTCCCCATAGCACAAATGTAGGTGTTTCTTGGTGATCGCTATTCCATTATTTTTCTGCCTATGGCATTAAAGTGACCTGTGAGAACACAGAGGGTTGTTTCTTGTGTTACTTCCTACTCTTTGCTCTGAGTGCTACATGGAACCCCTATTACCAACAATCTCATACATGCATTTAGCATGCTCCCAGCAGAAGGATTAGCTGGAGTCAAAATTCCAATTCGGATAAGTAGGTCCTTTAAAATATTATCTCTGCTTCAGCAAGCCAAAGGAGCTAATCACTCCAGCAGTACTAACTCCAGATCTAGATGATTTAACTACTAGACTCTAGATGACAGGTGATGTGATTTTCTGCTTCCTGGCACTTTCTGCAGCATCCAAGAAGAACTTTAAAATTGAACCATCACACAAAACTGATCAAGATTTAACAGAGCATTGTCTGTCCCATCCCACTGAGGCTTGAAGCAACACTAAGCTGGAAGACCAGCTTTTCAGAAACTGCTAAGCTAATACCTTATGCCATCTGACAACAAGCTACAAAATGTCTAGTTTCCTGCAACGCAAAATTCCAACTTCCAAAAGGGAAGAGAACATTCTATTTCTAAACACATTATTTACTACAGTGCTAAGAAGTTCACAGAGAGGCTAAGCATTCCTTTCAACATAAGTCCATTATTAATAACTTTTAGCCCAGAAAAGTTGTTGATAGCAGGCACTTAAAAGAGAATTATTCGGACTCTATCCTTTCTAGCACTAATCTGCAATGTGGCTATTCTGCAAACCTTCCAAAATTCCACATCAAGTAAAAAAAAAAAAATTTAAAAAGCCAGTTTTAATTATAAAGTTACCAATAGCTATAACATGATCAGTCAATCTTTTGGGGGATTGGTACTAAAAGGAGATACCTCCATTTCCAACATACCTCAATGCCATTAACTAGCACCCTGCTATTTTCTTTACAAAGAGGTTTTTAACAGTGCATTGGAGTAACCGTTTCTGATCAAAGGGGACAGAGAAGAGAGTTTATAATCCTAGTTTGTATTCTGTAGAAACTGTATCACAATTTCAACAATTTTTTGGATAGTTGTATTTCTTCTCCCTGAAGAGTTCAGATGTGACACAAAGCCTTAACACCACACTCTACACATTCTAGAACTCTGAACAAACAAAGCAACGAAACAGGTTTCAACATTTGCAATTTAGAGTTTCTCCAAAAAGACTGAAGACAAATTTCATGAGTTACAGAACCTCTTCACTCTCTCCATGCTTTCATAAGCCGATTTCTGTTAGAAGGAAACTTCAATATTATGAGGTATTCAAGCTTGGATTCAGGTTGACACAACTCCAGCACAAAACTCCAAAAAGGGATGAGAAAAATAGGCTAGAAGACACCCTTTACATCAACTTATGGCCACTGGAGACAAATTTCAGTTATTCCACAGGCTCTGGAAGCACACGGAATATCAAGAGCTCAAAACTGTCTGCTGAAGAACATACAACACCTAATGTTGTAACCTAACACCTGTCTTGCAAAGGAAGGGAAGCCTCAACCACCACACATAGTCTTTGGATGCCACTTTACTTAAAAAAAGACAGGTGATATGCTGGAAAATGGTTAAAAGTAATACTTTGGTACCTATGATGGTATGGCTTCCCATCCTTAGCTGAACAACTCACGCAGCTCAACTGAGGAACACAAACCTAAAATAACTCAACACATTTTGAATTAGAACCACAATGTTTTACATGATGAACTGTTGTCTGTAATAAATATACCCCCTTTTACTTCTCAAGTTACTGACAGTGGTTTGTTTTTAAAACAAGATGAGTTGCCTTCCAGAAAGAAAAAAGAAGGGTAGAGATAGGCAATGTAAAACTTTTGTCACAGTTTATAAAGTGTATTTCTCAAAGCAACAGAAGTAGTGAAGTAAGCTCAAGAGACTTTTTCCAGGTCATATCTAACTAAAGCAGGGAATATATCACTACACAAAACTAGGGCTAAGAACTTAACTCAGCCAGAGGTTAAAGCATTTTTTATTGCCAACTCATATCAGTAAGAAGTTAGTCTCTCAGGTTTAAACCTGTCTTTCAGACCTGATGAAGACTGAATACTCATATCACAGACAAGTCATCCTGCATCTTTTAAAGTATGTTTGTCAGACAGGACACCAGATGAGCTGTGCCTTGTGTCTGAGTCTGTACAAAGATGCTGTTCCAAGATGCTTATGCTCCTTACACTCTTTCCTAAAATAATCCACCAAAACAACAGGCGAGGATTTAATTAATTTTGCTGAAGAATATTTACATCTACTCTGTTTGGAGTTCCATTTGAATGAGCCATCAGCCCTGGCCCATAACCAGTCATCTCCCTGCAATGTGAGATTTGGACTCTTTCTCCTCAGCCCTGCTGCAGAAAGCCCAAGGCCATGATGTGATGTTGAGGAACAGGAGTCTGATCTACTGAGGCTTGAACACATGAACACCAAGCCCTTGGCTTCTGCTATAATTGTGAACTAAATGAGCTAACAGTAGTTATTTTAAGACTACACTACTCAAACCAAGAGTTATTGCCTCTTTAAGCAATTCAGAACAGAACCTAGTGGGCAATCACCACTTTTTTACTGTAACTTTCAGTGTATATTACTAAAAGCTCAGGTCCTACACAAATTACTTCCACCTCCAAATACTGCTTTTACAAATATGCTATTTAAAACCAATGGAAGTATTTACTTCATAGACTAAGCCATCAGTAAGACACAAAATTCAGACTTAAACAGTAACTTATACTGACAATATTAGTGTTTGGAAAATTCTACCAGACTTTCACTAAAGCAAGTGATCCAGACTGTATAAGACCCGTGGGTTTTTTTTTATTCTAAGGCTTGAAGAATAAAAAAAAAAAAAAAAAAAAAAAAAAAAAATAGATCAACTGGCCCTACTACCAAGATATTTGCTTCACTCCACTGGCTAGAAAAGCCAGAAGGAAAAAAATTAAAATAATGAGTAGTATCTCCTATTTTCTTAGCGTTTGCCCTTAAAACTGAGAAGTACAACACACGCATGCTTTGAAAACACACGGGATGAAAAAAATTTAATACTGACCCTTAACTTGTATGGCAGTGACAATGATTACCCCACACACATCCTGCTTCCCTGTGACAGAATGGAATAATACCAGCACTGAAGTACTGCTCTATTACCAAAGCCTATGGGCTTGGAGCTGAGGGATTATACAAATCTCTTCCATACATCCTGCTCCCAAAACACACACAGCTAATAAACCTCCTCCTGTTTCCCTTCAGGTTCATTCTGAGGAGTTTCAGACATCTGGTTGGCTTGTTTAAAATAAAAAGCCCAACTAGTAGTTTGTTTTTATGATCCCAAGTGTGAAATGTTCTTGCTGGAGGCCTCAGGCCAGGTGAAAAACACTTATGTTAAGATGCTACTTCATGGCATTTCAGGGATCTAATGAGCTATATAATCTGCACACAGGGACATCTTCCTTCATTAGCTTGAGTACAACTATGGAAATTAAAAATGAGGAACCTATGGTAGTACAAATATTTTTCAGTAAATAGTACAGCTGGTGAACTGCACATAGCACTAAATTTACACTCAAGTTCTAAGCAGTATTCTGTAAATATGCATATATTTCAATGCTTACAGCAACATGAAGCACATTTCTCCAAGTTTCACTGTACTTTTTCATACCATGAGTAATATTTCCTTCTCATGACAAATTATTATGCCCAATTTATCCGTTTAAGAAAAGTGTGTCTTTGTCTCAAAATTGGAACTCTCCAGATAATTGTGCAACTACACTGAATGAGCATATGGATGTGTGTACCCTCATTTTAGCAGTTCACAAGTACACTGTTTACATATTTTTATATAAAACACTAAAGTATAAAGAAAGCAAAATATAGGAAGAGTTTACACAAAGGAAAATTCTATGCAGGCTTGCATAAAGTAGTTAAAGCTCGCTGCTACATTATCTGTGTGGAAAGAGCATGGAAATGCACTGAACAGATATGAAATATGGTGTGTAGCTGACAACCAAGTTGCATCTCATGGCCCAAACTTGTTCTCTATCATGGCTCACCATCTGCAATTTGTCACTGAAGAAACCCTAATTCGTGTGGTAGGAGATACTACCTCAAGAGGTGGCACACAAACACCCCAAGTTCCACAACACCCATCTAGTTACCAGATCCATTAGAATCTAAAAAAGAAAACCCAAGTAACACAGTTTTCAAATAGTAAAAGTTTTCTTTCAAATAAAGAGGTCTTGGTATCACACTACAAATAGCAAAACTTAGTGGTAGTTTGAAGAATTTCTTGTTGTTGCTCTTTACTTTGTTAAACTATGGTTTGTATCAACTTAATAGTTGGTTTCCAACTTCTGTTTTGTACATGCCACAAGCTTTTGAATGGTGCAGTCTCTGAACAGATCTGCACTACATAATCTGCTCTACGTGTGAGCTCTCAAATGTGAGAGCTCCACAAATGGCCCAAGTATGAGCACACCACAAATTAAAGGCCATTACAATAATGGAATGAAACAAAGACAAAGGCAGTACACATCAATACTGTGTGTGCTTTCAGCATTCAATTCAGACATTACTTCAAGCGTCACCAGGGACATCCCTCTTGCCAGACCGATTAAAGGTACTCCAATAAAAATTGGTTCAGTTGAGCTATGCAGCTCTTACTAGTTCACTAGACAAACTGAAAAGCCAGGTAACTACTTTGTTTCTATGCAGTCAGCCTTGAGCAGCACACGGAGCAGCTGGATTCAGGAAATGCTGTGTTAGAGGTCAAGAGACAAACCAAGGCGTTCACACTGCAGTAGGTATTTAGAAAAAGCATTCGTAACAATTACATAAAGTAATGAAATTCATGAAACAAAGTTGCACCATGACAGAGAAGGAAAAAAAGTGAAATGTTTTAGCTACATTGTATGATTGGAAGATCACCTTTGCTTGATGGAAAAGCCCAGTATTTTCTGTGGACCACCTGGACACTACCAGATGTTCAACTAACAACTCGCTATTTCTACAAATAAAATCTACAGCAAGACTTACTTGTCAAAGGGGATTCATAAGAAGGCACTAGAACGCCAAATTACAGTTTACTTACAGAGGATGGGCTACAAAGCCTTAATGTAAAACCATGCCCCTGGTACAGGAAGCAAACAGGCCAAGGTACCAATTTCTACACAAGTACTACAGACCATACTTTAGTCAGTATAACCCAAAATAACTATTTGAGAACAAAAATGCCAGTAGAAAAATGAGTGCTGAGGAAGGCCTTCACTTTTAATCTTCCCTGTCTGGGACAAATTTAGGAGCTTTGAATGGCAGCAGGTAAGTTGCTTGGCAAGTCCAGCACATAACATCTGCAGACAGCAACTGTGCAAAGGAGGACAGGACCCAGAGTGTTTGGAAGGGAAATGGGACCTCCCAGTGTGGCAGTTACCTTTAGAGATGACAGCATTCTGACAAGATCAACTTTGGTAAGCAAAGCACAACACAGTAAAGATTTATCTGATGAATTCAAGAGTAAGAGAGATGCAGTCTTCCAAATCATCTTTCAATGCTGACAAAAGGTATACTCTCTCTAAGCTTCCTTTAAAATAAGCCTCTGAAATTATATCTGGGTTCCTGGCATCTTCACACATGCAAAGGTTAAGCACACTATAATCTGCATACAGCAGTAACATCTTTTCTGCTGAAGATCTGAAACAAACGACTGTGTTAGGGGAAGTCACTGGCTGAGCACCTGGACCCAAGAAGTACCGAAGTGATAAACAAGCTTCTGACAGCTGCAGCCTTTGCTGCAGGTGCAACAGGCATTCACTTCATAGCAGTTTGACTCAGTTCAACAGCTAGTTCAGAACTGAGAAACAGGTTTGCTATTATTTGATCAGCTTGTACTCCACTGAGAAAAGGACAAGGGGAAGATCCCCCCAAACTAGTTGCAAAGTGTAATACTGTATATTTAACAGGACTGCAAAGTTCAGTCTCAAGGATAAAAGTATTTTGCAGTCAACTATGTTAGTCAAACACACTTTATACAGGAAAAACCTGCCACAGCCATGAACATACCTTGAGAAAGCTTTTCTGAACACAGCTCCCCCACAATTCTGTTTAAGGTCTGTAATACAACAAACTACTATTTTTACTATTTTATTACTATAAACCTACAGTACACTCCACACAAAGTTCACCATCCACATAGCCTTTAACTTCCCAACACCAGGTGATGCTGCCTTACTGTTGTGGTAACATTCTGTGGGTTCAGAGTGGTCACTGAGGTAATCCTATCTAATAAACATTCAATATCTTTAGCAAAGGACCATCAGACTTTCAAAATATCTGCTCAATTTAACATTGCACATGGTTTCAAAGCATATCTGTCCATCTCCTTAGAGCATCCAGTGGCAAGAATGATTGGAATATTAATTATTCCAGCCTGTAGCCAGGCACAATAAAACTTTTAAATACACTCAAACACATCTGTGCAGTGAGAATAAACTGCTACACATGCAGGGATTGAAAATAAGGCAATGATAAGAACAAGTCTGAGGGAATTAATGAATGGCAGAGATGTAAATAAAGTTTAGAGGAGGAGGTACTGGAGAAAAAACAACAAATAACACTTACAGAACTGTGTCAAACAACCCCAACAGAGAGAGGGCTCAGAGAAATCCATTTCTGTGCAGCACAAGATTCATCATGTGCATCAAATTCAACAGGGGAGATAATATAAGAACTAAGACTTCAAACAGAGAAAATTGCACCTTAGAGATGTCAAAAAATACTTACAAATACAAAACCAAGAAAAATACTCTAAAGAAAAGCTGTTCCAAGTAGTGGAGCTTATCCTTTGATACACAGCTTGCAATGAAACAGCCATTTCATCTCAAGAATGGACAACTTCAAAGAACTCTTAACTACAGATGACTTCAGCCACTCTGTACACCTTGGAATTATTTGCAAGGTACAAGATTGAGGCTGTTATGTGATATATTTAAATACAGACAGAAACAAGACATGGTTGGGGCTTTCTTAAAATAAAAGAAAAAAGGGTTTGGACATCAGTTTGACATCAGGACAGTCTTCATTCTATGTCTGCATTAAGAAAAAGGTCAAAATTCATGCAACCAGTCTCCAATTCCCCCATATTTAAGCAGAACCTCTGGGAAGAGTGGGAACCTTTAGTGAGCACTAGAGGTGTGCACCACCCACGTGGTACACTGAGGCATCAGTGTAACAGGGTTTAGGGACAGGGAGGAACCTGTGAGCTCACACACCTAAATTTTCCAGACTTGTGCTGCCGGTAGGTAAGCAAAGGCAGCTCTTGGGGGACAAGCACAGCCAGAGAGCAGCTGCCAGTGGTGCGTGGGAGAACATACAGAGCAGGAACCCAGCTCAGTTCCATTTCTGTGCTTCCCGTGATCTGCTGCTGGCAGAGGAGGCTTGTTATACGTAGGAGAAGAGCAGGAAGGACTGCAAGACAGCCTTAAAATCCTGCATAACTTTGACAATTTGGAAAACTGTTCCGCAAGTAGTAGGATACAAGTGAGTTCTGAAAGGCACGCTCAGACAGGATTAAATGAACAAACAGGAAGGCAAGTTCTCCAGAAGGAAGCTGTGAGCTAGGTGGGATCAACAGGCTGACCCTGAAATGAGTGTTAAGCTGTTGCAAAAAAGTCCAATGTATGGGGATGCATAAACAGGAGTATCAGCTCCAGGGCACATGAAGCCATTTATTCACTCTACTCAGCACAGAAAGTCTCAGCTGCAGTACAGACTCGGGTTTTGAGCACCACACTTGAAGCCCAATGCGAACTAACTTGAGAGAACAACAGGACCGAGCAGTCCTGAAACAAACACGACCTCTCGGGACGACCTGAACACACTAGTCTTATTTAGGACAAAAGTATTACAAGGGTGCAGGGCAAGACAAGGAAACAGGAACATTGCAAAGAACAGTTCAAGTATTTTTTAAAGATTACTTACTACAGGGGAGGGAATAGCTGTCCCTTATGTCCAGGGAATTAGGCAATAAGCTTGACCTGCAGTAAGGAAGAGTCTTGTTTCATATTCAGAACAAGTTTTAATACTGAGGACAGCAAAAGCACTTCACTGAGTAGAAAGAAGAGCTGCTCAGGCTTCTGTTATGATTCACTTTAGATGTGCAATACAAGTATGGGGCAGAAGACGCACAACCAGCCTACATCTTTCACAGCCCTACTTAATTTTTTTTAATGACAAACTCAGTTTCAAGGCCCTGTAATGTTTCTGCTTACCCTCCTATAATATTTTGAGTTTCAATGAACTAGAACTTACTTTTCTGATTTTTCAAATTAAAATTGCAGGATCTGCATAATCAAGTTATTTTATTATTATCAAAAATAGTCCCATCTGCCCCATAGCTTCTTCATGCAGAAATAAATTCCCTCCTGTGGCAGCATGCAAGTTTCAGCAATATTGCAGTGTCCTGCTGCATCTTTCTTCTGACCAAGAGAAGCCAGAAGGCTATTACTTCAGAAAGACAGGCGTGCTTTGCCTCCTAACGACCCAGCAGGCTGATGTAATGGCTTTCACTGATGTGGTGTCAAGGCACTGTCACACAAACATGTGCATGCACCTTTTACACCCACTGCTTCAGGCTGGGTTAGGACTTCCTGAGGATGGAAAATGCTGCACACAGCAGCCAAATACTCCGAAACAAAAATTAAGCTATGCAGCATTTTACAGATGGGGAGTTGAAACAAGGAGCATTAGTTACAGCCAGACTTCACATTTGGACCACAATACCCAAAGTCACTAAAGCACAGAGGAATTAACTCTCAAGAGCTCAAGCATAAATAGGCCACCTAAAAGCATAAACCAAGACAAAGCACTACCCTTTTTCATCCCCAGTAATAGTTTGGTACTGTAAGTATTTATCCAGGTACTTTCCTGCTTTATTAAATGACATTCTTCTGATTTGTGAAGCATGAAAACAAGAGTAGCACAGTCCACCCTACCCTCCTACAGGTTCAGCAATTTCTTATCCAAATATTGAACGAGAAAGGTCTGGTCAGGATGGGGTGCTAATGGGAAAACAGGGTGAAGTCAGTAGACACATATGCAGCCAAGCTCTAGGGGTCTACTAAGCATCCTGAGAAGGGAACAGGCCAAGGACCAGGCTGGCACGTTCCAGGGCCAGCACAGCCGCCAAACCAGCGACAGCCCTGGCGTCCCTTAACCTCTGGTAGCCTCTTACAACAGGCAGCAGCACTTCAGCTCAGCCTCCAAGTTACTCACACTTCTCAAATTTATCAAGGTTCAACTCTGTTGTTTCGTTTCATCGTTTTTAAGAAATGAAAAGATGAAGTGGTGGGTACTTGTTCCTTTCTCTCTTCCCACTACAAGAAATACGTGCTGTACTTTAGTCAATTCATGTAAGTAGTTCTTGAATGCTGTTTTCATTACCCCTCTCTCTCTCCTCTCATTTAGTAAATACTGCATCAAATTACACTCTGAAGCACAGCAGTAGTCTTGAGGCATGCTCACACACCACTACCCTCCATTCCAACAGATGGCAATGAATTATTTGCCACTACTATCACACTGGGATAACTGGGCAAAGAGGTTCCTTTTTTGTTAAAACCAGGACTGTAATTTTAACTGTCAGTTCACCAAAAACACTGTACAAATACACAAATAGGTCTCGAGTATCTAAATGGAGACCTGCACTTAAAAAAATCAATAAATCACACCCTCAAACAGTCCATAGATCAGAAGTTTCCTACGTTATGAAAACATGATACAAAAACCACCTGCAACCTCAACAGCCATTTACGTATTGACTAAGAAATGCTGAGCTGCAGAAAGCACAACCCCAGATTCCAACCCATCATAACCTGTCTCAACTATTCTATTTCATAAACTACAGCACACCTGAGTCTCCAAACTTTAACCTCTTCCATATTTCGCATACTACTCTTGGACAGTGGAAGCTGTTAAGGCCACAGAGTTTGACAAATCCAAAATACACACAGCTTTTGTCACTTTCCCTCTTCTTTAAACATGATAAACTTTCATCCCTCTAAAACCAAAGGAGGTCAGATAACAGAAACCTTAAAGGAAGACAGAGAAGGGCATTCTTCACTGGGAAAGCATGGGGAGTTAAAGGAAAAAGAACCTTTAAAAGAAGACTTTTCATTCTAAACAAACTTTTGAGCGGAGAATAAAGAGCAAAAATATCATATGGCATCTAGTAATAACTGTATGAGATGGATGAATACCTTACCAAGACAAAATCTAAAGCCACAATTAAAAAGGTGAAACATAACACATGTGCACAGCACTGAGGGAATGATTTAGAGCCACTGACACAACACAAGCTGTGCAGAGCAAAAATTAAACACTCTGCAATAATAATCTGAACTGCCCAATTAGGTTAAAAAATACATTTACCCTACAAATTAAAAAGCCTCCCAAACCCCTCGAAGGCATTAATGCTGTTCACAATGTTATTTGAGATGCAAATTAGGAACCTGAAGTTAATATAACACCAGCAGAAGTTTCTATTATTCCTATTAATGGCTTGAGGGGAGGTGACAGTAGAAGAAAAGCCACAGCCCTGTTATATGAGGTCTTATTAGGACAGTACACATTTTCTTTCATTTTTAATGCATTCACTTTAATGTAGAACAGGGCAAGCTAAAAATGTGATCTTTCATAATCCAAGAAAACTGGAGTGAATTAACAAATAAACAGCAAGCTGTCTGGATGAGGGGAGCCTTAAAGAGAAACAGGTATTCCTTTAAAAAAATGGAATTCAGATCCTGTCTTCCAGCATCACAGATCTCAGGCTAAAGCACAAAAGCAAAGACACAGACAGTGGTGCTGCAGTTATTTCTTGAACTATTTCCTGTACCAGCTGGATGTTCCAATTTTGAAGCTCAGCAAATGCAGGAACAGTTTTCTTGCAGCTCAAATGCCCTCCCCACAATGAAATGTAGGTCTTGGTACACAGAGTCGGTTTTGTAAATGACACTCCTAATGAAAGCTCCAGGCAAAACACAGTTTGATTTCACACCCGTGGCTCTATCTGCACAGACAGACCCACACACGCTGAAGGAGCAGTTGCCATCACCAGCACTGGAGGTCCCAAGCTCTGGGTCTGATACATCACTGACAATTCTCCCCAGTGCTTTCCTACAGTTTAATTCTCACAGGAACTTAAAACAATGTTGTCATATCATGTTCAGAGCAACGATGTGAACATCAGGTGATCAGAACCCTTGATCTTACTGTTAACACCCAACCTGCAAAAGGTGGCAGCTGCATTTTACCAGAACACACTCAAGTCCAAACAGAAGAAAGCCAATTATATTAGTTTTGGTTTTATAACACAGTAAATATCCTAATTGAAACATTTTATATTACCTTAAAGCCTAATATTCAACTGCTTGCTTAAAAAAAACAGTGCTGTCAGTAAACTGAGAGCCATAACCCAGATAATGTATTTAGCAACAACCCTGCCTACTTCCTCCCCTCAACCTAAAAATGAGCAGAAACATGGCCTTCAGAAGTAATTTACACCCACTGCAAAGCATTAGCAGTTAGCTGAGCAGCTTCTTGCCAGCTTGCTAATGATATTATTCCCTGAAACAACCAAAAAAGCCAAAACAGCACCAAATGTAGATAGAAAGGGCTATGTTAAGGGTTGACAGTTACCTTGATTTCAGATTTCTCTATACTTAACAGTACCAAAATATCCAGTTGTATCATCACAAAAAATTGCACAGCAGTCTAGAAAGGAGTTAAAAATATGCCACAACCCCCTTTTTCTTTTACAGGCCTCCTCTTGAGAGAGACGAAAATCTTAAAGAAAACCATTTTCTGAAAATATGACTGTCTCAACTCCCCTAACAGAGTGTTTATAGTTAAGAGAAACCAACAAAGCAAAGGTGTTTTTTTTAGACTCATCACTGGATTGCAGTACTTCAGTGCTAAGATCTTGTTAAGGACACAAACTTCACGACAACCAAAAAGCACACTGTCCCTGTAAAGGGCACCCTCACAGGTGTACAGAGTCAAGAGAGTAAAACTCACCTACCAAGAAAGTATCAAACACTGACTTCAAGTCAGTGCACTGACTTCACGTACCGGTATTTCTAGCCATGAACTTCTTCCCTAGAATTGCACAGGGCCTCCTTGTGCTGATGAACCCTTCCTGCAGGAGTGCTCATAAAGCCCTCCACAGGTTTTCGTGAGTAGTGTCACACCCCTCACCCCCAGTAAGGTTATGTTACTTACAATATTTAAAAGTAAAAGCTACAGATAATTCCACAATGGACAGGAGTCTCTTGAATTTTGAAATAGAGTACCTACAAGATCTTTCTTATGTGACTACCAGATCTGAAGAATGCAGTAATCAAAAGTCTAAGAAGTTTAATTCACAAAAATAAAAATTACAGTTTAAAGCAAGCAAAGTTCCGTGTAAAAAGAAAGCACAGAACTTGTGAGCTTGCAGGGGAAAGAGAAGCTCCCTGTTGCCAAAATACAAAATTTCTGTTTATATTATGACCATCAACACGCACAAAAAGAAATGCAAATCATAACATAAATACTAATATTTTCCACTAAAGGCTTAAGGAAACTTCTTACTAGTATTTAAGACAGCTCAAAGCAAAACCAGAAAGGACAAATTTCTAGAACAAAACTCAAAGCCAGCATCAAAAAAGTAGAGGAGCAAGGAAAGAATTGTGTTTGGAAAGTTTTAAGTACACCATGATTCTAAAGGGAATAATCTATCAAACCACAGGAGGTGACTAGAACTGCCATCATCACTGCTAACACAAAGGAATGTAGATTGGGGGGAGGCAACAGAGGAAGGGGGAGAAAGCACAGAGAAGGGAAAAGAAGGAACTAAAAAAAGGGAGCCCAGTAATGGCTACCAGACTCTCAAGAATTCCTAAAGGAAAGGATAAATCCTTCAAGGTTTTGTTTTAAATAAAGCAATCCATGCAATAAATTGCAGTCTTCCCAATACAGTCAGGCTTTGAGCTTATCTGCCCACCATATTTTCATTAATATAGTTTTACACCTCTACTAAACTTCCAAAGCTTAACACAATGGTTGCAAATATAAACATTTCTTCTTACAGCCTCCTCATTCTTCTGAATCATAGTAACCTGCAGAAGAACAGCTTTTTGAAAGGAAATAGCAAAGTTTAACCATCCTGAATTTGAAATATCCCTTTACAATTATTTAACCAACTTTAATTCCCCATTTAAAGAGACAATAACTATGGGTTACACCCTGGCAGGTAAAGGCCACTAGAGGACTGGCAGGTTACCACAGGAACATCCCAAAAGGGTATCCCACCAGGGACTGATCTCACAGATCACTATTTTGAGTGCGAGTCTAAGAGGGGGCATTTACTTCCATACAATGAAGAGGAGCATCTTGCTACTGATGCAGAAAAACAGGGCTCGTTAAAAACAGCAGACACATCAATACGAACAGTATTTCAAGGAAATTCAAAATGAGTGAGTGGTGAACCCATTTTCTAGTTCAGAGTTCCACCAGCTTGTATAGAACTACTTAAAATGTATGGTTTAATCTCCTGCCTCTGAGTGCAATTCTTCCAGGCATTTTTGGAAGCTCAATAACTGTAAGGATACAAGCACTCTGGGCTTCAACAAGTACGCTGCACCTCCAATAAAACCAGATCAAGTAACATGCTTCATCAGGAAAGTTTTTGCTATTCAGCAAACATTGTGCTCCACGTTTCATAAGCTCGACTAGAAGCAAGCAGACCACTCACAATTAAAACACACCCAGAAAAACACACACATTTCAGCTTGCCACAAGAGATACAAACTTACTGGTTCTGCCAAAACCGGCAAATTCTTGTGACAAAAATATCTGCTATCAGTCAGGCAAATGAACAGTAAAGGCGCTAAGAACTGTTCTCAAGAGCTAATTTTAATGTAGGCACAGTGAACCAGAAAACGGATTTGACCAGCTGGCTCAACTCATCCCCAGGAAGAGGGCTTGGCACTCACGGAGAAAGCCAGGGACAGAATCATCCAGTACCTCTCACCCCTGCAACCCCAGAGCTGAGGTGCTGCTCCAAAGCTTCTCAATGCTGGGATGAGGATATCCTTCCCTGAAGGGGAAAACGCCTGAACTTTTCCATATCACCCCCAAGAGTTCAGATCCCTGAACACCAATCCTGAGAAGCCTCCACTGCAGGTGCCTGCTCTATCTCATAGGACCTAAAGCGACCTCCTGAAATAGCACCCAGAATTTCAACCACATATTTCTATCCAGCATTCCAGCAAGCCAGAAGACATTTAATAAGCCAAACAGCCAGAACGAAGCCATGTTACTGACCTTAGAGAAACTAGGATAACACAAAGAGCCCATTCACGCGCCCACTGAGCCCAACTGGTCCTTACACTTCAGGGCCATAAACTAGAAATCAACTTTCCTATTGCTTAGGGGACGGGAAGGAAGAAAACGACCACCGTTCCAACCTAGAAATCATTATGGAAGGCAGCTATTGAGGAAAAACAGGCACCTCCACAGAGGTAACCCTATCCTTGAGCCAGACAAGGGGGAATCGCCTCAAAATCGCCGGGGTACGTGCCTGCAGACATGTGTTTCCAGGGCAGCGGCACAAAGGCATGTCCGAGCCCCGCCGCCGCCGGGCACCTTCCCTTCCCCGCACGGCCAGGCCGGGCCAGGCCCCAGGGAGACACGGCAGCGCCGCGCAGCCGGCCCGGATCCCGCCCCAGCAGCGCCTGTTAACGCTAATAACTTAATTTTTGGGGTTACAGGCTTTCTGCCTCCCGGCGGGGCGGCCGCCTCCAGCTCCCAGCGGGCGCACGGCGGCAGCCCCGGCGGTGCGGGGGGAGCGCGGCCCGGGCCGAGCACGGACAATGACAACAAGATGCACAACATCCACACCGCTTTACCTATCTGTGCAGGCAAGCGGAGGGATGAGCAGCCTGCAGCCCTGCGGCAGCAGGAGGTGCCGCTGCGGGGAAGCGCAGCCCCGGGGTGACACCCCCGCCCCGCAGGGTCCCTCGGGCCGCGCTCGCTGCCCCGCCCGCCCGGAGCTGCGCGCCGCGCACGGCCTCCTGGGCACCGCGAAGGGGTCCAAGGAGGGCCGGCCCGCCTCCCCTATGCCCCGCACTGCCTGCGGGCCGACAGCGGGGCTGCTGCCTCCCCGGCTGCTGCCTGCAGGGCTGTTATTACCTGTCCGGCTGCTGCCTACACGGCTGTTACCTGTTACCCGCCCGACTGCTGTTACCTGCCGGCCGCGCTCGTTGCCCCCCGCCCCGTGCCCCCCACAACGGCGGCCGCCGCCGGTACCTGAGCGGCCGCGCCGCCTCCCCCGCGCGTATGGACCAGGCTGCTCAATGGCAACCGAACAAAACACCGCCGGCCACGCCCCCTCCACCGCCCGCCCGCGTCCATTGGCCGCGCCGCCCGCCCGCCGAACCTTGACCCGCTCTGCCATTGGCCGGCGGCGCGGTCTGGCCCCGCCCACAAAGGGGCGGGGGGCGGGCGCTGCCCCGGTCGCGGCAGGGACGCGCAGCTGTGGTGCCGGGTGGGATGGGAGGGGCGGAGCCTGGACTACAGCCCCCAGGATGCCTTGCGGCGGCGTGCCGCTATCATTGGCTGGGCAGCGCGCGTGCGGAGGGGCGAGGGGAGCGAGGTGGGAACACGCGCGCTGTGCGCGCGGAGGTGATGAGTCATCGCGCCGTGCGGAGGGGCGAGGAGCGAGGTGGAACAGCGCCTGTGCGCGCGAGGTGTGCGTCATCGGTGCCCTGATGGAGCGAGGGAGATGCCACTCCTCCTCCTTTTCCTCATCTTCCTTCTCGTCATTCTTCCTCTTTTTCCTCTTCTTCCTCCTTTTCATCTTCCTCCTTGGTTTTCCTCTTCCTCCTTTCCCCTTTCTCGTTCCTCCCTTTTGGCTCTGACTCCTTTCCTGCTGTGCGCATTTTGTTCCTTGGCACCAATTTTGGATTCTGATGCCTGGAAACTATAGTTCATCTGCTTCCACGGTTCCTGTCATATCCTTGCAGGATTTGCTCCATCCCGTAACATGCTTGTCCAAATTCCCCATTGAAACAAGTTATCCTGAAGCATTTCCATAGCAAACTATCAAATAAATTGAATATTTATCTTTTTAAGAAAAATCATGACAATGGCTTGCCTTTCCAAGCAGGCCGGGGTGCGGCGACACACCCGAGGCTGCCCCGGAGCCCCCGGCCCGAGCCGCTCCCGGCGCTGCCCGCCGCTGTGTCCGTGTGTCCGTGTGCTCGCACTGCCCTCTGCCCGCCGCTGTGTCCGTGTGTCCGTGTGCTCGCACTGCCCTCTGCCCGCCGCTGTGTCCGTGTGCTCGCACTGCCCTCTGCCCGCTCCCGTGTCCGTGTGCTCGCACTGCCCTCTGCCCGCTCCCCGTGTCCGTGTGCTCGCACTGCCCTCTGCCCGCTCCCCGTGTCCGTGTGCTCGCACTGCCCTCTGCCCGCCCCGTGTCCGTGTGTCCGTGTGCTCGCACTGCCCTCTGCCCGCTCCCCGTGTCCGTGTGCTCGCACTGCCCTCTGCCCGCTCCCCGTGTCCGTGTGTCCGTGTGCTCTCACTGCCCTCTGCCCGCTCCCCGTGTCCGTGTGTCCGTGTGCTCTCACTGCCCTCTGCCCGCTCCCCGTGTCCGTGTGTCCGTGTGCTCGCACTGCCCTCTGCCCGCTCCCCGTGTCCGTGTGCTGCCGCACTGCCCTCTGCCCGCTCCCCGTGTCCGTGTGCTCGCACTGCCTCTGCCGCCTCCCCGTGTCCGTGTGCTCTCACTGCCCTCTGCCCGCTCCCCGTGTCCGTGTGCTCGCACTGCCCTCTGCCCGCTCCCCGTGTCCGTGTGTCCGTGTGCTCTCACTGCCCTCTGCCCGCTCCCCGTGTCCGTGTGTCCGTGTGCTCTCACTGCCTCTGCCCGCTCCCCGTGTCCGTGTGTCCGTGTGCTCGCACTGCCCTCTGCCCGCTCCCCGTGTCCGTGTGTCCGTGTGCTCGCACTGCCTCTGCCCGCCTCCCGTGTCCGTGTGTCGGCACTGCCCTCTGCCCGCTCCCCGTGTCCGTGTGCTCGCATGCCCTCTGACCGCTCCCCGTGTCCGTGTGCTCGCACGCCTCTCTGCCCGCTCCCGTGTCCGTGTGTCCGTGTGCTCGCACTGCCCTCTGCCCGCTCCCCGTGTCCGTGTGTCCGTGTGCTCGCACTGCCCTCTGCCCGCTCCCCGTGTCCTGTGTCCGTGTGCTCGCACTGCCCTGCCCGTCCCCCGTGTCCGTGTGTCGTGTGTCCGTGTGCTAGCCCGCCGCAGTTCCCATGGCCCCGTGCAGGGCCGGAGCGCGCAGCATCTGCCGCTCGCCCGCAGAGCCGTTCCTATGGAGTTTCTCAGGCGGCCAGTGAGTCAGCCGGTCGGGAAGTGGGATGTGTTTGGGCAGCAATTACACCGTGCACTTGTCAGGCAGAGGCTGCTTTATGTGGGTGCATAATCCTTAACGTATGAGAAACCAAACCCTGATTTTACGCTGCCACAGGCCTAACATTACTGCGGCGCAGGTATTTCTTATTCACAGTAGCTGTTATCAAGCTCTCTTGTCCCTGTGACAGCCATCTGTTTTTCAGCCTCTGCAACCTGTTCCTCTGTATTTGTACATGGAGTTGTATTTCACTCACCTTTCCTTCGACCCACGAGTTTTTCAGCTGAATTTACCTTATTTCCCTGTGAGATTTTGCTGAACTACAGGACAATGCTGCAAGAGATCCCCAAGTTAACATTGCAATGCAGAGTCCAAACCAAAATTGTGTTCCTGGGAAATGATTGCTTTGGCTAGCTTACTTTCCAATTTGAACCTTAAGAGAACAATAAATTAAACACAATTTTATTTTAAACAACAGTACCAGGTTTTACTGCTGGTCTTCATCACTCTCCTCACATTTTGTACTCTATACAACCCCACAGTACCTTTTTCACATAGTTTTCCAAGATTTCTTCCCTTGATTATACAATGAATCTTTAAATCAGTGTTCTAGTTCTCTGTAAGATGAAGACATACCTCTCTTCAGAAAGATCTTGCAAGCGATTACAGGTACACAGAGGAGAGTACACAGCTTTCTCCCATTGCTCAGTCCTGGCTCCTGAAATGCCTTGTGATTGTGCTCATTTTGCTCCTGGCCTTATTGTGGATTCTGGTGCATGGGAAATTGTAGTTCATCTGCTTCCATGATCCTGTCCGTATCCTTGGCAGGGATTTGACTCCATCCTGTAATCAGTTTTTGTTCGCAGAATTCCCCATAGAAAACAAGTTATCCCCTGAAGCATTTAGTTGCTAAATCCTTATCCAAATTTAGAATTAACAATTTTTTTGTTTTTTTAAATGAAGTCATGACATAATTTGTCTTTCACAACCATTATATGTATTCCACTGGAGTAGAGCAGCTCAGGTGTGAGATATTGACGTAAAACTGGTTTTCCTTTACCTGTGGCTTTATCCATTTCCATAGTTTGCAAACATTTGTGTTTCCATGATACTTTCCTCCAGACTTCTATACTATTTCTGTTTCAAGCAAAGTAAAATCAGTGGGAACTTTGTGTATCTGAAATTGAAGTTTCTTGATTGCAACTGTTCAGTCACAGCCGTGGCCGCAGCGCTGGGGGAGGTTCATGAAAGGGGCACAGCTGCGCTTCCCCAGCAGCCAGTGCTGCTGCTCTCAGCTTCCACCGGCTGGGTATTTCCATCTAGGGCAAAACTGTCCAGGAATTACACTATCCTATGCCTTAGATAAATCCCTGAACTTCTTTCTCTTCTTCTGTAATGTTCCCCTGATCTATCACTTTCCATTCTCCTCTCCAATTTTATCTGCTTTTTTCCCAATGTGACAATGGCTCTATACTGGCTTCTTTTGGGATGGAACTGCTTTTACCTCTCTGTCCAAAACACGTGGGAAGATGAGCCTTTGACCAGAGATGTTACAGAGGTGCTCCCTCCTGTGATCCCAAAACTTATCAGATGGGGAAACCACACACAATGGTCAACAAAAACTACAGGACAGGGTGGCAGAGAGGAGTGAGTGATCATGTCTGAGACAGGGCAGGTGGTAGCTCTAATCAATGTCACTCAGTATTCAACCAGAGTCTTCTTTGGTTTTATACCCAAGAGTAAAGCCCTGGCAGCGATTCAGTTTATAATTCAGATCTTGGTAAACACAGACCTAAATTTCCCTCCTGACAAGGTTTGATAGTAATTGTCTAGCACTTTAAATATCTAATTACAAACATGCTACCACATGGTAAAGTGGTCCGTGTCTGTTCACTCAACTGTGTGTCTTCAGGAAGGGCCATCTGTTTCCAACAAAACAGTGAGACACGAATGTAGGCAGGTTTCTAAATTAAAAAGAAAAAAAAAACAAAAAAAAACAGAGAGGGGAAAGAAAACAAACTAAAGAGAGACACAAAGCTGTCTTTACAGTAAAGCACAAGCTGAAATAGGTGCAATCAGAATGAACCTCAGGAGGCAGTTTTCACCTAGGGAACCAATGGATGGCATGGCTTCTCTAAGATGTCCTTCTGAGCATTATTTTATGCACATAAACTGCTGCATTAAGAATATGGAAGTCTTCACTACATGTTGACCCCCATGTTCCATAAAGAAACAGCAGCTCCTCTAACCTCCTGTCTCCACATCCAGGTCGTGGATCCAGGTACTCAAGAAAGGGAATGTTTTCCTTTCCTTACAGCATGGCAGATAGACATGAGTGACACTGGCATTGCCTCTCGAGCAAAAACAACAGACCTGAATGCTATGGGTGTGTGTTACAATTAAGCTGCTGCCTATCTAGGCAAATTACCACCTATGATCAAGAAGGGAAGCAGAGGAGACTGTGCAACTCAGTTCTTTTTTTGTTATTATTTTCATACTGTTTGTAGACAAGGAGCCCAGCAGCTATTCGATGTAAGGTCATGGAGTGCAAAAATCGTTCAGACACTGTAATGTGCACAACTGTTCATAAAGGTCAGATGAGCATTTCCAACACTATTTCAAACTGATTGCAAAGCGTTTTGCTGTGGACACTGATTAGGTCAACATTAGTATGCCAAGACATAGTGTATTTACTGCATACGGTGCTCTTTTAACAGAGAATTACAGAAGCAAGACAAGCAGCTTGGGATAGCAGGTCCTGGTTGGGATAGCATGTCTCAGGTAAATTTACCCCAAATCATGCTACTTCTCTTCTTGTAGGAATCACTGTTGGCCATCCATCTGCTTCTTCATAAAATATACATTGTGGAAAAGGGGCCTCTGTTTTAAAAGACACATTTATGAAGGCCTGTCAGAAAGAATCCAGATCCAATAAAATCCTTCACTCACAGTTTCCCTCAGGGTCACTTTGCACTCTCCCTAAGGAGCAAGAGGGCAATGTGGATTCCATCTCCCAGCCCAGGGAGTCCCCATGCAAGGGGTAAAGAAAAACACTGGACTGACTCTGGAATCTGACAAGGTACAGGAGACACTGCTTGGGTATTGTGTTCATTGTGATGTTCTTCCTGTTTTGAGGGGATGTTTGAGCATGGCTGAGCCCCATCAAACCTGCTTTTCACACTTCTCCATTCTCTCTGTTGAGTGGTTTCATAGGTTCTGGGCACAAGAGGAAGTCCTGCCACTAATTATATATACCAGTTGGTGGGTTTAATGTAACCTTGCTCAGACTGCTCAAATAGATGAAGTTATGATATAAGGCATTTTTCCTTACATTCACAAGCTTGGTATAAATTAGATAAATCAATAAGAATGCAAAATAAATAAGCCGGAACTGAGAAGCAGAGTAGTGTTCAGCATCAAAATCTGAAACAAGCAGAGGGCTGACATCCAGAGATATTAGAGTCAGGGGTCTCTCACATACCACTGCGAGCTGGCTAGATATTATGTTCCGCTAATCATGGCCAGATCAGTTTTTATTGGATTTCGTAGAAGGGTGACTCCATGCTGTGCCCCCTGCACACAGCTGATTTTTCCTACACCCAGCCTTTCACCTCCATTACCTGTTATTCCAGCTACACACTTGCCTGTTACTTCTTAAATTGAACCAACTGGCCAAGATATACTTCCTTTCTCAGGGTATGAATTAGCCACCGGATTTCAAAAAGGGCCAATCAAGCTTCATGTGCTGAGCCAATATAGCATTGTTCAGCTTTTCACTGCAGTCCCTCTGGAACAGCCCCACTCCTGAGAACTCTAAACCACTAAGAGTTCAGCCAAAGCATCTTCTGCCTACTCAAGTTTCTAGTCCTTCCTACATACGTTTCCAAGTGCCTTGTTCTTTTTGCTGTATACAGCACTTCCTTCCTAGACTTTCCAACACTTGTCTGCTTTTCCAAATGGCTTGTTCATCTCTTGACTGAGCTTTTTCTCAGCCCAGAACTTTTCCCCAGTTTGTGTCTCCTTGAAAAAGCCAGGGGCAGCACAGATGCATCAGGTATGTGCATCCTGCTGGTGGAGTTCTCAGGTTTGCAGTTTTTCTGCCAGGACAGGGTTTGCAGAGCTCCTGCAAACTCCTCTAGTGATTTCCAATACAAGGCATAGGGAAGCATATAACTAACAAAAAAATTTGATTAATAAGCTCTTACTTCACAACCTATCACACTTGTTATGGTTCACCATCCTTAATATAGAATTTTTGTATGAGCCATTTCATCTGCTTCTCGTTTTTTATGAGTTGAGGTTGGAGGTTTTTTGTTTGGTTTGGGCTGGTTTTGCTTCATTTTTGGGTTTTGGGGTTTTTTTTTGTTGGTATTTTTTGAGGGGGGGGGTTGTGTGTTTGCTGTTGTGCAGTTTTTTGTTTGGTTTGCTTTGGTTTGGTTTTTGTTTCAAGGAGATTGTAGTTAGCACTGTTCTGGTACTTTTCTGCTTTTACTTATCCAGGAATCTGAGAGAGCAATTAGCAAATTAACTTTCCTGTGGAAACACACTGGAAAAATATTTTGTTAGTGTTAGAATTGTTTATGCCTGCATAGGTATTATTTTAATTTTCTTTTATTCTGCCTCAAACTTGGCTGTGAAATGGCAGACGATGTGCAGTGGGCAGTGTCACAGTGTCAGGCCTTAATATCTTTTACCACCTCTCAGGAAACAAAGATCTTTCAAATGTGAAACCTCACTGGAGAACAAAGTGATTGCAAGCCAGTAATATCTGTATGTCACTTCATCTCATTCCTAAATTGACTGTGGTTAGATAAAGCAGGGACTATTTTAATCCTCAAATCAAAACAGGAATACAGGGATGAATTTGCCTTGTGTTTCAGCCAAGCAGAGTGATATGCACCCAAGATTTTAACCATGGTTCTTCACATGGATTTGTGCATACTAGTCATGGGGGATATTGATGTATTGAAGGATTTTCTCTTACATCTTATATTTCTGGATAATTTCCCATGCAGAAAGCAGTTCAAACACCACATTTCTACTCATGCTCCCAGACCTGGCTGCTCTGCTCCAGCTGAAATCACAGCATGTCAGAAATCCTGTCCCTGACACATAAGTGAGGGATCAAGCCCGCTGTGACTCAAACAGAACTTTTCCTTTTCTCTCGGTTTTCCCCTCAACTAACACAATCCCATCCCATCCAGACCACTCGCTGCTGCTGCAGTGGCTGTCTAGCCATGTCCTATAGCCTCCTCCTCCTAACTCTGCTGGCTCTATTTTTGTGCTTTATTTTACTTGTAGCAAACTCAAACCACAAACTCCCCATCTTTTCATTCAAAGCCCTTCACAGCCTGTTGTGGCTCTGCCTACCTTTCACTAAAGCAAAGGCTGTTCTGCCTCTCGAGCCTCCCAGACACTGTGAACTGCACCAGCGTGACCTATGCTTACCTCAGGCCTTTACATTTAACAAAGGTACTCATATATTAAGTCCAAAGGTTTCAATTAAGCTAAAGCATTTTCATTCTCTGGAGAGTAACCTGTGTTTCACAAGCAGAAAACAAGAGTGATCACCATGGCCTCAGGCTTTTTTATGATGACCTGAATGATTCAGGAGGTCAGCCAGGCCGCTGGCTGTAGAGGAAAGGGATAAAAAAAGACAAATGAATCTTCATGTCCCTTCTTCCTTGACTGGGAGGGAAATGTCTTCCTGACCCCAAATCAACCCTGTGCAAGGGAGCAAGAGACATCCATCAGTCCTGTAGAAAGAGGGGTTTCCTCATCACCTCCAAGCACCCACATAAACTGTTCTGTGCTTTGAACTGTGAGACATCTAGGATGTTTCTGAAGAAGGGAGGAGATAATATTGGAACTAGTACATTTTAAAATCTGTTTTAATGAAACTTGGTGTCTTTTGAATGTGTTTCAAGGCTGACTGACTAAGGTGCAAGTCCTGACTGAAACTTTTTCTGCACTTGGGGTAGGAGAAAGCCTCACAATTTTTTTTTTTTTCCTGTGTTCTCTGTTGTCTGAGCTGACTGGAGGCTGACTAAGAGGCCTTGTATTCAGTGGAAATACTTGTGGGGTGTTTTCTATTCAGTTGGGCACTTCCATGAATTTTGTGCAATCTCCAAAAGGTCTCTAAACCTCTACCAAATTCAGTTGAAGTTGCCCAACTGGTTTTAAATCTGTTACATCGTGTACAGATATGCACAGACAGGCACAGATGACATGCAACAGTGGCTGTGTGTTATCACAGAAGCACAGAATGGCTTGGGTTGGAAGGGATCTCTAAAGACCATCTAGTTCAACATCCCTGCAATGATCAGGGACGTCATCAACTTGATCAGGTTGATCAGAGCTCCAGCTCACCTGGCCTTGAATGTGTCCAAGGATGGGGCATCCCCCTCTGGGTAACCTGTGCCAGTGCTTCAGCAGTCTCATCACAAAAAATCTCTTCCTTACATCTGGTATAAATCTATTCTTTTTTCCTCCCTCATCTCTGATGCTGTTGGTTAAAGGCAGAAGATTTAATTATAGCTGTTATTTGAATACCAATCAGAAGCTGTTACAGTCCAGCAAAGGCTGCCCACAAAGATTTACTCCCAGAAAGAAGGAACTGAGCAGGAAGAGTGTGACACAGGTACTGGGCTCAGAAAGCAGCACCGAAACCCTTCAGCTCCAAACCTGTTACCCACAGGGCGAGGCTCCATGGTTTCCTCTTGAAGCTAATGAAGCATCTCATAGCTTAGTTTTAATCAAAGGCAAGTGCAGTGCATTGCTGTGTAAGCAGCAATAATTATTTAAAATCACAAGAAAATGTCTGATTTCAAACTGCAATAGATAGCACAATGAGGACCTCTGGAATTATAATAAAGATCAGCCATGCTAACTCGGTCTTCTTTTTAAACTACAAAAAGACACCTCTTGGCTTCTGTGTGCTTCTTGGCAAGGATTATACTTACACTGTGTTGGTGCACTACCCAGCACAGCAGGGACCTGGACCATCACAAGAGTTCCTAGGTACTTTAGGTAGATAAATAATAATGGTAATCTGCCAGCAAAAAATTGTTTTGAGGGTTCAGTGTTTTCTATGAAGCAAAAAATGTAGCTTGTCCTCCCAAAAAAATCACTTTAAATACTCTACATACAGATCTGTAGATCCCAAATGCAGGGAGGCACTGTAAACAGCTAAAAGAATTCCTCTCTCCCCAAGAGCTATCATCAAATATGTGTTTTGAGGAAGAAGTGTAATCTTTGAGTGTATTTTTTCTGTTTCAGTTCTTTTTTAATGTTCTAAAGACAGTGGGTACTTATTTAAAATAAGCATCTCAAACTTTGTCATTAAAATAGCTGTTCTGATTTTTTTACATTTTTAAACTCATTATGTATGTCTGTATGCTGAGGCCTCCTGTGAAAAAAAATTAAGGCAAGCTTCATGAGAGCAATGTAGTTTTTTCCTGGTTACCAACCTTGTACAAATTAAAAGCACATTAGTCACTTTGAAAATAAATCCAACTGCAGTTCAACCTCTTTGGAGTTTTAGTTTGAAGATAGCAGTGGCATTCCACTGACTAAGCCACTTGAGTGAATTTCCTGATTTTGCTTAGTTGCTCAATTTCCTGTTGGGCTCACATTTTGCCTTATTCAAGACAAAAAGACCCCTATAAATGGGATAAATGATTGAAATTGCAGAGCTGGACATAGTAATTTGATTGCAGTTCAGCATGTGCCTTTCTGAACAGAGGTAGAATTTCTGAGACATCCATATAAGTAACTCTAAAAATGCCTTTAACTCAGCATTTTCTCCCCTTATTGAATTACCCATCTATGTATCTGAATATCTGTTATCAAAGGTCTTCTCCTTGTGTCCAGGGTTTAATGTGTGTCCATGACAAGTTTCCCCTGTTATGACATCACTCTTGAGGCTCTAACTCAGGACAAAATGTAAAACAATAGGAAGTGCTGGGGTCTGTTCTTCATAAAAGCTCTCTAGCAGTAATTAGGAGTACATTTAAAGCAGATCTCTTTTTCTGCCTCATTTTTGCAGTGATAGGCTTTAACTTTTAAATGCACAGGATTGTGAATGGGACTAAATAAAGCCTTAGCCATAGCTTATAAATATGGCTATATAATACATAGAATTTAATTCTCTAACCTGATGATTCCACACACCTTTCCTTTATGTATTGCCTACCATGCTATACAAAGTTACTGGGCTATAAAAACTTAAAGTAAAACTGTTGGCTTTTTTCCTTGCTTCCTTCCTCAGTGAAGAGCACTGCCAGTGTGGGTTTACAGATCAGTTAGGTCAGGGAAGACTTCATGATTTTAAAAATGCACTTTGCAGCTTTCCCTGAACACCATCAGCCTGGGCTAAGCCAGGTCTTTTCTGGGAGCTTTCCAGGCAGCTCTCCCTGAGAACACAGTTTTTCCACAGCACTAGCATGGTCCAGGAGCTCCCAACATATCACCTGTGTGGGGCTGGAAGATTGAGGGATTTAAACCCTATATTGACCAAGGCTAAATTAAATAATTGCAACACCCCATTGCAAGGTCAGTTTCTGTAATCTCTGTTCTTCAAGTATCTTTTCAGTCAAGAACTTTCTGGTGGATCGAGTACCAAATTAATATAGTTGAACTGCACTCTCATATTTGTTAAACTAAAATATTAGCTTGGCTTTGGATGCTTGAGCCTGATGATTCTGAAAGGGATGATTCTGCTGTGTGAACCACATTTCCAGCAGCCTTATTTGCTTCAAAGGTGACAGATACTTCAGGAAGTGAAGATGCTACATCTTATTCCTGAAGATTATTAGTATTAGTATTAGTGTTAGCTCTCATATCTGTCTTCTTTATCAGACAGTGTGTTAGAGGCAGGGTCTTCTCACAATGTTAAACATCTGGTTAATGGCCTAGGATTTCATCACTGTTTACATATATTTCTAACAGGAACTGAGATCAAAGATCAAGTTAATGGAATAAAGAACAATGGAAGATGAGAGCCAGTGTTCTTTTATGAGGGACCAGATTCTGCCCTTGTAGAGCTTTGTCTGATAGGTGTTTTTCCATCTCTGATGACTGTGAGCCAGATCCTGTGATCTTTATATTGACCAGCTTTGTGTTTAAAACTGCATCAATAAGACTGCATTTAATTTGGACATATATTTAACAAACTGCTCTTTCACTTCTGAAAAATCCATTTTTACTTAGCAAGAGCTATGTAATACTGCCTCTAAAAATACTGTGTCTGGGCATCCTTGAATCAAGGGTACTGGTTTTTTTATGGTTATGGAATTGGTCTGAAGGTTGCATTATCTTCTGGGTTCTTGCAAATAGAAGAATGTAAGTTGAGACAGGAAAATAATTTCTCAGAAGAACCAACTACACATGGATCCAACAGCCTCTTGAAACCTTACAAACTAGGTAGCTCTGAGAGTGGGCTTCAGGTTTCCATTTATACAGGAGCAAATTTAACTATATAACATAAACATGACCAAGATACTGTGACTGATTTGGGTGGTTCTGTTTTTATGTTATTTTATTTTTAAGCTCGGTGGGAGCAGCCATGGTTTAAATTAAACCAAACACTCCTACATAATTGAAGCGGGATTTACAGGAGATGCAGACACTTTTCATGCCAAATATTGTGCAGGTATAGAATGAGATTTAATTACAGTTAATTTCTGAGGCCATGCTCTGTACCCAAGAAGCAGCAATGTGCCTCCTTAGCACAACAAATGCATGGGGGAAGGGGTTTTACAGGGGGTTATGCAAGTTGTGGAATGCCTCGGATTTCTTTTGCATGCGTTTGTCCAGGCTGGCAGGAGTCTGCAGGCTGGGACAGCAAAGGTCCCGGCAGCATCCGAGAGCCTGAAGTGCAAGTTACGGCAGACAAAAGCAGCGCCTGTTGCATTCCACCTGTTATCTGCGGCAGTCAGCAGCGCTGCCTTCCCCCTCCAGCTGCCGGCAAGTCCTGGCAGCGCCCAGATAACATTTGGTTCAGGATCTGCTCCTGCCAGGTTATCGATAGAGTCAGGAAAACGAATACCTGGAGGGAGCAAGGCTAGGTTTTCAGTTTGCTTAATTTATGGGCCAAGTCTCGCCTGGTACAATGGAAGTCCCGCTGTCAGTGCTTTTACCAGCTTTTACAGGATGTCATTTTGGGACATGAAAGGAGGTTGGAAGAACACTTTGCAGTGATGGTGGCTGACTTACTGCATTTCTGGTTACAATTAACAGCACATTCTCACCCACTCTCTCTGATTCTGCTTGTTCACAGGCCCGGGGGCAACCGGAATATCTTTCTTTTGTCCCACACTCCTTCATCACCATGGCAACAAATGGGCAAATATTATAGTGTTTTCGGGTTTTTTTAATTTGCAAGTAGACTGGTGAGTTTTCAAGACCACACACACAGACACACAGTACGTGTAGCTCAAACTCGGGGATTAGCACATTAAAACCATGGGTTTAACCAGTAACTTGGGCTGTGGCCTGGCTCCAGGCCAATGCCCACTGGAAAACGTCCTCACAAAGTCACACAGCACCGCGCTGACAACTCAAGAATGGGGGCCGTGTCCACACTGGCCTGTGGTTGTTGTCACCAGCAATTACAGGGAGGCTGAGGTCCTCCCCAGGACCACCCTGAGCCCATCCTAATTGTGCCACTGGTTGAAACAAAAGTCAGCTCTTGTGCAGGAGTTTAAAAGTTGAACTTGCACCCCCAAGGGGACAGTGTAGCCCAGAGCCCGCAGGGATACCACAGTCACTGATCACTGTGGCCTGGGAATCAAAGCCACCATCTGCTTAAATAAGGGCTGGCCCCAAATGAAGGGCAAAAGGAGTAACACCAGAGTTCATGTCCACTGGGAAGCGAGGGAGAGGACTCACCTCTGCCTCTGCACACTGAAACTCCTGTGGCACCAGGAGCCCCAGCAGGCAATGCTTGTCCATGCAGCAGTTAATTACAGCACTGGAGCTAGAGGCACACGTGGACTTCCACTTTCTGGTTTGGAGTCTGGGAAGAGATCCTCACCAGCTACAGCTGCTGGAAGGTACCATGTCTTGGCATGGCCATTGGGCTGATGGATCATCTGGCATTTGGACCAAGGGAGTTTGGAGGCTCTCATCTGCAGCCTCTGGATGCAAAAGCTGGCCAGAAGCACTGAGTCTTTCCCTAACCCGCGTTTCCTTAAGCACACTGCAACATCTGTATCACTTGGGTAGTTCATGGGAAAGTTTTCTTTTTGTTGGTTACGTGTTGCTGCTTGCACATGTTTTTTTCCCCCATGTATCTAGACCATCTATTCTTTTCAAGTGACAGATACTAAAAGTAGTAAGCTGTAAAAACATGTACCACCAGAGCTATAAAGAAAATCTCTCGGGAGATGGTAAAACAAACCCAGTCCCAAACACCCTCCCCTGGACTACGTTGCCAAACCACCTCCTTTTCTACTGCCCTGCCAACAACTCAATTCTTCCACAATACCTACAGGGAGGGAGGTGGTAGCAGATTAAAAAGGCAGGTTCCTCCCTTGCTGAGGTTTCCCAGCACGTATTGCCGGCCTGGGGAATACGGGGGAAGGGCAGAGCAAAGGCTGGCTCTGCCCTGTGTAGGGCCGAGCAAGTTTTCAGCTGTATAAAATACATGAGGTCCCAATCGCGCTGGAGCCGGTGTTGAAAGATTTCAGCAAGGCCAGCACTTGACCTTTCGCAGACAATAGCCCCGGCCCTAATTGGCAAGTGCTCATTGTGCGGCTTCAGCTGTGCTGAACAGGCGGGTTTCATGCTCATTCCCCCGTGGGCTCAGGTCTGGGGCTGCGGGCGGGAAGCGGCCAAGGTTTGGGGATTCCTGATTGTTCTATAATGCCACCTGCTGACTCGAGGGCGACGGCAGCCAGTGTATCAAAAGTCCTTTCACGGAGCCCTGCTTTTAACTTTAGCGCTATTTATATTAATGGGATCATTCAATGCACTTCACTCATGTCCTGATTTAGAGTCCAAGGACAGCCCTCAGTTACAAATCCTGAGTGAGCACCATAAGATATATTGGACACTAACTATACTGGCTTTTTTGTGCTTCAGCTGGGGTGCGACTACAAAACATAATGAGGAGGTGATTGAAAAGGTCCTGAAACTCAAAATATTAACATGTCTGTTTATACCACACTATGCTTGTTCGTGACTGAAGCAAGCACAAGCATCTGTGTGCCAGCACTATAATGTGTCTTCACCAAGTGGCCAAGGTGGCAGGAGGGGGCAGACACAAGGGGCTGTTTTGTCTTCGAGGCACAGATCTTGCTCCAGCTACAGGCATCCACAGCAATTCATGCAAGGATACATAGATTAAGGAGGCTCCCATCCAGAAAAAGGCTCTGTACCATCTACTTTTGCAAAGCCTGGGAAAGTGCAAACACGGTCCTGGAGTAGATGATACATTGCTAATATAATCCTTTAGCAAATTGAAAAATCATGACCCTTTTATCTGACAAAATTTGCACTTCCTGAACTCATCCAATTATGCAAACAAGTCCTTGTTCTTTACTTCCCTGTCTAGACCAAAATTCAGTTTTCACCTCCATCTCTGGGTGAACCCTTTTACTGAAGGATCATCTCCATTGGAGGATATATGTGTTCTCAACACACTTCAGCTGCTTGTACTGCTCTGCCTGTGCTCTTCTCATCCCCTCACACCCATTTGTGTTCTCTTTCCCTAAGGTCTGGCCCTGCTTTTGCTCCTGGCACCAGACTTATTTATATCAGCTCCGTAAATAACTGTTCATCCAGGTCTCTAGCAGCACCTGCAGCAAATCTTTGTGCCTTTCTTGTGAGCTCTCGGCTGATGCTCAGAGTACAATTTTTAGAGGGCTTCTGACATGGGCAGCTTGGTGCTCTCCAGCACAGCAGAGACAGGCACTGCAAGGCCTTTGCACCACTCTCCTCCTTCTGGCACCTTTATGGGGTCTAATTTTTTGTGCTGGCCTCCCACGCACTTCATAAAAGACGCACATTCAAGCAGGCTTTGTGCCCAGAACGCAATTAAGCATCCAACTGTCCGATCTGTGTGGCCAAATCCTCGTGTTCCCGGGGCTTCTCAGGTGCAGGTTCACACTGGTTCATCAGGTTTCCATAGGGGGAAGGAAATGTAATTTAGCTCTTTCAGTCTTAGTCATTGAAAATAAAAGAGGAGTAAGTGAAGCTTGTCTCTGGCTATAGGAATGGCAAACAAACCAACCATGATTCTTTATCTTAAAGTGAAATTTGCAAGTGAACAAGGCATTATAATTGATGCAGATTTAACGATTTAAGGTGAGGCTATTCTGTGTTTAGTTTGAATGACAAACCTTATCTCTCTTTTCCCATCCCCTCCCTTTTTCTTCCCTTGCACAGCAAAATGCTTAACAATAATTTCTTCAGGCCCAGTCCTCAGAACTGCCATTCCCTACAACTTCAGCAGTTTTTAACAGCTAAAGGTGTTTAGCAGGCCTGAAAAAATCCCTCCATCAAACCTCTCTTTCATCACAAGCTGACCAAAGAAATGTCACAATACCTGTGAGGAGCAGTTTCAATGTGTGCTCTGGGTCAGTCTGCACCGCTAATAAAACATTGCATATGATGAAAACCACCCAAAATCACAACACAGAAAATAACTATCATCTCTGCTGAAGATAGTCAGGTGTGTTTAATTCCAGAACCAAATCAAACCTAAGCTCTGGACTATTAACTGTGCACCCTGCTAAACTGGCAGTGCCTTTCATCATAAAGCTGTGGCCCGTGCCCATCAGTACCTTCCCAGAGAATGCCTGGCATGGCTTGGGGAGGACCAGGCATTCCTAAAAGGCAGTATGGATAGTACAGAGCCAGGTCTGGCTACCTCCATGCTCCTCCAGCACTGGCTGAGCAGGCTTTGCATCCTCAGAGATGTCTGGCCCCTCCTCATGCTGCACACCAGGGCTCACCAAACACACACACCTACAGTTTCATACTGTGAAAAGCCATCTGGATGGGATACAGCACAGCACAGGCAGTGATTTTGGACACTTTGTGTCTTAGGCCTAAGGGCCACACATGGGCCTAAAGGAAACCACAGCACTATAGAACTGTACATAACTGGCTGTGCCACTTTTCTTTGGGACTGAAAACATCTGCTCTGTTGTATTTAGCGACAGCTGTCACCACAGAAAGGAACATTTTCACCTCCTAGGACTTACCCGGGGCAAAGTCTTAAACTATAAACTCTGTTATGAGTTTAGCTCTGAATCTGAAACACTAAAAAACACAGTGTAAGACTTGGTCTCTTCTGTTTGTTGCGGCAGAGAGAACAGGGAGGTTAGAAGATGGATAGGAAAGGCTGATGGCACAAAAGTAGTCTTGGATGAATGGAAAAGTAAAAAAACCAATTATTTTATAACACTGCTACTAGGTGACAGAGAACTATTAGTATACTAAGGGATTACTGTGTGAGGGACATTCCTCATCCATCCAGAGATGGATGCCTAGAGATGGATTGTAACTCTGTCACACCAGTTCCTTTGCATACACTTGGGCATTGCATTGCCTTTGCCCCTCAGCTGTAACCAGGCAAGGAAAAATAAAGCGTGCAAAGGAATAAAAGCTGCAAAACCACTCAGACTTCAATCAAAACAAGAGACCACAGGAACACTAGGTCCTCCCATTTTGACTTGCATTTTCCAACTACTGCAGAGGAAAATAAGATCTCATCTGACTGAAGGCAACACTGGCCACTGGAATGTTTGACTGCACAGAGAACAGATGAGCCTTTGATGGATTAGCTCAGGTTGGAAAGAGGTGCACAAAGAGGGAAACAACACATTGGAAAACAAGTGGAAGCTAAATACACCTTGGCAAACTGAGCTCCAGGGTTTTTTTCTTATAACTAGGAATTATTGAAGTTTCTCTGAAAATGCTCTGTTGTATATAATAAAAGGACAATTTCACTAACTAAGTGGGTCAACCTTATTAGGTTATGTACCTTAAGAGTAAGAAGAGTAAGAAAGGCCCAGATCCCAAGATTTAAAATCATCCATCTAGGAAAAGTCCTTAGTTTTGGTCAGTTCATTCAGTGAAAAACAATTCCTATTGCACAAGAGCAGGGGAGGTGGAAGTGAAAAACAGGCAATGAGGAAAGCATGTTTCCCATTTTTTAAAAAGCTGTCAGCCTCTGCAAGGATGCCCAGGAGCTGCATCCAGCACATCACTATTTCTCCAGCTTGCAGTTTTCCAAATGACAGTCATCTGCCTCCTTGCTCTGCCCTCCATGGCTGTTAGAAGCCCATTTCCTCTCATTTTTCTACCCTCTTAAATGCCCCTACTGCCCTGCCCTCTCATTTACCCAGAAACATCATCAATAGGTCTTTTTTTCACTCCTCTACATCCTTAATATTGAACTGCCAAGTAAACCAAATAAACCAAGCACAGCATCCTCACTTGTCAGAAGGTCTGAAACACCAGGCCTGGGAGTCTGAAGTGTTATAGGACAGTTATACTACAGAAACAAAGAAAATAAATACCACACTGTAAAGATTTTAAGTAATTCCTACATAAAAACTTAAATTTTTAAACTCTGGCACAGTTCTGTACAGCTGTTTAGTATTAGTTGTTAAACTGTGATACAAATGCAAAGATAAATTTGCTTTAATGGACGGATCTCATCTGAATAAATCAGGTTGTGGCTTTAATAAAGAGTCAGCTTGTAATTATATTTTCTATTTTATTTGTTATATATTTATTATGTTTTCAGTGCTTGAAATGAGAGTGAGAGAGAACATGAGAAAAACCTGGTTTGGGTGTTTATCTGAAGAACCAAAAATCTGAAAACACGCTTTGAACAAACATTTGTGGAAGTTCCACCCAATCTTTCAGCTGCTAAGATTATTAATGCAAATTAAAGCAATACTGATGTTTTCATTCCAGTTTGAAAATAAAGGCTGGGTGAGGAGTCCCATAAGAGACCAAAACTAGGTACCTACTGTTTGCAGCAAACACTAAATGGGATATTTTTCTGAGAAAAGGGGAAGCACCAGTCCAGGACAGCCTGCTCACTGGTCTGGTTTAGAGCAATCACAAGCCTTTGCATGTTGATAATGCTCTCAACTCAACTCCAGATGTTAAGGCTGTCTGGCTGGAGGGAGAAAGGGAAGATATGTTGAAGAAAATGCACTAGATATCCAAGATCAGAAGTTACGCAGTCTCAGGCATTCATAAAAGATGGGAACTTGCCAGCTCTTCCACATACGGGATGGAGATTTGAAAGTGGGAAACAGCTGCTGTAGTAATGTGCTGCCTCCCAGGCCATGGAATTTGTGCCAATGGCCCACCACAGCCAGAGATGGAGAAAGACCCTCAGTGCAGAAACCCAGCTAGATGATGGCTTTAGTGAACAATAGATAGAGGACAATCTCATCCAGGAGAATCGTCCCTGACCACCAGACTATATCTGACCCCTGACAATGACAGCTGGGCTCCTGTTACACCCACTGGGATGATGTCAATCACCTTCTTGGGGAAGCACTGACATGTAAAACCCACATGTGACTTCACAGTGTCACATTCATTACAGCAAGAGTTTCCTGAATCCGCCTGTATGACTGATTAGGTTTTACATTTCCCCAGACATCTCCAGAAGGAAAGTGGGCCTTTGTCCAGCTGCAGTCCCATATCCCAGCTCATTTCACAGGCAGCTCAGGCTATCACTGTCTGCAACCCCGGGATGCTGAAACCCTGCACCACACACTGCACTTTGATGTGGCATTGGCAAAAGGAGGATGCTTCCCTCCAGCAACGTGCAGAGTGAAACCATGCAGTGAAATGCCGAGTCCAGGCAGGGTCAGGATAGATTCCACGGCTTTTGTGCTGCCTCCTCTTCACTTTTCCCTTCCTGTAGCAATTATTGCTCATCAGCACAGATTAACAATTGCACAAGCAAACCCTCAGAACAAATGAAATCAGGGCTGAGGGCTAATCTTAGTGGAGCTCTGCCATTGACTTTAAATGGGATTGGGATTTAGCCCTGCAGCTTCTCCCTGCGTTTCCTCTTTTTACTCACTTATGTGCTGTACATGTGTAGCTCTCTGGCAGCTCCTCTGGCTTTGTTTGGGATGAGGCACTCACAAGTACAAGCTCCAAAAGTTGCACCCATAACCTTCTGGCATTCTTCTCCACCCACACCCTGGCCCTGGCTTTCTGCTAAGCGTTCTTCCAGCCATTTTATGCTATCTTTTAAAAGGTAGGAGAATAAAGACAAAAATAGCTCTCAATCCATTCATTCGGGTTTCTGCTGGGATGTGAATAATTTAAAGGTCTTCTCACCTCATCTCTTGTTTATCTTGTAGCCTCAGGCCTCATCTACATGAAAGAGTTGCACCCATTCAAGTAGATGTTAATTTAAGCCAATTCATCAAACTAATACAAACCCCGGAGGGAGCAGAGGGAGGGATGCTCCCGCGTTAAACCCAGGCTCCTATCGGTTTGCTTTAATCTGGTGAGAAACTAAACCAAAGTAAGGAGCGCCCATGGACAGGTTCACTCTGGTTTTACAGAACACACGGAACAGAGCAATGCAAATCATGCCAGGGAGTTCTCACTGGCAGAGCTCTGCTGCTCACTCCCTGCAGGGACAAGCTCAGACATTCAGCAGAGATTGGAACCACCAAAAAAAATCGTCATGAGGCTCCAACCTACACCCAAGGCCATAAGCCTTGTGGGGGTGTCACCCCTCTCACCCAACCCAGGAGCTCTGTTGTAGGCCCGAACTTTTTGGCCAGTGTCCCTGCAGGCAGCAACAAAGCCACACTAGTGTTTTCATACCATGGTTAACAGGGACTCTATAAGAAGCCAGGTAAAGTGTAGGTCACCTAAAAAAACCTGCAATGTCAGTGGGAGCCAAAAAATGAAAGAATTGCAAGGAAAACCACGCCAAAGTCACACAGAAAATCACTATTCAATGAAAACAAGCCCAAAAAGAAAAGAGGGGAAGGATGGGACTGGAACATTTTTGCTTCACAGTTCTGCCCTCTTTCCAGGGAGTGGAAAGGACTGAATCACTTGTCAGCATTGAATGAGGACTAACAAAGAACGTGAAGCCAGACTCTCACGGGTGCCATGGGGTAGGATGAGAGGCAGCAGATCCAATCTCCATCAGTGAAATACCAGTCAATATTAAGAAGTTACCTAATGAGGAGGCCAGAGAGATGGTGGTATCTCTATCCATGGATAACCAAAACTAAACCATACAAGACACCGAACAACCAGATCTAATGTAGAAGTTATCTGTCTTCTCAATAGCGTGAAGGTTTGATCTGGTGGCTTTAAGTCCCTAATAATTTATTCTGATTTATACAAGTAAAATACAGCAGAAATTTCTTTTCTGTAGCTAGCTTTCCTGATATTCCAAAGTCACGCAGCTGGTAAATTCACCTGGCTATTACCCAGTTGTTCACTCTTTCTGAAGAGAGAAGGTAAAAAGAAAATATTAAGAGACCTGTGTGTCTGCAAAATGGTGCCAATTGGCACAGCACAATTTCATGGGGCAACACAGAAGATTTTCCATCAGGAAAGTGCAAGTGGGACACTGGAAGCCTACAGAAAGCTTCTTAGCATCCAGCTCCTTGCTGAGTGGGTCACACTGAGATGTCTTGGCTCGGGGGACACCCCTAGGCTTGGGAAGTTACTGGAAGTGTGGTGGTGGTGAGGATATAATTTCGTTTTCCCCTGCACTGGTAAACACTGGGAGTTGGGGTGTAGGTGGCTGCTGGCTGGTTCTGGCACTTCAAAGCTACACCTGTAGCACCACACCATGGTGCCTACACCTCTAGCAGCAGCCACAGCTTCTAAATTTCCATCACTGCGAGTGCTCAAGGCAGGAAGAGAGACAGAGTCACTGTTAATATGGGCAAAATACCCGTTAGGCCATGTAGGGGCAGTATAAAAGTAACAAAATCCTCATTATTTCAGTGAAGAGAAAAACAGAGGAATGATTTTGCAAAAGGCATATGGATTTTACCAATACTGAATATTTTTTGATTTGGTTTGATTTCTATATATATATACACATATTCTAGGAAAAACATTTGCATTGTTTACATGGATTTTTCATCATACTGGAGAAATCCTGCAAAATCTGTTTTTATATCACTGTGGTTCTTTTTATCCAAGAATCTTTTATCAATTATCATGCTAAAGCTTTTCATGGGTTCAAAGACATGAAAAATAAATTTCCAGGAAGAAAGCATGCCAAGGGCCACAAAACACAAAGTATCATGTATAACTCAGGAAGGCTTTAAGTCACGGATAGCTGGAAAGTGGGATAGTGTACCAGAGAAATCTCAGCACATAGTACTGTCCTTGTTTTCTGTTCCAGCATGTAGCACAGACAGGACACTGGCTATGTGCTGCCTTCATGTTCTCAGCCTGATCCTCACATCTCTGGTCAAAGTGATGGTGTGAGCTCCCTTGCTTTCACTCGTCTGCTCCCCCTAGGAACTGACTCCTGGGCTTTGTCCATGCTGCAGGACTTGCACAGACTGAGGGTACAGCTCCCCTTTTGTCCCCACCCCCTCCTCATACCGACCCTTTGCTGCACTCATTCAGATCCCTTTGAGATGCAAACGCCTCTTTTATTCCCTGTGTGCTTTCCTGCCTGCTCAGCCAATTAATTCAACCTGTGCCAGAGCTGGCCCATCGAAGAGGGAGGGAGAGCACAGCTGGAAGCAGATAGAAGTGGAGTGAGATTGTCCCTCCCCATGACCTGCTGTTCTCTTCAATTCTGCAGTAACATAACTTCTGCCTTTGGGCACAGCTCCACCACTCCTGAAGATCTCTGGTACATCTCCAGTGCAGTCCCTCAGCCTCCTGCTCCCCAGAGCACAGGCTCTGGATCTTTTTGTCACCTTCACTGAGCTGAACCAACTGGCTGATGCACCAGTTATTTAAGAGGGGTCTGACAAGTAGCAGTGATGGTACAAAAATAGCATGCCCCTGTGGTTGTCTTGAGGTCTCCTCCAGTCTTAAATGATGTTGGGCATTATTTAGACCTTGTTGCAGCTGTTAAACTTGACTCACCTCTTCCACCCCACTCCCCAAAACAGATGTGGCTGTAAATTATAGACAGATTAGAAGGCTCAGTGAAGACCATAAGAATGCAAGAGCGAATAGCAGGTTGTAAATTCTGTTGGGTTGTGACTTACATAAACAGTTTTGAAGTGGCTCTGACCCTCAACACAGCACAATCCTGAGTGTCTGTGCAACATGGACAGAGGAGGACTCTGGTCTGCTGTGCTTTGACAATCCAAGATAAATGTGAAGGATGAAGGAGCCTATAGATCTCACAGAGCTTCCCAGAAGTCTGCTGACAATTGCTGTGAGATGCACCACAGCCATCCTCACCTTGCCCATAGATGT
Organism: Sitta carolinensis; assembly: GCA_032173965.1. Lineage (NCBI taxonomy): Eukaryota > Metazoa > Chordata > Aves > Passeriformes > Sittidae > Sitta > Sitta carolinensis. The sequence goes on along the minus strand of CM063285.1, from coordinate 53,246,203 downwards.
TCACGGGAGATGCTCAAGTCAATCAGACCACAACCGTTGATGCAAGAATTGAAGTCTCAGCCCCAGATGGGCCAGATGGGTGCCTGGTGAAGCCCTGTGTTCAGAAACCATTCTCAGCAAGTCCACCAGAAAAGCAGCCCAGCACAGTTAACACACTGCTATAGCCTAGAATGAGAAGTCAGAGGCAGAAAACCTGGCGTAACACCACTTGAATTACTTCTCCGTCACAGGTGGTGTTTGTGGCCTTCTCAAACACCTAATCTAGAAACCATCTGAAGTCAGTGGGAGGTTTCCATATACTGCACAGCTCGTATCAGACCAGTTATCTAAAAAGCATGGTGATATGAGTATCTTTCAGTTCTTGAAGTCTGTAGAACTTGTTGTCTTAGTCAAATCTGTACAAATGTTAAGCTGATTTCTAGTATGTCTAGGCATAGTGGAGGGGAGAGTGTGGTTAGAGAATAATAAATAATAAAATTACTTTTAAAAATATAAAAGTGATCCTCCCTATTACTAGGAAAATCACAGTTTTTTACACTCCATCGGTCTGAGGACCAGCTTTTATTTTCTGAGAAAGTACTGCAGAAAGTTGACAGAGGCTTTAAGAAATTATACTGAAACAGGTAGTGTAGTAGTCAGTGAGCTTGTCTTTTGTTTGGTTATAGATCAGTACTCAGGCAGTGGCAAGCTTTGCATGGAAAAGAGACACTTCAGATTTCTAGTCACAAGAGACCGCTCTGTGTTTCATGTCTGCTCCATTAAATACGCCTATTCCAAAACAATTGATTAAATCCTTCAACACAAAAAATAGATTTCATTTGTATTTAATGCAAGATGCAGCTATTGCATACTCACATCTGTAAAATAAAGAAAATAAGTGAGAATATGTTTCTTCCAGTCACATGCTGACAAAACAAGAACCTGTATCTCGTCCTATTCGGACAGCAGGGGAAAGATGAGAGGAGGGCAGCCAGAGCAGCTGCAAATAACTATTTCAAATTCAGAACCAATCACCTTCTTGGTGTAATTTCTGACAAATAATTTTCTTGTCCAACAATTTTTAGGTTGGTCCCACAGGACTGCTGGGATAATCATCTTGACACTGCAGATAACAGGACTGTGATATAAATCTTAAGATTCAAGTACATTCACCATGGTTGAGTGACCACCAGCATTTTGAGGGAATGAGAATATTTTTCCCCTGAAAAGATGACAGCATGAAGGGCACATACACAGAAAGTGAAGCCTAGGAAATACAGAACAATGCATCATTTTTATTTCAATTTGCCACGCACTCCTTATCATTTCACCCACATTCTGCCCACTAATCAAGGGGAAGAGGCTTGGCTGGTGCAACTGGTTCTGGATAGATCTATTTGTGGCTGTTGCTATTGCAGCAACAGCAAAAGGGCATTTTTTATAGAAGAATCTAGTCTCTGTCACAGAACGTGACTTATTCTGTGAACAATTATTTTTAACTACAGAGTGAAAGAACCTTTACACCAGACTAGTGTTGTGTGGGGCTATGCCAGTCGTGCACATGTAAGTGATGAAGGGAAATACACATTTCATTAGTTGGCCCTGCTTGGTACAATTCTGCCTTTTCTGCATGGAAGAGGAGAATCACGTATTTAAGTAATATTAGTATTACAGAACTATGGAGCTGTATTTTTTGCCTTTTAAAGATAGTTTGTCTTCTCCAAGCAAAATGAGAAAAAAGTACAAAATGGCTCTGAGTTGTTTATCAGTATAAAACACTCAGCTGATGAGATGCACTAATCCACAGTCAAACCCTGGAAAAAGGCCCAGCTGACTCCTATTTAAGCCACCACCTTACTCCACAGCTTTTATATGTCAAATCCCTGACAATACCTACAATTTGAGCCAATTCCACAGTTAACCACAGCCCTGCATATCCATGGTGATCAAACAAATGCTCACCTTCCAAAATGTGAGGAATTTGTCATTAATAAAGGCATGTTGCTCCCTGCTAGGCAATGCATGAGCTGGCTAGACATGCTACATTATATCACTTGCAAACTGGCAGCATCACAGGGCAACTGTGTTAACTGGGATACTGCTGTGAGAAGAGGGATGTCTGGATTTACTTTCCTCCCCAAGGACTCTTCCAGCAGCCAGCATCTTCTCCATTGCACATAATTCTCTTTTACTAGAAACACCTGGTAGGTCTTGTAATTCCTGTCCTCATGCTGCAGAGTGCTCTCCCCTCTCACATCACAGTCCTCAGGCCACAGAAGACACCCTCTTTAAAAGAGCACAGAGCTAAGAACCAGAAGAGGTGGAAGCAGATGACTCCCCAAAACCCAGAGCAAGGCTATAAGCTGTGTTGCAGCCTCAGCCAACGGGGTTTAACAAGGAGTCCCCCTCTGCCTCCATTTCCCCAGGACGGCAGGCTGCTGGTAAAGCAAACAGACCTCTACAAACAAAGCACTGCTGCTGCACAGGATGGCCAAGCTTTTCTGGTAAAAGTTGGTTAAGTCAGTGAGTTAACAATTTGTTCCAATTACAAGAACAGTGACCTGGAGTTCAGCAGAAGCTTCTTACCTTCCTCTCTGCAATTGCAAAGCTCATGCACCAGGACCCTCATACCCTTGCTGCATGTTTTATATATTCTGTGTGCATGGGAGTGAATGCTCAGGGATTTGGGAGGAGAGGGGGAAAGGGGGACGAGTCCAAACAAAACATTGAAATGTAATTCCTTTGATGGTGCAGCTGTTAGAGGGCAACTGAGATGATTTTGCTATATTTCAGAAGCTGCATAGTTTTTCTGTCCTTTATTAATTAGAAATAATGTTTCCATGGTCAGGCTCTTCTCAAGTTAATCTCTCTTGCCTGCACAGCAGACCTTGGATTTAAATTCCCAAACAACAACTGATGCTTCATTTTCCCCCTTCTTATGACCCTGTCTCCTACCTTCTCTCCCAAACATGGCATACCAGAAACATTTCCTAACCAGTTCAAACAGAACAGCACAAATGAACCCGATTTGCTTTGTGAGAAAACTACGGAATGGCATTGAAATGAGTTGGGGCATTGGAATCCCTTGCAAGACAAGTGGCTTCCTGGTTCACTCCCAATTCCTTTCCGTGCCTCTACACTCCTTTACATGGTGGCATGAATCCTGGGCTGCAGGGCACAAGGAGCACAGAGCAGAGCCAGCTCAGGGCGACCCAGCAGCTCCAGGAGTTGTGGCAGTGCAGGTGGGTAACGCAGCCCTGCTCCCAAACCATGCAGCTCCTCCAAGGGTGCAGATCCCTGATCAACACCCCTACCCCAGGCTTTTGCATGGAGCAGGGTCCTCCCTACCTGCTCGGTCAACTACCTGCCCTGTCAGACAGGAGCAACGGCACTAAGTGACTTCATAGGGGATGTTTTCAGAACAGAGCACACTGCAAGGCAGTTCCTGTGCTCCCATCTTGCCTTCCGTTTAAACCCTGCAGCCACCAGCTTCCAAACCATCCAGCCATTTCCCCCTAACCTTGGTTAAATCAGGAACTAAGGTGACACAGTGCTGCAGCACTGGGCTGGTGTCACTGGACAGCAGATAAATGACCACAGGCAAGGCAAGGAGTCAGCACCTGCAGCATTCCGTGGTTTTATTGCAGCACCAGGGGGAAGGCAGGGGAGGGTTGGAATTCTGTTTTACCCTCCACATTCAACAACATACATGAAGGTCTTTCAATCCCTCTTCCAGAATAAATAGCGTAACTAGGCCTTTCCTGGAAGTGATGCCAAGATGTCTTTTTTCCTTTTCTTTTATATACCTTTCATATAACTTTTATGTATCCTCAGTATTCCTAGCATGCATACTTGAAATTCCTTAAGTCTGGAAAATTAGCATAGCCCTAGTATTTTGTTATAGGAAGAGACCAAACATCCTAAAGGCCTGGTAGTAGGAAGCTGGAAAACCCTACACTATCTTGGGAAACCAAGGTCCTCTCTAGAACATATCCTGTAAACTAGAGATTTAGCCCATCCAGGTGGGAAATCCTTGAATGGGGGAATGTCATGCCATTCATCCAGGCCTCCCATTGGGGCATCCTCGTTAGATATGCTAATTTGTAAGGACTATAAATTGTATGTGCGATCTATCATGTGGGTGCATTGCAGCACATCCCACCTTGGCGAAGTGGTGCACCATAAGGATCCTTATTAAAATACTGAGGTAAAAACCCCTTATCCCTTAGCTGTGCCTGGCTCTCAGTTTTTAAGACCAGGAAGAGCCACCAGAAGGGCTAAACCATTCAGAAAGAATGGTTTAGAAGAAGATGCAAAAGCAGAAGCAAAGAAAGGAGAGGATGCAGAAGCATCTCAACTGCAGACAAGCAGTGCCCTGACAGGCCTGACATGATTACAGAGCACAATCTGGATGCCCTCCCTCCCAAACCATTCATCCTCATCTTCCCAGCCCAGCACCTGGCTCCCTGGCTGAGCTCCCCACCACCTCTGTCATTTGCATGGTTACTCTCACATCTGTGAAAACAAGAAACTTGTGTCACCCTCCGAGCTGCATCTCAGAGCATCCCGAAGCGGGGGGTGCAGGGAAGGACAGTGTTACCTAGGAGCGCCGGGATTTTCTCCGAGAGACTTGGTTCATTTTCTCTGAAGCTTCTGTGTTTTCTTTTTTCCCCTTTCGCCCCACTTCTCTCAATGGTCTGGTGCCCTCAGAGTCCAGGAGCAGACACCAGCTGGCCCTAGCAAAGGCCACATCCCCCACTGCCTGTGTTGTTCTCTCCAGCTCGCCTATGTGGATCCCTTAATTGCATGCATGTCTTTCAGGCTATTCTCCATGCATGAGCTGTCAGCAAAACCTTGCTGGAAACACTGGAATTTCACATTTTTCATGGAGATTTTCCATATCAAATGGGCAGTTTCACATTTTCCATGAAATTCCTAATAACTAAAAAAAAAAATATAGCCCCAGTGTTTGGTAGGGCTTGCTCAGCTTGCCTTTGGGCACCATTTGTGTGTTAAATGCATGTGTGTGAATTTACTTAGCATATAATTTCAGGGATAGGATTGGAATATTTTTTTTTTTTTTGTTGCAGATGACAGAAGAGAAGCATGCATTCATCCATTCATTCATAAACCCAACTTGTGGCACGGCATGCTGGGGAAGGGATCTTTCGCATCATTTTTAAAACAGAGAGAGTGCAAAGCCCTGTCAACTGACAATATCCATCCAAGCTGTCATTGCCAATCACTTGAATGGACTGCAGCAGAGAGTATTTTCCACAATGAGATACCAATGGGGGTGACCATTAGGTCAGGAATCTTATTTTCTCAGCTCACCAACCCCTGCAAATAAATTCTCACCAAAAGGAGAGAAAAGCCTCATTGATTTGACAAGCGATCAGACACTGCAGTTGTCATTTTCCCAGCAGTTGCTGGCATATTTTTTTGCCTGGTGTGTGAGATATGAATTTCGTGACTTAACCTATCAAACTCTTAAAGGGATCATCCCTTTTTCATCTGCATCCTCATGAAAAGCAGAACTCAGAGCAGCAAGACTCTGAAAGCAAAACACTGTTCTCAGCTTTAATATATGATTAGTTGATTTACAACAAAGGCTCTACTTGGTTGTTAATAGTCAGATATACTTATCTGACCAGCAAGAATGTGGGTTTTTTCCCCTCATCAACACCCATTTTAATTTGTTTAACACATTTTTATAAAGTTGCTGTTATTGTTCCCTTGTGAATGCATCACAGCCAAACCAAGAAAGGCTACAAAAGCAAGAAAAACCACATTCTTCAAAGAAGTCACATTTTCTTGGTGTTCTTAGAGACAGGAGTTTTCGTAACTTTTAAAAATACTGCATTAATAAAAAATAAAAAAAACCCAAACAAACAACTTTATGCTGAATTCCAGCAAACAGCCTAAATTCCAACCGTGGATCCAGTGAAACAGATTTGTGCTGGTAAACAAAGTGTATCTTGTTCCATGCTACCCAAATCTATTTCACCTCTTTGAATTAGAGCTTGAAAATTCATCTCAGATTTGCTGTGGAGTTTTTTTAGGGAATATCTTTGCAGAAATAATTTATTAACTGATGTAAAAACATAGACTTCATGATGTTTTTACAGGCAGATTCTTTGGGAATATTTTCTGACCATGCAGAGACTGCTCCCCAACTAAGAGCCTGCAGGGAAGTTTCTGGTTTAGCCACCTTCCCACAAAAGGCACATTAAGGATCTGAATCCAACTTCCCCAGTGATAGTTTTGCTTTTTTCATTTAAAAGCAAGTTTTGTTTGTAGATATTCTTTACACTGTGACAAGGTTGTCTTTGCCCAGTTGTAGACACTTTCTGAGGAGCTCACCATCTTCTTGAACACAACTACTTCAACCAGACTGGATTATGATTTGCAAAACCTACAATTCCAGCCAGCCAGCCCTTTAGTTCCCAACAGTAAAAACTGCACTAGTTCTCATCTCGTCTATGGCATTATAATAATGGCACCCACTCATACTGGAAGCACTTCTGTCGACAATTCAGAAAATTTAAATAAATATATATATACATTTTTTTCATTCCAAAAATTGATGTATCTACATTTACTACTGGGAGGATAACATGACCAAATCAGAATGTTTCTTTACAAGTGTTCTAAGGAATGGTCAGAATCCATTAAAAATTGATTAAGGATCTGGTAAAGCCTCACCTCTGTGCCTTACACATGGTCTATCATCAAGATTGTTGCCAGTTTAGTTTCCCCAGAATGAGAGGAAGGAGTTTTATTCTCAAATGCCAGAAAAATAATGATTTATTATTTTGGTAAACTAACAGATCACTAGACTTAGTATCAAATTCTTCTAAGGACTATCAGGCCATTCTTTGTTAATCAATACTGCACATTTCTTACTAGTCTTATCATTGGAGTACATTGTTCCAGAAATTCTAGCAGCATATTGAGGCATGAGTCTGCTTCCAGATAAGCCTGGCTGGCTTAGTTTTCTGTCTTTTTTATTTCAAGATAAATGCTCTAGTGCAGGGGCCCACCAAAACAACATTTAATTCCTGATATATCTATCAATTCTATGCCTTATCCTTGCAATACAACATTCAGCTGCTCAGGCTATGAGCATTCTCTAGGTGGGACTCTCTCTCTATTCCTTTTTCTGATGTTCTTTCCTCTGTGCACACACGTGGTAACCTCACCAACACGCTCCTTTCAGTTGCTGCTAATTCCCTGCAACGATTTCACATCCAACACTCCAACACCAACTACGAGGTGCAATTTTAGCTCAGACAGCAATACTTTCAGAGCAGTGAGGGCTTGGTAGGTGTACGAAACAAACACTTTGTAACATATGTCAAAGAGTATGGACTCAATGCCCAGGAATATTCTGAAACTATACGACTGCAGATAAAATCCTGAAATTAATTTTCCCTGAGAAATCTCAACTCCTGAGGAAAAAATAGTTTTCTGTTCTTCACAAAAGTGAAGTTCAAACAACTTAAATAAGCATTTTCAGATACTTCCCCTGTAGATCACTAAGGATTTTAAATGCAAGCAGGCTGTAGTGTCTGTTAGGAAGACTTTTTCTCCCCCCTGAAGTCCATTTTTCCTCTGTCTGCTGTTAAGTTACTATTATCTTCCATTCTTTATAATAATGGGCTTAAGATCAAGTGAAACTGGAAATGGAAGGAATAGTGAAAGATGACAGACTTGAAGGGGCTTTATTTGGACTATGGGTTGCTCCTGAGGTCAGAATCAGTAAGTATAATTAGATTCCTGGCATTTACAACAAATGTAAAGCAACTCAGAGCTCCCTTTTGTGTGCCTGTAATTAAACATGCACTTTTACTGCCCTCTGCAGTGCTCCAAAGTATCTTTGATTCCAGCACATGAAAGTGGAATGAAAGAGCAGGCCCAAATCTTCATCTCTATATGACACTCATATTCCTGAAAACAAAGTATTCCTCAGCAGAAATGGAATAGCCCATTTCTAAAGAAACACAAAAGGGAAGTTGTTTTTGCTAATAATTAGAGCCACTCCTGTACCTCCCAGAAACTTTCTCAATAGACACTTGGAGAGACAGAAAGGTCCCAACACAGACAGCTGGGCTCCACTTTAACCCACAAAAAAAGTTCCAAGTTTCCACTCAAAGTGAAGTTATTTCTTGAGTGTATGAATCAGCATTTTTTTGATAAATTAGTTTTCTCTTGTGCTTGAACACAATCCAAGAGATAAATGACAAGCTCAGAGTGAACAGGACTGGCAATCAAAAAATACAGTGGGGCCAGCAGTGGCAGATGCTAATTCTTGGTTCCTTGCATGTTTTGTGTTTAGGTATTACCCAGAGGCCACAAAACTAAACAGTGCACAACTGGAGTAAATTCTGTTCAGCATTACCACTTGCTCTAACTAAAGTGTATATATTACATTCTAATGACACTGTTTTCCTTCAAAGTAAAATGGATTTTTGACACTTCACAAAGTAGTTTAAATCTCTTATCTATTTAATATTTGGCAAATTTATCGCTAGTTGTCAGGAAGCCCTCAAACTTAGTACTCAACAGCTAGCAACTGATCTTCTCACATTATGAGAAACCATATAGAAGAAAACACAGAAGAGCAAGAACTTCTTTAGTTAAAATTCTTTTAAAAGGTGTCTTTTAGTAGCCTAGTTTTGATAAAAGTGCCTGATCCCCCAGGTTTCCACACCGATCCATTCTCAGGCACATGTAGTAGTTCTCCATATGCTCTTATTTACATTAGGAACACAATAAACAAGATAATCCTGAAAATAACTTCAGTAAATACTGGCATGAACAGAAAGTTGTTTGAATGGTATTTTGGATGTAAAAATGGATTCATGGAAGAAAGCTGACTTTAGCTTGGCTTCCTTAGAGCATTTGATTGTTGTACTGGCAAGTGTATTCCAAAATCTCTGTCCTGTCACTTCTAATTTTTGAACTGACTGTCCAGGTACTGAACAGAAAGGAAAATACGTTTCCTTATGGTTTGTGTTACAACAGCTGAGTGATGAAGGAAGACCCAATTAATGCCCAGGTGAAGGACAAGCTGGGACAGCTCAGCTCTTTCATGTTCTGCTTGCCACCCTACCCACACACATGTACCAGCGGCTCAGCCAAAACAGATGGAGCTTTAAATTTGCCACAGCCATGACTGCTGTCAGCCAGGCATGGCATGAGGATGCTGTGAAAGGGGACAGGGCTTGGTGTGAGGGGAGTAAGAGAAACACAAACCAGAAGGCACAGGTCTATAAAAAGCAGGGTTGACAGGTTCTGCTGCCTACAGAACAACCTGCTCGGTTTTATTTTCAGAAGAATTTAACCTAATAAGGGTAAAATTTAACAGCAGTACTTGCTTGTTCTCCATCTGAAGCAAACTCCACTGCATGCAACTATGCACAACTGAACGTATGGATACTGTTTTTCCATAAGATTCCTCTATTACTAGATACTGCCCTAAATGGATGGGGTTAGCCCACATCTAACCGCTAGAGGGCTTAAGCCTACTGCAGAAACCTCCGTCTGTTTTCCAATTCGGTGTTCAGTACCTTTAAAAAAACATCCAACCTGAGTGCTAAGTGATCTCAAAGGTGAATTGTTGTAGCAAAGACATTACTGTGGATGGCCAGCTCCTTCAGGAAAAAGTAACAAATCTAAGCCTGTTTCACAAACAGCTACTGAACACAGACCAGCCACATTGCTAGTCTGGATCATACCCACCTGGCTCCTGGGTGAGCGTGCTGCACAGAACTGAAAGTTGAACCGCATATCGGATCGTTTTTAATGAGATCAACAGAATTAAGATATCTGTAAGCAAGCTGGAGCACACCACAGGAAAAGAGAACAAGGGACAAACGAGCAAAATCCAAACGAAAAGAAACAACCAGTGACACAGAACCTTAACAGTCTGAAGGGAAGCAACAGAGCAGCTGGATAGAGCAGAGGTGGAAGAGAGTGAGTGAGCACAGTGAGATGTAACACTCATCTCAGCAAGGCAGGGTCATACACAGGAATGCACAGTTCAGAGGGCAGGGCAGAGGCAATGCAAGAAGATCATATCCCCAAGGCCTGTGCTGAGAACCTTGTCTGAGCAGTAGCAGGTTAGTTGGATTAATCTCAAATTATATACCAGGTTATGGACTAACCACTGAGAAGTTACTCAGAAATTTAAAAGCATCTCAAGACATTTGCCAAAGGAGAATTATTTGTTGTGTGCTCCATTTACATAGAGAATTGCATCCCAGTTGTTTGCCTGAACGCTGCCCAGGGATTAATGTTCTTCACAATGTATTCTCCACATTTCATCCCAGAGCTGGATGCAGCACTTGAGGAAGTGTCTCACAAAAGCAGAACAGAGGGGCAGAGTCCCCTCCCTCGCCCTGGTGGCCATACTGGTCTTGCTGCAGCCCAGGACAGAGTTGTCTTTCCGAGCTGAGTGTGCATGGCTGAGTCACTTCATCCACCCACCGACACCAAGTCCTTCCCCTCAGGGCCGCCTCCATCTGTTCACCCCCCAGCCTGCATTTGTGCTTGAGAGGTTGTCCCAACCCTTATGTGCTTCCTTTTTTCAAAACCAGGTGTAAGTAACCTTACCCCTCAGAGGCCTCTAAATAATCTCCTGAACATCCTAGTGAAACAACCTGTTTTGGGTAGCTACAGTAGGATAGAAAAACTTCTTTCTAAAAAAAAATAAAATTCTACTGGTATTTCTGATACTCAGCTACAGACTGACACATCAAAACCACTTAAGAACAACCAGAAAAAGTGTGGCCAGAAAATGTGACATGAGAAAAGCAATCTGGGAAGGACAGAGGGTGCTCAGTCCAGGTAGGAAGCAACTACCATTTTGATGCCTTCTCTGGAAAGAATACATTTCAGGAAGGCTGTCTCCTTAACATCAGAGCTTGGCACCAACCTTATCCCAACGCCACTGCTTCCTCTTGGAACTTTCCCTATCAGACCAAGCTACCTGATTGCAAAAGTGCCTAACAAATTAGACAGCTGTAAGCAATATTAGTAGCTAAGATACTCCCTTGACTTGATGAGTTTAAGGGGTGTAACATCAACACCCAGAAATTCCATTTCAAGAGAGAAAACCAGGTGAGGTGACTGTAAAGAAGATTCTTGACCCAGTTCTTCTAGCACTTCTCCTACAAAATAGAACTTGGCAACCAGCTAATGGACATCTACTAAACTAAATTGCCTCAAATTCACTTGGGTGGCCAAGTAAATAGATTTTAAGGTCTCCTCAAAGTCAGAGGATGGTGCTAACACAGATATATCCTGGCTTAGTACCAATATCAGACACTTGGCTTTCAGTATTTCCCTGCATTTCATTATGCACTGCTAGCAGGAAATGAAGAGTCATATATAGAAGTAAAGGCAGTTCTGTTTATTTCCCAGCAACTTCCCACGCAAAAGCAATAGAAACATAAACTGCTCTCAGCAGAAAATCTGCACAGTTGTTAACATTTACAACAGTTTTACATTTAAAATCAGAAAACTGAAAGAATCAAGCATTTTCCGTAGACATTGTTTTCTTGACTGCATTAATTAATGACCGATGACTTTACAAATTTCAAATTAAAACTGCTGCTTCTAAAAAAACCCCAAACATTATTGCATAGACTTTATCATGTTGACCTCCAATTTCTTGAGGGCATTAAACTTCCAATTATTTCTGCAACATTTTTGCAAAAAAAGTGTTTCTTTTAAGGTAAGGTAGTTAATCGTACAGTAACTGCAGTAGATGGGTTTACTAGTACTAATCAGCCACATGGTTCAGTACCATGTGCACTGCTGTCTGGTGTTTCACGAGAGCCAGATGTAAAAGCAGGTAACATACTTGCATCTTGATCTGCAGGTGGACAACTGAAATCATGTTCACAGTGGGGGAAATTGGTAAGATCTTGCTGTGCTATTTATAATTACTAGAGGATAGCACTGCCTTTGGCTAGTTTTTCTATTGAAAATTTTTATAAAAAAATCTGATATACATAAATTAAAAGTTAACAAGAAGTCACACAACTTAATCACAATTTTACATAAGTCTGGTCTGGAGAATATCTAGACCAATCACAGCTTTGAGAAGTCTTCAACTTTGCTTAATTTTCTTACTATTAACAGGTTATGGATCAAGCTGTCTTCCCAAATTTAGAAGAAACTTTCTCTCAAAGTTTGCACAAGACTATTTAACTCACAGTATCAAATTCTTTCAGTGGCTCACTCAAACACACTTCCAAGTCAAATTCTCCTTCTGCTTGATAGTCAACATGTCTAACTTTGGTGGGAGTGCCAGAACAGGTATCCTGAAAGGGAAAGGCAATTAATAATTACTAGTTAAGTAGAGGTTATTAGGACAGGTAATTCAATTAACTTCTGTAATTCATGTAGACTGCCCTATAACAAAGGCTGACAAATGCTTTAAAGGCCATAAAAACTTGATCTCTTTAATCTTAAGATTAAAGAGATATAAGGCTTCTGCCTATCCAACCACATCTGAAGATAACTTGCAAGTGTTCTAAGGACCTATAGATGCAAACATTAAAGCATTATACAGGTTTAATGTTAGAAAAACAAATCCAGCAAGAAAAGCATTCCTAGATCTTTACTGATGAGCTGTGCCACGTGCTTTCTGGACATAGAAGCTGCCTACTTCTGTGTGACAAGGAAATTCCACCCTATTTTAACATTAGATATTGCAATCTAAAGTATTTCAACTGTACATTACAGTTCATAACTGATTTGCTTTCAATGGACAGATTTTCTTTTGTAGGCTATGAAAAATGGGATATTTTTAATTTGAGATGATTTAAGTTCAAATTCTCTAAACCCAAGACTACAGACAGATAATGACTATTGCTGGAAAATACCTGAATTTCAAGACTGCTCAGCTTTATAAAGAGTCGCAAACAAAGATGGTGGGATCTGTGAGGTATTCAGGCTACTCTGGATATAATTCTAAGCAACGAACCAATTATCAACAAGTAGTTATGCAAATGACAAGTATACTTACATCATTATCTTGACAGCTCGTTTGAGATGCAGTAGAATTGCTTCCAACAGATTCTGTCTCCATCTCACCAAGGTCAACAGGACAACTGTAAAAGCATATAGAAGAACACAGCATAAAACAAACTGATTTCTTAGTGTTAAGATGCACTTTGTTGTGCAGTTCTGAATAGATATGGCCAGAGGAGAGCAAACAGACCTACAGAGGTCACAGGGACAGTAGTAGCAAACTGGGCAGAGCAAACAGAACTGCAGGACAGCTCAGTACTGACAAAATAGCAAAGGACTGCACTGAAAGTGTTGAGACTGAATACTGCAACTTGTCAAAGACAAAAACCCAGTGCTCAAGCAATGCCTCAATGCAAATGTTACAGGAGAGGAAGGCATTTTTTTTCCCAGACAAGGTTTTCATCCATCTGTTTTGTAAAGATTTAACATCCATTATACACAGACATAGACCCCATCTGAAGGTAGTATTCCAACACCAATGCACACAGCAGGTTCTGACTGAAGTACCAACACCCCTCACACTGATGCCAAGTAAAGGGAAGCTAAAAGGAAGCTTTGCTTTTAGATCCTATTGCTCTGCACAAAATCAGCCTTCTATTAAGGAAAAACAATACTTTATTAACACAAAACTGTCTGCTGAGGAACAAAGTTGCATTTTTGTCCCCTTCATTCTCTAATGTCAGTTTTGTGTCACATGTTGCTGGTCAGCTGTATTGCTTCCTACAGAGGAAAGTAACTGGGGCAACACTCTACATCTTCTAGAGCTTGAACTGTCAACACTTGTGACCATGCTTTGAGCTTGACGGTACCTTGGGATGAGTTCACAATTCTCCCTCTCTGGTCAAGAAACATTTTATACAACTGTTCTTGAACTAGCAAGTGAGAAGGGTGAGGCAGGTTCTTGCACACTGGATTGGCCCAAGCTCAATATTCAGGAGACCTGCCATTAGTGAGAACTACCCAGCACTGCTCCTTACAAGATAATTTGAAGACTGCTCTGAAAGAATTGGCTCATGTTGATGGTGTGGTGTTTATACTGCAGTGCACAACTGGCTTTGCTTTCACCATTAAAAAAGTGAGGGATATGTATGTATGCCCTTCCAGGGACCCTGGGCAAGGACCAGGAAGCTATTGGATATTTTGACTGAGAAGAAACTGAACAGCACTAAGTGTGGATAAATAATTAGTGAAAACATTCCGTACGCACCAACTTGTCTCAAAAAGAACTGTGCTGGGGGTGGTGTTTACTTCTTAAACATGATATTTCACATCATATTTTCTATAAAAGCATCTTGAATACTCTGTACATACATTTCCTGCAGGTCACATCCTCCTTCAGTTGGGGGATCCCAGGAATGCAGAGCAACTTTCCACAGTTTAATTTGCTGGTCCCATGACCTACGGCTGTACTTCTTAAATTTGTTTGGAGTCCTGGGATGAACTCCTGGTATACGATGGCATCTATTCAGATATTAGACATGAAAATTTTATTAGTGCTTTATTCACACATACATAACAGAGTTTTAAATGTTAACTAATTGTATTATTTATGAGAAAATGTGCAATTCCAGCACTCAAGCAAAGATGTGCCAGCTCCATACAAGCTTTCTAGTTTTTCTGACTTCAAGTCAAATGAAATTATAATAATAACAGTAGTAATAATAATAATAATTCATAGGTCTGAAAACCTCATTCCAAACTTAATGGCAAATGTAGCCCATTTTGTCTTATAGTTAACTCATGAGAAAACTAACTGCAAAAAGCAGTTTAATTTCCTCTCGTTGACAAGCACATCCAAAAGAACTTTCATTTCCATTTAGGCAGCATGAGGTATTTTTTATGTACTGGTTCATTAAAAGAAAATTTCAAACCTCATCTCAGTTGACTGTTAGTGTGATCTAACAGTTCAAAAATGTCCTAAAAGTTTAATTTGTAGATGCCTTCTATTTGAATGTATATTGGATATCAAATTTAGTACATTAATGTGCTTATAAAGAACAGGTATGACTTGCGGGTGGACATTTAGTTTCCTAGAAAGTCAAGTAGCTTACCTAGGAACTTCTTTAATGTATCTATCATATGCAAGCATGTTTTTTCCATAGTTTATCTGTTTTTGTCTTCTCATCAAAACCACCTCATCTGTCTCAAGTTCTACTGTCACCGTGGACTCCTTTGAATCAGAACTGCAGAGAAAAAACATTGTAGGTTTGGGACTAATAGAAAACCAGTGACACTCAAACAAACCCACTTGTAAAAGGCTATAAATAAACATGTTAAAACTTTTCAAACAAATGCTCGGGGTGTTACTAAACCATGGTGTCAGAACAGACTTGAGATGAACTATTTTAAACTGTGTATTTTAAGAAACAACATGGTACAATGAAAACTCTGTTTTCATGATCTTCCTCAGTTAAGCTAGAAATTTAACCTACCTTCCTGAGGAGGACTTCCTTTCTCTTGAAAATTCATTTATCAGGAGTTTTCTTCTGTGTCTGTAAGAATTCAAATCAGTTTTAAGAAATTATACACACAAAGAAGAACATGAAGGCTGCACTATCACAGCTCACAGTTAAACTAACATTTCAGAAAAGCAGCAGCACCCCAGACATTGCAAAGGCCTTTTCGCTATGAAATGATTGTTCCAGTTTTCCCTTAAAAAAGACAACAAAAATACAAGGACTTTCTTTTCCTGACTATTCTCCCTAAAGCAACTTATTATAACAATGATACAAATAATTAAGTCATTATTGAGAGGGTATTTTAAGTATTTCAATCTAAGAGACTCAGGAAAAGCTTCTTCCAAAAGGGAGATATTTAGGGATACACATCCAATCTCCAGAGAGTATCCCATGACATTCCTGCAGGACTTAACCCAAAGCTGATCTAAAAGCAGCAGATAAGAGGCTAAGGTTGGCCTGATTTTACTACAACGGTGAAGTTAAAAATAAATATTGAAACAGATTCTACAAGACAACTTCCATTTCCCTTCCTTTCACCACTTCATCTTAAACACCCAGGGTACCTCGCAATTTCTTTGTTAACATTGGTCCTCATTTCATCTTCTTCCACTGCAGTTGCCCAGTCTAAACACCTGGAAAGGGGTCCAGGACCTTCTGGTGTTGTAAAACTAGAAAGAAAAACAAATTAAGGCTCTCTGTTAAAAGTTTGGGTTACTGTATTTATCTCCCCCACTCAAAGCTTGATCCCTTAAATATAATTATTTACAATACTCAAAATGGCTGTGAAAACTTCGTGTTCTATTAAAATTTGATCACTGTAAAATTAAGAATCAGTTGTGAGTTGCAGCTTGAGATTGTGTGGTTTGGGTTGGGCTTTCTTAAAATTTATGTAGTATCTATAGAAACCTACCACTGTAACTTGATAACCCAGCCCATGCTTTCAGTAACTTCCAGCTCATGTTCTTCAGAAAATGGTACATGAAATACCAACTTAATTAATTTACTCACTTGTTTTCACTCCACTAAATGCTTAGCAATTATTTATTATTTGATGACTGCAGACTCATTAGCTATATAAGAGATAAAAGCTGGAACACAGAATTAAGTTGCAAAGCTAATTAATTAAAATTACATTATAACACCAGGTGCTGCTCCATATAAATATATGCCTAGTAGAAAAGGCAAAGGCACAAAAAAGGTCCTATTTTAGGTAGGAAACTGAGATTTGCTATGACTTCACAAACTGGTTTAGTAACTTTATTGCAGCCTATCAGCATCACAAGCAGGTTCAGACTCTGGCAGGAGAAGAAGCTCATATCCCTTCCCAACCATTTACTGCTGCCCACATTCAGATTATTCAACGTGTTTCCTGCCTGTCTTCCTGATGACAAATTTCCCCTAAATAAAATTCAAAACTACAGAGCAGAGCTTTTTCAGCAGATCTGGAAATGCTCTGGAGACTTTCCAGGATTCAGTGCAAACACATCCCTTGGAGTCAGGGAATTACTGGTTTGCACAACTTTGAACGTTTCATTTAATTCAAACTTAAAAGTTCTTTTTAGACGAAACCCAGTTACCAACTTGGCAAAACTAAAAATCCATAGCAAACAGTACAGTCCCTCTGCAAAGGTATGTTCAAGCTCCAAGGATTTTTAACTTTTGCTTTTATCAATTTCTAGATTTGCAGAGAACACAAATGTGTTCAGTTAGTGGTCTCCCGTGGTAGAGAAAAAAAAGCAGAATCCCAGCTGGTCCCAAATCCTGAACTTTTTCCCTAACACTGTGATGTACTTTTTTACACCTGTTTGATTCTGCACCTGTGCTGTGATTATTGAGATAAACCAGCATCCATCCTGATCTTTACTTTTGAGAATTTCAATTTAACATAGGTGGACTGGCATAAACAGAAAGTAGTTTCAGCAGAGGAGAGCAATTTCAGCCAGATGTCAATCCAAACTGAAACCAGGAAGTATGCCTGCACAATTCAATACTGGAAGACTCACGGAAGCGTTACTTATTTATGTTGAAACTATCTGTGAAGTTTCATTATTTTACTGCTTGATGTTCAACCTTCCTGGAATTAGTTTAAGCTACTCTGAACAGTGTAACTTGAGCCACTGAACGTGTTCCCTGCTTATTGTCAGCAATGAAAATGGGTGAGCACAACCTACTCCGTTTTAGATAAGAAACCTTGATTCAACCAACTGGGCTGTGGCCACAACTCCCATCCACAGATCAGAGTGACTAGAGAGACCGTGGCATGAATAGCCCAGACTGTAAATGTGGTATAAAATGAGACACTTCAGTCTAGCTCTGCTGGAAACACGGAAGACAGCTTTAAGGGGTGACTGCAAAACTGAATCCCCCCACAAGTGTGCTGAAATATAACACAACTTCTCAGGATGGTCTGTACTCCCTTCAGAAATATAAAATAGATGATTTCTGTGAGTTGAATTTCTGTAATTTCTTCTAATTTTACCATAACTGTTTGTACAGCCTGTATTTGCAAACATAATGGGCCTGTACAGTATTAGCTCTTGATTAATGGCAGTAAACCAGCACGAAATAGGAGATAAATTATCGAGAACATATTTCAAGAGGTAAGAATGAAAAATATTGACTTCTAAGAACAGACTCCAAGATAAGAACACGGCATTCGATCTTTTCCCTTCCTTAAGACCAGCTATTTGTGGCTGATGAGCCATTGATAAACAGGCAGTTTGGAATGCTGAATACAAGGGTCAATTCAACTGCTCCTGGTGAACAAAAGAGCAGCGAGTCGCTGCCGTTGTCACCACTGCTCACCTGTCCAGCCGGCTGTCCTCAGGCCTGGGCTTGTTTTCCTCAAACACGGAGGATTCGGAGTCGTTTTGCCTCCGCCGCTTCCCATCGGCGCCGCGTTTCCGCGCCTGGGCCCAGCGCGGGGGGTGCTGCGGGCTGGGGACAAACGAGCACCCAGGTGAGCATCGCGGGGGCTCTGCGGGGAGGGGTCTCTGCGGGGCCCTCTGGGAGGGGGGGGCTCTGGGGAGGGGGGGCTCTGCGGGCCCTCTGGGGACGGGGGGGGCTCTGCGGGCCCTCTGGGGAGGGGGGGGGCTCTGCGGGCCCTCTGGGGAGGGGGGGGGCTCTGCGGGCCCTCTGGGGGGGGGGGGCTCTGCGGGCCCTACTGGGGGAGGGGGGGGCTCTGCGGGCCCTCTGGGGGAGGGGGGGGGCTCTGCGGGCCCTCTGGGGGAGGGGGGGGCTCTGCGGGCCCTCTGGGGGAGGGGGGGGCTCTGCGGGCCCTCTGGGGAGGGGGGGGGCTCTGCGGGCCCTCTGGGGGAGGGGGGGGCTCTGCGGGCCCTCTGGGAGGGGGGGGCTCTGCGGGCCCTCTGGGAGGGGGGGGCTCTGCGGCCCTCTGAGGGGGGGGGCTCTGGGGGAGGGGGGGCTCTGCGGGGCCTCTGGGGGAGGGGGGGCTCTGCGGCCCTCTGGGGGGGGGGGGCGCTCTGCGGGCCTCTGAGGGGAGGGGGTCTCTGCGGGGCCTCTGAGGGGGGGGGTCTCTGCGGGCTCTCTGAGGGGGGGCTGCGGGCCTCGGGGGGGGGGGGTTTCTGCGGACCCCCTGATGGGAAGGGGGGCTCTGAGGGGAGGGGGGGTTCTGCGGACCCTCTGAGGAGAGGGGGGGCTCTGCGGACCCTCTGAGGGGAGGGGGGGGGGGGGCTCTGCGGGGCCTCTGCTCTCCCCCACCCCCTCAGAGAACTCCGCCCGCGGGACGGCGGTGAGCGAGGGCCTGGAAGCACGGGGGAACGAGGCCCGGCGTCGCCAGCCCCCGCTTCAGCCCTGCGGCCCTACCTGCTCTTCGTGCTGCCGTGCGGGCTCCTCTGGCGGAAAGACATGGCGCGGGGTATCCTCGGGAGGGAGGGCTGGAAGCAGAGCCGGGCGCGGGTAGCTGAGGCGGGCGGTGAAGGAGAGCCGTGCGATGAGGGACTGGCAGAAGAAGGCAGCTGAGGCGGGCGGTGAGGCTGAGCCGAGGGAGCGCTGCCTTCTTCCCGCTCAGCCGCTTCGCATCTCCCGCCGGCGCTGAGCGACACCGCCCGCTCCGCCTCCCCGCGGGGCGCCTCCACGTGGAGAGGTACGGAGGGGGGGGGGCGAGCGGGAAAGAGCCGCGGCCGCCCCGCGCCCTTACACACTCACAGGCATTCCCCACCCCCGCGGCCAGAATAATGGCTCAGGCCGCTCCGCCCGGCCCCGCCCCCGGGGCGTGTTGGCGGGAGAATGGAGCGCGGCGGCGCGCGGGTTTGGCGCCCGGCGGGACTCACGGGAAACAACCGGCAGAGACCCAGCCCGAACAAACAAAAACACTAATTCCCACGATTTAAATAAGAAGGATGACGGCTCCCGGGACTCTACAGTCAATGAAACGCACAGAGTATTTCAAGAGCCAGTTTAAACCCCACAGCACACGGTTACCACATAAATTTCACAGTGACACGGCATTAAATTTCCTAAAAGCAGTGAAGAAGGTTGGGTAATGACACGAGGTGGCTATGCCTTGGTTCGTGGACCTTTCTGGAGTGTTTACTTGCACCTGTATGCACAGTGCGATCCCGTTCATCCTCCTATTTTGCATACACTCACATTTTAGAACAGTAATTTAGAAACAACCTGAAAAACTCCAGCAGAACACAAACAGCTTTGAGTAATAATACATTTGCAGCCTGAAGACTGATGGGACACTTCAGAGACATGGTTTTCTTCTGGCCTTACAATCGCAGGATTACTAAGGTTGAAAAAACCTTACAATAACAGGTTCATTAAAGTTGGAAGAACCCTCTAAGATCATCAAGTAGACCCATTATTAACAAGGCACTGCTAAGTCCATTGCTAAACTGTGTCTCCAGGTACCACATCAGGTAAAACGGATGGCAGAAGTAACGAACAACAATTTGTTTGGTGGGTTTTTCTTATCAGCTTTAAACACAAAAGCAACTATTGAAGTGCAGCAATGGTTTTGGAGAAACTTTCTGAGTGCACAAAAACAGGTGATGTTTGGTTTTAATTTTTTTTTTAATAAAGATACACTTCAGCCTCGCTATGCATGAAGGGATTTACTTAGAAAATTGCATTCCTGTTGCCTGGCCTCACTGTAGTAAATTTTGTACAAACTCACACATCTTCTGTGTGGCATCTACATGAACATCCACATTCCTGCAGAAAAATCTGCTCTGCTGGCACTTCTCCTTTCCCACACACTACTGTGGAAAACAGAACTGTGTTTTTTAACTAAAGTCATGTTTGAAGCACAGCAGAGATTCAAAACATGCATAAACAAACTCCCCTCCCTTCAGCCTGGCTCTGACATAAGCTGGAACAGCATGTTTACCTGAACAGACCCAAGTAAGGCAGACACAGGACAGCTACAGCCTGGAAGCCACACAGTACTTTTAGCACAACACTACTTACAAATTAAATTCAGTTCATTCAGCATAACTATCTGCTGGGACACAGCTCAGGGATTACAGCTGCACTGCATCTTTGTCCTTGTCAGCAACAAAAGTCCTTCAGAAAAGATAGCCTCAGCTGTGACCTCAAAGGAGTTTTACAAACAAAACAAGGTACTCTAACCAGTGGCATTTCAGAAGTGGCAGTGAAAGATTGTTTCCACAAGCACAGATAATACATCATCTGTAAGGAGATTCTCCCAGTGGAAGCATGCCAACAGAAGATACTTGTCACTTCTAGGGACAAATTGAAACCTGTCTGCTGAAGTTCAGGGTATATTTTGGCTTAATTACAAACTGAGCAGAGATTTATGCAGAGAAGATTTAATTAAGTTGGGTAAAATTAAAGGAAAGACTGGGGGCGGAGTGCCAGATTTCTGCTTCACTTACCTCAGTTGCAAACTCCGTGGCAGACAGCCTTGGGTAGGTAAACAAGTGCATGGACATGCTTGCATTCCAGTTCTGACTGCTCTGTTTAGACTAATGAGGTTACTAATTAGAACACAGGATGATTCTACATCCAGTGGCAGCGCTGCATGAAATTACTTGAGCAGACCTCAAATTTCATCTGCTGTTTCATTCCTTCCCTTGTGCTACCATAGCTTGTTCAAGCACACGGAATCTGGATTAGGGAATAAATCTGCCTAAAATTTAACTGCCACAGGCAGATTGATTATGCTATGTCTAGTCTGATATCTTCAACCACGAAATACAAAGATCTTTTAATACTGCTGAATTTCAAATCCTATGGATGTGTCTCTAAATCTACTGTAGGCCCTGTCCATCACAGGCAAAACCTTAAGGACTCTTAATACTCATAAAATACTTAAGATGCGTTTAAGTGTTTCCTGACAGCCTATTGCTCACACCCATCAGTTCCATCTTCTCCTGCAGGACACCTTTCCATGGCAGAATGGGTGCTCAGAGTTCAGCTGCTCCATTCCACTAAGTTACAAAGCTCTAAACAAACTGAGGGGCTAGACAAAACCAGAATTGTAAACTGCCTTCAAGAATCTTAATTTTAATCTCTGAAGGCTTCTTTTAGCAAGGGCTAAAAATCCAAGATCACTATCCAAACCAAACAAAACACCCTAAAACAAACAAGAAAGGACTACTGAACCCACATATTCCTTTCATAATCAAATTGACAACACAACTGCAAAAGCAGACTAACAAAGATTGTTAAAGTCTTTAATTCTTCTGCATAAAGGCAAATTGCCAAAAATGTAACATATTCCCTTATTTACAATCATCATAAATTACAAGGAAACATGCACACTGGAACAACAAGGTTCTAAATATTACCTCTTAGAAAAGTGCTGTACAGATGTGTCCCCTGTAAACACACGCTCTGTGCTCTGTGGTGTGTGACTGATATACCCTTGTGTTGGGAAAAATGCCTGAGCATGCCTGGAAATGACATCTTGGGAGTGAGAGTAGTTTCTAGGGAAGCAGCTTACTTCCAAATCAGTAGCACAATGGGCTGCTGCCCCTGGGTACTGAGAGCCCCACAGCAAGGGAAAGCAAATCCAAAGTCCTGCAGAGACACAACTCCCAGCTCTAGCAGACATGGTATTCCAGCACATGCTACACAAGGACTGTAAAATTCTTGTAACTGGCACATGAATTTAGTCTAAACCACTGTAGCCACAGCTCTCACTTCAAACTTCTGCACAGAGCTAGCAGAGTAAAAAAACAGGAGAGCCTATCCCAACACCATCACAACCCTTAGCCTGGACAAGAGCAACTCTACACCTGCAAATACTGCTACTCATCCCCAACAGTTGTAGGAACAACAGGCACTGAATGCATCCTCTCCTACTCTTTAAATGTAGACTGGCTCATTGGGTCAGGCTGCAACATGCATAAAAGCAAAATCCAGGTATTTAAATTGTGCTGCTGTTTTAACAGTCACTCAGCCCCTTCAAGAAAAGGATCTGATTTTGATAAACCATCTACCATTCCTTTCTCTTCTCTCACCTGGCTTAGGCAAATGCCAGCTAAATACATCTCAGAGAGACCAGTAAATAGGCCAGTTGGGTGATCCCCAATCCCAAAGTTATGAACAGCTTGTCTTTAAAGACAGGAAGACTGAAATCATCCACGTTCTTTTAAAGCAGTTCTTCAGGCTGGATGTCCAAACCTGGTCCAGTGGAGCAGAGAGGGTTCCTTGGTTGGAGGGGTTGCATTTTGCAGTCTGATTCAACACTGGACCAATTCACTGTGAAACATCAGCAGACTCTGAGGAACAAGATCTCCACAGGGAATGACAGGATCCATCACCTGAAGCAGCCTTTGAAATATAATGCACATGTCACCTGCCAGTGCAGGCACAGCAGAAATGTCCTCACAAAAGCTTAAAGGAACATCCATTGTCATTGCAGCACAGGCTTCATGAAATCTGAAGGTGTACACTTGAGGCACGGCTTGCAGAAAATAATCTATTCTTATAAAGATCCAGAGAAACCTAAACAAAAAAAGCAGGCAACAGCATTTTATAAATGTGCTATATGCAGGCATTAACAACAAAACATTTTCTCTTTTAAGCTGCAATGTTACAGAAGCAGTAAATGGAAGAGAGCACTGCACATGGCAAGCTTATAGCACAATACAAAGGTGAAACCCATAAAGTCAGTACTAAAGAAAGTGTTACAGCTGGTATGAACATTTTGAGAACAGAAATTACTGAAAAAATACAGTACTAGATACCCTACATTTCTAAAATATTTGTCAGAGACAAAAGGAAGCAGCTGAGCCTATTTTTCTTAACCCCTTGTATCATTTTCATTTAAATGTCTTTATTAATTCATAACATACTTTTATCTCAATTCTAATTAACAATTTTCTGCCATATCTTAAGTGTCCTATTGACTAAGGTTTTTCCTTAGAAAGCAACCAGACAGATCCACATTTATTTCTGTTTAAGACAGAAATTTTCTCTTAGTAAAAGGGAAGGTAGTGTGAAATTCTACCATGTAAACCACTATCCGGTTTTCAAGCAAGATTAAACTTCCACAGATAAAGTTCCTGACACTTGAGAGTTAGAGCTCATCACAACTAAAGGCAAGGTAAAACACAATGTTGCGTTAAATACTGATCTTTCCAACACAGAAAAACAATGTGTTGCTCCACAGAGAAGGTATTTAATTCACTTTATGCATTCTACATCTAACAGAGCTTTTTTTTCAATTGGAACAAGTGATTACAAACCCACTGAATATATACACTCCTTAATACAGCCTTATTTACAACAAAGACCACAACAAAAAAGCTAAATACCAACTATGTGGAAACCAGAAAGGCTCTTAACTGTGATGTAGAGGCGCTTCTTTTACCTAAATAATTTCACCTTATGTTGACTGCACGTATGGTGACTGTAAATCTCCTCCTCTTTCAGTGCAGATCCTACATGACAGCACCAGTTTTCCAAGACCTCATCTGCTGATCTCACACTACATCCCTATTCTTCAAGTCTTTTTCTGTCACAGGAGAAATTCCTTCTTCAATACTTCTATATACAAAGAGAGTCTAGATATTTTCAAATATTGAATTAGCACTTTAGAAGAGTGAATGCATGTTAAAGCTTATTTATGCTCAAAGAATTTAAATTAAAAATCAATAAAGTCAAACGAAAAATGACATCACCATAATTTTTTAAAAGCTCTAACTGCCTTTTCCTCACATTGCTATAATCCAAAATCTAAGTGTAAAACTAATTTTGGCCATATTCTTAATGAGTTTTATAAGGAAAAAGATTCAAAGATCACTGTTTAACAGACATAGTCCGTGTTTCAGAGCCTGCATCAAATGTAGATTAAAGAAAATCTAATTACACTAAAGAATAACTGCTAATAAAATCTGTTTGACCCAGATTACCACCCATCCTATTAATGCATCACAGGAATCTACAGTCCAGGAGAAAATTTTCACTAAAATCTACTGTTGTAAATGCCAAGTTGTGACTTCATCACATCAATATTAAGAGACAGAAAAAGTGCTACTGAATTACTTGAAAAAACTTGCACTTTTCATTTGAGAGATAAAAACACATTTTCTGGCTGAGAGGTAACAATTTCAATTTATTAATTCTAAAGCATTAGAGCTTTCAATTAAGGTGCTGTATTAAGTACAAGAGGATGGGATAAAACACTAATAAAATAAGAGAGAAACTGATCTGCCTGAACGGAACAGCTGGGTTCAGTAGAATGATACTGTGGATGGGCTATGAACCAGAACAGACCAAGAAAGTAGGCAGGAGAAACTCACCTTGGTATTTAGATCTTTTTCCTCAATATTGTATCTTCAGCATTTGCACTTTCCCATCCTCTGTCAGGGTATTCTGACTGACGTCCCTCCAAAACACTGCTACAAAGTTTAAGCCTACAAATAAAAAAAAGTACCCAAAACACACAGGCTAATTAGCTTTACTATGGTAACTTAAATATTAAATACAGCTACAATCCATTTACATTAACACAGACTGTAACATGAAACATAATGACAGAATTTTACCACCCAACATATAAATATTGATCAACATATCCTTAAGACAAATAGTAAAAAACAGCTAAATAAAAATTAAAACCCAAATGTTTGTAATAAATGCTTGAATTACAGTAAGAAAGCAACTAAGCTTCTAAAATAATATGCAAAAATACCCCTTGAACCCCAAGTGATGAGCTGCATTTGATACCTCTCCAGCCTGCAGTCTGCATCTCTGCAAGGATTGCTGTCAGGCAAAAAGAGGCTGTATTCCTTCTGGTTTGGATTGTTCTGTCCTGAAGAACAACTGGCTGGAATTGGGTCACTGCATAAAAACAAACAACTATCATTGTTGTCACTACAAAACAAATTAATCTCTAGGAGACAGAGAGGAAGATTCCACCTCTTAGGCTGAGGAAGTCACAGACAAACATACCATTCTTTCCACAAGACAGAGTGTGAAAGGGGCTCATCATTTTCCAGTATAACCTGAGATGGCTGAGGCAGCAGAAAGCAACAGATGGAGAGACAGACTGGAAAAAGCCAAGTAAACTCGAAGAACAGAAATAACAACTGAACATACCACATGCTGGAGGAAATGTAAGAAGAAAAAAAAAAAATACCAGTAACACAGAAGGAAAAGATCAAAAAGAAAAGGATTTTTTTCTTTACAGCATAAGCAATAAACAGATATAACAACAAAATCACTGGAGTATGTACCTTGTTATTTCTATACTTCCTTTTACAGTCATTACTTCATCTTTTTCACCAAAGGCTTCCCACTCTGAGCACTTTGAAAAAGCTTCCTGATGTCCTGAGTCAGTAAGGCTGGAAAGAAAATGAAAATATATGAATCCGTGCACTGTGGAAACACAGTTCCTCCTAATTTTTCAGAAGGGGGCCAAGCAGAGTGAAGAAACCATACCTGTATGCATATATTTACTAAGGTTCATATGATATGTCTACTAAACTGCCAAAACCCTTAGCGTTGCCTAAATCTACACACAAAGTACAACCTGGGCTGTGTCTTCAGACCCTCTGCAATGGAGCACTGTAAATATTTGCTATCATACAGCACAATTATTCGGACATGATTTCCCTTCCTCATCAGATTGCACATGTTTAGATAAAATTCAAGCTGTTAACAAAGGGAGGGGAAAATACCGGTCATATTCCAAAAGTCAGTTCATAACATCAGTGAATCCCCACACGGAGAATCATTTCCTACCTTTCCAGTGTGTGGTACATCTGCAGATAATGGTGTTTGCTCTCTGAAACCACAGAGGAGTCAGAATTGTTTCTTCTCCTGCGCTTCCACACTGGAGAAGAATCGGGAGAACAGGAACTACAAAAACAGATTTTACACATGTAATGTTCTGTATCTATGTTTAAAAATCTATCAGGGTTCCACTAAATAACAGCATATGCTACAGAGGGAGTTTTCTTGTGAGGTAGGATTCGTCAGTCACACAGAGGAACACCGAGCCAATCGCTCACATTTTGGAAGCTAAACCATTTTGAGCTCCACGCACAGCCCCCAGGACAAGATATTTAAGTAAACAGGGAAGTGCATGTCACAGTCAGTCTCCCTGCTGTTCTGCAGACAGGCACAGCACTGCTAAAGATGGGGACTCCTGCTTCTGAAAAAGCTCTCCTACTTTCAGGACATACCAGCAATGGTTAAAGAAACCTCAGTACTACCGCTCTATAAACTGAGAAGATGAAAAAACACTGCATTTCCTTGCATTTCCTTCTGTTAAATTAAGTAATTCTGCAATGCTGGTAATTTTTTCACATTCAGTGCCCTGTACCACTGACGGGTTACAATCAACAGCAAAAGCATCAAACCCCAAGGCTGAGTATTAACTGCCCTCCCACACTAAACATCTCCTACGAAAAGCTGACAGCACTGACGTGTATTGAATTATTTCCCTAAGTTAAGCACAGAAGTTCCCTCTCATACCTCTCTGGTGTGTAGGCAGTCTGTCTCCATTCATCTTCACACTCACTTCTCTTCTGCTTTTCATCAAACACAAAGGAGCCAGAAACATCCTCATCTTTGCACAACCATTCCTGGGAACTACTCGAATGTTCTGTACTACTAAACACAGGAGGTAAAAACACAACCAAAACTTTAAAAACTACCCATCTGCCTTACTGCTCCAAACAGAAAACAGTTAAGCTGCAGTAATAATTAACCGTTCATCTGACACCCAAATGATGTAAAAACTTGACCACAGGTCAGTTACAACACAGGTAAAACTATTCACACAGAGCAGTAACACAGCTGAGACAATTCCATTCACTCTTCTCCTCCCAATTTACTAGTCCACATCTTGTAAAGTATGAGGTGGCATTAAGGAGCAGAGGCAATACCTGGTCACAGGAATTCAAAGCTGTGAAAAGATAAAAATACTTCCTCTTGTACACAGAGAGCAGAGAGCTTAGAACCTCTCTCACCGTCTTAAACATCTCAAATCCTCTACCATATTGTCACTGCAGGAGACGTGGTTCCACTGACATCAGGAAAAGGAAGGTTGGAAAGCTATCAAAGTCAAGGAACAGTAATTGCCAAGTCTCTGCTTATGTCTCTCGCTTCCCAGAAAAGTAACGTTACCTTGTGCCCACCAGTGTAAATACAAAGGGGAAGGCAATGTACCACTGAAGGCAGACCAAATGCCTTCCTCCCCATAACACCTGACTGCAGATTAACTTAGACTAAATAACTGGAACATCTTGAAGACTAACAGAATCCAAATGGAAAACAATGCATTCAAGAAGACTCCGCTATTCAGTCGGATCTTTTCTTCTCCCAGATAAGAATGCTCTCAGGTAACTACAGAGCCCTGCTTAAATTCCTTAAGCCCTGACTTAATTCACCCACAGAACATACACAGGCTGCAGATCCCAGGTTTCTTCAGCAGGGGGATCCCAGGCATGCAGTGCTATCTTCCACAGCCTGATTTGCTGGTCCCAGGACCTACGGCTGTACTTCTTAAACTTGTTGGGAGTTGTAGGGTGAACTCCTGGAATTCGCTGGTTCCTGTAAATACACAGCAACACTCATTGTTTCAGAACATAAGGAGTTTTATCCTTATAAAGAATCCTTAGTCCATCAGGTGACGCAAGCATCAGTGGTCTAATAAAGAAAAGGTTCGTGTTTTTAAACACTGAACTGAAATGTGTATATCAGAAGACGTTATCAAAACTGCATCACAAAGGCAACAACTGACCACAATCTGCTGAGTCAGACTGGAGCCTCATCCAGTCCAGCACTCTGACAGCTGCCAGAAGCAGATCCCTACTGCCCATGAACAAAGATGAAACAGAAGCATAACTCATACTGCTTCAATGCGATCCTAACCTCCAGCTCCTTCTACTTTACTCTTCCCGAGTCAAATGCAGCTTCTTCTATTTAGTATTGCACTTGAGTCTGCCAAGGACGGAGTCACCTTCCCTCACAGGGAGGTAGCACACACTACTTCCCCGTAGTGCTGAGTTTTGCATTAATTGCTGATAAACGCACGGATTTTGGGGCATTGCTGAACACTGCTTGCACACCTTCAAGGCCTTCTCCTTCCCTCACCCCACAGACACTAAACTGAGAGTGAACACTAAGGTGAGAGGGAAAAGTGCTGGGACAGCTGACTGAAATTACCCACAGATATCACACATCATATAATGCCACACTCAGCACTAAAAACAACCGGAAGAATCTGAGGAGAACTAAGGCTGTGTGCTATTCTACACACACACAGACACACCAGGAACAAACAAGAGTCCATCTGGAAATCTGCAACACAGTGCAACTTACTTTGGAACTTCTTTAATGTATCTGTCGTATGCCAGGGTATTCTTTCCAAAGCTGATCTGTTTTTGTCTTCTCCTCAGGACCACTTCATCAGTTTCCCTTTCAGCTGGATTAGCAGAGTCGCTTGATACACAGCTTGAAAATAAAAACAAGAATTAAGTTGAAAAGAACCTTAGTAGCTCTAAAAGAAGTTACATAAATTCTAGAACTGCCCTGTATTCTTACTGCTAGACAGCGAGCACAACTCTTACCTCACCAGTTTGCAGAAGTGAAAGCTGTGCTAATCGAATCTGAATCTCAACTAATCATGCAAGTAGCTCTGGAGATAAAACTTCTCAGTGCTACTCCCTCCTTAAGGCTTCCTTCAGGCTTAATATGAAACAGCCTGTCTATGGTTTCAAATCTTCATTAATGCATGTCAAGTACTCAGAGATCCTCTGATGGTTCTTGCTAAAACCAATGCAACAAGAAGCAGTAATAGTTCAATACCTACTTTGTCATTTTTTTATTTGATGTCCTCACTGCTTTGCCTTCTCCAAGTCTACCTTCCCACCTGGGGCAACTGGAAAGCGACCTGGAATGTTCTGATGTTGTAGAGCTAGAAAATAACAGGAATGCAACATGAACGTTTGCTGCTTCTAACACGTTTCATCAACAGAAACATCAATAATGGACAAAAACTGCTCCACAACTGTAAAACCATGGGCTTGTTCCTTCCCTATTCCAGTTCTAAGTCACCTTCAGCCTACTCTCTTCTGTCAATTTTCATGCCTCAACATTTCACAAGTCATATAAGTAATACAGAAGCAGATTCAGCTGATAGTCTTACTTCTCCTAAATGGTTCCACAGCAACAGATGAAATTACATACAAGCCATGGTAAATGACAATGTCATTTTAACACAGGACAAAGATTCCACACTGAACAGGAGCATATCCACTCAGCAAAGGAGAAACACAAAACACTGCTGGCACATCCACTTAAGTCTCACACTTCATGCCATACGGTTACAATTTTTATGACCACATCAAAGACAGAAAACACTCCTGAATACAAGGCCATCCCTAAGCTCTTCAAAGGATTCATTCACTTACAAAGCAATATTGAACATGCCATCAAAAATTAAAATCACCTTCATACACTGGAATACTCAGAAATAAATGAAATACATTAAAAAATATTTTCATTTACCCTTAGTAAAATATTTCCTCTTACATTCTGTTCACTTTCCTGCACATACCCTAGCACTCACCACTTTTCACCCTTGCTATCAGACTGTAAGATAACAGTCTCAACCACTTCCTCCATCTTTGGGTCTTTAGTCTAGAATATCCAAAAGCCAAGCCAAACATTCATAGAATTACCAAAGTATAAAATTCTACCTCATCTCAAATTGTCCTCAGTAAAGAAGTGTAGGAAAAAAAAAAGGTGGTCAGTAAAAACTGCAGGACAGCTGAATATACCAAGTGGACTGTGAAGAGACAAAGATGGTCTGCCCACATTTACACATAAAGATGTATAAGCAAAGTACAAAACACCCAGTAATGCCTTCATTGGGAGTTTTATACTAATTTTTAAGACTTCAGCTATAAAGGGCTTTAACAACTGCTTCAGTATATAGCCTCTCTCCCTTCCATTTTGAATACTTGCTAATACTATGGCATGTATTTCAACGAGACAAACTGGATGGTCTTCTTGAGGCACGATGCAGGTATCATTTTCTAAGTCTGTACTACTCTAAGAAAACCCTCAACCTAAACATGTCCAAGCTTTTCTTGAGTCCTAAAGAAGAGTGTAGCAAAGCGGAGATGTAAAAAAAGTTTACTCTTAGTCCTTACCTCTCCAGCCAGTGGTCTGGATGGCCACATTGATATTCCTCAAATACCAGAGAATCAGAATCATTGCAGCTTTTACGTTCCTGTTCTTGATGCCAGCAGTGTGGATGTTTCACAGAACTAGAAAACAAGAATTTTCATCTGAAAACAAGTAACTAGTGTTCGCTGAACGTGGCCTATAAAAATCAAATATGGACAATCTGATTTGGCATTTAGATATGTGATTCGTATCAACTTATTCAAGCAACACATACTAAACAAAGATGTTAGTGCAACTGTCGAGAAAATACCTTTGACTAATGCAATTAAGACATAAAAACTTTCAAACAAGCAGTTAATATATACATTACCAAAAATATACTCTTTTTGCAAACAAAACCTAATTGAAGACTGCCACCAGCGTTTATGGACTTCTGGGCATGTGCCAACATCCACAGACCATCCTCTGTCAGCAGTGCATTATTTGACATTTATGTACTGCCCCATCCAGTCGTAAACTCATAGAAAAGGCAAGTCTAGAAACTACACTTCAACACGGTGGCTAAGGAGAAGTAGGTCAAACGTTTACATGGAAACACTTTGACACAAGACATTCTTGAGCAGACGCGGCTGTGGAGCCCTCACAAGGAAGCCTGGGACAGAGCTGACTGTAGCTTACGACACACTGGTGGGTCAGCCAGGGATTGCTTAAGGGCTGAGGTCACTGCATTCTCCTCCTCGGTTCGGGCTGCTTTGACATCCTAAATGACAGGTTACTAAACAAAACACAATCACAGCATCTACTAACAGCAGACCTGGCTGCTGGGCTAAGGACCACACTTGCAGATCCACCGCCACACCTGCCCGAGAGAACCATCGAGTACTGCAGCCTCTGCACTGTAAACACACCGTGTGTCTGTATGTGTGAGTGACAGCAAACACACCGCTCTCTACGCGCCACGTCTCTGCCCCTCGCTCAACGAGGGAGAAGGGAGGATTTCTGGTATTTTACTCCTGTGCTAAGCACCCACATTTTCTTTGCCTTCCTCCTCCACCCTGCCTGGCTTTGCCAGTTTCCTGATCCCAGAGGGCTCGAAGTTACCAGCAACACACAGCACCAACAGCTTCCTCGGAATCACAGACCCGGGCAACAAGGTGCAGCACTCCCAAACCCGGCCAGTTTCCGCTAAGGCAACGAACGAATGAAACCCTTCTCTAACCACCGTAAATAATTACTCGGTTTGACGACTTGAAGGAAAGAAGTTTTAAACCAGCTGAGGTACGCTACAAGACATGCCCTAAGTACGACACTGTTTGAAAATGTAAGGGGAAACGATAACAGAAAATCATGTCTTTTAGGCACATTCTAGTATTCGCTTTGCACTGCCCGCCCGCTCCAGTCCCAGCGCTCGCAGCCGGGCTGGGGCGTCTCGCCGAGCCCACACGCCCTGCCCGGGGCTGCGGGTCCCTCACTCGCCCCCGACACAAGAGCCGAAGGAGCCCGGGCACAGAGGGACGAGGCCGCAGGAAAACGGTCCCTTTGCGGGAGGAGCAGGGGCTGCACAGCCAGCAGCTGCCCCCGGAGCCGCCCGGGACGGGCAGCGCCGCACGTACGCCCGCCCCGTTCCCCGAGCCCCCGCGGCCGCTCCCACCTGCGCAGCCCGCCCGGCTCCGGCTCATCATTTTCCACTTTTACCTGGGATGGCAGAGGCAGCAGAAAGCAACAGATGGAGAGACAGACTGGAAAAAGCCAAGTAAACTCAAGGAACAGAAATAACAACTGAACATACCACATGCTGGAGGAAATGTAAGAAGAAAAAAAAAAAAATACCAGTAACACAGAAGGAAAAGATCAAAAAGAAAAGGATTTTTTTCTTTACAGCATAAGCAATAAACAGATATAACAACAAAATCACTGGAGTATGTACCTTGTTATTTCTATACTTCCTTTTACAGTCATTACTTCATCTTTTTCACCAAAGGCTTCCCACTCTGAGCACTTTGAAAAAGCTTCCTGATGTCCTGAGTCAGTAAGGCTGGAAAGAAAATGAAAATATATGAATCCGTGCACTGTGGAAACACAGTTCCTCCTAATTTTTCAGAAGGGGGCCAAGCAGAGTGAAGAAACCATACCTGTATGCATATATTTACTAAGGTTCATATGATATGTCTACTAAACTGCCAAAACCCTTAGCGTTGCCTAAATCTACACACAAAGTACAACCTGGGCTGTGTCTTCAGACCCTCTGCAATGGAGCACTGTAAATATTTGCTATCATACAGCACAATTATTCGGACATGATTTCCCTTCCTCATCAGATTGCACATGTTTAGATAAAATTCAAGCTGTTAACAAAGGGAGGGGAAAATACCAGTCATATTCCAAAAGTCAGTTCATAACATCAGTGAATCCCCACACGGAGAATCATTTCCTACCTTTCCAGTGTGTGGTACATCTGCAGATAATGGTGTTTGCTCTCTGAAACCACAGAGGAGTCAGAATTGTTTCTTCTCCTGCGCTTCCACACTGGAGAAGAATCGGGAGAACAGGAACTACAAAAACAGATTTTACACATGTAATGTTCTGTATCTATGTTTAAAAATCTATCAGGGTTCCACTAAATAACAGCATATGCTACAGAGGGAGTTTTCTTGTGAGGTAGGATTCGTCAGTCACACAGAGGAACACCGAGCCAATCGCTCACATTTTGGAAGCTAAACCATTTTGAGCTCCACGCACAGCCCCCAGGACAAGATATTTAAGTAAACAGGGAAGTGCATGTCACAGTCAGTCTCCCTGCTGTTCTGCAGACAGGCACAGCACTGCTAAAGATGGGGACTCCTGCTTCTGAAAAAGCTCTCCTACTTTCAGGACATACCAGCAATGGTTAAAGAAACCTCAGTACTCCGCTCTATAAACTGAGAAGATGAAAAAACACTGCATTTCCTTGCATTTCCTTCTGTTAAATTAAGTAATTCTGCAATGCTGGTAATTTTTTCACATTCAGTGCCCTGTACCACTGACGGGTTACAATCAACAGCAAAAGCATCAAACCCCAAGGCTGAGTATTAACTGCCCTCCCACACTAAACATCTCCTACGAAAAGCTGACAGCACTGACGTGTATTGAATTATTTCCCTAAGTTAAGCACAGAAGTTCCCTCTCGTACCTCTCTGGTGTGTAGGCAGTCTGTCTCCATTCATCTTCACACTCACTTCTCTTCTGCTTTTCATCAAACACAAAGGAGCCAGAAACATCCTCATCTTTGCACAACCATTCCTGGGAACTACTCGAATGTTCTGTACTACTAAACACAGGAGGTAAAAACACAACCAAAACTTTAAAAACTACCCATCTGCCTTACTGCTCCAAACAGAAAACAGTTAAGCTGCAGTAATAATTAACCGTTCATCTGACACCCAAATGATGTAAAAACTTGACCACAGGTCAATTACAACACAGGTAAAACTATTCACACAGAGCAGTAACACAGCTGAGACAATTCCATTCACTCTTCTCCTCCCAATTTACTAGTCCACATCTTGTAAAGTATGAGGTGGCATTAAGGAGCAGAGGCAATACCTGGTCACAGGAATTCAAAGCTGTGAAAAGATAAAAATACTTCCTCTTGAACACAGAGAGTAGAGAGTTTAGAACCTCTCTCTCACCGTCTTAAACATCTCAAATCCTCTACCATATTGTCACTGCAGGAGACGTGGTTCCACTGACATCAGGAAAAGGAAGGTTGGAAAGCTATCAAAGTCAAGGAACAGTAATTGCCAAATCTCTGCTTATGTCTCTCGCTTCCCAGAAAAGTAACGTTACCTTGTGCCCACCAGTGTAAATACAAAGGGGAAGGCAATGTACCACTGAAGGCAGACCAAATGCCTTCCTCCCCATAACACCTGACTGCAGATTAACTTAGACTAAATAACTGGAACATCTTGAAGACTAACAGAATCCAAATGGAAAACAATGCATTCAAGAAGACTCCGCTATTCAGTCGGATCTTTTCTTCTCCCAGATAAGAATGCTCTCAGGTAACTACAGAGCCCTGCTTAAATTCCTTAAGCCCTGACTTAATTCACCCACAGAACATACACAGGCTGCAGATCCCAGGTTTCTTCAGCAGGGGGATCCCAGGCATGCAGTGCTATCTTCCACAGCCTGATTTGCTGGTCCCAGGACCTACGGCTGTACTTCTTAAACTTGTTGGGAGTTGTAGGGTGAACTCCTGGAATTCGCTGGTTCCTGTAAATACACAGCAACACTCATTGTTTCAGAACATAAGGAGTTTTATCCTTATAAAGAATCCTTAGTCCATCAGGTGACGCAAGCATCAGTGGTCTAATAAAGAAAAGGTTCGTGTTTTTAAACACTGAACTGAAATGTGTATATCAGAAGACGTTATCAAAACTGCATCACAAAGGCAACAACTGACCACAATCTGCTGAGTCAGACTGGAGCCTCATCCAGTCCAGCACTCTGACAGCTGCCAGAAGCAGATCCCTACTGCCCATGAACAAAGATGAAACAGAAGCATAACTCATACTGCTTCAATGCGATCCTAACCTCCAGCTCCTTCTACTTTACTCTTCCCGAGTCAAATGCAGCTTCTTCTATTTAGTATTGCACTTGAGTCTGCCAAGGACGGAGTCACCTTCCCTCACAGGGAGGTAGCACACACTACTTCCCCGTAGTGCTGAGTTTTGCATTAATTGCTGATAAACGCACGGATTTTGGGGCATTGCTGAACACTGCTTGCACACCTTCAAGGCCTTCTCCTTCCCTCACCCCACAGACACTAAACTGAGAGTGAACACTAAGGTGAGAGGGAAAAGTGCTGGGACAGCTGACTGAAATTACCCACAGATATCACACATCATATAATGCCACACTCAGCACTAAAAACAACCGGAAGAATCTGAGGAGAACTAAGGCTGTGTGCTATTCTACACACACACAGACACACCAGGAACAAACAAGAGTCCATCTGGAAATCTGCAACACAGTGCAACTTACTTTGGAACTTCTTTAATGTATCTGTCGTATGCCAGGGTATTCTTTCCAAAGCTGATCTGTTTTTGTCTTCTCCTCAGGACCACTTCATCAGTTTCCCTTTCAGCTGGATTAGCAGAGTCGCTTGATACACAGCTTGAAAATAAAAACAAGAATTAAGTTGAAAAGAACCTTAGTAGCTCTAAAAGAAGTTACATAAATTCTAGAACTGCCCTGTATTCTTACTGCTAGACAGCGAGCACAACTCTTACCTCACCAGTTTGCAGAAGTGAAAGCTGTGCTAATCGAATCTGAATCTCAACTAATCATGCAAGTAGCTCTGGAGATAAAACTTCTCAGTGCTACTCCCTCCTTAAGGCTTCCTTCAGGCTTGATATGAAACAGCCTGTCTGTGGTTTCAAATCTTCATTAATGCATGTCAAGTACTCAGAGATCCTCCGATGGTTCTTGCTAAAACCAATGCAACAAGAAGCAGTAATAGTTCAATACCTACTTTGTCATTTTTTTATTTGATGTCCTCACTGCTTTGCCTTCTCCAAGTCTACCTTCCCACCTGGGGCAACTGGAAAGCGACCTGGAATGTTCTGATGTTGTAGAGCTAGAAAATAACAGGAATGCAACATGAACGTTTGCTGCTTCTAACACGTTTCATCAACAGAAACATCAATAATGGACAAAAACTGCTCCACAACTGTAAAACCATGGGCTTGTTCCTTCCCTATTCCAGTTCTAAGTCACCTTCAGCCTACTCTCTTCTGTCAATTTTCATGCCTCAACATTTCACAAGTCATATAAGTAATACAGAAGCAGATTCAGCTGATAGTCTTACTTCTCCTAAATGGTTCCACAGCAACAGATGAAATTACATACAAGCCATGGTAAATGACAATGTCATTTTAACACAGGACAAAGATTCCACACTGAACAGGAGCATATCCACTCAGCAAAGGAGAAACACAAAACACTGCTGGCACATCCACTTAAGTCTCACACTTCATGCCATACGGTTACAATTTTTATGACCACATCAAAGACAGAAAACACTCCTGAATACAAGGCCATCCCTAAGCTCTTCAAAGGATTCATTCACTTACAAAGCAATATTGAACATGCCATCAAAAATTAAAATCACCTTCATACACTGGAATACTCAGAAATAAATGAAATACATTAAAAAATATTTTCATTTACCCTTAGTAAAATATTTCCTCTTACATTCTGTTCACTTTCCTGCACATACCCTAGCACTCACCACTTTTCACCCTTGCTATCAGACTGTAAGATAACAGTCTCAACCACTTCCTCCATCTTTGGGTCTTTAGTCTAGAATATCCAAAAGCCAAGCCAAACATTCATAGAATTACCAAAGTATAAAATTCTACCTCATCTCAAATTGTCCTCAGTAAAGAAGTGTAGGGAAAAAAAAAGGTGGTCAGTAAAAACTGCAGGACAGCTGAATATACCAAGTGGACTGTGAAGAGACAAAGATGGTCTGCCCACATTTACACATAAAGATGTATAAGCAAAGTACAAAACACCCAGTAATGCCTTCATTGGGAGTTTTATACTAATTTTTAAGACTTCAGCTATAAAGGGCTTTAACAACTGCTTCAGTATATAGCCTCTCTCCCTTCCATTTTGAATACTTGCTAATACTATGGCATGTATTTCAACGAGACAAACTGGATGGTCTTCTTGAGGCACGATGCAGGTATCATTTTCTAAGTCTGTACTACTCTAAGAAAACCCTCAACCTAAACATGTCCAAGCTTTTCTTGAGTCCTAAAGAAGAGTGTAGCAAAGCGGAGATGTAAAAAAAGTTTACTCTTAGTCCTTACCTCTCCAGCCAGTGGTCTGGATGGCCACATTGATATTCCTCAAATACCAGAGAATCAGAATCATTGCAGCTTTTACGTTCCTGTTCTTGATGCCAGCAGTGTGGATGTTTCACAGAACTAGAAAACAAGAATTTTCATCTGAAAACAAGTAACTAGTGTTCGCTGAACGTGGCCTATAAAAATCAAATATGGACAATCTGATTTGGCATTTAGATATGTGATTCGTATCAACTTATTCAAGCAACACATACTAAACAAAGATGTTAGTGCAACTGTCGAGAAAATACCTTTGACTAATGCAATTAAGACATAAAAACTTTCAAACAAGCAGTTAATATATACATTACCAAAAATATACTCTTTTTGCAAACAAAACCTAATTGAAGACTGCCACCAGCGTTTATGGACTTCTGGGCATGTGCCAACATCCACAGACCATCCTCTGTCAGCAGTGCATTATTTGACATTTATGTACTGCCCCATCCAGTCGTAAACTCATAGAAAAGGCAAGTCTAGAAACTACACTTCAACACGGTGGCTAAGGAGAAGTAGGTCAAACGTTTACATGGAAACACTTTGACACAAGACATTCTTGAGCAGACGCGGCTGTGGAGCCCTCACAAGGAAGCCTGGGACAGAGCTGACTGTAGCTTACGACACACTGGTGGGTCAGCCAGGGATTGCTTAAGGGCTGAGGTCACTGCATTCTCCTCCTCGGTTCGGGCTGCTTTGACATCCTAAATGACAGGTTACTAAACAAAACACAATCACAGCATCTACTAACAGCAGACCTGGCTGCTGGGCTAAGGACCACACTTGCAGATCCACCGCCACACCTGCCCGAGAGAACCATCGAGTACTGCAGCCTCTGCACTGTAAACACACCGTGTGTCTGTATGTGTGAGTGACAGCAAACACACCGCTCTCTACGCGCCACGTCTCTGCCCCTCGCTCAACGAGGGAGAAGGGAGGATTTCTGGTATTTTACTCCTGTGCTAAGCACCCACATTTTCTTTGCCTTCCTCCTCCACCCTGCCTGGCTTTGCCAGTTTCCTGATCCCAGAGGGCTCGAAGTTACCAGCAACACACAGCACCAACAGCTTCCTCGGAATCACAGACCCGGGCAACAAGGTGCAGCACTCCCAAACCCGGCCAGTTTCCGCTAAGGCAACGAACGAATGAAACCCTTCTCTAACCACCGTAAATAATTACTCGGTTTGACGACTTGAAGGAAAGAAGTTTTAAACCAGCTGAGGTACGCTACAAGACATGCCCTAAGTACGACACTGTTTGAAAATGTAAGGGGAAACGATAACAGAAAATCATGTCTTTTAGGCACATTCTAGTATTCGCTTTGCACTGCCCGCCCGCTCCAGTCCCAGCGCTCGCAGCCGGGCTGGGGCGTCTCGCCGAGCCCACACGCCCTGCCCGGGGCTGCGGGTCCCTCACTCGCCCCCGACACAAGAGCCGAAGGAGCCCGGGCACAGAGGGACGAGGCCGCAGGAAAACGGTCCCTTTGCGGGAGGAGCAGGGGCTGCACAGCCAGCAGCTGCCCCCGGAGCCGCCCGGGACAGGCAGCGCCGCACGTACGCCCGCCCCGTTCCCCGAGCCCCCGCGGCCGCTCCCACCTGCGCAGCCCGCCCGGCTCCGCCGCGGCCGGGCGGCGCGCTCCGCCGGACATGGCTGAGGCGGGCGGCGGCCCGGCCGAACATGGCCCCGGCCCGGCCCGGCCCGGCCCGGCTGCGGCGGCAGCGCAGGCGCGGCCCGTCCTCCGCGGCGGGCGCAGGCGCGGCCGGGCGGGCTGCAGCCGGCGGGTCCGGGCCGTGCCGCGCCTGTGGCGGGGCTGCTCCGTCTGCCTGCCCGAGGGAAAGCGTCCTGCGCCCTGAGGGACCGGGCGCAGCTTCCCTCACACCGAGGGTACCATTGCCCTCAGACCATGTGCCTCCGGCTGCATCCCCCGGCACGCTCCGCTCGCAAATGCAGGGAAAACGCTTTAAAGTTTTATGTGTTAAACATAATTTAAAATTAAAACCAGGTCCCACATCAAGCCCTTACCTCATGCAATAGCGAAGGAATCGTTTTGGGACAAGTTATTTTTCTCCTAGACATCGTGAGTGTTTGGTGGCCACCAAATTGTACACGCTACAGAAACGTGTCACCTACTTCATAGCATTAATGGAATCATAGAGCAGTTTGGCTAGAAAAGGACCTTAGGGATAACTTGCTCCAATACTTATATCTCAACTCCTTAAATAGGACAAAGCCGACAAACATTTCTTAGGAAAAGCACTCAGAACTTTAGTCTTACTGAGGTTATCTTGACTAGAATGGTACTTAGCTGTAGGCTAGCCAGTTTTATAAAATCACAGAATGGTTTGTGTTGGAAGGGACCCTGAAGACTATCTACTTACAACGCCCCTATCATAGGCAGGGACACCTTCCCCTAGAGCAGGATGCTCTGAGCCCCATCCGGCCTGACCGGAACAGGATCCCTTCCAGGGATGGGGCATCCATAGCTCTCTGGTCCGCCTCTGCCAGTGTCTCACCACCCTCACAGTAAAGAATTTCTTCCTCAGTATCTAATCTGAACCTACTCCCTTTCAGTTTAAAGCCATTCCCCCTTGTCCTATCATGCCATGGCCTTGTCAAAAATTCCTCTCCAGCTCTTGTAGCTCTTTAGGTAGTGGAAGGTGCTCACTCCCAGGTCTCCCTGGAGCTTTCTCTTCTGCAGACTGAACACCTCCTGCTCACTCAGCCTGTCCCCACAGCAGAGGGGCTCCAGCCTCTGAACATCTTCATGGTTCTCCTCTGGATGCACTCCAATAGGTTAAAAGAATGTGATATAGGAATGCAATAGATTCTTTATTGCTGGTGCTTGGTAATAAATCGGAGCAAGGTCACGATTAAATAAATGTTTTATATAGGACATACCATTGCTACATGCCAGTGCTTCCTTGGAAAGACAATGTTTCAGTCATTGCCCCTGCTGATTTCATGACATCCATTGTCACTCCTTCACATCTAGTAGTTGTGAAAAGTAATTGGAGGGTTTTCTTCCCCTGAGGTTCTTATAGAGATTTCATACACACCTCCCATTTATGCAACCCTCTGCATTCAGGTTGTAGTAGGAAAATCCATCCAAGGAGGACTTACCATGTACAACTTCAGGAGAATTTAAGCCCTATTAGTATTTATTTTCATGTTCTCAGGTAAGACACTGCATACAGATAAGCCAGAATGATTTCCAGCCATATAAAGTTTCACCTGCTAAACATAACTTTAAAATTAAAACCAGAAGTCTTACAAAGAATCGACTGTATTTTTATTGAGCTCTTCAGAGAGTTTTAAGATTAACTACACATATTCATTAAGCATTTTCCTTAAGGGCTATGCAAACAATACTGTTCATTTTAAACAGGTAAGCTATCTACCAAAAAAAGCCCACCAACTCCAAAAAACAGAAATAAGAAATCCGGCAGTATGTCTTTGGAAGAAAATGTCTTGAAATCCATGTAATAGCTTGAGTATTTATATGTCAACTCCTTAAACAGCTCATAGCCAACAAACAACTCTTTAAAAATGGCACTGAGAACCTCAGTCTTACTGAGGTTTGTCCTGACTACAATGGTGCTTAGCTGCAGTCTAGCAAGTTTTACAATATCAGAGAAAGGTTTGAGTTGGAAGGGACTTAAAGATCATTCAGTTCCAACCCTCTGCCACAGGCAGGGACACCTTCCACTAGACCAGGTTGCTCTGAGTCCTGTTCAATCCCTTTAGCACTTCCAAGAATGGGGCAGCCACAACTTCTCTTGGCAACTTGGTCCAGTTTCAACACAATAGAAATACTCATACTGAAGAGATCACATGATAACTTGGTATTTTGGTTTCAAGCTATGCCAAATCTCATGGTAGAAAAACTGTACTCATATAATGGATTAAAAATATCTCCTGCTTGGGAAAAAATGTCCTTTTTGGGTTGAAAAATTATGTTAACCTAAAAAACCCAGGTAACATATTTTCCCAACATGCTCTGGAACACTACAATTACAGAATACAACTGTGGAAATAAATAATATAGCCATGACCCATGTTTTGCCCACCCACAAATCAGTGATGTCAAAAAGCATACACACAGCTGGAAATGCCAAACTAAATTACTATTAGTGATTTACACACGATAATAAAAAGGAAAATTCTTTCAGTAAGTATTTTAGCCACTTGCATTACTTAGGGTTTTTTCTGGGTTGTTTGGTGTTTTTTTTGGTTTGTTTGTTTGTTTTGTTTTTTGCAAAATGCTGTAAGAAAACTGATTCTAAACCCTATCCTCGTATTTAAACGTATCAAGATTGTATGGGAGACAGTGGTGTGTTTTTTACTGCAAACAGAGAGGATCTTCTCTAGAAATGGCCCCATATGTACATGTGGCTCCTTGGATGATAACCTGAAGCTATCACAAAGACAAATGCCTATTTTTTGTATTCGTATGGATTCATATGCCTATTTTCATTTCATATGGATTTTAAACAAATTGTTTCTCTAACACAGCTTTTAAGAAGCTCACAAATGTTGGAGGAACCTCAGATAACTTTGAGACTTTAAACTTGGGAAAAACTACTTGTTTTAAGGAATATAAGTCAAGTACTACAATTAACATAAATCGTAATTTTTTTTTTTTTTTGTAATTATTACTAAGTTTTCTAAGAGGCACTTTTGTGGATAGAGCAATAAAAGATGCAAGGGTATAAAACATTTATGACTGTTACTCTGTTGTACTTTTATATTGACAAAAGAGGTAGGATGAACAAAAGCGAAGTTCCACTGAAGTGAAAACTTACAGTCAACTCAGAGTAAATTCCACTGCAAGAGTAATTAGGCATTTAAAGCTTTTGTTATATAAGATACTCTTGGCAACTGACCTGGCTTCAGCCCATAAAACCATCTGCAACTACATGCATCTAAGATTCTCAAGGCCTTTATGATTTTAGCTTCACATTCTTTACAATAAGTGTTTTTATTCCAAACAGGCAACGTGCTAAAGGAAGTGAATGACTGGTGGTGGCAAAAACACAGCTCTCAAATCCAACTGTTTCAAGGGCCACATCCCTTGTAGCCCTGACACATTATGTAAACTTTCCAGAAGCAAATGTTGCAAAATGCTTATTTGTAAAGGCTGCTGTGTAATGATAGGTGCATGTCAGACAAGACCACCTGGCTCTGTAAGAACTTTTCACAGATTAAAAAATCCTGCAGAGACTATTTTAAATCTGGAAATAACTTTCCCACAGGAAGTACTAGAAAATATTTTAAATTCAATTGCTGATTGGCTCCTAGATTTTTTTTATTAGTTTTCAGACTTGCCAACAAATCTGTCTGAAACTCCAGAACTCAATTTAATTCTATTCAAATGGAGAGTGACATGCCACTGAAGATCACTTTGGGAAAGAGAGATAAATCCACACAACCTGTCTCAGTGTCAAATTTTCACTCAATCCAAAACAGCAGGTAATGGAAAACAGAGAAATCACTGCTATTAACAGGTCGTTTACTTAATTGCATAGTAGATGTTGTATATAAAGCAACTGTGATATGCTGAAGCAATAAATGTTCTTAAACTCAATCAGTTTGGATTTTTACAAATGAATATTATTTAAAAATTCCAAAGTTAATATCCAACACCAACAGTTAAATGTTAGTTTTCAAGCAATGCTATCAGATCTGCCTTCAATTCCTTACCCTTCTATGAATTCTTGCTTGCAGCCACACTTGTAACCATTTCCTGGCTGGCTGCAAGTGCGGGTGGGTGCATTCACCACCTGTAGCTCAGCTGAGACTCATGAAATGCTTCATGGTTGTGCTTCCAATACTTGTACCATTTTTACATCCTGCCACCTGTTCCTGCTCAAACCAGTTGTCTGTCATGGTAATCAAAAGGTTGTCATGTAATCACTGGCATGCCACCTCTGCCCACGATTTACTGGTAAGATCCTTTTATTATTTAGGTGGGAGGTATTAAAGAGCTTTTATTCTTATAGATCAAAGCTTTAAAATATTCCTTTTTCTATTTGACCCACCTGTGATTTTAATTTACAAATTAAAGCTCAGGTGTTTGCTGCACTCCTTTCAAATATATATAAAAAAGTCCTATCATCTAAAGAACATTGAAACCCTAAGCAATGTAGCTCGTGGAAACCAACAGATTTTAACCATGTATTAGCAGTGTAGGTAAATGGGTTGACAAATCCTTCTGTTGTTTGAAATAAAGACATCCATCAAGAAGTATGTTAGAGGCAAATTAATGGAATAAAAAGTCCATACAGGACGTGTAAATCTTCAGGGATTACATTTCTTAGTCTACTGCAACCCT
Organism: Sitta carolinensis; assembly: GCA_032173965.1. NCBI lineage: Eukaryota > Metazoa > Chordata > Aves > Passeriformes > Sittidae > Sitta > Sitta carolinensis. The sequence continues at coordinate 53,201,921 of CM063285.1, read as the reverse complement.
TTGTGAGTAGATATAGTGGAAGTAGCTCCTTCCAGCTGAAGGAACACAACTAGTGCACTTGTTCGAAGAACAACTGAAAAGATTAATAATGACTTTACAACTGGACTAAAGAATAATGAAAGTATCAATGAAGTCTAACCAAAGCAATTTTCTTAGTTAGCCCTTTATTAAAGAATCAAAACCAAAGTTAAATTTAAAAATGTAAATAATTTAACCTACACTAAAACCTGAAAAAACAACAGTACTGCAAATATAGAAGGATAACCTTATTCCATCCAAAATGTAAGAAAGGAAAACAGGGGTTTAAAACAAAATTAAAATCCAGAAGCTGACATCAGGTGAATAAAATCCACAGATACAGGTAAAAGTGGAAAGGAACTGAAAAGACTTACATCTGTTTTCAACACTGTAAAGGAAGCTGTTAAGAGTTTGTACCCTGGTAGAACATGAAGTCTCAGAAACAGATCTAGCAGGCCTTTAACCAAACCCACTATGAAACACAGTCAAATTAAAAAAGTTAAAACATAACCAAGTTACTACTCATCGTATTAGGCAAACATCTAGAATGCAAAATTTGGCTCGGCAAGTCGGGCAAGGCACTTGGCTCGACAGCCAGGTCTCTGGGTGCTGCTGGTCCTGTCTGCTGGCAAACCACTTGCCCATGCAGGTGAGGCACCACATGGGCCGGCAGTAGCACTGCTGGCATTCCCCCTCGTTGGGCTCCTGGCAGTTCTTGATGAGCTTGATGTTGGCAATAGTCTGCATGCACCCTATGCATGGCTCCAGCTCCTGAGGGAGGAGAAAAACCATCAGCATTGTGAACTGCACAGAACGCTCCCAGTACGGCTTTTCAAATGCTTTTAGAAAATCACCTGTGGCAGAATAATCAAGGCAGAACTGCCCCACCAGAGGATATCAAATGGTTTTATTGAACACTAATGAATGACAGCAAAGCTCCTCTCACAATAGAAAACTCAGAACTGCTGCAAGAGACTAATGATTAAACAAAAATGACTGAAAATAAACCTTCTTTCACTCTTTGGAGAGGTTCCAGCAGCCACAGGAAGGCAAGCAAAGAGCCATCTTTTGTCGAACTATTCAAACTATTTTTCAAAAAACATACCAGTATAAGGTAAGGAAAAGAAACCAAGAAAACAGTTCTTACCACTTAAGACAGCAAATGGCTGTTCCTAGCTTCCATCTTTCTAAGTAAGAGGCAAAAATTAGGAAACCAGGGCTGTACTAAACACAAGGACACTCATCCTGAAGGTCTAGAAACTTTCTTAATTTTTCTTGGATAAAATTGGAATAACTGATTTTGCCCAGTTAATTATGTCATATGAACTTGCAGTTGCATTTGGGGACAACATCTTGCTATGAAGTGTTTTACAATTAATAAACAATAATTAGCATTTCCCACATGTCTTCCAGCTGTCCAAGAATTTGACAAAGCTCAAAAGACGGCACACTGCATAGGCACGGAGACCTGAATCTGTTCAAAAAGCTCCTGATGGAACAAAAACCAGCTCTCTCTGTGGTCTCTAGTTCCCATCTCCAGGGACTCTTCCCTTGTCAGCTCAAGTGTCTGCTCAGCTGCAGTGTCAGCTGGGCTGTGGAGCAGATCCAGATGAACACAAGTCACTCAACTTTAACTTGTGAAATTAGGTCCTATCTCAGCTTTTAAGCAGGAAAAATTATAGCATAGAAAGATTAACTAACTTTTTCAACATGTTAATCAGGAAAAATTCAATGTTGTATTTTTAATGTCCTTATCATCTGTGATGTCATTTATCACTCAATGTCAAACACAAATTCAGCTGCCACTTAAATGTATCACAAACTAAATACTCTGCAACAAAGCAGATTTAATATCTTTTTATTATGATCATCTCTGTTTGCTGGCAGGGCAATCAGAACACACAACATAATGTGCAGACACGCCTGGTCCAGTTTTATTTTAGCTAGTTCATAAACCATATGAGCTGCACAACACTACCAAAGATATCAACCCCTCACTCCATTAGCTTACCACTGGACACAGGCGCCCTGCAGGGTCACCAGACTGGTTTAATTGGTTCCTTTTGGTACACTGGACAGTGCTCCAGTCACACTTCCAACTGCTGCACAAGTATAATAATGACCAGGTCTCGGGGAGTATTACTGGAGGTAGGACTCTGTGCTGTTATAATTAACACCATATAATAATAGCCATAAGAATTATAACTAAAGCAAACCCCAATTAAGAATCATTAGTTTATTTCAGCAGAAGATCCAGCAAAACCTGGCTGTCTAGAAAAGCAAGCTGTATTGGAGCAAACTGCCTGAAGAACAGCAACAGCACCTGTGGCTCTGGCTCCTCATAAACTTTCTGCAAGTGCAAAGTCATCATTTCCAAATGTGTTCATGTAACATTTTAGTAGCAATTATCACAGGGGACTTTATTTCACTATTATATTTCTCATGTCTCAAAACTGTAATGCTCACAAATACAGTTTGTTCCTCATAGCAGGAACAGAAGCAGCAGCCAGAGTTACGTTTATGATGAGTTTACTGATACAGCAGGTGAGCATTTGAGATGGAAGCATCACCCTGACTGAGCAGAGAGCACTGGGTTTTCTGGCATCACTGACCATCACTGACACTGGCTGTGCAGACCCTAAGAAATTGTGCTTGGCTGTGTCTTCCCAGGAAATTAAGGAATCTAGGCCATGTCTTACCAGGGGCCAACGAGATGAAACGATGTCCTACAGCTGTACACCCCAAGGGCCACTTTAACCACCAGTCACTCTCTAAGCAAGTGACTGCAGCCCCCAAGCCCAAGGAGCTCTCCTGTAGGGCAGCCTCGGGTAGGGAGGAGACCTCTCAAATGATCTCATGAGGTCAAGAGATCCCTTACTTGGGATCTGTTATCTACAGCAAGGCAAGTAACAGCTTATATTAGATCTAAAACATATTGTATGCAAACTAGCTGAATTATTAGAAGTGTAGCAAGTAGTAGGGTGTTTAATGGCTATTCAATTACCATATAATTATTGACTAAATACTGTTTAATTATTAAACAAGGATTATTAAGCAGTAATCACATGATAATTATAACTTAATCGTAATTTGTTATTTAATCCATATTTTTAATAAAACATTTTTGTTAACCTCACAACAGTGAATTCTCTTAATAATTCACCTGAGACAGCCCTAGGTAAACATTTATCATTTACACAGTAATCACAGGCTTATCTATATTGAACATATAATTGTTACAGTCTCACATAGAAAGTTTCACCTGAGAGCCTGGAACATGGTATGTCTGGTTTATTTCCACCAGAGATGTAAAGGTTTCTAAAAATAAATCACTAAGGCTTTGATGGATCACAACATTAGCTGCATTGCTGATAGGAGCACGGAGCTTCTCCCGGAGCTCCCCATATTCTGTGGAGTTCAACCTGAAGAAGAAAAGATGGAGCAAAATGTTACCATGATTATCCTCCCAAATTCCTTGATAGTACCTTGCAGAGGTTAACATCAAGGAAGCGAGTTCACAGAAAAGCTGGTACTTATTGGTCAGATTAATAAATACACAGCATTGTGTTTTCTTGCTTAGTTAGCTGTTTAGTTATGGGTTTTGAAACAATTTGGTCAACAGAACTTGCTGTCCTCATTCATATCCGTGCAAGATTGCCAGCAGGGTATGTCAGAGATCAGCTAAAACATCATACAAAAATAAAGGCATGTGAAGTAATCAAGACGGACAAAAGCAATATAGGTATGTAAATCATGTATTAACTGCAAAAGTGTTGTTTGCAACATTTCTGTCACTTTTTTAATGCCTATTTACTTAGATAATATCTAAATTCTCAATTATAAACTTCCGAGGAGTTTAGTTAGGAAAAATTAGTTATATCATGCAGCAGGCATCACAAGGTGACACAGTACTACAGAAGTAGCAGAAGGAATGTCAGTCCATCAGGTCTGTGATTTTATGATACAATTTTAGATTGCATCATAACATAATCCCAGAAATTTCACAAAGGTACACAAACCACTGCTGATTTAAGGCTGCAGCAAGCTGTTTCACACCAGCTGCTTCTGTAAATTAAATTTAAGTGATGCCCACAGCACTCAAGTGGCACCTGAGACCTCACACAGATCCTACATATCCCTGTTATCGTCCCTTTTTACTGTTAGAGTTTTGAACTGTAATGCCAGAACTCTGCAGCTCAATCTTCCACTCATTAAACAGCTTTCATGGATAAGTCCCAGGAAGACTGCCCTCGTTTTCCTACCACCCACTGAGTTCCCAAAGCCCAGCACAATGCAAGGCTGGCTTAGCTCTAGCTCTCAGTGGTCTCCATTGTTTTTAGTGCTACAGTATAATGTCATTTAACAGATGCTGTCCATGGAAATCACAGAGACATTTATATCCAGAGAAACAATTCACACTGAACATGCAGGGAAACATGGCCTGTGTGCACAAAAGCATTTTCCCTCCAGAAACATGTCACTGTATTTGATGCTGATTCTGGATTTGTACAATAATCATGCATGATTCTGCTGTGTTCTAGCAGAGGCTTAGTATTATGGACATCTTATTTGAACAGCTTTTAAACACTGTTCTTGACGCTATTCTGTTTAGTCACAAAATACAGTTTGGGCTTAGGGCTTTTTTTTCCCTAAAAGGAACTGTCAAATAAGTCATGATTTTCTCAGCTAGGGATGTAGTTTTACCACTCTGGCACTGAAGCACTTGCAGAAGAAAATCATTAGCTTTTTAATACTAATTTGGTCACCACTGTCACAGGTCTTAGCATTGTCATGCTTAACTAATCTCTTGTTCTGAGTTCTGTTCACCTGGATCTCTACCATAATCACCTCTTTGCCTTCCTTGTGCTTGTCCCACTGCACACCTACAAGTCTGGTCATCTGCCTGCTTTTAATTACCTAATAAACGCTCCTGACATACAAATTTACAGCAAAAAGACACTCAAATTCCTTTTCAAATATAGTTTTAGGAGCACTAACATGGCTCTTAATAACACAGCAACAAAGACTTTAGCACCCTTTTACTCAGAGGTTTCTGTAGATCTTGTAATTTAGCCTGGTTACACAGAGACTGCTGAGATAAACAGAATGGGCCCTCGCAAAACAAGCCCTAACAGTTCACAATTGTTATGATTTACTGTTTATGAGAACACATAAATCAGAAAGGGATCAAAATTTTTTCCTTGTTTTAGGGGCAGTTGGCTTGCAGTAGCTCAGTGAGAACTCTTCTGAGCAGTGGTGAAATTATGAGCCTTAAGCACAAAATAAAATCCAGTGTTGTGGATTAACAACTGACAGTTTTAGACAAATAGCTATTTCTACTTGCCCAAAATTTAACAGACCAAAATTCTACCGTTCATTCCTGTTCTCCATCTCTCACCTAATTTTATCCAGTAACTTCTTTCTGCATCCAGCACAATCCTCTCCCTAAGAATGGATCAAAGAGGTCAATCCTTTGTTTATCTGTTGTGTATTCAGTGTTGCACGTGTATGAAGCTTTCTAAACAACCTTCCCTACACTGCATGGTAGAACTGCACATACAGCAGCCCTGAACACTAGGCAGGGACCAGAAGGGAAGGGATGAGACCAGGAAGTATCCAGACTGGGCACAAAAGGGCTCCCTCAGCACCACCAAACAGCACACATGTAACACAACAGGTTGAGCAGTTGTTTTACCGGATATCGAATGCCTTGATGTAGGGATTAACACTGGAAACTCGGATGGTGAGGAACTGCACAGGCACGTTGGAGTCTGGTGTGAGTTCGTGCTGTCTGGAGTCTGTCACCATCAGGTGAATGTCCTGCTGCTGGGCAACATGTAAACAGTAGGTGGTCACCTTTATCACCCAGGTGTCCGTAACGATAACCCTCGCTCCTGGCGCTCCAGTAGCGAATTTGTCAATTCTCCTAAATTCTGTGTTGATGGAAGAAGCTACTGCCCTCCAACCCGACTGTGGGAGAGCATGAACAGCGAGTGTCCGGGCTAGTGGATGATTATTCCAACCCTTCCGTGACCAGTAATATGCCAGGGCACTGGTGATTGCTGGGAGGAGAACGGCGAAGAAGAAGAAAGTTTTCCACTCTTTTGAAGCCAGGTAGAAAAAACAAAGATGTTTCTCAGGTGCAGCAAAGCACATACCAAGGTAATAACCTGCAAGGAGAAAAACCAAAACAATGTACTTTCAGAAAACAATTAAGTACCTGCAAAAACAGATACCCCTGAATCATATGGTTATCTAACCAGTGAGCTCATATCCAAGAGAGGTACTGTATCGTATTCTGGTTGACTTCAAATTCAAGCCTCTTTTCTTAAGCAAGCTGAGGTAAATTCTTAGGCATCACTGATTTTACCAGAATTACATACCTAAAGGAAAGTGATCTGAATTTGGTTGTTGAATGAAATCATCTGTGAGATACCACTTAGTTAAGAAAAATTATATGGCTAAAGGAAGTCGATTTGCATTCCTTGGTTAAATCACGGAAGATGATGAGCTGGAAGGAATCATCAAGTCCAACACTTAGCCCTGCACAGGACACCCCAGGAGTCACATCATAGGCATGAGAGCATTGTCCAAACACTCCTTGAACTCCATCGGGCTTAGAGCTGTGACCACTGCCCTGGGGAGCCTGTTCAGTGCCCAGCCACCCTCTGGGGAAAGAAGAGCCTTTCCCTGAGAGCCAACCTAACCCTCCGTGAGCCAGCTTCAGGCCATTCCCTGGGACTGTGCCTGTCCCCACAGAGCAGGGATCAGTGCCTGCCCCTCCTCTTGCCCTCAGGAGCAATTGGTAACTGCACTGAGCTCTGCCCTCAGTCTCCTGCAGGCTGAACGGGCCCAGTGTCCCTCAGCCTCTCCTCACACGCTTCCCCTCCAGGCCCTTCTCCAGCTCTGTTGCCCTCCTTTGGACACTCTCTAACAGTTCAATGTTTTTCTCTCATGGTGGCCCCAAAGCTGCCCCCAGCACTCGAGGGAGGCCGCCCCAGCCCAGAGCAGAGCGGGACAATCCCTCCCTCGCCCGGCTGGCCGTGCTGTCCCTGCTGTCCCCGGCACAGGGATGTCCCTCCTGGCTGCCAGGGCACTGCTGGCTCACGTTCAGCTTGCCACTGACCAGGAGCCCCAGGTGCCTTTCCACGGCCCTGCTCTCCAGCCCCTCATTGCCCAGTCCGCAGTTAAACTGCAATTCCTTTGTGAGTGCACGTGCTGCGGTGCAGCCTGGTTACCAAGCTCGGGGTGCTCGTTCCAAGGAAGCCGGAGCGCTACTCACCCAGGGGCAGCAGGGAGTGCGCCAGCAGCGTGCCGGTGCTGCGCCGCAGGTGGTACTGCACGAAGGCCGCGTCCTCGCTGCCCAGCCAGGCGGACAGCAGGCTCTGCACCGTCAGCCCCGCCGAGCGCACCTCGTCGGGAGGGAACACGAAGCACACGGCGAACACCAGGTAGGCCAGCGTGAAGGTCACCGCGGGGCTCTCCATGCTGCGCCCCGTGGGGCGCCGGGGTCCCCGGGAGCGGTAGTTCCCGCCGCACCCCCGGATGCTCCAGCGGGAGCGGTGCTTCCCGCCGCTCCAGCGGTAGTTCCCCCCGCAGTCCCGGATGTTCTAGCGGCAGTTCCCCCCGCTCCAGCGGTAGTTCCCCCCGCAGTCCCGGATGTTCAGCGGCAGTTCCCCCCGCTCCAGCGGTAGTCCCCCCGCAGTCCCGGATGTTCCAGCGGCAGTTCCCCCCGCTCCAGCGGTAGTTCCCGCCGCACCCCCGGATGCGCGGCGCGGGAGCTGCCGGGCCGGCGGGGCCAGCGGGGCGGGACCCGCCTCCCCTCGCACGGATGGTCCCCGCCCCTCCATCCGTCTCCTCCTCCACCCGGACCCTCCCTCCCCTCCGCCCATCCGCGCCCCAGCCACGTTCCCGTTGTTCCAGCCGGGGCCGGGCCTGGCTCGCTGCCCGTGGCCTCGGGCATTGTCCGCGATCGAGATCACGCTCCACAGGCCTGGCAGAAGGAACCGATTCCAGTTCTTTATGAACGTAAAAGAGGGCTCTTGGATGAGAGCAGCGTCTTTCTGAAGCAGGGAAATGGCCTTTTTTACTTAAGCGTCGAAAAAAGCTGTCGTGGTAATAGACGCAAGATTTGCTGTTTCTTTTTAAATGCAGGAAATTCCCTTCGTGCACCGTGTTATAACCACAACTTCCATATTTATCTCTTAGAGAAAGGGGAGTTTGTATAACTGGAAAAGCACGGTGGAGAAAGCAGCATGTGATGTTATATGCTACTACTGATGGGAAACCAAGTCGATAGTAAATGCCACCCATGGAGCGTGAGGTCCTAACGCTGGCGGCTGGCTGAGTGTTACCGCTGTCATGGAGATTGGGAACTCATGGTCGTTTACTGACTCTTGATGGTTACAGCAGTAAAATCATGCTTGGATTCTGTGCATCTTACTTCATTCTAAAAGACATCCTTGTTAACAGTTGACTGTTTTAACAATCATGTCATTGTTGCTGTCTGGTGACAGCATAAAGGACTGTTTTAATGTAATAAATGGATTGTCACGTTCAGTAATAAAAAATGGGTTGTGAAGCAGCAAGTTTTCTTTCTGTGATTTCATACAAAAGCATATTGAAGCAGAACAGCTGAGACTGTGGAATCGTAGAAACATTTGGATTGGAAGGAACCTTAAAGCTCATCTCATTCCATCCCCCCATCATGCGCAGGGACACCTTCCACTAGCCCGGGTGGCTCAGAGCCCGTCCAGCCTGGCCCTGGACGCTGCCAGGGACGGCGCAGCCGTGGGCGGACGCGGGGACAGCCGCGGGGCCGCGCCTGCACTGCCTCGCCGCCCCGCGCGGGGGCGCACCCGGGGGAGCAACGGTCACGCGTGGCGCTGTCCACGCCCCGCTCCCGCAGGACGCTCCTCTGATTGGCGGACTCGCCCCGGACGCCGCTCGCTCATTGGCGGGCCGGGGCTGCCGTTGGGTTTGAAATCGTGTGGCGGCGGCGGCGGACCCGCGGCTTGCGCTGGGTGCGGTGGGCGCCGCCTGAGCTGAGTGCCCTCAGGGCTCGTCCCGGAATCTGCCGGCAGGTACGGGGGGCTTGGGGACACCTCTGTACGGAGGTGTGAGGCTGGGCCGAAGTGTTCAGGTATCCGTTTGTGAGACTGGGTTCTGCATGGGGCTCGGCGAACCCTCTGTGGGGGTGGGGGGATAGGCTCGGGGAAGTTCGTGCTCTGTAAACTTGAGGCATTGTGGGCTGGGAGGGGCCGTGTCGGGACCGCTCTGTGAGAGTGGAGGGCTTGGGGGCCGCTTTGGAAGCTTGGGGTGCCATGGGCATGAGCTGCGGGGCCCGTTGGGGGAGGGTTTGGGGGCCTGGAGTGCTGGGCCAGGGGAGCTCTGGGGTTGCTCTGTGAGTTTGGGGGGAGGCTTGGTGGTCCCCTCTGAGCCTGAGATGGTTTGAGTTTAATGGAGGACTGAGTGGGGCGGCTTGAGTAACCTCGGTAAGCTTGGGGTGGGGTGGTGCTTGGGGGTTTTAGCGACCCCTTTGTGAAATTCCTGCTTGGGATGCTGTGGGACCGGGTACCTCCTTGTCTAGGAGTGTCGGGCACTTCTGTGTGTTTCAGATTAAGCTATTTGGGGGTTATTTCTCTCAGTTTAAGGATGAAGAGAAGGCCGGAACTTGGGGGGTAAGGAAGGAGCCCTAGGGTGGCTCTCAGGTGCTCCGCCCCAATGAAGCCGGGGGTGAAGTGAGGATCTTGGGAGCATCTCCCTGTGTTTTGAGGGTGACATGGGGCTGATGGGGAGCCGGGAGTGAGTCAGGAATAAAGAGGGACTGAGACAGGGTTGGGTTTGAGTTTTGGGGGGATATTTTGGAGTTTGTTTTTTTTTTTTTATTTAAAAACCCGTCTCGGGCCCACGATGGGCAGGTATGGAGCTCCTGAAATGCCTCTCCCGGCCTTGCTGCTCCTCCCCTGCAGTCAGGAGAAAGTGATTCTGAAAGAATTGCTTCTCAGGAAAGTGTTTGTTCTGAAGTAAGATATTTACACTAGAATATATAAGTATCAGTCAGCTATGTGTCAGTTTGCATGGGAATATTCACAGCACGTACCAATTTGCTTTGCCATGAGCAAGTGTTCTGCATCTCGGCTGCTGGCAGAGTTCAGAAGGATAATTAGGTAGAAAAATTCTATCTTTGCCCTGAATATTCAGTGGCTTTTCAGGAATTTGGGACCACGTCGGTGTTTTGGATAGCGTGTGCCAGTATTTGTTAAACAACAGGTTTCCTGCAGTACTTTACAAATGATAGAAAACTGAGGATTAATTATCTGATGATATGTCATTGAGTTTATGTTGATTCTTGACTCTAGAATGGTAGGTTCCTGCGTGTGCCCACATAAATATCCTTCTAAAACAAGGAGCATTTTCATTTCTGTGAACTTTGACGGATCCATGGAAGAGTTTGGGGTGAGAGGAACCTGGAGTATCATCTGGTTCCAGCCTCCCTCACAGGGAGGGGACCTCTCAGGGACATGGACACTTTCCAATAGACCAGGTTGCTCCAAGCCCCATCCAGCCTGGCCTTGAGCTTTGTTTTGCTCCAGTGGGAAAACCTACTGCCTTTCATTATATTTGTGCACTTTGGATGCTGACCACTTTAAACAAAGATATGAATAAGGCTTCCCTTTTCCTTTCACTTATCACAGCTATTAGCTAATGAACTTGTGGAATATAATTTAGATCGAATCTTGACTGTCAATTTTAAAAAGAAAATAATTACTTTTAATATTTAAATCCTAGAAATAAATTTAATTTTTAGATTTAATATCTAAGATGGTAGGTATGTATGGTGTCAATTTATTTGGTTTAGATTTGATTTAGCAATGGTGCACAACGACAAAGCTGAAAAAGTTTCCAAACAAACCTCCACTGCTTATGGAGCTTGATTAAGAAGGTGTTGACAGCTTAACATATCCTAGGCTTGTTTCTAAAGTAATTGCAGTAAAAAATACATTTTGCAAAGATTTGCTTCATCTGTTGTCTCAGTTGTAGTTTGGAATAAAGGAAAGTAATGAAGTTCACTTCCAGTTCTACAAGTGATTAATGTAAAGGATACTTAATACAAAAAATAACCTGAACTGAAGCATTAATATTATAAATAAAGAAGGAATGAAGAAATAGCTAATACTGGCATGCTTTGCATGCCATTGCTTCTGCGGCTGTTGTCTGCATTCCGTTGCTGATTAAAAGTGCTGTTGTCAGGCTTGCAGACAAAGCAGCTAAGTTCTGTGGGGAAGTAGGAAGCAAATTTTCCCATGAAGATTAATGGAGGAGTGGGAAACCTTTGGAGACTTATGTACAGAAATTTAAATACATAGGGGAAAGGAGATGGAAAACATGATTTTAAATTTTCAGCCCATGTGCTCTTGTTGTCTCTTTATGCCACTGGAGACAGTCATATATAGTCTTCCTCAGCTGATTTTCTAGCTTAATATTGAATATATGATGGAAAAACAGGCTAAGGATTACATGTTTGGTCAAATCAAGCATTTGAGGTCACTTAGTATGGTTACACATTGCAGAAAGCCAATGCCTCTTCCATTTGATACTGGTTATCTTGCACAGGTGAAAAAAGATAATACATCAACTCTTATGAAATAAATTGCTTTGATAGCAGTTTTTCAGATAAATAACTGCATTTGTCAGGTGTCTTTCTTCATGGACAGTGGTTATGCTTAATCTTCCTTGCCTTACCTTCTGCCTCTTTTTTTCAAAAGCAGCTGTGCCTCACTGAGTGTTGGTGTTAAACCTTAATGCTCCAATGGGAATAAAAAGCAGGCAGAGTTCAAGTACATACATCATGGTGGCTAGCCTGGCGTATTTTAAATGTGATTTTTCACTATTACTAATTTTTTTTCATCCTTAATCTTAGTTGCAGCCCAGGCTTTAGTTTCAAGTCCTTCACACTAGTACAGTTAGATCAGTATATTTAACAGTCTACTAAAGCTTGTGCCTGTCCAGTGTAAGAACAATATTTCAGAAATACCTTTCTGATGATGAGTTTTCTCAGGTTTGCATACCAATGTCAATGCTGCAAAGGATTCCTAAGTACTATGTGCTTTACGAGAGCAGCGTGTGCGCAGACAGTGCAGGAAAAGGCTAATTTGATCCAGGACTCCGATCCCAAACACACCCTAACTACCCGAATTTGTTTCTGCTGTTTGCTGGTGTACAAAGTAGTAATGAGACCATGTGAGTAAACAGATGATTGTCATCTGTCTCATCTGCCCCTTGCAGAAGCAGTTGTGTGGCTTAGCCGGATGCCCTGCTACAAGAGACATGGCTTACACCACTGGCTGAAGGGGTTGGGAATGAGGAAACTTGACAGAGCTCCCTTTAAAGGTCAGGCAAGCCTTAATTAGTAAGGCTAGAATGTGAGCTGTGGAAGGCATAAAATCAACAGTTAGCTTCTCAAGCCCCTACCAAAAGCAGAGGGGCTGTGCACTGCTGCTTTTAGGTACTTCAGAGTCTTCTGAGAGAGACCTTTCCCTGTGAAGACTTTCCATACTTCCAGCTTTCCTTTTGAAGATGTTAGTCTTGGCTAGTAAGTGCCAGGCTGCCTACTTCTCTTATCTCAAAGTGCATCTGGCTGACCACACCCTCTCATTCATGCTGCGGTGCTGTGTGTTGATGTTCTAGAATGAGTCTGCAGATTTTAAATGCAGAAAATGGAGAAAACGGAGGAAGCATTAAGGATGATCTAACAGCCGAAGACTGTGGCTTTTTCTTTGCGCCGCCGGAACCTACAGGGAGACCTTCTATTCTTCGTCTGTCCCAGAAAGAAAACTTGCCACCAAAAAATGTGGGAAAAGCCATGAAGGTAAACTTTTGGTTTTGTTTTTTTCTCTCTCCTTCTATGATCTCTGCTACTGAATGCATGAAAAATATTGTGCTGCTCATGTTTTTCCTTTGTCTTCCCCCCCCTTCTTAAAGGTAACCTTTCAAACTCCTCAAAGAGATCCTCACACTCGAAAAATCCTGAGTCCTGCTATGCCAGACAAACTTCAGACTGCTTTTGCACTTGATGACTGCCGTGAAGATGTGGTGGATGATGTTTTACTTGCACCCTCTGATGCTGAGTGAGTATTGAATCCACTGCTTTCTGTGTTACCCATGTGAGACATGCTCGAGTTAACTTTCCCTATTTTAAACCTGTATAGTTAAAATACAATTTTTTATTCTATAACAAGATGTAAACTGTGCAAGAGGACCAAAATTAACACTGACAGATGCATGAACTTTTTCAAAGGTAACTGTTATTACTTTTAAGAAAGTTTTATCTCAATTGTAATATTAATTATTGAACTTTATTTCTAAGTTGTCTGTAGCTGATTTCATTAAGGTAGCTTATGCTATGGATAAGTAGCTTGAGAAGAGATACTGTAGGGAACAGTTTTGTGTTCTCTACTTGATGTAAGGTTGTAGTGTGAGAATACAACTATTCTGAAGCTAAGCTTTAAAATATCTGATCTTGTATGTTAAGTACTGTTGTATCTTGAGTAAAATCTCAAGAGATAAGTCTTCTGAAAGGTTAGCTTGAGTTGATACCTTGAGTCAGGGAGTATTAAGATTTTCTTTAATCTACCAACACAAAATGAATACAACATCAGTCACAAGTGTAAACATGTTTATGTGCCTTTATAGTCTAGCAGCCTGAGTCTCATAGTAGTGTTTGTGTGGCTCATAGTAGCTGTTTGGAGAAGAACATAAAATCTGTAATGTTTCAGTTTGGGGGTATTGTGACAATATTAAATGTAAATTTTTGTTACTGACTTTTAGCCCCCCCCTTTAAACTAGTACAGACATTTGACATCTGTAATTCCCACCAGCAAGAATTCTCAGGTCTTAGTTTTGCCTTCTGCAAGCAAATACACCCTTTCATTTGTTTTTATCTACCCGATACTACTTTCATTTGATCCCTGTATTTTTTGTTGGGAGGGGGAAAAAGGTAGCAATGCTTAAATGTTCTTTAAGTTTATAAATTTACTTCAACTGTTTATTTCCATGTACAGTCTAGTTCAGAAAGCTATTTCTGAACTAACCACCACAATTAAATAATGCAATAGTATTTGTGCCCCAAACTCACTGCTGCACAAATAAACAAAGATTTACTACTTAAAAAGTTCAAGTGAGTTTAAGGGATCAGCACCAAATTGTTTTAGTTAGGGCATGATTGAATCAATGCACTGCTTGTACTGAAGGTGTCCTCTCTAGTTTTAAAATGTGAGGATTTGTTTGTGGCAAATTATTGAAAAGGCTTCGGGTTGTTGAATGGGGTCACTTTTGACTGGTCACAAGTGACTGACGTTCCGAGGAGGTGTCTCGGTCCTGACTGGCATTTATTAGGTTAAAAATCTGAAGGAGAGTGGGAGGGGCCTGAGTAGTCGAAGCCTGGGGCAGAGCTATTGCCGGGAAGAGGCGCTTAAACCGGGTGAGAAGAACTTCTTCAGCTCTTATCTCCTGCCTCTGATTCGAGTTTATCAAAGTGGAGCTTTTAGTTAGTGAGTGACTTTTAATCATGTTCTGTTCTGCAGCAGATAAGGATGGCATATAGAAATAATAACTTTATGGAAGGACAAAACAATGGGAGGAAATCCTCTTTCAGGAAGTAATGGCTTAACTCTCTATAGTCAGAGGCTAAGCTTTCAGAAGTTGTGTAGAGTTTAGGGAAATAAAGTGTAGAACAATAACTTGTAGAATACTCAGCAATACTGAGTACACAAACTCTTTAACCTTTGTCTTTTGCTGGAAAGTCTTACCGTTCTCTACTGGAGAAGTGTTTTCTTGTCTATCACTCTGCTCTTCAGATCTGCTGTTGTACCGAGTTTAAAGTGCCTGAAGTTCGGGTTCTGTTTTTCTATGTAGGCCCTCAAAAATCAAATGCTGGTGCATACTTTCAGGGGGGAGAATATTTGCCAGAATGCCCAGACAAAGTAATGACTAGTGTGTCAACCTGAATCATGACTTGGTTTGTCCCAGACTTGAGTCTGTCATGACTCAGATGAATCTGCATGAAAATGGTACCACAAGATGTGCTTGTGTTTGAGCTGCTGACTGTCAGTAACTCCTCCTAAGCAATGTGTATTTCACATTTCACGTAGTGAAAGGGCAGTGTCCAAATGCTGCGGTGAGTTGAGCAGTCTCCAGTTGTGACTGGCATAAGGTAGCAATGCTGTGTAGAACAAGTAGCTTAAGAACACTAACCTCGAGGGTTGCTATCCCTGTGTTTCCTGTGTACCAGAGCTCCTAAGCCTTGACTGTTTAGGTCACAACTGAATTTTTGCTGTTATATTTTGCTGTCAGCTGTCTTATTGCAAAAAAAAAAAAACAACAACAACCAAAATCAGTTTATTCTCATCATGCAGAGCTACTTGTGCAAATCTTTCTAAAGCTAGTTTTAAACTATGCCTGTGAAGTAACTGTTGTCTTTTTTCTTTTTTAAATGCAGCACATGTCAACAAAAGACTGAAGCTGAAACAAACAATACACAAATGCCAGAGAAGGTCAGTGTGGCTCCTTACCCAGATGATGAGATGCCAGTGAAGAGTCAGGTTCCTACAATCTTGATTTTGATAACTTAAATGATATCAATCCTTTTCAAAGTTCAGCACAGTTGCCTCAGTCTCCTGGAAATTTGCAAAAGTCTCCTGTAAAAGTGTCCAGCAGCCCTGAGAAAACAATTGAAAACAGTAGTGATTCTCTTCTGTGGGACAATGCAGTTCCTTTTGCTCCAACCGCAGCAAGTACAGCATGTTTAAGTGAAGAAAAGGCTCTCATCTCTGAAAAAGAATCTGCACTGAGTGAGCTGGAGATTAACAAATCCAAGCTGTCCCCTAAGCAAGCAGTTGGTGGCTCTGAGCAGGATGTGAAATCTGCTTCCACAGATGCAAGCCAAACTGATAATTCAGTGGTATTAGCAGAGGCACCTATGCCTCCTCTACAGTCACCTGGCAACTTAAGTCCCAGTAGTTCTGATGTAAATAGCTCTTTTAAAACTGGGGAGATCAAAGCTTCAGAATGTTTCAGTAGTAGAAAAAGCCTCTGCACAAGAGTCAAAGCCTGATGAAGAGCTGTGTGTCTCCAAAGGGAAACCTGTGAAAAAGGCTGATGTCACCAAGGCTGGACCAGTAAAACTGGAATTTGACTTTGATAATACTGCTGCTAGAAAACCACCTCCTAAGAAACTAGGTAAAAGACCTGGAATTAAGTCACCTCCCAGAAAAATTCCTATTACCAAAACAAAACCGGAGAACACTGAAGTGCAAAATAAAACTGATGTGGAAGATGAAATCCCTCTTCCTAAAGCATCTTATAAGTTTGACTGGGACAAACTTGATGATCCAAACTTTAATCCATTTGGAGGAGGCTCTAAAATTTCCACCTCACCCAAGCCTTCTAAACCCAGCCCTCAGAAAGTTCACCTGCCAGAGGAACAGGAGAGTACCTCACCAAGAAGAGAATCTCTTCCAGTGGAGCAGGATAACAGGCCAAGTACCTGTGAACCTCTTGAGAAAGGAGAATCCAAAAATCTGTAAGTGAATCAGTAGCTGAATGCAGAAGCACCTAGAATTCATATGAGGAAAGTTAGGTAGTATCTCAAACCTAATACATTCCTACTTCTTAGACTGCATCCCTCCCAGGCTGGCAGAGTCTCTTATAACAGACACAATTATATTATAACACCATTATGTTGCAACAGCAAAGATCTTTATTGGGGAAACTCCTGAGATGACTACCTTGAGGCAAAAGATGTTCTTAAGTCAGGGAGAATGCAAGAGAACAGGCTTAGATGGAAAGCACGTTGTTCGTGTGGTGCTTTCCACACTCTTCCCAGATGAAAGTGTGGAGAATCAGGTGACTGCTACTGTCTTTAAATAAAACGGGGAAGTAGGCAGCAGTGTTGCACATGGTGCAGCATGGGAAGGGATCAGGCAATTTTGTTCTCTGCTCAACATGACATGCTGTTTCTTCCCTGCAGGTTCTTGGTATCTAAGTGCTACCTCCAATAAAAAGACCTGGCTCTGAATCTGCTTTTTTTTTTTTTTTTTTTTTTTGGCAGCATAGAGGCTTTTTATTTGAGGATGGAATATGTTGTTACCTTTCCTAGAAAGTCTAGTAATTAATGTTACTATAGACAGTCAGGTGCTTGCCAGAACTAGACTGGCACAAATCGTTCATTTGACAGCAATGTTTGCGGTTTTGCTCCCTGTGTAACATGATCAGTTACTGTTTACCAAGGTGATAAGTTTACTTACTGCTGACATCACAAGTGGAGTATTGGGCTTCTCTAATCAAGTTCACACCAATAATCACAGCATTGCCTTGCTAAGAAGAGCACGCTGCTTGTAATTCTGTTCTTAATTAAATAAAGAGCCGATCTTTAACTTAAAAAAGCAATGAGAGTAACAAATGGAAATAAGAGACCAGTGTAAAGTGAACAGAAATCAGTGATGCTGCTCTGATTTTCTGCTTCCCAGGAAACACTGCTTCTCATGGAGGGAAAGCTTTCTGTCACATAAGTTGTTACCAGGCAAGACAGTAAATTTACATCCCCACCCTCTGTATAGCTTCCTCTGCTGTAGCAATAGAATCTCTCAAAGGAGATACCTTTGAGTTCATCTGGTAATAAGGAATTAAAACTGTGGGATGTAAATACTGCTTATTTTGTTTTCCTTTTTTTATTCTCTTTGTTTTCTTTAGGGAAATTGTTGAGCAGAGTGTGGTAGAAGACATGCCAAAAGCTCAAGAAGAGATGCCAGGAGTTCAAGCAGAAGCTGAACTTCCAGGAAAAAGAGAAGGGGTAAGTTATAGGAAAGATAGCCAGGTCTTACCAAGCTGTTCCATGAAACAGAGTTCTCTGGCTTAATGACTTAATGTTGTGAAACCTATTTTTGATATTTTGTCTAAGAATTAATGGGTTTATGCATCTTCAGCAGCTCTAGAAGGAATGTCAGCTGTGCAGACCTCTGTCTTGAAGGTAAAATCAGAAACAGCCAAATTGGTACCTTGATAGTCTCTTTTTTGATCAGCAGTTGCATATAAGGACAAACATAGGGGTGTGGACTTTAAAAAAGTGGCTCCTGAGATGTGGTCGGTGTTGGTAGTTTATTTTTCATGCCTTTGAATTCTTGTTGTATTATATTGTCTGCCTGGTTTGTTTGTGACAAACCAATTTGATCATTAAAATTATTTTCATTGCATTTTAAAATAATTATTTCAACCATTAAAAACATTTTGGTTTTCTTATCAGGAGAAGCAAATGAGCCCACCTAAAATGTCTCCAGCTAATGTTGCTTCCTCTCAAGATGATTTGGTTTGCACTGACAGTGAGAAAGAGTCAATGTCTGCAGAAGCAATTAAACCTAGTTCCTCCAGAACTGAAGTAACAGCAGATGAGACAGCTAATGCTGAACCTGAAGAGTTCTTCAGACCATCATCAGAAGGTAAGGGCATTTCTTTACACAGACTGAAAATGTATTGTTTCGATAATCTGTATATATATTTTTTTTACTTAAGTTTTATTCTGGATTTTTTTCCTCTCCTTCTGAAAGGACTCCAGAGCCCACAATGACAAGCAATGCTGGAAAATGTATCTAAGCCTATTTCTAGCTTCCTCTGGTTTAAGCTAAGTTCAAAAAGCTGGCTATTAGAATTCAGTGGCCTGTGAGGGTGGAGTTTAGGCTGGTACGGAAACTATCTTTCTAGCGTTTCAGTGGCAGTTTCTGTGCTGAAGAATTGCTGCCTTAAAATAATTTCTGGTGTTAAAGACTAAATTGAGAGCTTGAGAGCTATGCAGCTGTGTTTGTGAGTCTTGTAGGTTTCTGCAGGCCTTAGCACTACTGGTTTCATACTTCAGTGTGAATGATCTTCCTGACAAACAGTGCTGTCTCAAGAGCTTCCTACATAGCTGTGACTTAACTTGGAAGGGTTATTCCTGGTAGGAGCATTGTGTGGAAGGGTGAGCTAATGGTTTGACTGCAGTGCAGTCTGTCACTTACCTTCACACGAGTGGAATCACTGTGTTGAGTAATGGTTATAACTTCATCCTTCAAATCTGAGCTGTGTGCTAATTTTAATGGTGAGACCGACAATCTTGCTCTTTCATGGGGCATTGTGTGTAACAGAATAGCTGACTGTGCTTGTCACTTTAACCATAGAACAGCAAAAGTTCTTCAACTTTTCCTTTTTTTGTACATGTTCTTACAAGTATTTGGGAACAAATGGAAGTTATAAGTTTGGGTAGCTTAGAAATCTTTGCTTTTTTTCAGGTTTGGATAGAAAGACATTGTTTTGAACAAATGAAGAGCTAGAAGTCATGCGAATGGGAGCAGGGATTTATTTGCTTTATGTGTTTGTTTCTGTCTGTGGTAGGACAATTTGGCAGTGTTGTATCTTCATTGTATTGTTTCCTCCTTTTCCAGTTTTTGGAATGGGCATAGACTATCTGGAACAATTTGGGTCTTCGTCAGTAAGTATGACATTAAGTATATTGTTTGCGTTACTGGCAGTGAGGAGAGGAAAGTGAAAATGAAAGTGTTAAGCCTTAAATGTTTTCATGAATTAACTTCACTTTGAACTGTCCACAGAAATTGTCATCCATACCAAAGGCTGGATAGGGGGGTGATGGTGCTAGAAAATGTAATTATATGCAATTCAAATAAAAATCAAAGGTCTCTGGCTTTCAGTGTGCCTGAGGTGCTATTTTTGTTTAATAGCAGTGAAGCTGAGGTGAATAATGTTTAACTTCTGGCCAAAACTGCTAGAACATGATGCTTTAAAAGTGCATGATCATAGTTTCAAAAACATTTTCTCTAAGCTCTTTTGTTTTATTGCCATTTTCAGGAAATCTGTCTCTAAGTGGGGCTTGTCATGTTTTAATCAGTTCAGCTTAGTTTTTTTCCTCCTGCATGGGTCCAGAATAAGAGTATCTTGGAACAGTGAATGCACTGAATTGAAATAGTTTTGGTCATGCTTTGCTTGTCCTTACTTTATGAGCAAAGAGAAAATGGCATACACTGCTTTTTCAGCATATAATACTATCCTTCCCTCTTGGTGTCTTCTGCTCTGGCATAGTTCATTGTTTGCCCTTTTGAGTCTGTCTGTGAGCAGATTGAGTTCTCTTCATATTACATAAGGACTTAAGCATGTGGGCATGGAGTTCTCTTATGTAATTTTCCTCCTGAGAACAGTGCTCTGGCCACTGAAGAATAGGCTCACCCACTCTTCAGAGGATTATTTGTGTGTGGGTGGAATGTGTGTGTTGTGGTCTGGAGCAGCAGATCTGCCAGTTTATGCCTCTTTCCCTTCAGTTCAAAGAATCAGCCTTGAGAAAGCAATCACTGTATTTGAAGTTTGACCCTCTGTTGAGAGACAGTCCAAGAAAACCAATTTGTGCTACTGTTGAATCAAGTGAGAGTATCGTGGCAGCTACCTCTCAGCCTGGGTAGGTATTGACTTAGTACATAAAATCAGAGTTGTTTAGCTTGGGAAAGATATTTCAGATTGTCAAGTACAACAGTTAACCCAGCATTGGAGAGTACACCACTAAACCAAGTGCTGCATCCACTCATCTTTTAAATATCTCCAGGTCTGGTGACTTCCCTGTTCCAATGCTGAAACACCCTTTCAGTGAAGAAATTTCCCTTAACAGCCAATCTGAACCTCCCTGGGGCAATTTGAGGCTATTTCATCCAGACCTGTTCCTTGGGAGACCAACCCCTATGTCACTACAAACTCCCCTCGGGTGGCTGTAGAGAGTGAGAAGGTCCCCCTGAGCTTCCTTTTCTCCAGGCTGAGCCCCCTCAGTTGTCCCTTCAGATTTGTGCTCCAGACCCCTCCCCAGCTCTGTGCCCTTCTCTGGAGATGCTCCAGCTCCTCAGTGTCCTTGTGGTGAAACTGAACACAGGGTTCAAGGTGTGGCCTCACCAGTGCTGGGTCTGGGGAAGAATCACTGCCCTGGCTGTGCTGGACAGACTGTTGCTGGTACAAGAGCTTTGCAAAGAAAGACAACACTTGAATTTAACGTTTATGTTATGATGTTATGTTTGTTCATTGTTAGTCCTGTTGCTGATTCAAGTAACTTGCTTGAGGAATCTGGAAAGCCTCTTGTGAGTCTTCAGAGTGAAGAAAAACCAAAAGGACTAGATCTTCTGGGGACATTTACAACTTCTGTAAGGGTGTCTGGAATGCTATCAGGTTTCATGTTGATAGCTTGGGAAGGGGATAGCCTAGATTCTGGATTTAAGACTTATGCAAATGTTTTAAGGATTGCAGAATGTTGTAACTGTTTATTTAAATGGTTGTTTTAAACCAGGTTGGATATTTATGTCCAAGTTGAACTTTGATGAATGTTTTCTTAAGTATTAAAAGTTTTTTTTCTGGAAACTGATGCCATTGCACATGGTCTAAGGGAATTTGTCCTGTTTTTAAGAATGCTCTAGTCAAACAATTTTTTTTAATGCAAGTCAAGCTATAAAACACAGGTTTTGTACTGTTTTGCATTGGTGGGCTGAAAAGCACTTAGGTTAAACTGGATGCAGCTGTGGTTTATAGTTTGAACGGATCTGCCCACAGCAGCTCATCCTGAAATGATCTCTCTTTCACTTGTGAGAACAGCATGGTGTCACCTGCTCTGTTTCTGATAGCTGTAATTGGTGGATAGCAGTTCTGGTTCTACCTTAGAGCTATGTGATCAAAGTAAGAAAGTTTTATGCTAACAAAGTTCTGGAGGTATCTTGTGTGTTTAAGTGAGATACGTTGACTTGGCATTGAATAATGTGCGTACAGCTGATCAATGGTATGACAATGTGAATCCATTAAACTTTGCATTTTTCTTTTCTTTACAGGATGCTGGTCCCCTAATTCCAGACTCCCTGAGTAGTGATGGTCCTCCAGTCCCTTTTGCCACTTCTACAAACACTGCAGTGGATGCTATTATAGATGTGCTAAAATATAGCCAAAAAGATATGGATGCAGCTGTTGAACTGGTGAAGAGAGAGGTATGGTGGCCCTTCTAAAGCAGAACTTGGCATAGCCTTGGAAGGTTTTGGGTTTTTTGGCATTTTCTGGGATAAATCTCCACTTTGCATTTTTTTAATCATACTTGACATAAGTATCTCATTATGAGAAGCTTGCTGTGGACTTGATGGGTGCTGTAGGTGTAGAACTGTTTAGAGCTACCACGTAAGGGAATAGGACAAACTTCATTATTAGTCAAGTTCTGCCTTAGATCTGGTCACTATTAAAAGGTATGTGTTTTCAGATGGGATAGTTTGGCTTAATATCAGTGATCTGGATACTTCTTATTCAACAGGCAGGAAATACATTTTCATGCCAATGCAAGACAGTGACTTATGTTATTTCCCTAAAACAAGGTCAAACTGTAATGCCAGTTCAGTGCTATGATCAATTCTTTTCTTGTGGGATGTGAATGCACAGCACTATGTCCAGCTAATAAAGTGAAGGTGAGATCTGGAGCACACTCCAGAGGAGAAGGACATTAGTGAAGCAGGGAAGAAGTAGTTGCTAAGATTTTAAGCCTGTTCAGTAATTGCAGAAATTACCTTTAAAAGCCTGTCTTCTGACTGATGCAAGACTTATATATGCACTCATTTCAAAAATTTGAGTACTTGATTCATTATGACTTCTGAGTTACGTAACCTTGCAAACACTAAATAATGTAAGAGGAGTATTTAAGCATTAGAGTCCTTAAAGCCAATTGTATCACTTCAGCAGAAAATGGAGCTTTCAAAGTTCTTGGCTGCTGTACTGCAAGCAGTGGCTCTAGGGGCACCAAAGATGACCTATGATTATTTGCTGCTTAAGTTATTCTTTTGTTTTAGAGTATAGAGACAATGGCTTTTCTAGGAATAACTTTTACGTTGTCATTTAGAAGGTGACTTTGACCCAGCATGTTGTCTAATACAGGAAAACAAATGTGGCTTTGACAGGGGACAGCTTTTAGTGCGTTGATCTAAAACTAAGAATCTATACAATATCAGGGGCTAAAGCTTGTAATATCTTAAAAATATTGCTCTTTCACATTGGAAAGAACTACTTTAAACCTGCGAACACTGTTATAGGTGTGACTGGATGACTCCAGCTGTGTTACTTAAATAAAAAGGCCTGGAATTACAATATCAATCTGAAATGAAGACAAACTAAATTTAGGTTTTTTTTTTTTTTGTTTTTTTTTTTTTGGTCTGTGAAACAACTCAGGAGTAGGAGGAAAATGAAAATATGTTTTCCTTCTGAGAAAATACAGCGCTTAGGAAAGCTTGCTTTATTGGGGTCTACTGAACCCTTTTTGAGCTTGCAAGTGCAAGTTGGTAACTTGTTTCCATCTCCGCCTACTTTTGGTTTTGTAACGTTTGTTTCTAGCTTAGCTATCTCTACTTCTCTTGATAGTTTGTACATTCTTTTTTCACTTGTGTCCTGCTTCCTGTCACCTGAAATATTGTATATATTTAAAATTAGATTGATCTAAAATAAATACTGAAAAATCAGTGTACTGCAGTTTACTATGTCATTTCGTGACAAAACCAGCAGTAATCATGTGCTTCCATTTCATTTTTTTTTTAATTTCAAGTTATTTTATGTATTTTGAGCCTCTTGTCTTTGAAGGCCTCCAACAGTGCTGTCAGCTGTGTTACAGTTCTTAACCATAACTTTGTCATGAGGTCTTTATTATGGAGTTTGCACAAAGTGTTTAGCAAAGAGTATTTGTGCTGCTTAACTCTGTTACTGTGAGCTCTGCTTTATGTGATGTAAAATAGGTATCATTATTCTCAAATGAATTGAGGCGTCTTTTAATCCCACATTCCCTAATTTAGTGTTGAATATGAGTTACTGCAAACAGCAGTTTGATTTTGAACAGGCTTCTGGTATTTCCTCTCTCATGTGTTAATATTAGCAGGTTTGTGAAGTGCTGTTTTTTAGTCCACCCTGTAAATAAAAGGGCAATGTGTGTCACTTGAGAGAATGTTCCTTGGTCCACTTTGTTCTCTCAGAAGCTATAGTTGTCTACACAGACACTGAGTAAGAGTAGTCAAGAGACTGGTTGGCTGAGTTGGCTCTGATCTTGCCACTTGAAGAGATACTGACAATGTGCTGGGAATCATATATGCAAAATCTATGTATTAATCTAAATTTTATTTGAGTGAAGTTTGTAATTAAACAATTTTGATTCTATTAAGCAATTTGTACTTATTTTTCTCTCTCTATTAAGTTAAAAATATACCCAAGCTACTCTTTAGACTGTTTTTAGTATCAAATCTTTCATCTTTTTGTGCACTAAGTAAAGGCTTTCTTCTTCACCCTCAAAGGTTCAAGAGAAAGAGCAGGAGATTCAGAATTGGAGTAAGAAGTATAATAAGCTTCATATGGAATACAAGGAAATGGGGTATGAATCTGTCCTGACTATTGTATCTACTTAGTTATTCCAGATGCTTTTCCTAACTTATGTTCAACTTTCCTTTTTCATGGCTTTTAGAAAAATAGTTGCTGAGTTTGAACAGACGATAACACAAATTATGGGTAAGTTCCATATCTACATTTTTGAATGCCTTGGGGGGCTGGGGCATGCTTAGCCCAGACTTACTAAATGAAGTTGGTACTCTTTCACCTCTGATGTTATTTCAAGTGTTTCCAGGATAAGTGTAAGGTTTAAGACAAGGTAGACTAACTGTTTTATGCATATTCATACAGACATGATATCACTTGATAGGTAACAATGAGTTTTTGAATCAGGCATGAACACAACTTTTTCTTATTCTCCACTGGAGTATGAGCTGTTGGTTTATTAGAACTGGCACATCCAGTTGTCAGCACTTTGTGTTTAATTGTTTATTATCTGACATCATTTAAGTGGCAAGGTATTACTAGAAGTTCTTGCTGGACAGATCTGGCCTTTTGCTTTAGTCAAGTTTGTGGCTTCAAAACTAGGAAAGACATCCAGTGAAACTCTTGTATAGTTACACATTCTTAGCTCAAAGCTGATTTAGGCACATCTGTGCAAGCTCTTTTGTGCTCCTCCAAGGCCATGGGAAACATAGCTTGGGTGTGCTAACCCAGATCTCTCCTGTGCTAGTCTAACTTGTTATCCCAGTCTCCTCCAGATCTTCCAGCTGTTATGTATGCTTAATGAAAAATATTTTTTGATTCCTTGCTTCTATCACATTTGAGGCTCCTGTTACAGTAAACTCAGTGGAGTATTTTGACTACAGTGCAGGAGAAAAATGCTTTTGGCAAGCACATTGTCATGGTGTTTAATGGCCTTAAGTTCAGTGTGAGGTAATATGTAACAAAAACACAAAGACTTCTTAAGAGCACAGACATGGTTTTTACAGGTGAGAGGCTCTATTATGAAACCTTTGTAAGCAGAATTGAAAGTGTGGGGGTTATCTCTCTGTGCTGTGGAACTGGTTTTATGCTAAAGCAGTAACTATCATGGGTTAACTCCACTTTCTCTAGAGGATGCTCAGAAGCAGAAGGAAATCTCAAGGAAAGAAATACAGAAGCTAATGGAAGAGAAGCAGCAAGCTATTTCAGATTTGAACTCGATGGAAAAGTCCTTCTCTGAACTCTTCAAACGACTGGAAAAACAGAAAGATGCATTAGAGGGTTACCACAGAGTAAGATGATTTAATGCAAATAATATCCTTCCAAAATAAATGATTTAGTGGAGAGGAAATGGTGAATTTTCTAGAGCAGCCATTAATTAGGTAGTAAAGGGACTACCTGTAAAACCAGGTCTTAAGTTGTTTATTTAAAGATTATAAAAAAACTACTAATTTGTTATATTTAGTGACTGACTCAAAGTAAGATAATGATATCTTAGAAGGCAAACTTTCTTCAAACAGAAGTGAGCTTTTTCTTGCTGCAACACAACTTTTTTGTAAATCATAGAGATACTCTTATGTGGCAACTGCTGCATAAGAGCAGCTGGTTTCCCCTACATCATATTGAATGGATGCTGAAGAGGATGTGCAATTACAAGGCAGAAGTTGGATTTCTAGCTATTCTTGTTGCAATTGCAACTTAATACGAAGCTGATTTAAAAAAAGGAGCAAAACAAACAAAAAAAAAACTGTTAGCGACTCTCACTTTAATTACCACCTTATTAGAGTCTGCTACTAAATAATGTATTGGGGGAAAATATGGGGAATAAATGTTTACCAATTAAGATAGTTGAAAGGAGGTGGCTTAGTCCATATAGGCCTTTGGGATTTCATAGTTGTTCCTGTTACTCCAGTGAGCAAATACTGCCAGTCAGGTGTAGTCAAATAATCCATTTGTCAAGTGGGGAGCTTAAACAGTTAACTGAACTTCTTTGGGTTTTGGGACAGAATGAAGAAGTTCTGAAGAAATGTGCTGAAGATTACTTGGCTAGAATTAAAAAAGAGGAGCAGAGGTATCAGGCACTCAAAGCACATGCTGAAGAAAAGCTGCAGCAGTAAGTACTGTGTCAAGAAGCTAAGTACTAGGAGTGGTCTGCATAGTTTTTATAGTTGCTGCCAAATGTGGTTTAGTAGTGCCAAAGCTTGGCTTAAACACGCTTCACTTGGTAACTAATCCGAAGTACAAGCATCTAGTATGATTCTGTGAGGGCTTTGCTGTGCTGTCTGAAGGGGATGTAAACACCACCTTGCACCTGTTTCAGAGCCAATGAGGAAATTGCCCAGGTTCGCAGCAAAGCAAAATCGGAGACTGCAGCGCTTCAAGCCACTCTGCGCAAAGAACAGATGAGGATCCAGTCTTTAGAGAAGAGCCTTGAGCAAAAGGTCAGTCACAATGCCATGGGTGAGTCTCTTCAAGCTATTCCTTAGAGGAGGCCAAGAACTCCCTTGTACCAGGACTAGGAGCCTTGCTCACTGTGCTGGTTGTGATGGCTGCTGTCCTGGCAGGCTTTGGGAAATTGGCATTGAGACCAAAGGCACATGTGTCATGTCAGGACTTGTCTGTATGTTTAGAATTTTTTGAAGCACAAGGTTCATTTCCAAACCAGTCTGGGCTCCTGTGTGAGGAGGCTACCCTAACTACCGAAGGAGGTGGTGATTAATAATTACACATGATGCAGAGCAGAATCTGGGAGTAAGTTTTGAATAACTGTCTGGCTCAGCTTGTTCATGAACATGAGTTGTAAGCTATTAGCACTAACATAAATATTTAACTGTGTGTGACTCAAGTTTTCAATATTGTTCAGGCCATTAATCCTTGGACTTTATATTGTTTTCATATTGTGTAGGTAAAGGTCTTAGAATGTTTTGTAAAGGCATATCCTGTGTTGCAACCCTTCAAAGGAATAAGCTTTTTGAAAATTAAAAGTCAGTGCTGGAAGGTGCATGCTGTTTTACTGCATCATTGTTGTCACTGCCAGTATTGAAGACTCAAAAATTGATAATGCTGATAGACTCCTATTATGGAAAAAAAACATATTTATGAATCTTGAGGTTTATGGCTGAAGTTTGCACAGCAGAGCAAACAGTAGGCCTGTAACTGGAGAGATGAGACACAGAACTAGGTTTGGTCTTGTCATAAATACAGTAATGCTTTAAGAGTTCTTATTAAAATGGCCAAATTCCATAAGGAATTCTACAAACTGGAAATTGTTGCATGTCAGTAAAAGTATCAAGGCATCATTTTACAGAGTCTGTCTTCTGAAGATAAAAATCTGAACTGTCCCTGTCTTCAATTTTGATGTACTTAACAAAGGCTGAGTCCCAAAAGTCTTGTTTCCCTGGATCACTTGGTCTCCATGTATTATGGGAATGTCTGTGGAAGAAGCAGAAACAGTGTAGTGGTTTCTGGCTCATTTCCTGAGGCTCCTAAGGATGCCATGTGACCTTTGGCATAGTAGACTGTCCTTTACATTAAATTTGCATGGACCACCACCATGTAAATGGACTTTATTGCATATACTGGCAAACAGGACTTATTGCAACTCAGCTTGCTACAAGGTTGTAACATAGTTTAGACATACCTGAAACTCACTTTTTTCTTTCTTCCACAGACTAAAGAAAATGATGAATTAACAAAAATCTGTGATGACTTGATCTCGAAGATGGAAAAAAATTGATATCTTAACTATCGTGTAAATATGTTTATTTTCTGACTTGCTGTCTTGTGTGTTCACTCACTTTTTTTATGTATGTGGGGAAAAAATAAAATTATTGATTCACACGTGTTTTCCATATTATTGGCTGTATCTTTTGTAGAAAGCATCTATTAACTTAAGTTCAATTGCTGCTTCCAGTAAGTAACAAGGTCTTTCATAGCATTTTCACACATTGCTCAAAGGAACATCTTTTAATCAGTGTACCTTCAGTCTGTTTGCTGTGTAAGATCTTAAGAGTTCTATACTCTTGACCTGGCTTTGCTGGGGAGGGTTGCCATGGGCATTGGTTCTATTTTGCACTTGCTGCTCTCTCATTTAGCTGGTTACAAGACTGAAGTAAAACTGAACCTGCACAAATGCTAGAAAGTACTTAGCAATGTCAAGATTTGTAGCTTTGGTTTGTGGATTTGTTTGTTTGGGTTCTTTTGCTTATTATTTAGAGGAGCTGTAGTGATTTTTTTTTTTTTTTTAGATAACTAAGCAGTGGGTTTAAAGGCAGGACTGATTGCTGCTCTCCTTCTCTAGGGTTTTCCATGTCATTAGTCTGTCAGACACTCTTGACTATAAAATCTTCAGTCAATCTCCCTGGCTCTGCCTATAATGGAGAGCCTTGAGAGTTGTGGGCTGCAGGTCACAGGTTGTGATGAAGTCAGCCCTAGGCACTAGCAGACAGCTTGGATAAGCTCTTGTTATCTGATAGACAGCAGCAGGATTGTCTCAGTGCAAGCTACAACTTTTGGTTTCTAAAATTACTTGGCAAGTTTTTCCCTCACTTCCCTGACTTGTAGATGCATCTTCCTCAGCAGGGCTGTTGCTGCTGAGTGTGCTGAGCTGCACTTGGAGCCCTTCCCTTAAATCTGGATAGTTTTCCTGGGCAGGTGGAAAAATGAGCAGCAGTGCCTTGAAGCACAGAGTCAACTCCTCTGTGAGGCAGCTACTGCTCAGTGTAGGTAGCAAGAACACTCTGTAGATCAAAGCTAGTTAATCAACATGCTTCAGGTTTGTGATTTCTGGGGTTTTGTTTGTGATTTCTGCACTCATATGTGAGAGGCTGACAGCAGTGGCAATGATATTAAATCTGGCTCTGTAGAAGTTGTGCTGTACTTTTTAACTCGTAGCTTAGGAAAGTGGCAGATGGAACAGGAGAAGAAATAGCTGTAGAAGAGTGTGCAAATATTCCCTGCCTCAGCTTCAGATTGTAGGGCTCCCTTGGGGTCCTCCTTTGTAAAGAGATGAGAAATCTTGTACTTGGTCTAGTTTGGGAAATGTCTTAGATTTGCAATAAAGTGCTTTGAAAGAGACATCAAAGATCATCTCATTCCAACCCCTGGTCAGGGGCAAGGACACCTTCCATGAGACCAGGTTGGTTGTAGCCCCATCCAGCCTGGCCTTGAACACTTCTAGGGGTGGGTTCCACGAGTTCTCTGGACAATACACCAGGTTGGCACCTCGCAGCAAAGTCACTGCTACTATTAGGCTACAGTTAGCAAGAGTTCAGCACTCAGTCCCTGAGAGCAGACCTGTGCTTTGCTCCCTGGTATTGGATCATTGCTGTGGTGTAATGAGCCAGAGTGGTCTGGGGGAAAGGGCAGCGATTGGCTGAAGCCACTGTTTTACAATAGATCAATGTGTCATGCAGGTTCACTTTGTGCATAAAAAGTGGGATAGCAAAGGGCAGAGTCCTTCAGGGGTAAAGGGATATTAATTAGGGATAGGCCTGCAATCCTGAATCTTTCCACAAGATGTAGCTGCTGCTCTTTGAAATAGGGTGGTACTTCAGCATGTTGCAGAGCTGGAGGTTGTTCTTCTTCTTGAGTTGTGCTTAATGCTAGTAAGAAAATTGCTTTTATGGTTTCTGTTGGAATGGATAAAGAGCTACACAGTGGATGTATTATAAGTAGTAAAATATGACAATGCTCTCTAGGGTTTTTGTGCCGCAGGTGCCACTTGCGTGCTCCTTTAGCAAACTGCTGCATCAGGTAGCACTGGGCTCTTCCTTACTTTCCTGTGTTCTTTCAGGGTAAGATGCCTTCTATTCTTCCCCCTGGATTTCCATTATTTATGCATAATATCTCTGGTCCAGTTTGCTGAGTGAAGTGAGGAGAGATTTTGTTGTTTCTTGAACATAGCAGCTCTATAGACACAACACCCCCAGTGAATTGATGGATGTGGATACAGAAGGCCAATACAGGTGAAAGGGTTGCATTGGTGCCTGAAAATTCTTGTCTGATATCAGAAGCTTTTTTTAAGTATTACACTTTGTGTGTCCAGTTACTGGCTGTTGATATTAAATACTAGAAGTTGCCACATTGCTACTGTAATCTGTGACACCCTCCCCCTGGGCTGGGACATCTGCCTGGGGCTCTCTTGTTTGCTGCTTGTGTCAGAAGAAAATTGACAGTGCATAGAAACCAATACTTGAATGGAGATGGCTATAAGATGCCAGGACACTGAGCAGGATAAGTGAGCAACTTTTGTATGTATGAGTCCCTGAAGCTTGACTTCAATGCATTGCCTTGGATAACTATTTTCCTTGCCAGAGGCTGGGGGCAGGGAAGGCCTTTGCATTTTAAACTGCTCAGAAAGGATGGTTGATTTTTCTCTGAAGGAGCAATGTGTATCTCCAAATTAACACACTGTCTGTAAGAATTCGGTATTTTGTAATTCCTACCTGAAAGCATCATTTAAGTGTTGCCTTTCTTATTTAAAGAATTATTCTTGTTGCTATCCTAATGCTGGACAGTCCCCTCAGAACTCATTTTTACAGTATACAAGGGAGGTGCCTAAATACATAGTCAATTTGTGTGAACTGTTGTGTGGAAAATACACGTTTCAGTAGGATTATTTAGTGTTTGCTAAGATAAGAATTAACCTATCTTGTTTTTTGCATTATTGCCATTTACTAATGTGAACTGCCTGCTCTGCAAGCAGGCCATAGGATGGAAAAGTCATACTCTTTGGTGCCTCTGCCCACTTAGTTTTATTTATTACTTGTATGGAAAATTGTCAGGTGCTGTACAGAGGATGACGGTTCCTGCTCCAGACAGCCTGTTTCCGTTGAAATACTTGAGAGAATATATTTTATCTCAGGCCTGATTAAGGTGGAGCAAAGAAATCTTCTCCCCAGTTATTAGCACTTCTGTTCCACCAAAACAATTTTTCAGCAGAACATTCATCATGATCCAAGCACGGACTTTGTTCTCTTGCACAGTTAAAGACTGCTGTTCAGAAATTGTGGCTTAAACCTCTTTGGAGTCAGGGAATCTCTCCAGATTGATTCTAGAGTCAGTGGGTTGTAGGTTGACTGATTTTCCAGTCCTATTAGTCAGCTTTGACATCAGAGTACATAAAGAGATGTCAGTTTGACATGAGGGAATTTCAGGAGTCACCTTGGTGTGAAATTGAAATCAGGTAAGGGCTGAACAAAACTGACTTCAACTGAACTTTTAAACACACAACTTTACTTAGGTTGCAAGTTACACCTTCAAAGCAAGTATTTTTCTTCTCCCTGTTGTAAAAATTAAAACACAGAAGAAAATCAAAGTAATAATGAACAGTCTCCTTGTTTTGCTCGGTTTGGAGGATAGATTTATTACCTGAACAAAAGCCAACAGAAAATCTTAAACCAGAAAAGGGAAATTAGTACTAGTTTTCCATTAGAAAACAAATAGTAAAAGCATGTAATTTCAGCATGGTGTCTTTAACTCTGTGAGGAGCTGTCCATCTCTCTAAAAATCATTAGATCATGACACAACTAATCCTTTTATGGTTTTGAAAGATCTGTGCAGTTTGACTTTAACAAATGGATCAGTCACAGCATCTACCTTCTTACAGATTTCTTTTCCTCTCCAGCACATCTAATACAGACAAACTAAATCCTCTGTATTGGTCAAGGGGAAGCAAGTTCCTTATGAGTTTTGTCCTATGATAGTGTGTGTAAAATTAACAGCAATTTACATCAGCTATTTGCTGTTCAGCTCCTGCTACCAGATTTTTGCTGGTAATATCTTTGCTGTTTTCAGGACTCTCTTGTAGTTTGCAGACAGAAACTGTGTCAAACCCTGATTTTTATTTTTTTTTTTTTTTTTTTTTTTTTTTTTTTTTTTTGTCTTGTTGTGAGAGGGTGGTTTTCCAATGAATTTCTGTTGTCCTCAAGAGGTTTGTGGTGTAACTTTATTCATCTCCATGGAGCCTCTCCTGGCCCAGGGTATGTGAGGGAGCAGTCCCTTGGGTAGTGCCCCTGTCAGATCTCTGCAGGAGCTGCTGGAGCTTGGGGACCAGCTTGCCTGACTCTGTGATAGGTCTCAGTGGCCCAGGAGCAGCTGTGGCTGTTCAGTGGGGCTGACACCTATTGTGGCACCAGGTGTGCTCACTGGTGTCTGTGGCTTGTTTGACTTGAGGAAAGAGCCACTGGGGACACAAATGTGGTGAATCTTCCTCCCTCTTTCTCCTTAAATCCACTTAGACTTGTAGCATCAGACTACATGGGGAAGATCTTTAAACCCTTCCATTACTAATTTCTGTGTCACCTCAGCCCCAAACTTGATGGTTTTTGTGCAATGCCAGGGTCAGCTTCAGATTCTTCTGGAGGAAACGGTGCCAAATGGTATTAATTAGCTCATGAGTCCTATTTTTTTTCTTTTATCTCTGTTTTCCAAACTTGCTAAGCAACATTGCATTCTGGAGTCCAGTTAGCTCTTTAACTTTTTACTTTTTCTTCTAATACCTTCTTTCCAGTGCTATATAACTTTTTTTTTTTTTTTCTCTAAATTAAGAGCCTATATCACCCTCTCCCAATACAAGTAAATGTGTGTGTCAAATTCAATGAACCCATTTCCTTTTGAATGAGTTCTTCAAATCAGTTATCCATTATTTCCTCTGGGGGATGCACCAGCTAAAAAGAGAACAAAGCTGACTGAAAGTTTTGGTATTCAAGCAGCCCATGTTAGTCAGTATGAACAGGCTGTGCTTCTTGGAGCTCAGCAAGGTGCCAGTCAAGCCCAGGTGGAGAGGAAATCCAAATGTTTCCAAGAATTTCATGTCTGGGATTTGTCTCCAATTTAATGGACAGGTAATGTTAAAAAAACCAAAAACAATGAAACAAACCAGTACTGGATGGTAGATCCAGGAACTGAGCATTTTTGGTAAAGTTAGTTATGCAACATTTCAGTATGCAGGAAGTTCCATTGGTTGTCTGTCTCTTGGCATTTTAAACACCATTCCCTGCCTTTCCATTAGCAAAGCCAACTGGCCTGTGCTGGGGAGGCAAGTGACAAGTGTTACCCTGGCTTACACTGAGGAGTTTTGTGAAAGCCTGTGCCTGACAGCTGATAATTTTATTTATGATCATGGTACCACGCTTCACTGTTCTGTTTAAGGGCATTGTTGGTGTCACATGGGAGAGTTATGTCTGGGTTTGAAGAGAGGTAGATGTTGGTCTAAAAATAGATCCAGCCTGGCTCCTAAACTGAGGACACTTGGATGCAATGACTGTTTTGTTTTCCCAATCACAGCATCATCTGCTGCTACTCTGATTTTTCTTCTGGTATTCACTCTGGTCCCCAGAGTTCAGATGCAGAAAGTCACCAGATATAATCTATAATATCAGTAAATAACATTGTTCATTGGATGTTGCAGTAAAGATGGGGTTTAGTTCATTTCAGGGTGTAATGACCTAGAAGATATAAGGTGAATTTGAGCACAGGGATTAGAAGGCTGAATAGTAACATGCTCTTGGAGAAACAACTTTGGTGCTCTGCACCTCTCTTTTTCATGGAGGTGTCTGGAGATTAGCAATGTCTGCTTCTTTTACACCTTGCACTTGAGGTTTTCAGTTCCAAAAGCTGAGTCTGTTGCTAATATTTTCCATCTGAGGGGCAGCCTGGAGCTAGTACTTCAAATTTTAGCTGCCCAGATCTCATGATAGGAGAACTGTTGTTCCAGTAGATGAACTAATTAACAATGAAGCATCACATCTGCTTGAAAAATCTCTGCTGTAGTTTCTATGGAGATTTCTGTAAATAAATAAAATCCTTTCCAGAACAGTGTTTTGATCAGCAGTTGGTTTCCAAACAATACAACTCATATCTGGGTCCCAAATCTGAAGTCTCCAAACCAGATGTAGTATCACTGGAATCTGGGACGGCAGGGCTGGTAAATTTGCTGTGGGTTTAACTCTTTAATGTAGGTGATGCTCAGAATTCCCCTTTCCAAAGAGATCTAAATTTTTCTGGGGCTTTTTGCATTACCTGTGACAAGCAGTATAGGAGCTGCGTTTGTTCTTAGAGCATGTGGTAAAGCGTCACTTATTTATAATGAGCAAAATGTGATGTTTCAAAATAGAAGTGAAAACAGCTCCATGTTTTTTGAAAAATGAGTGCTTTTTAAGAAGTTTGTAAAGTGTGGTTGCTGTTAGGACCTCAAGAAAGGCAGAAGCACCTCATGGACATCCCTTTGCAGAGCCCAGAGCAGCTGGTGCTGACAAATCCATCACTCCAGCTCGGGATATTTCAGTGCTTGGAGTGACTCTTCACAAGCAGTGAGAGTTATTAACCTCCTTCTGGAGCCTGAGGTCCCTGCAGTGACAATTATGCAAAGTGCAGCCTGGAGTCTGTTTGTCTGGCAGGGATCTGTACTTCATTCTTCCAAGTACTGTTGTCCTGTGTTACCATAAAGCCCATTTGAGGAGCCCTGGGAAAGCACTTGGATCGTGACAGAGCTCAGAGCTGGAAGGAGGATGCTGGTGGTGACACTAGCTGGTGCTGTGGAATAAGGTGACAGAGAAATGTGTGTGACTGATAAATACCTGTACCAGGTGGGAATGTACTGTGAGCTGTCCCTGGTATGGACTGTAAAGGTTATGTCAGTTCAGACCACACACACAAAAACAATTTAATTAGGAATTATCTGTGTGCACTTGAGAGTAAACATTGTTTATGTTTGGCTGGCTCCTGAGAGGAAGAGTCCTATATGGAAAGAAATGAGTCTCCCAGAGACCTTTGGAGTTACGAGTACCCAATTCTAATTTCCAGGATTAGATCTAATCTGAGCATCTATGATAATCTGGTCAGGAAAAGAAGTGCAGCTGGAAATATTGGCAGCATATTTGCCTTTTTTCTGGTCATCTGTGTATGTGTATAGATGTATGTGTCCATATGCACATATCTGTGGGTTTCACTCCTTTCTCTCTTACCAAAACTTCCTAGGACATCAGCAGCATATGATGTGTGCATCTGTCTGCTAGGAAGTTAAGCATGTTTTTAAAATCTCTCTATTCATTTTTATCCCAGCACTGACTGGGCAAGATGCCACTTGTGGCAAGTGTAATCAGAGCTGGAGCTCCTGGTCTCTGGTGTCGTTGTTGGGGGATCTCTGAGGCTGAGCCTGGCTGCAGAGAATTGACTGCTCCCTCCTTGCAAAAGAAGAGAGTTTCAAAACTCTCTGTGAAAAATAGGTGTGAAACTTTTAGTCAGAGTCCAACTGTCTCCTGAGTACAAGTAGCCAAGATTCTTGACCCTACTAGTGATATCCCAAAATCTTTGTGTGCTGTGGAGGAGAGGTTCACAGGCAGGTGATAATAAGTTTATCTCAGAGGTTCCAGTACAAAACAGCCATGGTCTTGTCTGGCAGCCTGGTCTCAGCCCCCCTGCCCTGCACTGCCAGGAATGTGAAGTGTCCCTCAGCCCCACAGGGCTCAACTGCTCCCAAAATCCTGCTGTGGTGTTTAACCCCTGTTGGCTACTCAGCCTTATGCAGCTCTTCCCTCACCCCTCCAGTGGGTTTGGAGGGAGAATCAGAAGAGAGAAAGTGAGACAATTCATGGGCTGGGATGCTGCCAGTTTAATGGGCAAAGCAGAGCAAGGATAAATTCACCCCTTGCCCAGGCAGGGGTTCAGCCATCCCCAGGACAGCCGTGCTCCTCACACCTAATGGTGACTTGGGAAGACAAATGGCACCACTCCAAACAACCCCCCGCCTCCTTCTCCCCCTGCTTTATATACTGAGCATGGTGCCACATGTATGGTGTGGAATATCCTTGGGTCATCTGGGATCAGCTGCCCCAGCTGTGGCCTTTCCCAACTCCTTGTGCACCCTCAGCCTCCTTGCTGCTGGGGTGGGGTGAGGAGCAGAAAAGGCCTTGGCTGTGTGTGAGTCCTGCTCAGGAATAACAAAAACACCCCTGGGTTATCAACACTGCTTCTAGCACCGAACACGGCCCCATAGCAGATCCTATGAAGAAAATTGACCCTATCCCAGCCAAAACCAGCACACACATCTCACCAGAACTCCTGATCCACAGTCAGGAACGCACTTTGCATGCGTACCAGGTGTTTTTCAGCTGATTTGCATGGATGGACAGGGAGGAAAGCAGGTTGATTGCTCTAGACAAGGCTGGCTGTATGTGGGAACCCAGGACATTCCTCTGACTGCCCTGGAAAATTTATAAGTCACAAGAGTTTAAGTAGAGTGATAGTTAATTTATCACAGGGTGAGAAAGTATAATTTTGAGGTTTTAGAATGGAGTTCAAGGGACAAAGAAGAAGGAATCAGGGCATGTCCTTGCCCTTCTTCTTCGTGTTTTGCCCTCTATCTTCTGCTGTGATGGTGGCACTTTTTAATTGGTTTAGAGAACACTGTCCAACGTAGCTGATAGGTATTGGAGAATTATTGTAAATAAAGTATACATAGCTTTTAGTATAAAAGATAAACAATGCCCCAAGGGAGGTGAGTCTGTCTCAACCCGACCTGCAAGAAAGACCTCAGCAGGCCAGAGCATGAATGTACTAGATAACAGAAAATAAACAACCTTGAAAACCAGAACAGACAGATCTCAGACTCTTCTTCTGACATTGGGCTGGGAAAACAAGAGACTTTTGACAATCTCGGGTCACAACAGCAAAATAAAACCTGACAGCTGTACTGCCTGTCCAAGTGTGACATTACTGTGTGTTTTATTACTTGCTGTGCTCATAGTAATCTTCAGTTTCTCAGCATCGTAAAGAATATTATTCATAGGATATCCTGGCAATCAACAAAGTAATTATTTCAGACTGCATCTTTCAATTGGATTTTGCTGTGATTTGTGGCTGTGAAATCCAGAAGATGTTAAAGAAATGGATAAAAGGGATTTGCAATTGTAATCTTGCAAGTAAAACCAACTGCAGCTTGTGTTTTGGTTTGATTAACAAGCAGTAGAATATAAAGGTAAGGGCTTTAATGATTATAAAGATTGCAGGAGAAATTAACTGATGGGTCAATTCAAGTTCCGGGTCCTCTGATGTGGCTCAGGCAGGGCTGTGGGTCCCTGGATCAGTGAGCATGTTTCCAGGTCCACACAAGAGTGCTGAGAGGGATCTGAACTGGGAATTTGTGACAATCAGGACAAGATAGAGTGAAGTACAAGGCAGCATTTCCACACCATCTGCAGCTGGCTGTGTGAAGGAGTAAGGAGGTTTTGTCTTGATTGTCAAACTGTCAACATGCTGTATTCCCACTACAATTTTGGGGGTCTGGGTTAGCACCAACAGAAACCAACATCATCTCAATAATAATGAGCTCAGTGAGGTGAAGTCTCAGTTTTTCCCCTCCACCCCAATCCAAGTCACATCCATCCTGACAAAAACAACGAAGATCCAGCATCTCCTTGCATAGAAACAAGAGGAATTAAGCCCACCTTGCTAGAATAAGACATCAACATCTTTATGAGGCACAGAACAAGTCCATGTGTGTTGTGGCACATCCCTGGCACAGGCACTGCAGGTGCTGGGATGTCTGTGTCTCCAGGCATGGAGGAAGCTGGATTGCAGCAGGAGGGGTTTGCAGCCCTTGTGCCCATGTCCCTGAGGCTGCCCAAAGTGCAGAGTATCCATGGGCACAGGCAGTTTCTGGCAGCTCCCAGCTGGGAGCAGGCTGATGTGTCTGATGTGCACAGGTAACACCAGCCCGGACACAGGGGACCCTGCTGAGCCAGGGTGGAGCCATGGTGGGGAGGATGATCTAGCACAGAAGGCAGACACCTCAGATCCTTCTTTCTATTACAGGTGCCTTCTTTTCTATTGCATTTCTATTACTTCTTTCTATTCTTTCCATTTCCAAGAAATTCTTGCAAATGACCTGAATTTTACTTAGACTTGGAATTTTCAAACTTGGAACTTCTTAAATGAGTTCTTAAAGGCTCTCTCAGACACAAACTTGCTGAGGAAGAGGGAGAAGGGATTTTACTTACTCCCTAACCTCCTTTTTAAAGCCACTGGTGAGGAAACAAGAAGCTTGTTTTTTAAGCCCTCTATTGCTGTCAGACTTTTCTGCTGAGAGAGAGGGTAGGTTTTCTTCCTTATTCTTTATTGTGACTCAGGACAGTGTACACTAGCAAGTGACTGCCTCTGCATGATAAACTGGAGGTGACCTGGAAAAAAAAAAAAAAGGAAAAGCTGCAGTTTCTAGGGAGTTCAAAAACATATGCTCCAAAATCTGTTTATCTGTATATTGACTATTATTTCCAATTGCAAAGGAACTACATGTACATTTCTGTTTTTTCAAAAGCACATTGTGTATGTTGTTGACAGGAGGCACTTTGGCTCCAAAATACTGTCAAATAGCCTTGTCAAATGGAGATTTTTTTTCTCTCTTTTCTCCTTCTCTCCTCTATCTCTGCCCCTCTCCCCCTTTCTCCCTCTCTCCTGTCCTCTTTGCAGCTCTTCTTGTAGAGGATATGGGGTGAAGGGATGTGCTGGGCAAAGGGATGAATTTCAGGCTGTGGATTCAGCAGTGCCTTTGTGTTTCTGACACTAACTGCTGAAGGAGCCAGTGCCATGGCAGTGACCTTAACAAGGTGACAGGGCCCACAGTGTCATTCACACAGGAGCGAGCGTTACCTTCAAAAGGACATGAGACGGTGGCAGCCCTCATGCAGAAGTGCCAAAGGTGAGGAGAGCAACTCAGGCTCCTAAAGGCATGTGTTGTTGACACAACATATTTAATTACTATAAAATTCTTAATTAATGCAATTATGCTTCAACAATTTAAATACAAAGTTACAAACTTTTTTTGTTGTGTGTAAAAGCGGCAAATGTTACTGAGAAAGGCAAGGAGCTAAATTTGATATTTTGGCTCAGGATGTGTAATATGAAAGAGAAAGGTAGATGGCTGTTTTTTCCCCTGGATTTTGTACCTCTAGTTGTAGCATTCTGGTTCAGGAATGTCTATTAATATTAAATAATTCACTTGGGTGACTTTAGTAGGTGGAAACCAGAACCGATTTCAAAGGACTCTGAAGGAGGCCCTTCATAAAGAAAACAAATAATTACACATTGTTTTTTATTTTGCTGTTTTTACCTTATTTGTGTCCAAGAAACTTTTAAATAGGCCTTCTTTGTTTGTCCACACTGGAGCAATATAACCAGGGAATTTGGCAGAGTCCCAGATCCTGGTAGCAGCTGCCAATAAAAGCTCGCTGAGCAAGTACAGAAAATAAAATCACACAATATCATTTTTAACTTTGATTATGTTGTTCTGAATTGCTCCAAGGGAGGTAATGGCAAGCTCCAAGGGGTTAGGACCAGCCTGGGATGTGAAGGATGTTTATCTTGCAAGCGTTTGCATTGGGCTGTGTATGTAGTTCCCACTGCTGGGGAAACACTTTGTCAAAAGCCCACTATTAAAAGAGTTTGGGGAATAAACATTGCAACAATGGGAACAAGTAAAATCCTTTATACTGTAATGTGCATAGCAAGCCACTGTCAGATATAAAAGCTGGATACGCTTTAAAATCTTCCAAGCCATCCAACGAGGGGGCTGCCCTAGGTTTGGCAGCGAGTGGCTGAGCAGTGCCAGGGCCATGGGGCTGGCACGTGCCATGGGGAGGATATGGTGAGGGCCACACTCCTGAGGCAGGGTGAGCATTCAGGGCTGCCCAGGAAACTGGCACCTGCTGTTCTGGGCCTGTGTGCTGGGAAATGTGGGGTCTGTGAGATCTCCTGGGGAAGACACCTCTGGGAAGGGGAGGAGAGGACCTGAGGAGCAGCTCCTGGGATATTGAGCTACTCGTGTTGGACAGGCTCACAACTGGAGTTTGGCATGGTGAGGAGTTATGATGGATCCACACTCATGAAGCCAAAGGACTGGATCCATTCATGGGTTTGTCCCTCACCTGAGCACGTGGGGGCTGCTGGGTGTGCTGTCCTTAAGCCTTTTCCCCACTCTGGTCCTTGGTTGGTTGGCACTGTTTCAGTAGTTTAGGGCTGGCCTCCTGTTTAGAATATCCTTATGTGGGTCTGGGCTGTCTCTGTGACACCTCTGAGATTTACCTCTGAGGATAGGTTCAGAGAGCTGTCAGATTTCAGGTGCTCCACATTTACTTTTTCTTTAGGATGCAGGCTCTTCTCTCAGTGCCCAGGATGCCAGGGATGTCAGCTCAGCCAGTCCTGCTCTGCTCTGCTCCATGGGGAGGCAGCACATCTTCAGAGCCACAGTTCAGGACAATCTCTCTCCTGACTTATCCTGTCCTGGAGTAAAAGCATCTTTACATGGAGGGGAGAGGACTGGGGGGGAAAATCCTCTAATCCTATCCAATTCCACCCAGCCTTGAAACCTGCTCAAACAGTTGCCAAGGACTTACAAAATCTGCTTATTCCTTGCCTGACTTCCAGCAAGTATTACTAGCTGGGGACACCAAATACAACTCTTTCCCCCTGCTCTGGTGTCCAAAAGGTAATTTTACTTTTCTATATCCCTGCACTGTCCTGCAATAGATGATTTCCCCATTCCCTTTACTTGAAGCTGTGTCTTTGCTCAGCTTCAGTGTTTGTTGATCACATTCTCTCCCTGGATATTTCTAATGGCCTTCCTGTTTTCAGGTCTAGCTTCTTGCCTGCAGTAATTCCTCCTGAAATCATGTGTCCCACAGAGAGGTCTCTCTCGAGTCAGGAAGCATTTGTGCTTCCTGGTTTGTGTGTAGATGCCAAAGTTTTCAGCTGTGGAGCAGAAATCTCTATTATGTCCTTCATTCCTTGGTTTCAAGTGAAAAAAGCCCACAAAAACCCAATCCCAACAACAAAAAACAAATTCCAAATAATTGTATTTTTTTCATTCTTCTCATTGATGGAGTCTCAGCATTCATCAAATGATCTTTAGCTTTTGCATTCCTGGGGACATCATTTTCCAATGCCTCAATTCACATGCTTTTTATCAGTGAGGCAGTAAAATTAATCGCATTTTTGTTTGCTCCCCTTTATCCCATCATCAGTCCATTACATACACTCTCCTTGCTTCTGCATTGGTCTGAAAGTTTTTATTTGTTTTTGCTCTAGAAATCCATCACTCCCAGAAGCTCTGGCACTGTTTTGCTTTGTTGCCAACACACTGCTCCAGAGCACCTCTGGTCTGAGCCACATCATTACATCTCCCAGGCACAGAGGCTGATGCACCTGGGAGAAGTCAGAGAATGCCCAGTGTCCACACAAGAGGAGTGAGAGCTGCCAGCAAGGCCCTGATGGATGCACAGCTCCAGGATAGCCTGTGGTGCCTCCACTGAGCCTGGCCAGGAGAGCAGAGGATCTGGGGTGAGTACTTCATGGCTCAGTAGAGAC
This sequence comes from Sitta carolinensis, assembly GCA_032173965.1. Classification (NCBI taxonomy): domain Eukaryota; kingdom Metazoa; phylum Chordata; class Aves; order Passeriformes; family Sittidae; genus Sitta; species Sitta carolinensis. The sequence continues at coordinate 53,160,152 of CM063285.1, read as the reverse complement.
CCATTGCTCCTGTCCAGCAGCAGCTTCTTTAAAACCTTCACCTAGGAACTGTTTACACTGCCCTGACATGAGGGTCTGGCCAGCTCCTGTGGGCAGCCTGGCTGGACATTTGCCAGCCAAAGGGTGAAGGACATGCCTGATGTGAAAAATATATCCCAAGGCTTTGATAGTGAAATTATTTTTGTGTGAGAGCACCAAGGAGAGACATTTACTCTCATTGGTTTTCTTTATGAAAACCCACAGGTTTTCTTTGGCTGCTTCTTTAGCACATTTGAAAACACAAGAAACCATTTTATAGGGAGCTGCCAACAAACCCTCCAACTCCCAGTGCGTTTCCATTGACTTTCACATATTTTTGCCATATTTCTCTTGGCCTATGCTATCATTTAGGCACTTGCTTCTATGCCTCTTTGGTAGAAGTTTATATGGAACTAAAGTCCCATAGTACTTTGTTGTGTAGGCTTAGGCCTTGCTAATTTTTTTTAGGATCTTCAGCTCTTTTGAGTATTTTGTATGCTGCATAGTACTATTGGTTAAAAGCTCTGCCTTTGCAGTAAACTAAATGGGAGCCTGTTTTGTATTCTTGGTGTTTTCTCTTGCAGAAATGCCAATAGTCATGAGGAAAGCTTCAGCAGAAAAGGCTCATGTGACAATGTTTTTGTACATTGGTGTTTGAAATGGCCTCCAGTTGTGGTAGGGCAGGTTTAGATTGGGTATTAAGAAAAGAGTTCTTCACTGGAAGGGTGGTCAAGCATTGAAATGGGCTGCCTAGGGAAGTATTGGAGTCACCATCCCTGGAAATGTCAAAAAAATTTGTGGATGTGGCACTTGGGGACATGGTTTAATGGTAGACTTGGCAATGTTGAGTTACTGGTTTGCCTTGATGGTCTTAGAGGCTTTTTCCAATCCTAATGTTCCTCCTTAGAGTGCAATTTTTTTTAGTATTTCTGCCCTATTGTGGTGTCTTGTGACAGAGGGAGAGCTTATGCTCTTTGTCAGGAGCTGAGGACCTCACCTGTGCACTTGACTGCAGGGCTTGCAGCCTGAGGAGCAAAGCCCCACACCAAGGGCATGTTGGTCTAGAGAGAGCTGCAATCAGTGTGTGGCTGTGAAACTGAACATAAATAAGCAAGACTGAAGAGCTGGTGTGTTTACCCACCCTGCCATCCCCTTTTATAGCCGTGGCTGACAAAGCTTGAAAGGATATCTATACTGGAGCCAGTTCCCACTAAGTGAATTGAACTTCTACCCTCTTCCACCTGAATCAGGTATCAAAACACCTCAGCAGAATAAGCATAACAACTAGAAAACATACTATTTACTTTTGACCCTTTTTTATTTACTTTACAGCTGGTTTGCCCAGTTAAGCCACTGGCCACTCACTCCTGCCCTGCCTGTGGCAGGGCGAGCCCATGAAGCCATGGCTAGAGGTGAAGTCCTTCTGCTTAATTGTTTTCTACCAGCTGAAGTTTTTATTTGGTGAGCTGTTTAGAACCATTTAGAAGATGTTTAGAAGATGCTCTTCAGCCCATGGTGAAGCTGAAGTATGGAGAAACCTGCTAACCCCCAGCAGTGATGTGTGCATCTTCCCACAGCCATGTGGGGACTGCTGGGCCTGGGGCTTACAGCTGGAGACCTTCCTGGTGCTGAGAACCCTCTGTGGGCTTGTGCCCTCACCCAGAATTTGACATATTCCCCTCCTCTGACATCTGTCCTAGAGGGTCCTTTCACACTCACAGAGGATTGAGGGGGATTTACTCTTAACATATGCAGAACTTTAAAAGTGGGGATATGTGCTTGGCATGAGTTTGTTGTCTTGCTCTTTGCCTGGCCACTGGGATTTCCAGAGGGGAATTCAACCTTCTCAGCACCCTCCTTTAGGATGGGATGGATCAAAATCCCAGAAGGGCTGAGGGGGACTCAAAGCTGGTTTATGCATTCCCATGCTGTACGGCAGAATTGACTTCCATAATTGTCTGAAATATCCCCACAAGGAATTCTTGAAGGAGGTTAGACTGGTGGTGGTAAATCCAGAGCCATCCCAGCACCACTTATCCTTCGGCCTTTTCCTTCTTTCTCCGTGGGGCTGTGTGCCATGTACCTGCACCAGCATCACTGAGGACCACTGGCCCTGGGGCCTTGGGGACTCTCTGGTCCCACCTGCCAGCCACAAGGTTTTTGCAAGAGAAAAAAAGCCAGCCTCTGCCCATACCTGTGTATCATGCAACTACAGAGCAAATTTTCATATGCACGCATAGATAATCAGAAATAGCAGGATATTCCAAAAAATCAGAATTCAATATATTTTTATACACTGACATCAGCAGTGTTATAATTTCCCTGGCTCTCTTGCAGAGCAGAAGGTCTGCAGAGATCTGACTCTGTGGTTCATGTGCAGCAGCTTCTTCATATCCCAGTGTTATTATTAAGCTCACCCTTAAAGAATATTAGCACTCCACTTAACAGCTCTTTATATGACAACACACCATAAGTTAAATTCAGCATGAAAGGAAGTGTATGCATTCCTGTGCCTAGGCTCTGGGCCTTTCTGTTAGGATTAGAGCTATATTCCAGATTAAGATGCTATAATAGCTCTGGGCCTTGCCACAATTAAATCATCTTCAGGTTTGGGCTGTCACCCAAGACAGATTTGCTTTCTCCTGAACGCAGACACAGAAAGAAATGAGAATAGACTATAATGAGGAAATTGGCCAAGTGTCTTAATTTCCAGGCAAACATTTTGGGGTGGATGAAGGTATGAAGTCTCTGTGACAGACACAGAAAGCCATGAAGAAGTTTCCATATCTGGGTGGGGGAAGGAGGGATTTGGAGGAGCCTCTTAGTCATAGAGTGTATTGGATGCTTCTCTTGTGCCAGTGAGGTCAGCATCTGACCTTGGGACTCACATCTCAGGCAGCCAAAGGCTGAAGATGACCCAAGAGAGGTGCTTTTGGGACCTACAGAAAGTTGAGTGGAAAGACAATTGAAAAATAGAAAATAGTGATTAATTAAAATTATTTCCAAGGGCTATTACAGCTTGTCTGTTGCTAGAAATATCTTCAACTCAAGAACTACTCAGCTAATGCAGATTCTGATATCGTGCATTAACATTAGACAGACAAGACTCGGGTGGCTTGAGTGGTCTCTAGTGAGTACACCCTCACTCTGGAGAATGGTGACCATAACCATAAATCAAATAAAGGGGAGGAAAAACCTCCTGGCAGGAGGATGGCCTGGCAAGAGAAGGCAGACTGGACAACTAGGCTACATAAGATAACTAAAGCCTGGGAATAATTCATACAAAGCAGAGGACTGAGTGACAGGTGCTGGTGTGGCCTGTGGAACTCACTGCTGCAGGACACTGCGGGGGCTGGGGACTTATTCTGAGGCAGAAAATGAGCAGCCCTTGGAATCAGTTAGGGAAGATCCAGAACCTGCTTTTTCACTTCTCCTCTTGCCCTCAAGAGAGTTCTGTGAGACACATTTAACCTTCACAGCTGTGCCTGTAGATCGTCCCCTCCTGAGACAGGCTCCCACAAAGGATTGAATTTTGACACTGGTTTACTCATGCTGACTTCAGTGGGGCAGATGCAAGGCAAGGCTGAGGGCCATGTGTAACTCCGTGGGTGTGAGAGAATGCTTCTGTTCTTTTAGACTTCATTAAACCACACAAAAAGAAAAGAAAGAGCTAAAGATGTTTAAACTCCATTGTGAAGCCATCCTGGCTGGGGAAATTGGAATGGGATAACAGGTAACACCCTGACTCCTCTGCACAGGGAGGAGTGGTAAGAAATCAGCATACACACACACACACACACACACACACACACACACACAAAAAATAATATATATATATATATATATAATATATATATATATATATATATATATATATACACTGATCTGTAGGGCTTGTTGTTACAGACAGTTCTAGAATGTGGTCACTGCACACAGGCATTGAAATGCCAATTACACACCCCTTTGTTCAGCCAAGGAGAAATGGGAACAGAAACGTATTTCTGCCTCTTGTTAAAAAGGCACACTTTCAAATACTGTGTCCTATCCTGACCTCTATTACTTTGAGTGGCCTCTACGCTGTAAGTGAGGTGGTTTGGTTTGTGCTGTGATGTTGAAATGGGGATCTGTCCTGCTGGATGACTTTTTATTTTAATCTAAATATCAAAGCCACTGAAAGGATGGTTGATCTTTAAAATAGTAGTTGCTCTCATTAATTGTTCTAAGTGCAGTTCAAGCTGGGTTGTAGAATTCTTAATTTAAAGGAATGTGTAAATTTCAGTCCATTCAGGATTCAGCTGCAATTAGCATTCCCATTAATATGCTGATTTATTCCCATACAGTCCCTTGTTACTCAAAGAGTTAGGCAGTGAACAAGATCAAAGACACGTGGTCCTGACACTTCAGCATCTCCTGGGAAATCTCTGCTCCTTCCTGCCACAACTGCTTTGGGTCTTGTGTGTTTCTGCTCCTGGGTGCTCAAAACTGTGGTGTCCTACTGCATAGAACCACTTTCCCTAAAGTGAGTAAAACAACTCCTCAGGAGGGGCAAAGGTTTCCATCTACATTACCTATTGGAAAACCTGTTCCTGGCCCGTGCTGCTTTGTTGTGCCCCAGTACCTTGCAGGCCAAGGACACTCATGGGACTGTAGACAGGGTGTTTTCCCACCTAGGATTCCAGTATGGATGTAGCCACAGGGTGCAATCTGTTCCTCAGGAGCTCTGTCTAATGAATGCTGGTGGGGCCTGCTCAGCTGCTGCCAGTACAGCAGGTCCTGCTCTCTGCAGAGGAGAGGGAGAAATCTGTCTGTTCCCTTGTGTTTGCTATTCCATGGCTCCTGTAGCAGCAAAACAGAGCACAGATTTATTGCAAAAACAGAGAGGCTAGGTTAGGACAATTTGATCCTTTTTTTATTTTTGGTGCACCCAGCTCTTCCTCCCACATTTCTGTGTGTCCTCAGTGCAGATGTGCACAGCTGCTGTAACCTCAGTGGAGGCTTTAGCACTGGGGCCATGCAGGACCATCCTTTCCTGTACAAACCTCGGTGTCTGGTTAACTCAGATTTGAGGAAATGACATTTGCTGATCATTTTGGGAAGGCACACATTATCCCACATTCATGTCTAGGGTCCCACATCCCCTGCCCATCTAAGTCCTTCAGAGGCCAGCCCAGGGAATTTGAAGTGATAGGTCATGAGGCAGGGTTTTCTTCCAGACCAGAGACAGAGGTAAGAAGGGGTTTTTTTCACTTGTGCTCTCCTCTGTGAGCACGGGGCATGCTCTGCTTGCCAGTATTATCTCAGAGCTTTGTCCTGCAAATCCCTTCCTATTGAATTTCACAGAATCACAGCATATTCTGAGTTGGAAGGCACCCACAAGGATCATCAAGCCTTAAGTGAATGGTCCAGAGGCCTGGGTTTCTCTGGCTCTCTTCCACTGGCACCTCAGAATGATTTCCCAAGGTGTTCTGCTGCAGGCCCTTGGAAGCACTGCAGAGCACCACTGCATGCCTAGGTGCATGGAGGAACTCTGCCATCTGAACTGGTGGGTGTTTTTAGGACACTGGAGGCAGTGACCCTCTTTGTTTGCCTTTGGAAAAATAGCAATGACCCCACTGTTGGCTGGGAAACCGTGAGCAGTGGCCACAGGCTGCTGCCCAGGCTCTGTCACCAGCTGCTTTTACAACTCTGCCCAAGCTGTTTCCCCGTTTTACATCATGGAAGCAGTGTACAAGGATCATACACCCCTGAAGAGCTTTTGTTGCCAAATACATAACGGTGCTACCTGAGAATGAGATTACAGCTACAAATCACACCCCTTTTGCCTCCAACAGTACAAAGCCTACCTCCCTGATTTTAGTGCAATGCACCAGCTGTGTATGACTGTACATTAGCTTTACAAGCCCCAGAGGTGCTGTTCAGTCTGCCACATTCTCTTTTCCACCCTAACACCTGCACATTATTTTTGTCTCTTGTTTTCCTCAGCTGTGGCTGGAAGGTGTTCCCGCCGGCAGATGGGGACTGCACATGTCAGAGGAGGCTCTAGATGGTGCTGCTGTCCCGGGAAAGCAAGGCTGAGATCTTTAGTCACCCGTAATAAAAGCTCCAATAAAAGCAGTGTAAAATGAGCAAGTCAGAGGGACTGAGAGAACCAGAGCGGCTCGGAGCTGCGGGAGCACCTTGTCAGGTAAATCCCGAGCTCAAGGGCCAAACACTGGTCAGTCAAAAAAGGGATGCAGTGACTGTGGAGTAATCATGGACCACTGTGGGGTTCATCAGGGCATTCTCCTTTGGCTGTCCCCTGCAGATCCTGCCTGCCTGAGGTGAAGCAGGATACTGCTTTGCCCATGCCTGTAGTCCCCAGGCACAGGCTGGAGGCTCTAGGAGGAGATGTAGCACACCTTAGGAGTTTGGGAATAGCTGACCTTCTGAGAAACATCTTCCTAATCCCTGTTCACTGGTTTAAACTCTGAAGAACTTTATTTCACCCAAACATCTTATTTTTTGTTTGTTTAATACTGGCTCTTGTGACTAGCTAATCTTGTTAGCTTTAAGTGCAAGCCATTCTCTTTTGGATTCCTGCTAGGTTTGTTGTGTATGGGAAAAAAATCACAAGCAGTTGAAGTATCATGGCATAATGAATTACCACTTCTCCACTGAGCTGTGGCCCCTGGCCATCTGTGAGCTCTTAGCCTTCTGAACAGCAAAGCTCAGCAGCAGTTTTAGCAAAGATTTAACCTGTATTTACAGGAGGCTGGGATGTGCCCAGCACCAGACGGTTTCAGTGCCATCCAGTGTGCTAAGGAGCAAGCCATGATCTGTCTATTCCCAGAATCCCGGTAATGCCCTGTGGCAATGAGTTTCACAGGTCACTTGGACAGTACTTAAAATATTTCCTGATGCTGGTAACATGACTGTGGCTGGCCAGCTGCCTCCAGCTTTCCTGTAACCTTCTAGCCCATGCAAAAGAGAGCCAGGATGGCCACATGGAAGCTTGGACTTGACTGCTGTAACTTGCTAGGAGGCTTTCAGCCCCAAAATACATGCCTAGCACTGCATACCCTCAACCTTTTCTGTGTAGAGATGCTTGAGGAGCAGCTTTCTGAGCCCTTCAATCTGTCCTGTGCACAGTGCTGGGATTTGTATCACTGCAGCAACAGTTTGGGACGGTTCAGATTGGGCATTTTTTGTCACATGGCTCAAGGAATGCTAGGTAATGCTTCAGCTTTAGAGCCGAGTCTTTACTTCAGGGCTGGCAGCACTGCACAAGTCCTGAATAACACCTTCATCAGACCCTTCAAGTAAATCGAGAAAGCCAGCCCGCCTCAGTTCCATTTCAGCCTTGCAAAGACTTTTTCTTCTTTGCCTTCCCTGTCTCAGAGGAAGTTTATATCAGAACACTGCTGAAATTCAAGATCCCTCATCTGCCTCACCCCACAAAAAACAGAGGCACAAAAGAGGCATTAAAGACACTGAACATGCAAATAATCGAATGTTTTCATATGTGGAAGAATGGTTGCTTTTAGTAACTCATCCCAGAACACGACGGCATTAGAGGTTTTGGAATGAGCGCCTCCCAACAGCATCAATAAGGGGAAAAGGTCCAAAAAGTAAGCTAAACAGTGCTGTTGCCTGAATATAGCCTTTCATTCAGCTCTCCCCACACCGTTTCAGGCCCTTTTTGGAGTTTTTTTTTTGATAAATGATGGAATTTGTATTTTTTGGCTCCCATTCAAGAGTTTATATTTTCATTCTATAATTTCCTTAAACATTTAATTTCCTACATTAGCTGATGGTCTCTTGCATCTGTTGGAAAATTAGTTCTGGTGCTTCTGTGCCTGTGCTGGGAATTTATTTTTTAAAAGTTTTTGTTATTGAGGATAGAGAGACAGTGAACCCACCTGCGAGTAGATGCTGTTGCACACTGACCTCCAGTTTTGCAGATGATATATGAAGACATACAGGATAAAGAAATATTTGAGTCAAAGGACACCATTTTAAAAGTTATTAGAGAATGTTCTGTTCTGCTTGGCTGTAGTATTGTGGCCGTCTGCTACAGATCTGGACCCAGAGGTGATAAATGCATAGGAAACAGAGTTTTCTTACAAATGCTGCCATTGACCTGTGCAAGTTGCTGCTTTGAAGTATTGGTGCCCCCTTCGACCATGCGTCAGCATTTCTGTGGGGTCTCCCCATTCCTCCTCCATCTATGCTCTTCTTCCTTCCTAGGGCTGCCTCTGCAAACAAGGTGCTCCTCATTCCAGACTCACCTTTCCTACAATGGTGGAGTCAGCACACGTGAAAAGTGCCAATCCCGAAAAACAATACGAAGAAGTATTTTTTCTAGTGCCCTTTAGATCTCCAGGGCAAGAATTCATTTAGCATGGAGTATCAAAGAAGGTGCTTAGCATCGCTGGAAGAGAGGCAGTGGCAAGGTCTAGGAGCAGACATAGGAAACAACTGTGTAGAAAACAAAGTAATTACAGATAGAATAAAAAATGTGAGGGTTAAAATTACCTTTGCATCTGGAAATTCTGATTCCTACAGTCCTGAGGAATCATATACTTTGAGAAACATCATCTGACTCTCTGATGTCTTCTTCAAATAAACTGAGATGATTTTTTTGAGACAGAACCCAGAACCTGTGCCACAAATATAATTTTTGTGCTACTGCAGGAGTCAGAAGTAGTCAATTTGATTTCTCTGTCACCAGCAAATTATTCCCCACATGGAGTGACTCCTCATCAGTTCCTATTGGGCAGCTGTCAGATGTATTTGAAGATGCAAAATGTCAGAATCTGTCCCAGCTTATCTAAGTTGTGCATTATTAAGGGTACTGGAAAATTGCAAATTTTTGATTTCCTTGATGCTTGGCTAGAAAGAAAGCCATTTGCTTCAGCTTTTTCCAGCACACAGGACTCAGGGTTCTTGGCACTGAGACAAGCAAAAGGGTTGAAGTCCTGGACTGAAGTGGGATTGGACATCTGAATGGCAGATGGTACACCAGTGGGACCATCAATAAACTACCCCAGCAAAAATTCAGGTGCTTCCTGACAAGGTTACATTATTTCTAGGATTCAGGTCTGGTCAGATGAGTCTGGTCTTATGAACACTCCTGGTTCTTGTAGCAGCCCTGAACTTGACCCCATAGTCTCTAAGGAAATCTGAACTGGCGTGAATTAGCTTAGTATTTTGAGAGATAAAGGCCTCCTCCCAATCAATATCAGCTGATACTTGCTCCAACACCCATCTTGCCATCTTTTCATAAGTAAAGTCTGCCACTGTCTGGACCTTATAATTTGACATATCTTAGTGGAAATGATCTGATGGAACACATAACAAATTCTCTTTGTTCATTAAGCCCACAATATACACAGTGTGTTTGTGCCCACCTTTGTCCCTGGCTGCCCACAACGCTCTGGCCCACAGAGAGACCTGCAAGGGATCTGAGAGAAAGCAATGGGCAAGCCAGCCTGCCCAAAACAGGGTTCATACCTGACAGAGCTCTCATGCACAGTTCTAGGATGTAGACCATGTCCCTCTGTCCTTATGCCATCAAAACATTCAATAAATGCTCACAGGTTTTTTGATCTGAGCAAGGGCTTCACAGTCTATTCCTTTGGATGGCTGGATTTCATCTCCTTCCTTTCTGCACAGTGTGCTGGTTGTCTCCTCCATCCCTTTCTTGTTCATCAGCCTGGGATATTAGAAGAGCTGTGTGTGGTCCTGGCTAGCTACTGATCCACACTTGCTCCAGGAGAAATTGAGGTTTGAAAGGAAAAGTGTGTGTGTGGAGTGGGACTTATTTTTCTTGATACCAAAAATGTCTGGAAAAATGAAGTTAGGCAAAGAAATGCCTGCAAAAGCCACACATCACCTGAATTCCCAGAAAGGCAACGGTTGGAGAGCAAAAGACAAGAAAGAAAGTATCAGAAGTGGAAAATGTACAATAGCAGTTTTTAGGCCAGATGGGTTTGAAAAATTAAAGCTCACAATCAGTTCTGCCATCCTTTTCTGCCAGGTGGGGTAAAACTTGGTGCTGAGACTCACCAGCAGAAAAGGCACAAGGGCTCTTGTACTGCTGGGAGTTGTTGTTACAGCTCTGTGTTGAGAAGGAGGTTTTCCCCCTTTCCTCCAAAGATGACTTTCTTCCTGATGGCTCTACTTGCTGTTCTGCTCCCTGACCTTGATCTCTAGAAACTCGTGGGGCAGGGCTGGGACAAACAACCACAAGAGGAGGACAGATTCAGTGGGAGAGCCTGGTGTCTTGAAGATGGTGATGGAGGGAATAGATGGATAGATCCAGCCCCCAGAATGGATCCAGGCCAAGGACATGCTGGTGTGGACAGACATTCCCAGCACTGGCCACCACGGTCCCACTGTCCTGCCCATCTGTGTCACAGGGAACACAACAGGCGTGCAGTCCTGCTGGGCAGTTTGAGGTGGGGATGTCCCTGGAGTGCTGACAGACCAATAAACTGATACAGCTGGCTAAGAATTGTCCATCATTTATGTTAAAAAATAAACAAGGCAAACAATTCTGAAATGAAACATTTGGGCTCAGCTGTGTTGAGCATTTATGTATGCTCAGCTGGCACAGGATGGAGATCTGATGGCCCCTTCCCCTACACAGACCAAGCCACTGGCTGGATCAGGGATTCTGTGCTGGACTACTGCTTTCTGCCTTGGATTTCTGTGTGGTACTGTGGCACCTGGTGATGAATGTTGGGTGGGAAGTCCTGGATGTTCTGAGCTGGTCAAAAAAGGAGCCTGGTACCACAGGGCACTTGCATGGAGACAGCTGGGCAGCTCAGCCAGGTGCAAGTTCAAGTCTGAAACACGTCAAAATGACGTAAAAAACACTGCTTCCCGGAACACTTCATCCTATGAAAATGCTTTGACAGTTCAACATTTTGTCTGGAGTCATAATGGAAACAAATAATAAAATATTGAAAATTCCTGTGGGATGAAATTCCTGTGAAGTTCATTTTTGCACTTAGTGAAAGTAAGTACAAAAATGCCTTGTGGGTGTTTTTTTAGTTTTGCTCCCTTAATTAAAGTTTTCTGATTTTTCCACAGTGTCAGGGATGGTTTAAGGAGCTTTGTTACTTCAAGAGTCATTGCACACAAATAGGCCTTGAGATTTCCCCATGCTGAGGAGGGAGGTGTGCGTGGAAATCCAGATTATTAGTGAGCATGGTCCAAGGGTGGGGAACAAAACCTCCTCCTTGTGTGGTTACGGGCACCTCTTTGCAGAGTGCTGATTGTTGCTCACTGATTTGCTCACTGCTTTGAATCAATGCGATACTGTCAGGAAGAAACAAAGATATGCATTTTTAATTCATTTTCTTCCTGGCATATATAAAAAGTGGTGCTTTGTTGGAAACCTTTTTAGTTTATTTTTAATAGGAGCGTGGGATGTCAGGAAACATTCAGATTTCAAGCCTTGCACAGTGGCAGAATTCACATTCAATGAGGTCTGAGGGAAGGCTGCCTTTGGCCAGCAAGGTGCTCGCCAGCCCTGGCACTCATCTGTGGGCCTCTTCCTTCTCCTCCTTGAAGCCCAGCTCCAGTAACGTGGCTGGTAAATTTATTGCTACCTTGTTTGGCAAGAGATTAACACTGGGCTGGGGCTTTACAGGCAACTGGCATTTTTGGCAGGTTTAGTCTGTCTGCCTCCTGAGATTCCCAGTTTGAGATCCAAACTTTAATTTTTGTTCTGCCTCAATGTCCACAAATATTAGTAAGTTGAGATGAGACCTTTTGCTCCAGCATATGCCTTTCCCTTCAGCCAGGGTTCCTTAACATCTCTGAAACTCAGCAGGAAGAAGCTCCTTTTACTCCATAAAGCAAATAGTGTGTGTGTAACAAGGCCATGGTATCTCCAGCTCTGGTATCCCACTCAAAGTTCTGCATCTTTGCTGTGTTTGTAGTGTGCAGGCATTCCTCTGAAGGGGGTAAGTCTAGGGGTGTCTGTGATATTAGGGTGGGTGGATGGTGCCCAGTTTCCTGCTTTTGCTGCTCTTCCAGGATTAAAGCTATGCAGCGCCAGTGAGTGTTTCCCAGCTCAGAGCCAAGGGAGCAATTTAGGATGGCTGGCACTCAACACAAGAGGACTGTTATCTTGAGCACAGACTATTCCCTAGCATTTCCAGCACGTTAGAAACCTGTTTGTTATGTTTGTCCTTGGAAAGGAAAATGTTACGTGTAAGAACAAAGTGCCAGGTTCATAATAGTGGCAAGGTATAAGCACAGTATTTACAATGTGGTGGGCATGGGGAGCACAGAGGGACATGAACTTCAGGGTCTTGGTATGATTGGTGGGGCTGTGGCCCCACACCACCACAGGTCTGGAGCGGTGACATTTCCAAGTGACTTCAAATCCACTTGCACACGCAGATTCTCTTGAAAATTACTGTGCTTCCTGTGTATCTAATTTGGGATTCCTGGGTCAATACTGTGGAAATCTGAGAAGTGGTTTTGGGTGTAGGCCTTCCGAAGGGACTGGGGTGGCTCCAGAAGGCACAGCTGCTTGTGTGTCCTCCTCTGCAGGCTGATAGGGAGCAGCCTCTCCTCAGGTGACTGGGCTGCTGAGGAACTGACCACTGCAACGACAATTTCTTTAGGGGAAAAGCTGGGAAAGAGATGTGTCCAAGTCAAGGAGACAAGCCCAAGTGTCTCTGTTGGAGGGGTAATACCTGCTGCAAGCCAGGGCCTCTGCCCAGAGCCAGGCTGGGTGGCTCACAGTGATGCCTTCCATGCAGGACTCCACAGCATCCTCTGTCCCCAGCAAACTGCAGTCTGCTTTCCTGAGGTGATCAGAGCAGTGTCCCCTCGGGAACATCATGTCAGCAGATGACAAAGCTGTTTAGCTGTAGACAAGCCATTTGTCTTGTCTCTGCAGAGGAGCAGGTAAACACAGTTTTCAAAAATTCCATTGTGTGCAGGAGGTGCTAGCTTGGGAACTGCACATAACACAGGACCAGTGCAAGTTTGACAACAACTGACATGAAACCTCATCTCTTTTATTAGCCAGAGCAGCAAATTCAGTAGAAATGCCCCCTCCCTCCAGCCACTTCAGCTAACTAGAATAATACTTTCCATCTACACCAGGGACGAGCTTATACCTGTCTGTTCCAATCCATTTGGTTCTTGGGACCATTTAGCTGTAGGAAATGTCAGACAGAAAAAATACGGAGTCATGTGGGATTATTTCACTGCATGGCAAAATAACATGAGGCACAGACTTACCAAACTGTTAAAAATATTTTCAGCTTTGATCCCCATTATAATGCAACATGTGGTGTTATTTTAATACAACACGTGCTACAGTGCCTAAGTAGCCACACTGACAATATTATGGTACAAAAGTACCTCAATGCATAAAATAACTAAAACTTCTACATAGAATTATTAAACTTCTCCAAAATCCCCTGTGCGATGGGGAGATTTCATCCTCAGCTCAGGTGTGGTAGGGCCAGGAGGGTGGATCTGATAAATGAGTGATCCTGAGGAACTTGTGTCTGCTGACAGCAGCTTCACACACATCCAGAACCCTTTGCTGCCATCATGAAGCCAGTAAGAAAAGTGGTCGTGCCAAGTCCCTTTCAAGTTCCCTTCTTTTCCTACATTTTTTCTATTTAGTACCCAAGAACTATTTGCTCTTTTGTGCAAAAATCAGAATCTAAAATGATAATACTCTAATCTTGATTTACTTCTGGTTCAGAGAAGGGAGACATTTCAGAGGAGATTAATAGAAGTCACACAGATATGCTGCTGGAAATTGGTTTTCATGTTTGTCTTGAGACTGCTACAATTTGAGTTTCAGTGTGCTCCCCAGACAAAAAAAAATAGTAAATAGTTTAAGCATCAGAACAACATACACGTCACAAGAATAAGGGGAATGGAGGGCTGACTTCTTAGCTGGATGCAAGTGGTGAGATATTATTGGTATGCTTAGCACAAAAACTTTGTCAACAAATTCCAAGAGCCCAGGGGTGGGGATGACTGACATGGCCAACATAGCCTTGGGAACACACTTCAAAAGGTGAATGCGTGGGGTGCTGCCAGGCACGGTGAGAGGAGACAAGTAGTAGCAGCTATTGTTGTCTGTGAGATTTTCCTAAGGGAACCAGATGGCTGGGAGATGAACGGAGAGTCCCCGCAGTCCTGCTCACACACGCCTTCTCTGGGACAGCCCCTCTGCTGCCCCCACTCTCACGGGCACTGGGTGTGCATGTCGAAGGTCGGGCTCGAATGCTTTGCCCTGACAGTGTGTTTTCCTCCCCTGTGTAGGGACAAGCTCAGCTGAACAGTGTTTGGAGATGTATAAATTCACTAAAATAAATGAGAATGGAGAAAGGAAAGCTGATGCTGATAGCTGTGAAAGATTTTAAAAAAAGTCTTTTAATAGAGCTGTTCCTCCCTCAGGCATTGAGGAATTTGCTCCCTGTTTCTTTAGCTTCCCCGGTGTGCTCTGGTGCACGATTCATCCTGTTCATCCATATGCGTCTCACCCTACTCCAGCCTGACAGAATGAGCAGTCCATGGGGTGATGGAAACAACTTCAGAAGAGACTGTCCCACCTGGGGAGCTGCTCCTACTGCACTCTGCATCATTCCTTGTATTAAATTTGACTTTGAAAAGCCACCCACTGCCTCTTGGAGGTTTCACTGACTATCCACATCCTTCAGCTGGAGACCTTTCCCAAATATCTCACAGATCCCCCTGTGAGAAACTTTCATGTGAATCCACACCTGGAGCATGCTTGCCCCTAAAGTTATTGTGCATCCCTTTCTCCCTCATCTTCTCCTGCTGGTGGGCTTTAAGCTATTGGGACCCATCCTGTGGGAGCTGAAGTGAAGTTATTCTTTTCTCACAGTGCAAGGAGCTTTGCAAATGCAGAACACATCAGAGAATGAGCAGAGGTCAGCTAGCACGAGCTGGGTGAATCGGTCACCATACACATTTTTCTCTGTGGTTTGTGTTTCTTTTTATCACTGAGAGGGTGGTTTTTGTTCCTGAAGTAGGGAGAGACTGTCTACAGTACTGCTGGTGTTTTCTTAACTACCTTCCTGTGAGTGTAAATCTTCCCTCTTTCTTTCTCTTGATGGGGGTAAAACATTCAGCAAATCCCCTTTTTCAAACCAGGGATCAGGTATATCAGCAGGCACGAAATGAATTTTGCATTGAGTTTGGATCTCCTCCTCTGCAGGGGTCTCTGGGTCTGCTAAACTTTCACACTTGATAGCTGAAGTCTGCTTGTGATTAAAGGGGAAAATGAAAAGCAGACGTCTGAGGTGAAAGGTGCAGATTGCTCTGTTTTACTGCCCTGGGAGTGAAGTGGGTTGGTATGCAGGCCATTGTAGAGAAGCTCAAAAATTTCTTTCTTATTTCAAAGACTGAAGGGAGCATCACATCTTCCAGGCAGTGTTGGTGAAGGGCCACGTTCATACTGCCCAGTCTTGGGATGCAGCTATAGCAGCACAGCAGCTTGTCTGCAGAGGGAGCTGGGCAGAGAAGTTGGGTGATAAGTGCCCCAAATTGCCCATTACTCTCTAAGTATTGCCCAGGAGGATAGACAGACACTTGCTGGGGCAGTAAACCCCATTTGTATCCTGTCTAAACTCCTTTCATGGGTGGAAGTATCAAAGGAATAGTGAAGTAGAGGAATCAAAAAAGTAGTGAGCAATGCCTGCCCAGGGTCTTGTCACTTACAGAGGAGATATCTGAGACACTGTGGAAAGGTTGTGACATCTTGCTGATTTTAACAGTCCTGGCAAGAGCTGGAGGGAAAAATTGGCTGATGCAGTTGTCCAGGGTGATGGATTGAGAGGAACAGACACCAGAGAGATACTCTGGCACCCGATGAATCAATTGAAGTGGCAACACCTGTAAACAGAAGTGAAGAACTGGTTCCATCCTACACTTACTCCCTTCCAAACCCTCTTAGTTCACTTCTCCCAGCCTGGCTGTGTGATGAGGTCGAGCTGGGACTTGAGCTCTGTCTGGACCCAGTGACTACTGACTTCAACCCAAGAGCTGAGTGAACCCACCCCATCTGACCAACACAGCCATAGCCTCACAGCCCTGGGCCATAGTCACCATTTCAGCCTTATTGCATTCCTGAAGGAGCATTCCCAGCTTGGAGGGTGAAGCAGAGGCCAAAATACAAGGGAGAAGTTGAGAAGTTTGGATTACACAAGCAAAGCAAACTTTGCCTTGACTTTTGTGCTGGGCATCAATCACTAAAAGAGGGGAATGTTTTTGCATGAGTTAGAAATCATCACCAAACCTTCCCGGACAGGCACAGCCACCAGTTTTGTCGTCCTCAATATAGATGGGCTGAATGATGACACGGGATGTCTCTCTGTCTCTCCCTCTTTTCAGCTTGGGAGTGTGGTTTTAAGCAGGTTAAGCCACTGTGTTTTCACAGGCTCTCTGAAGTGCACAGCCTGAGAGATCCTACTCTGGTGATCAGACAGACACTCTGCTTGCATCAGTAAATGAAGTGGTGAGAGATTATTGAAAGGATTAGCTGCTGGTCCAAAAGCTCTCTGCTGGGGCAGCCAAAATACCTCTGCTGGCTCCTAAGCTCCCTCTTGTATTGCCTGCAATTTCATAATTTGGGGCTTCAGAGTTCATAGGGCAGTTGAACCAGTGAAGCAGCAAAAGGGCAGATTTCTGAATGAGGCCTCTGAAAGAAGATAAAATTAGGATTGCTATCAATATGTCATTTGCTGTCATTATCCATGGAGCCAAATCACAGAAAAGACTGAGAAGGGCCAGGCCAGGATTCTTCCAGGTAACTGCAAGAGGTGCAGCCGAATGGAGCAGCCCCTCTTCCCCCCACTTGCTCCACTCTATTGATAGAGAGCTAAGTAGGTATCTAACCTTTTCTGAGGTCCTGAAATATTTGCCAAAAGGGTATTCTGGCTGAGTTGGGAAAAGTCCCAGGCCTCAGCACCTCTCCTGCCCACATCTCCTCCTTCCTGCCAGCAATCTTTTGTTTGGGGTCCTGGGATATATTTGCTCAGGACTTTGCCCCAGAGCTCAGCAATATTCCTCTGAAACCTTTTACTTTTTGGCCAGTCTATATTTCTTGTTGTCTTAGGCAATATAAAACCAAGGGTGCAATTTACTCACGTTTCCACAATGGTTCCTGCCAGAATAAAGAGGAGTAAAATTTGCCCTGTTGTTTGACTGCTTGCTCCCAGCCTGAGATCCAGGATCTGCATTCCCTTGAGGGCAAGTGGAGACATTTAGGTCCCAAGTTTAGCTTAACTTGTAGTTACAAATATATATATATATATATATATATATATATATATATTATATATATATATATATATATATATATAATAATAATAAATCAGATCTAGGCTGGCTGTCACTCCAGAATTCAGGACTATGAAGACCTCAGGGTTTGGTTTCCTAATTATATATTTTCTATATATGAAGCTAAAACAGGAAGCAATGAGCATAAATTAGAGGAGAAAGACAATTTAGACATTAGGAAGAATAGCAGGCTGAGGAAGGTGGAAATATCTCCATATGTAATCTGTAATCCTGAGTTCCTTTGGGATTACCAAAATTATAGAAGTACAGCTATGATTTATTATCTTCTGTGTCTAACACCTAAATGTTCCTCTGTTTGGAGGAACAAACACCCTTTGTTTGGAGTTCATTTATGCCATGCATCTGCTGTTCCCAACAAACGTCTTGATTCTTGATTTTGATTTGCAGTGCTCAAGGAGATCTGCTGCCTTTGCAGACTTCCACAGTTTTCCTCATCAGCCATTTGACTTCCTCTGGATTTATTTTATGGGTATAAGCAAAGGTTATTTTGCAGCTCTTTTAAGTGTGCTAACCATAAGTGTGGAAGAACACACTGAGAAGCAATAGAGAGGAGAATGAAAAACCTCTCTTTGAATTGTCAGGACTCCAATGGCTTTTTATACCAAAGCTCTGCTTGTCTGAGCGTACAGTCATGGTCCAGATCATGATGTGAGGAGAAGGCACATTTTCCATGTTGATCAGAAACAATGAACTTCTGCTGGATGGACAATATTTCTGAGTCCTTACCTGGTTGTTACAACATTTTTCCCAGCTTGAGAGAGGTTTTTATGAGTCTGTGAGTAATTTGATGCCCACCAGAATGATTTATGTTAGTGTTATTAATTGTAGCTACCCAAAAGCCAATTTAAGTGCTGAGATGATGTGAGATCCTTGATGAGATATTGGCAGGTTTGGAAAGCTGCAGGAGAAAAACTCTCTGCCCTCAGAAAAAAACCCAGTAGTATTAATCCTGATCTGCCTGAAGTCCCCTTATTACTGATTTCAAATGATCTGGTGTCCATGCAAGCTTTCCTTTAGGCCCATAGGACCTTCCTACAAACCTACATTTATTCTACAATTGGGTCTACAACCATTCATTAGTTATTATAGAGCTATAATAAATCCTCGGGTGTCCAGGAATAGACTTTGCAAGACAATAATTACTTGACAATTCCCAAGTAACGGCATTCAGGATTTCCTCTTTATGCTGGAAAATAAACTGTTTAATTAAAAAGAAGAGTGAAATGTAAATGATAGAGATGAAAAGACTCTTCAGTAGGTCAGACTGTAATTGGTTCCTTAGCTCAATGTGGTTCAATGAATTCTCGGGCACTCAGTGGCTCAATTATCTCTGAGTATCTAGGGCAGTTTTTGCAGCATTTCATAGCCAGTGTAGAGAAAAAGGTTAAAACAGAAATATCTAGAAATATCAGAAGCTGTTTAGCTTTCCTAGCCACAATCAGGGAGGGGGTATAAAGAAGAAGACGAACTCTGGAATTTTGGTGTATCTCTTGGAATGAAGATGTTTAGACATTTGCTTAATCTTATCAGGCCAGCCAGAACGTCTGTTGTGTCTGTTTGTGTTCCCTCACATGATTATAGAAAACAGCCAGAGCAGTGGAAATTCCAAGATGATCCTGCTAGGGCAGACACAGGCAGAGCTGGCTGTCAAAGCCCATCCTACATTTCCCCTCTGCCTGGTTTCTGGTTTTCACCTCCAAATTCAGGTGGGGTTTGAAGGTGATCCTCATTCTCTAGAAGCCTACAAAGGAAAAGATTTTGGCTTTCTCTGACTTCAGTGAGGAACCTGTGGAACCACTGTTGGGAGCATGACTTTGGTGCCCCTCTCACATCCAGGACCCTCTCACAAAATGTGGCAATTCTGTTTCCCTGAATTTTAAGTCCATCGAAGTATGAAAAGCAAAATGAGAAATCCTCAGATATTTCTAGATGTGTCAGTTCTTTTTTGCTGGACTGAAGATCTCTCAGCAGAGAGAAAATTCCATGCCTGCATGGAGTAGAGTTCCCCAGTCTGCAATGCCTCAACAGCTTTAATCAAGATCCTTTGTGCTGGAAGTTTGAGAGGTCGTAGTGTCAAAGGAAGAGACAAATTCATAGAGCGAAAAGATAATTTTTAGATCCCTTTACCTAGATAGAAGTATTTCAACAACTATTTGGACACACAGAGCAAATCTGAAGGACTTAAAACAAGTAAGGTCAGCTGCACAAAAAGGGCTGTGTGCCCTGCAAGCTGATGTTTAATTCCAGCTTTACCTGTCAGAAGTTTGCCCATGGCAGACTTGCATTGATCACCAGGGAGGGGCCTGTGTTCACAGCAGGGAATTAAAGCAGGCTGAGACCTTGGGAAAGCCTGCTGTGGGACAGGAAGAATAGCAGCATTTATTGCTTTGAGGGAACCTGGCAGGATGGGCAGCTCCCCCTCTATCTTGGCACTCCTGCTTCTGATCCAGGGACCCTGAAGAACTGAAGGGAAAAGAAAGACAGGAGAAGAAACAAAACCCCAAACCCTCTATTATTCAGACTTTTAAAAACCTCCATCAAAGGGTTGGTTTAGGTTTTGGACATGTCTCAATGTAGGTTGTCATTAGTGACTGGCTAGCTATATTTGAATAGAAGCAAGTGACAATCCAGAGGCTTTTCCCAGCCTTTTTTTTCACTCCGGTATGCAGGAAAAAAACGGTTCATTGCAGTCTAAAATACATCTGCAGATGGTGTGTGCTCTCCTTGGCTCCAGTTGGGGCTGAGAGTGAAACACTACAAAATGCCTATTGTTACCAGCACTTTCTGCCCTGCTATGGTAAGAAACTCTGTTTGGTCTCAGCAGATTTGGATCCCAGTTCCTGGCCCTAATGTTGCATGTGAACATTTTGGATGGCACACTGGCCTCTCTGAGGTTTGCCAGTTTCTGATTATAGGCTGGCTCTTGGGAACAAGAAACAGACCAGTTGTCATCCTGCCCCAAATGTGGGCTGCATCCCAGGACCCCTGAGGTCAGCAGATCAGCAGCAGTGGATGTTAGAGGGAGTATGAAACCACAACGACTCTGCTGAAGCCCTTGAAAGGTGAGTAAAGTTCATTGCCCTTCCACTTCCAGTAAGTCTGGAATTTGGATCTTGATCCACAGAGTCATTTAGGTCCCTGACTCCCAGTGGTTTCCTTGCCACGGTGCAGGTTAGGAGCCGAGTCCCTAAATAACCAGTGGCCGTGAGCCCAGTCTCTCAGTGTGTTCAGATGTATCTAACATTACATGTGTTATTGTTGTGTATTGACATTCCTGACTGAAATCTGGACTCCTCAAAATAGAGACAGGGACAAGGGCTGAGATTTAGGTGGCCAAGTATTGAAGTTTATGGTGTGGGTGCCACATCAGGGCTGTAGACAATGGAAGCAGTACAGAAAATACAGTTTCTGTAGAGTGGGACATCATGAAGTAGTCACCTAAAGCTGACCTTCTGAGAAAGTGTGTTTCTCTTCATCAGCTGCAAGGGAAGTTGGAGTTCTATGTTGTTGGTATCTAAATTTAGATAGGAGGTGTCCCGTTCAGAATGGAAAGCAATTCCTTCTCCAAAGAGGTCATGATATTGTATAATCAAGGCAGCTTGAACTGGGCTGTGAAAAGTAGAGGCAGTGAATTTTAGTTAAGGCCCAACCAGCAGAGCCAGGAGTTGGCACAAGCTCTGAGAGCTGAAGTTGTTAGTCGCTCCTGAAATCTTGGTCTGTCTGGATTTCTCTCTGATCCTCTTCCCCTCTCTCTTCTTGCTCTCTGGCTCAATTGTTTGATTACATGACGTGCAAACTCTTCTTTCTTGCAGCCTTTGCCCAAAACTCTAGCAAGACACTTTGTTTCTGGTTTCCAACATCTTTGGAGCAGATCAACAAGTTTTAGAAAACTAAATTGTCCATTGGTAGCAAATAGGAACATTTCACCTGATTTCAAAAAGTTTCTGGATCAGCTGATGCTGAAGCATTTTATCTTCTGTGAAGTACTTTAGTGAAGGATTGCAAAACATGAAAATGTTTGCTGAGTTTTGTTTTATGGACTATAGGATGCTTTCTGTTCATTTCTGACTTGTCTGGGGTAAACCCTAAACCATCAGTCTTTACATGTTCTGCTCAGATGATGTCAGAGCAGATGGTGAGAGAGTGTTTTCACTTCAGCCTCTCCATGTGGGCTCAGGCAGTCCAGTTCCACAGACCTTTATCCCAGCCTGGGCCTGTGGCCATCCCTGCAGTACACATGTTAGATACTAGCACATTTTCTTTTCTCACTTCAAATGTAGGGTGTGTTTCCATCCCTTAGATAAACTTTATAGTGTTTCTATTTCCCTTTCCCCATGGTACTAATTATTCCAGAAATAGATAGGCACTGGAAAGCTATGTTCTGGATCCGAACTATTTTTGCATTGCATTTGGCATTGTGACTGGATCCATTTTTGGGAATGTGATAATTCTGTGTTTACCTTTGTGCCAAGTTTTCTGTCTTTAAGTCTAATTTTTTTCACCAACAGGCATGGACTGATTTTTATTTTTTGTCATTTTAACTGCTTCTTCTTTGACTTTCGTTTTCATCGTCATCTTTCCACTTGTGCATCTTTCTCCTTCTCTTTTTTGTTATCTTCTGCTATGTCACTCATCCTGATCTCATAACAGGGACTAACAGCTGAACCTTCTGCAGTTAAACACAGCAACAGTGGGACACCGTGTTCAAAAGGGGAAAAAAGAAGACAAAGGCTACCTTTGAGCTTAGCCCTCCTGAAGAGGAGCTCAATCCCTGGGTGAGATGCTCACCTATTGATCAGACTGAGATTTCAGCACTCTGCAGTTATTCTGGAAGGATGTGAAACTTCCCAGGAGGAATTTGATACAGAAAATGTTGGTGTCCTTTTGGGAAGAGGACATCTACCCAGATGAGTATGGGATGGGGTTGGCTAATGCCTGTGGAGATGATGGCATAGAAGTTTCTCTCTTATTGTTTGTTTCAGGGAAGATATGTCTGTGGTTAGAACCAAACACCAGACAAGACAAGACACAACCAAAATGAGTGGCCAGTGGCCAGAATGGGCTGGAAATGGGGTTATCATAAAGGGGCAACACAGAGTGCCATCAGTGTCCTGGACTGCAGGGATTTACTGTCCCTTCCCTGCAGAGCACACAGCCATCACCAGAGCACCACACTGCCTGCACTGCTCACCTGGATTCAGCCTAACAGTTCTGCAGATTTATTTTGAAATTGTTTTGGCATTTTGCAAAGTTTGAAATGCAAAATTTGGCTTTTCTCAGTGTTTCAAGCAAACTGGGAAAAAAAGTGTTCCAAGAAAGATGTGACATGATCCATGGGGAGGGGAGCTGGGTCTCCTCAGTATTGTTGTAATGAAGGGATATCAGGGAGAAAAGAGCACCTGCCTGAGGCAGGGAGAGTGACCCCTCTGAACAGTTAACACCATCACAAATACACAACCTGCAGTCTTTGGAATAGGCCAGGCTGCTCCAGATTTTCCTACTGAGATGTTTTCCTTCTCTAGAACATAAAACAAAAAAGGAAGGCAACCCTTTGCCTTGTTCCCAAATGATCTACTAAAGTTCAGGAAATTGGATCAAGAGGTGAACAATGCTGAGCTGTGTCTGCCACTGTTTTGGCACTATAAATGACCTGGAACCATGGCCTGCAAGTGTTTGGTGTGGGGCAGGTAATCCCACAGGACTGTAGGGAAATTACACTAATAGGAGTGAAAAAGGAATGGTTTGCTTCCTCAGGATGGTGGTCCAGGGATTTCTGGTGTATCTTGCCACCTATGAGCCGATACTGACTTTTAAGTTTACTTCCCATGGAAAGGTAACTTCGTCTCCAAGAAATTTCCAGTATGAACTTGGGGCATCTCCTGACAAGGGAGACAGGGTCTTGCCCATGATTTGCAAAGCTCTTTCAGATCCTTGAGATGCAATTATTATTTCAACACTATTGTGAAATCTTGAGGGTCATGACTGAAGAAATATTTGGCTGAATGGAAATAAGGATGAGATATTTCAGCAGATGACAGGACTATCCAGCATTATAATAATAACATTTTAAAGACTAGATAAACAAAAGCTACAGGAAAGACATAAACTCATATGTTTCAGGGCATAACTATTGTGTGTCAAGAAGTAGTTCTCCTTTTAGGCTATTTATTACATTTATTCTATAACTGGTGGCTGCAACTGGAGCTGGACACCATCAGAATCATTAACCCATGGCAGAGGCACCTCTGATTGTTTGTTAATTCCATGTTTTGCAATTAATTCATTGGGATAAACAAGCTTTTGTTTTCCTCTTGCAAATTTGACCACCTCCCCACTCCTTGTATTCCCATACTTTATATTCTTCTTGGCACTAATTGCATGCTTTCAGTCAGCATGTTTTAGCTTTCCAAGACCATAAGCCATGACTTGGGGGCACAGTCACATTTACATCCCTTTGCAGATGGTCTGTTTCTAGCACTGTCAGTCCTTGGGCTTTATTTTTTTGCTGTCTTTATGCTGAGGGACAGACACTGTTCAGTGGGTCTTTGTGATTCTAATCTTTTTCATACAGTTTGAGGAGCAATGAGCTTGAAAAACAAGATCCTTTTTTCCTGGGAGAGAAGGCACCTGAATTTAGGCCTGTCTTTACCACCCACTAAGGATGTGTGTGACAGTTTAGAG
The DNA here is from genome assembly GCA_032173965.1 of Sitta carolinensis. NCBI lineage: Eukaryota > Metazoa > Chordata > Aves > Passeriformes > Sittidae > Sitta > Sitta carolinensis. Next base: position 53,136,098 of record CM063285.1, on the reverse strand, counting down.
AGGGCTGAGAGCAGTGTGTTAGTGATTGCTGTAATGCCCTTTGTTGTTTCCATATAGCTCCCATTTCTGTGGGCACCATCTGTTTGTTGGGAACTTTTTTTTGCCTCGTCATTCCAGGCTTCAGGAAATGCCATCTTGCCAGGTGGCACCTCTATTTGCTGCTGATACAGCAGCTTCAGAAGCAGGTGCAGCTTGTGGGATAATGCAGCTTTGTGCCAGCCCATTACAAGCCATGGCCCATTCAGGGACTTGGATGGGGTTATTGCTTTAGCACAGCTCCATTTGAGATGTGGGCATTGCTTCTGAAGTGCCCCTGGCAGCTGACTTCTCACTTTGATTTATGCTAACCTTAGAGCTGCTGGTAATTACATGCATGTTCTTGTATTCAGGAAGTTTTTGCAGTCACCAAGGAGCAGGGACTTCTTCATGCAACACCAGGAGAATGAATTGTTCATTTTGATGGGCACCTCAGACACTTTGGGGCACATGAAAAGGTCTGCCTGTGTGTTCCTTCTTGTCATGGAGGAAGGGCTGGTGGAAGAAGAATTGATGATAACACTGCAGCTCTGATCTCTCAGAGTTTCAGTACTAATTTGCTGGTATTTCATCAGCCAAAATACTGTGTGCAGAACAATGGGTTTGTGTAGTGTGATTCTGTGGCTCATTAGCCCAGTTGGATGACTAGCTGGGATTTTTATCTTCTTGACATCCCTTACAAATAGTGCAAGGGAAAGAGTGGCCAATTCACATTTTTCCATGGTACTTTATTTACCCGAACTGAATCCAAAGGGTCACATCAGAGAAACAGTCAAAAACTCTTTCATACTGGTGCCTCCTTTGTGAGTGCCCTGAAGATATCATTTAGATGGTGTTTTACACAGGAAGACTTGTTCTGATCTGGGCAGTGACCACCAACATTTCTCTCTTAAGCTACCAGGCATTTCATATTTTTGATAACATTTCTTCAAGTAGACTCTCATTGGCTTCATTTTTATGCACTGCTGAAAAAGACCAGAAGCAGTCAGATGACTGAAAGAGAGGAAGAGGAAGAGGAAGAGGAAGAGGAAGAGGAAGAGGAAGAGGAAGAGGAAGGGTTTTTCTGGCCTTAGCAGCACAGGGAAGCTTGGAAAGCTCTGGATTAGGTCCTTTATGAATTTTCATTTCTCTGCAGTGTTTAGGTACACATGAATTCACAGAATGTATATAAAACGGGCTGTAAGCAGAGTTGGTAATGCCACTAATAAAGGTCCAATAAAGATTTTAACCTCTGTGAAAAGAAGATTCACTGTGAAAAGAGGTGTTCATTCCCTCTGTCCATCTGTGTTCATTTTTGAAAGCACTTGACTAATTGCAAACCAGTCTTGAGAGAAGAAGGGAGAACTCCAATACAATAAAAGTTCTGCAAGTTCTTTGAAACTTCATGGCTGAGTAGAGAATTGAGATGCACATGAGTGTTCTCAAAATGGTGAGAAGAGGCCAAATTTTGTCATGCCCTGTCCACAGGCAGGTGGCTTTGGACAACCTTGGTGTGTTTTGCTGATTGTCCAGGGGGGCATGTCAGAGGGCATGGGGGGAACGAGGGGAATTGCAGGGGGGTTGAGTTACCAGCCCAGCCTGCGTGTTGAAGTGAAACCACATTTCCTCAGTCTCACTGTTCATGAAACAAACTTCCTGAACGTGGGCAAAAGAATGTATTTTTCCCTTGTCTTGTGCACGAAAACTCCTGAAATGTTTTGTCTCAAATTGGCTCGAAACTTTTAGTGTGCAGCAGATATTCAGAGCATAACATTTCAGCCCACACAGTTAAATCTGGCAAAATAGGAAGTGATTGAAAGTAGGGTCTGTCCAGGATCACTTAGGAGGGGACTGAGCTGAATGGGACAGGCTCTGTTACTTGTTTCACCCATGCCTGTCTACTTCTGCAAAATGTCACTGAATTTCTGGCTCTTATGGCCATCCTCCACTCCAGACAGACAGGTCCGAGTTTAAGTAATAGAAGCTGTTTACCAAAGCAAAAGCTGTACTGGGGCCCTTCAGAAACCCAGATGTATTGCCTGTGGTGTTTCACTGACAGCAGAAGGCAAACCTGGAGTCAGGATATTGTTTTGGTTGAACTCTGAGTGTGTAAAAGCAAATGTGCCAGAAACACCAGAGAAGGAGAGAGGAGATAGTCACATAAAGCCCCAAGCTGCCAGAATCAGCTGTGCACATAACCCCAACCGACCACAAAGAGGATTTTTTGGGTGTAGATGTGACCAGAAGAAGAGACCAAGAAAACAGGGAGAGGTTCTTTTTTACTATTTGATTCCCATTATGCCCAGAGAAAAATAAGAACATGACCTTACTCTGCTGATAAACAGGACTGAGTCAAAAACACTCAACTTCAAAAATTCTCCATTTCATTGCCTTCTTTTATAATGGAAATTGTTTCCATGATCAGAACTATCAGCTCTCTACTGTGGCAGTAGAGATATTGCATAAATATTGCAGTGCAAATTGCAAATTGCAAATTGCTCTGCATTTACATACACATGAAATACATACGTATGTCAAATAAAGCCACTTTGGACTAAGCATCACATCACAGATTTTTGAAAGAATTCTACTTCAATTTTAGTTTATTCCCATTTTTCATGTTGGGTGAGATACCTGTGATCAAAAGTAGATGCATGGACATAGATACTTTCATCTAAGCCAGACTCTGGGGCTGAGGTTTTTTTTTTTAATTTATTTTTTTTTTTTTTTTTTTTTGTTTTGGTTTGGTTTGGGTTTTTTTGTTTGTTTGTTTTGTGTGGTTTTTTGTTTGTTTGTTTGTTTTGTTTTGTTGTTTTATAATATCCAGGGTATAAATCTACTTATCTTAATTTTAAGATAAGAGCTTTAGAGTAGGTCAGACAAGTGTCTCCTTAAACATTGTTTATTGATGAAGGTTCATTTATTGATGAACGTAAGGGTGGTCAGCTCTACCTTGTAGGCATCTGAATTAGGTAAAATTAATTCCTTACCTACTGATCACCAGGTACATGGCACATAACTCCTGTGCTGGAGTGGGTGGTCTGATCTTTCAGGCCCTGAGCTGAATGACAGGGCTGTTTGCAAGTGGTTTCCATGAGCTTCCTGTAGTTTTCCTTGCAGCCAAATGTTAACTTTTTATGTCTTAGCTGATGGTGGGACACTCCAGCCATGACCATGTGCTTGTCTTTCTGCAGGAGATGTGTGTGATGTGTCTCACTTCTGCATTTTAGCAATCCAGATGCTGACCCTGGGCACTGCTTTTCTCTCTGTGGGACGGCTGGTGCCACTGGGTTTGGAGTGTTGTCCCTTAACCCAGCACTAGCAGGCTTGCAAAGGAAGGAGAGTGATGTGGTGGTTGAAGTACCCCCACGGCGTGGCAGGAGATCTGAGCTTGACTCTTCACTCTGCCACAGAAAAATATCACTGTTGTTCTTGGGTGTGTATCTTACACTCTCTGCTCCACCACAGTACCCCCATCTGTAAAAATGTGAAAGATTTTTACCTACCTGGCTGAAAACTAAGGACCTCATAACTGGAATTTGAGGAACCTAGAGGGAAATTCTGGTCTGGATTTGCTCATGACAAAAAACATCTACTAACATATTTTCAGCCAGTGCCTGGCAGACCAGCAATGTTCAGATTTCTGTTTAAATAAGCTCTTTCATCAGATGAAAGAACATACCAGGAACTGGGCAGCAATATTCTCTGCAGAGTGGCCCCTGGAAGGGGAACGCAGACCAGGGAGTTAATGGCTTCCAGGTAAGGAGAAGGTGCAGAACTGCAATGAGATGGAGCTGGTAACAGGGGGCTGACTGAGCTGGGGAGATCCTCACTCCTGAGCAATCCGTTTCCAGCTGCTGGTCACATCTGCAGGGGAGGACAAGGTGAATGCAGCCACTGCTCTTTATTCTGCTGGCAAACACTGAACAATAACCAGTGCCATAAAGCCTTTGACTTTAACTGGCATGAATCAAAGGCTTTGGTCAGGTTGGCCTTGGAATTGTTGAGGATGAAATTGATTCCTTTTAGCCTTTGAGAGGGTCCAATTTAAGCTGTTTAGCTGAGCAGTGTGGAAAATACAGCAGTTTAGCTATTATGTGGTCAAACTGGAGAGCAGACGCCATTTACCGATATTGCTGGATCCACAACCTCACATCCTTTTGGAAACACCGTTCTTGCTACACTTCCTATGGCTGTTGTTGTGGCCACCAGCGATGAAAATCCAGCCTGTTTTATCCATCATGTTTCTTGGTTTCCATATTTCTTATATGTCTTAGGTACCCCTCAGAACATTTGATGCACATGTTCATTGCAGGGTTTCCACTCCAAGCAGGAATGTGTGAGTTTTGAGACAGCAGGGCAGGAAATGCTTTTGGAAGGTGTCAATGGTCTTATAGTTTGTAAAGATAAATGTGGCCACAAAAGCTGTCATGAAAAAAAAAACAAACAACACATTTCTGAGAGATTGATTGCTTGTGCTTTTAACCCCAGAGCTTTTTAGCCTGGATACAGTAGCGACTTGTTTTACTGCAGATGTGTAAAGATTTTATGAATATATACGATAACCTGTTTTCTGCACTGGACAGTCTCTTTGCCCATCCTACCTGAGGGATGATTTCTTCCAGCAATGCTGGAAATGACTGATTTGTGAAACCAGGACAGTCTGAAAACAGAGGCCCATTTTTTTCCTCAGACGCATTTTACATCAATTCTCAGCTGCTATAAAATTATAGAGAGTATGAATTTTTGAGCTTTATACTGGCTGAGAATCTGACCTAAATTTTGGACAATGGATTATATAGGTAAAGGAAAATGTTAATTTGGACTGCTTTCTGGGAAGAAAAGAACATTTCTCTCTTTACAGCTTCCCTTGGGACCTGTGGAGATACATGGAGGAGCAATGAGATAAAACTGAGAAAGGAAAATTTGGGGCCACTGCTAGTAAAGTGCAGTGTTAATCTTTCCCCATGAGGGCATGACGATGATTTCTCAGCAACATGCAGAGGGAAAAGAAAAGAGATGGAAAATAGAAAAGACATCTTGGTTCAATGGGAACTGGTTGCACTTGGGTATAAAATGAAGAACAGGAGAAAACAAGTAAAACATGAGTCCTCTTCCAGAAGAAAATAACCATGTGATGTGATTCTGAGGCTGGACTGCCAGCACTAATTGCTGCCTCAAAGGCATAAAACCCCTGCTTTGAACAACTGCCCTCCTTGACAGGATGAGGACTTCTGTCTTACCAAAATGAGCAGGTTGGTGCCTTGGCAAGGAATTTTATGCCAGGACTGGACAGAGTGGAGAAGAAGCATAACCCTATCCTGGCAGACAAATGAGCTTGGGTGATGTTAGAGACAGTTTCCATCCCTGATTTCTCCATTTTACTCCAGAGTGGTTAAACCTCAAAGCAGTCAGTATTTATCCAAACACTTCTATTCTGAAAAACCAGGCTTCTGGCAAGTTTTCCTGCTCTCCCTTGTGCTGATGGCTGGAAGTGCTGTGAGGGCACCATTGCGTGTAATTCTCCTTACTCCCACTTCTGGCACAACTCTTGGAAGTGCACAACCATGCAAAGAAATAAAAATAAAAGGCCTTGTGGCTAGGTACATCAGGTAAAGTCAGTCTGAGAGTCTACAGGAGGATCTACTTGAAGCTTTTTATCCTTGACATTGAAGCCAGACCCTGTCCCTGGTATGGATGTTGCTGTGCAGTGCCCAAGCCTTACTCCTGGGGCAGACCATGCCTCTGGCTACATATGGGTGGCACGAGGGACATTGCCTTCTCTATGCCTTCTGCCCCTACTGATGGAGGTGGGCTTTCCTCCATAGCCCAATACACAAAAAACAAAAAGTCACAAGAAACACAAATTAATGTAGGATTTTTCAAAACAGTCACCTAATTTCCTGAATATATATATATATGAGATTTTCTATTTAGACTGCTGGAGAATCTGGGGAAAAAAACATGTTTGACTATAGTTTAATATGGATGGGAATAAAATTAGCAGTCTTGCTGCAATAAAAGCTTGACTAAAATCATCAACATAATCAAGTACTCCCAACACTCAAGTCTGTCTTTATTTATTACAGGGCTGGGAGACATCAACTTAATCTCTGGCTCTGCCAAAGCAGGTCTCCACTAGAGATTGATACTGCTACACTTCACAGTGCTTTGAATGAGCTGGGTGTGCTCATACCAGTGTCATCTTCAACCTGGCAAAGGCAACCTGTCTGTCCCAATCACAACAGCTCTTTCTTCCAAGAATGGAGGTTTGGTGCCATGGGGAATTGTCTCCTCCTGCCCAGAAATGATGACTGTGTGAACAGCAGTCGCTCATCCATGGCCAAGGACGTGCTGTACCTAAATCTGGTTATGTGTCAACTGTATTAGAAGAGTTTTCACTTTATGAAATGGTTTCTTTTATCAAAATGTAGTTTAGGTGATGTTTAAAACAACCAAGCTTCCATCTTGGTTGGGACCTTTGATCTCAGTGGAGCACCATGACAGTGACATGGTGCTCTGAGGGATGAAGCTGCAAACAATGGCCACATTGGTTGGGCAGCCAAGGAATGGCTGTCAGGGATGATGTGCCATGAAAAAGGAGCAGGGATAGCCTAAAAATGTGTATTTGTTTGGACAAAAAACCCCTATGGAGGGAAAAATGGGTATTATTGATAAAACATTTGGTGGGGACAAAGAGCTGGGTTAAATACCATTGCTGGCACAGGCTTTGGGTGTGTGCCCAAGAACAAGTCATGGGATCTCCTGCCCTGGTTCTCAGCCCATCAAATGGAGATGTGGCAGAGGATAATAACAGCCCCTTTCCTTTATCCTGGTTTTATATGTCAAACCAGCAATCCTGGGGGAAGGGGCTGCATCAAGCACAATAGATTCTTGTTCCCTTTTCATCATGGCTGTGCAGCAGACACAGGTTGTGCTATCCCAAGGCCTCTTTCAAGTTGTTTTGTTGAGACCAGTATTTAATTCTAGGCTTTAGAAACAGAAAATGAAAAGACACAACTGTTTAAAAGGTCAAATTGTCCACCTGTTCCAGGCAGGCTGGGTTTGTGGTGTGCAGTGTATGGCCGTGACGATTTTGCCTGAGGTCTGAGACGTGAGTTCAATGGCAATTTGCAGAGCAAAGCAGTAGCTTGATTGGCAAATTTCTAAAAGTTTGAGCTCAGCAAAACCTAATCTTCCTTCTGTGACAGCATTTAATTTTAAGGTTAGGTAATTTTTGTCCAGGACTTACTTTCATGAGAAATTCTCTCCCAATTTGGAAGATGACTTACAATTTGTGACATAAGGAAAATTGAGAGGATGAATTCTGATTCTTGATTTTGTAATTAATTTTGGTTTTGTGTAATAGGACCACTAAGGTAGAGACAAAAATTGAGTTCACTCTCCTCCACCATACCTTTTTCAACAGGAAAAATATTTTCTTTAGACCTCAAATGGAAGCAACTCCCACAGTGAGAAAGAGCATTGTCTTTAAATTTTGAAGGGGAAAATCCCAAAGAGGGGGTTTTTATTATTTTTTTTTCTTTTTCCTTAAAGGATGTTACATTTTTGAAATAAAGAGACATAAAAAAAATTAACAGTTTGTTGCAATACTTTTTTTTCCCTGCATTTGTGGGTTGGTCTATTGCATAGGTTACAGAATCATAAAGAGCATGAGCCGTTATAAACTACCTCTGTGGAATGACTGTTCTAAACATTTGGAAGAAAACCCATGAAAATTTAAAAAGTTCACTAACACTTATTTTAGAAATATTGATAATTGGCAAGACAAGTGTTACCCTCTGTTCACAACCTGAAGTAACCTTCCTGAAAACTTGTAAGAGGATAAAAAGATCGTATAGAAGAAGAAGAAGAGTGACACAAATAAAAAAATTTGAGAAAACTCCAGAAAACCTTATTTCCAGTTAATCAACATCAATGCACAAAGTCTAAAAAAGCCCTGCATATGGCTGATAAATTTCAATGTTATTTTGTTTCCATTTTGAAATATTATGGAGTTGTGCTAAGCAGAATTCCTGAGGCTGAAGGAAAACTCAGGTACTCCAAACAAATACCATTTGAAGTGAATGTTTTTTGGCAAGGTGTTTTGCAGTATGCATTGAAAAATTCCATCCAAGATATTTTGATACCTTGTTTTAGGAAAAGAAAATGCTGAGGATTCAAAGTAAAATAAGACTGCGGGGGAAAGAAAATGAATCTGTTTTCTTGGAACTTCTCTCAGAATGTTACAAATCCTGCAGAAATTTATGGGTAGCCAGAAGCATCAACTGAAGCCCTCTCCATTCACCAGCCTGTTACCAAAAGTAAGCATGAGAGAACATTTCCATTTCGGGGAATATGTATGATGATTTTATGATTGAGAGAGGTCAAGCTCAGACTAGCTCCTCAGGAATGCTGCTCTCCAATCTTCCCCAAAAATCCTCAGCATCCGGCAGCATGTCATGTTTTGTAATATCTACTCATTAATCACCACCTTACACTATTAATTAATCCTGGCAGCACCTTTGTCAGATGGGGAAAGTTAAGGCAAGATGAAGTTAAATTCCAAATCACAAATAGATTCCTAGCTGGCTGTCAAGAAAACAACACAGAAATCACAGGCATTTCTAAACAATAGGTGAAGCTGGAATTCTAGAGGTATTTAGACACTAAATACCAGTAAAACCAGGAGATGGTGAGGAAATGTTTCTATTTCTGCTGGAGTCAGCATTTTGAGAATTTTCTCTCTTCTGTACCACAGAAAAGATTTATGTGTTTGTGGCATATATTACAGAGCTGTAGGAAACACTGAAGCCCATTCAACACTTGGAATGAGCACACTGAAAGTTGTCACACATTATCTGGGATTAGAGCTGAGTACTTCTAGCCAGACCCACCACTACTGAAAGTTAATTGGTGAAACTTGATTTTATAGGCTGGCAAGATGTCAGTGTACCTCAGCTGGAGGTCAGGAGTCCCATCCTGCTCCCTGGCTAGCAGAGGCAGGATGGGAAGATTTCAAGGCTGCTTCCATGCTTCATTTTGGGTGACAAGCTGTGATGGATCTTTAGAGTCGGGGGGACAAAAAATGAGAAAAGCCACATTATTTCTTCCAATTCCCTGATTTAGAGGAGTTTATGAGAAGAGCTGTAGAAGACCTGGATGATCAAAAGGACTGGCATGGCCAGGAGAATCTCCTCCCCTCCTCCAGATTTGGGCTGGATGCAAGGTTTGGCTGTGGACACACAAGAGGTACACAGTTATGTCTGCATGCTTGTCAGATGTTTTAAATTTTATTTTGAAAAGAACCTCAAAGTAGTACAAATTAATAGTTCCCAAAGATACATATTTTTCTCCACTGGCTGAGACAAACTAAAGACTGACTTGAGCTCAATGGGATGAAACCCAGCCCAGCTGCTTCCTCAGGTTCTGCTTCAGGGGCTTGTTCCTCTGTGAGGTATTGACCTTCAATCAGCTCTGATGGTCCAGCCTTAGTGTAACTTTGCCTGAATCACCAGAAAAAGCAGAAATCCAAGGTTTATTTCCCAACTGTAGACAACTGCCTCCTCACCTTGTCTGCAAACGAAGCCACAGGTCATAAGGCTCCTCCCTGAGATCTTGTGAGCCTACCAGGTGGTGGGGCTGCCATCAGCACTTGCCACCCGGTGCCTGCAGGGATGGCATTGAACATGACGGGGATGCAGATGCAGCAGAGGCACTCCTTGCCCAGGTACCAGGTCCACACAAATCCTCCCATTTCTGTGTCACACCAGGACCAGGAAAAGGCCTTGAAAAATGAAGCTGCCAGCATGAAAGCAGCAGCAGGGGAAGGCTCACGAGGACCTTTCTGGAAAGCTGAAAACAGGAAATGTTTAATCACGCTCTGAGGGAAAAAAAATACTTAAAAAAAAAAAAAGAAAAAAAAAAGAAAAGGAGAAAATCGGTCTCTTTCTGAGCAGCCAGGATGTTTGTGAAATCCCTGCTCCGTTTATTATGATGCTGAGTTTCAGCTGGCTGTTTTATTAAAGGCAGCTGGGACACATTACTTGCGCATTAACACTGAGCCAGCTTTCATTTTAAAACTTACCCGTTGCTGGGAGCTTTCCTTAATGCGTTCCTGCTGCTGCCAGCTCCATAATCCACACCAGCAGCCGCAGGGGAAGATCACCTCGCCTCACCATACTTCTTATTTCTGGAGAAAGGCCTAATAAAAATCAGCCTGGCCGCTCAGGAGCGGGACTGTCCCTCTCCGAGGTGCAGCAGAGTTTGCTGCAGCGAGAGGTCGGTGCTGCATCTGCCAAGAGGCCATCTGCTTGTGGAGCAAAGCCCTTAACCCTCAGGGGCAGCTCTCTCTTAATTGCTTCCCAGGGACGTATTAGAGCTTTTTGCAATGTAAACTGTGTTTCAGTACATCACAAATCACTGAGTGATGGCTCCCATGGATGGGTGGAGGCTGGCAAGCCTGCCTGGGAGGGCGAGGGGGAAAGAGCTTCAGAGGTTTGTCTGTGCAGCGTGGCAAGAGGGTGCTGGGGTTTGGCAACCACAGTCTCTGTCCTCCTGCACATTGCCCAAGCATACAGGGCCAAAATGTTCTTCTCAGGGATCTGAGAAGTTACTGAAGTCCCTCGCCCTCAAATTGTTCTGTTTAAAGAAATACTCATGTGCAAAAGGAGAGAGGAACTGTCTCTCTCTTGTGCCACCAGCCCTGTAGCTTGGGGCATCAGAAGCTGCCTGGGCCCTGCCTGCCATCATGGTCCTGGTCCTGAGCATGGCTCTGAATGCCCTCCGGGGACCCAAGTGTACAATGCTATTGTGAATTTGGGTCACAGTTTTGGGAAGGGGTCAGAGCAGTGATGTTCCTATGCCCACACCCCTTCTTAGCTTGCTGTCAGAACAAGAGTGGTGCCATCACACAGCTTGTTGGGTAGTGCACACCTGTGGTTTTTAGCAGGTTTGTTCCCTAACTGGTTTGGAACTCACAAGCTGACTTCAACTAAACAAACTGAAAGGCAGAAATTTCCAAAGTATTGAGTCCTTAAAGTGTGAAGAGCTGTGAGCTGGGGAAAAGCAGTTCTGTTAATGCCCTTGCTGATAGGCTGCACTGGGACCTCAGGCTTCATTAGACACTTGAGAACCTACACAAGCATGCTCCTTAGGTGGTTTAAGTGCAGAGGACAGTTTTATTCCTTATACCTTATTAGTGTTCACCCTTCTCCTATGTCTAGAAAGAACCATTTCTCTTTCTTGTAGCCTATGGAACAAACTGCCCTGAGGATGCATTTCTTCCTGACATATCTTAACTGAATCTTAGTTGATACCATTTCATTTCTCAGCAATTCTAGATGCTTCCTCATGCCATAAAAAAAATATCAGAATGCTTTTCCCCCACCTCAAATCTCTGGGTCCTAAGTTGCAAAATCACACAACAGATACCTCAGATTAGTAACATCCATACAGGAAAAGAAAGGGTTTCATCCTGTAAAGGCCTTTGTTTTGTCTTATTCTCATGCATTTGCACTTCTGGAGAGGATAAGCATCTCTACCATTCATTATTATGTGCTATATTATTTTATGCTTTGTCTCCACAAAAAAAGGCTTTATGTTTACTGCAGCAACACTCTACAGAGAGGCTAGATGCCTGGAAAAGTCAGAGGTACAAATCAGAGCCCTCCACAAGTTCTTCTTGGAAGGGAAAAGCACTGAACTACTGTAAAATGTTTATTAGGCTCATTAAATATTAGACTTAGTAGTGTAGAGCTGTAAGCCAAAATGTGGTTGATATGCATACAGACTCAGAAGATGTTTGTGCATGTGTAGCTGTCTAATATTTCCAAAAACTTTCTTCACCAGGTCAAAAAATCGTGGATGGAGAATCCTTATGAACAATTTTGGTTTCACTGGATTAGCGGGACTCAAAGGGAAACTAGCTCTGTGGAAAATTTTTGAGGGTCCCCAAAGGCTTTGGCATGGAGCAAGATGGAAGAGGGAGGCATGCTCCCAGTCTGCCCAGGGAGGCAGCTAAGGATGTGTGTGTTCCCTCTCAGATGCCACTGGGGAGCTGACCTGAGCTTTAATGAAATGTCTCACCAGCTCTGGGAAATGCAGAGAGGTGAAGAAACCACCCTGTAGAGTTTATTTTTGAGTAAAATTTCCCTCTGCTTTGCTCAACCAAAGGAGTGGGTCGTGCTATGAACATCAGCTTTCATACAGAGGACTCTATTTTTCAATACTCCTTCAATTCCACTGCCTTGAAAATACCTTGTCTTCCTCAGCTTCTCCATTACAGTGTCATAATATTCATTTGAATAAATGTGAACTTCTGTTTTATACCATGTCCCCCGTGTTAGCAGGGAATTAATTACTGGAGTTCAGTATAGGAAGGAGCTCTGCACTTCATTCATTGCAGTTTGCTGTAATGAGTTCAAGAGCAATTGTGTCATGCCCTGGGCTCGAGTAAATCTACATAACTGCAGTAGACCAGGTGATGATCTGCCCTATTATTTTTCTAACAGTGCTGCAATTTGCCTGGGACACTTGGTTTAACATTTACGTCCTGAGTCTTGCAAAAAGTGCCAGGGGAAATTTATAACCACGAGTTAATTAACCATGAATCAGTTAATATTTGGGCATGTGAAGTGCTATATACATGCAAGGGATTAAGCTGTCAGAGGGAACTTTGGTTTTAAATCTCTTAGGAAAGTTGTCAGTTCTGGCAGCCTGCTGGTCTCCAAGTTAATGCGTGTCAGGGAGTCTGCAGGAGCATTGATTCAGGGACAAAGTTCCTCTTGCTATTTTTTACATTTTCTGGGTTTACTCTATGGGACTCCCATCCAACAAAAATCTCCCCTCTAACCTTGGGAACCTACCCAAGGCTTTACTTAGGGGAGCAACTGGCTCACAATGGCTGGGTGAGATTCATACTCTTGTGCTGTAGAGATCACAGTGTGTTCTGTCAGCTCTGGAAGACAAACACACCTGTAAGGTCTGCACAGCCCCCGGAGTCTGCAGGGATCTTGGAAGAAACTGAGAGATGAACTCTATGTAGCAGCTGGGATTCAGCCATGAATTTAAGGACCCATCTGCTCTTGCTCCCCTTTCTGGCCAGTTTTGCTGGAAGATTTTTACTCTAATCAATCCCACATTTCATTTTTATCCTGAGCAGTGCTGTAAGCAGTTAGTGCAGTGACCCTCTGACACTGCCCCTGTCCCTGCTGGCATGCTTTGCCCTGGCCCAGAGATGCTCCATAAATGCTGACAGAGGTGAGTATCTGCACATCAAAGCCAGTTCTTTGCACCCCCTTGCTGCTGGGATCTTTATGCTTCCACATGGGCTTTAAAACAGCTGCTGAAGCAATTGGGCAGCTGGGTTCATGGAGAGGGACAGAGATGTTAGGTTTGCGTCTGGCTGGCAAACCTTACTTATATTTGGGCAGCACTAGCTATTAGGATAGTATTAGTATGCCTTATCATCAGGGCAAAGAAGATAAAGGCTAGGAATAAAGTAAGAGGGTTCTTTTAAATCTTGTCCCTGGTGATAAAGTCTGGCTTAGTGTTGCTATTTGCAGAGCTCTGACTGTGGTCAATGAGCAGAAGAGGCATATCAGAACTGGTAATCAATAACCAGCATCACAGAATTATTTGGGTTGGAAGGAACCTTCAAGATCCTCTAATTCCAGCCCCCTGCCATGGGCAGGGACACCTTCCACTAGACCAGGCTGCTCAGAGCCCCATCCAGCCTGGCCTTGAGTCTTTGCAGGTTCGGGGCATCCCCAGCACCGCGGGTAAGTGCACAGAGCGAACTTCAGCAGCCACGGGAGTCTCCTGCTCCCAGGGAGAGCCTGCCCCGTGGAACCCACCGGAGCAGCCGCTGCTGCTGCCAGCCCTTTCAGCTCCTGGCCGGGGCAGGTCAGGGCGCTGGCCCAGAGGCTGCAGGAGCCCTGCTGGGGCCAGGAAGGGATTAGGGGCTGTGGGAGCAGCGCTGGTGGCCGTGCCCATGCTGGGGCCGGGGAGGCCCCTGGCACTGCAGGACCCCAGCACACAGCGGCCCCAGGCTTTGGCAGGCTCGGCTGAGCTTTAGGATGTTGACGTGGCTGCCCCGAGCTCCCCGAGGTGGCAACAACTGCGTTTCACTCAGCTTCAAAGAGCCACGTTTGATGTAACAAACTCGGTTTTTTTCTGCCTACTTGAACCTGATGAACATCCTGTATGAGCAGCAGCTGCTGACAAATAGTGACAGTTTGCATGAAGAAAATGAGCATGAATGGAGCGTTAATAAAGCTCTGCTAGACCCATTTAAAGCAGGCACTTTCCCAGAGCTGAGAGATGACTAAGTCACTGGAGTTGTGTAACCAAAGGAAGGGAGAGACCTGAACTTCCCTGTCTGTGATAACCCTCTCTAAAATACTTGGAGAAATAAAGTCTGCATAATGATGTGCCATTATTCAGGGGCTCTTGCTATCAGTTTTCTCTGCTCTGCAGGTCAAATTCAAAAGCCTTATAACATTTTTATAGGCAGAGAAGCAGAATAAAAATAAGAAGGGTATTTTTTGCTAGCGGATGGTTTTACAGTTATGTATAGGTAGGCAAATGCCTTGGGTAATGTTGTGACACCCACCATGTCCATTCACCAGTACAACTATTAACCATATTTCCTGTGTTACTCAGTCTTTTGGGACCCAGCCAGGCTGGTTTTACCACAGGGAATAACAATTTATGTTTCCTCCCAGGCTAAAGAGTAGATTTATCCCGGTTCTCCTCCAAGTGACTACATGAAGCATTAACATCTCAGAGCCTACTTCATTCTCGGAGAATGACCAAGTGTTATTTATAATGCAGCCATTTTAACAGAAACTGCAGAGTTTTGGCTGTTGGAGGCTCATTTCCCAGTACTTCTACTGTCTGAAAGCTTGAGCAATGCAAAAAATCCACGACTTATAAAACATAAGGCCAGAAGTTGTGCTGTTTCTCTGCATGACTATTACCACTGACATCTGGGGACTGCTCCCAGGGCAAGAGGCTGGAAAGGCCCAGCTCTTGACATGGCAGTTGTGAATGAAACACAGAGGTGGCAACTTCCTGCATCTCCTCCAGCTGCTCTCCACTGTCTGCAAATCCAGACAGAAAGCCTTGTGGGGAGAACAGGCTGTCTTTTACTTTATTTTTCAAAACATTTGCTCCAGCACCTCCCAGACCATCTTATCCTGCACTAGATGGGAATGGATGAGCTGAGCTCTTGACATTGTGAAAAAAATCCAGTGTGAATGTTTTCATGCAAGCATTAACAACAGCAAACAGTGAGGGAGGTGGATAGGTATCCAATAGATTTTCCCACAAACAAAACAGTTATTAATAATTCTGCAAATTTCCCTCAACACTAATTTCCTGTTTCATGCAATAGGTGAAGAATGTCAGTATTTTGTGGATGTCAGGGCTCATTTTTTGTCCTTGAATCCAAGTCCCTGGTAGACCAGACACCTATAATTTCTTTGTGATTGGATACAATCCAAGATGTTTACTTCTTGTTCCAACATGTTGTTTCTAACATTTTGCCTCCCTTGATTCTAAATCTCTCAGTGCCAAGAACCTGGAATTTCACCCAACCCATGTAGGAGCTGGTTTGGCATTCCCTCACCCCACGCCCATCAGGAACAACCTTACTGGAAGAGAGAAAACTGTATCAACATGAGATTAGGATCAGATCAGCTCAGGGTGATTTCCCTGGGAAAAAACCAAACAAACAAGCAAAAAAAAGAAAACATTATGAAGTTAGCTCTAGGATGAGCATAATGCTTGATTGGCAGAAGTCTCTGGCTACAGAAAGTTTTGGGATATGGTGCCTTCATTAGTGTGACTGATGGAATTGCAGAGAATTCCCATATAGAGCCACAGGACCCAAGCAGGCCATTAACACTATTCCACTGCATTTTTCTTAAGCCCATTAGACTGTACTGTTGTGGAGCTCCATTTTTTACTCCAATTTGCAGATTCATTTCACAGGGAGTGATTTTGCAGGAGCACCTCCCGATTTAGTTCAGTATAACCCAAAGTCAGACTGTGGTCTCCTGAAGGAACACTTTAATTTCTCTTCCAGTCTATCCCCTCATGCTCACTCTGTTGGCAGCTCAGAGCATGCACATGTACATTTCTTATGAGATCCCTGATGACCAGAGGGGAAAGGTCCTGGGAGATGCTGGAAATACATGTGCTGTATGGAAACTATGTCTTACCCAGGTGCACAGCTCTTGAGAAGCCTGAGCCTCTGAGAGGCTGAAAAACTCTCTTTCCTGCGTGGGAGGAAAAGGTTTTGTAAAGGTTGTCAAGTGGGAGCAGAAACACTTAAAACATAGACAAGAAATAGGTGTAATTTTCCTGTTGTTCCTTAGGCTGTTGGGTTTTACAGGCACATCCATATAAAAATCAATTAAAATTCACCTTCCACAATAAAATGAAAGGGGCAATTAAAAACCACCCAAATAAACCCCAACCATGAGAAGCTGTCTACATAGGAAATTTGCTTTATTATTGCAGCAGTGGTAAACCATGCCAAATAAAGTTTAGCCCCTGCTGTGCTGGGCACTGCACAGAGAGAGTGACAGCCAAAACTCAGTACCAGGAACATGCAACCTTCATAGCCAGAACACCACACATTTTTCAACTGATTTCATCACATGAAAATTGTAGCCTTAACATATTAAGTCACTCAGTGACACAAAACCAAAAGACCATGCTAAAATCAGAAATTAAGTACTGCTGTGCTGAATCCTGATCACAGTGAGAATGCATAGTGGCTCAAGCACTTCACAGTGATCTGCAGCTCCAGTAGATGTGTTTCTAAATAAAAACATGACCCTGCACAGCGACCTCCACCTCTTCCCTGTGATAATTCCTCCATAAAACCATACCTTCATCACAGGGAGGGTGAGTGGGTTGTTTAGTTTTTGCTTCAGCTTCTCCCATGCACACACCTGCCTTCAATTCGTTTCTGAATGCAGCTCAGCTGTGTCTTCACTCAGGTGCACTCTGCTTGTTAGCCACAGCAGCTCTTCTGTCTGCTGCTGGCATCATCTTGTTCTTTCCCTCCAGAGCAGCAACAGCTGTTTCCTCTGCATGCATGAAAGTCTTTACACTACCCAAGAACTGCTAAATACCTCTAATTGTCCGTGTAATAATCTCGAAGTAAAGGACATGATCTGGATAATTCCCATCTGTAGATGCAAACTCTCAGCCCCCACTCTGAGGAAGCACAGAGTGGCTCCTGGTGAAAAAGAGGTTGTTAGTTGTTGAAGGAGGTGCTCCTCTCATGTTGGGAGCCTGTGTCTTACTGATCTGGGGACGAGCATATGAAAATGGCAAATATAGTGTTGCTTGTGAAAAATTATTCCCTTCCTATCACTGATTTGCAGCTTAACTACAAGTTACCTTTGTATTTCATATCTCTGTTTTGCTTCTTTTTCCATGAATTTGCCTAGTGGCTTCTTTGAACCCAGGCAAATATCTGATATCCAGAACACCCCGTGTCAAGGAGTTCCAAAGTTTAGCAAAGAAGCCTTTTCTTGTGTTAAAACCTGATATTTTTTGTGTGGTCATTAATTGTTCTTCTATCAGGAGGGGATCTACTTATTGTGGACCCTCCATATATCACTCTTGAGCACAGAAGTTTCCAGCACCTCCTGATTTCTCTCTTGTAACTCAGTAGCTGTGGAAATCAGCAGCTGATGAACTCAGTTGCCTCACTTCGCTGAACTGCAGGAGGTCAGGACTATTACTGTTTATTTTTCGTTTTTTTTCCTCCTAAAATTATTCTCATTTTTTTAAAAAGATTTACATGCTAATACTTAATTAAATGCTTAAAAATTTAGATAAGACGCTGTGTAATAACTCTCTTAATCCTTTTCCATACTTTGCCTTCCTCTTCCTGCTCCCGAGGGTCTTGACTTGCAGTTTGAGAAACTACTGCACAACATTTGAGACAGTAGGCAGTATCCTTAAATTGCCTTTTGTAAGACTGAAACTTTTATTTATGATCAGTTTGTGGTTTGAAAAGGAACTGTACATCTCTTCAGCAGCTCTGTCACAGCTCATAGAGCAGCATATCCACATCAGTGAGCTGAAGTTTACCAAGTCTTAGGAGATCAGTGAGTCTTAGATGTGCTTCAAGCCTTGCCATCTCACTGAAATGTTGATGTTTCTGCATTGGAAAGAGCCAGGAAAGGCTCAGTTTCATGTTTTCTTTGTCGCTGATCTTGATCTAATACTTATCCAGGTTTCAGAGATTTGGAAACAGGTACAGAGACTTGGGCCGCATCAGAGGACAAATCTTGGGCAGAAACTGAGCTGAGTTATGCTTTCCCTTTCCTTATGCTTTTAACCCAAGCTTGGACCTTACTGAAGGTTAAGAAACAATTTGCAAATTGTTAGCTGAGGAGTGTTGACTAACGTTTCATTTCACAGAGGAACTGGAAGCAAGGTCGTTTCCATGCACAATTTAACAAGGAGGTGAAGGCAAAAAGAAACGGCACATGATCCATCTTGGATCCTAAGTGTCTTAAATGCTAAGGAAAGCAGAGGAATTTTGCAGTATTGCAGGCCACATTGGGAATCTGTTTTATACCTCATAACCTGGCATTTCCTTTTGGGAGTGATGACATACCTAATGCACATCAGAAGAAAGCATTGTCAGTTAATCTAGCTTTGAAGCAGAACAAACAGTGAGAACACCATCAGAATCTTTGAATAACAAAACACTCATACCAGGGAATGCCGGTGGAAACACGCTCCTTCTGCAGGGCTGTTCACTGTAGTTTGAGGTTCCTGGGCCTGAAGAAACTGAGTCTAGAAACTCAGAAACTTCAGGCCCAGGAATCTCAGACTACAGCTCGCTGCTATTTATTCAGCATAGGCTGTGAACAAACAGTAGAAAGCTAAATGGCATTAAACTTTGGTAACAACAGACAGCACAGGTAGGATGTACAGGCTTGAATTCCTCTGTAGCCACATGAAGAAGGAGTAATTAGAACTGGCTGGACAATTGCCAGCAGCATGTTCTCATTGAGAATAAAATCCTGTTGCAATGTAAATACCTAACTAAGCCACACAGTAATTTTGAAAGTCATGGCGGAGAAAGGACCAAGTTCTCAGATTTTCAAAATGAATGTCAGACAGAATAACACATGATTTTTTTTGTTCACAAATGATGTTTTGGTTTGGAATTTAAAGCTATGTACTTGAAAATGAAAAAAAAAAAAAAAATCCCAGCCAACTGAGACTGTGTAATCATTCCTAAATGATATTTTTTCCATTAAAGAAGATTTCTTCATTTACTAAACAGTGGAAAGGGAGGGAGTATTTTAATGTGGCATGAAGACAGATGTCAGCCTCTCAAAAAAGATTAATCTCTACTGTCAGTGGTACCCATGCCAGGGAAGAACCTCTGGCTCCAGAGAAATTCAGTGCAGTTTTGCATCTGTAACATTTAGGGCAACTTTTAGGAGCAAAATATCTGAATCCATGCTGTGTGTCCAGGCACAGAAATCTTTGTTTGTATTGTGGAGGGAGGTGTCTCTGACATACAGGGCACAGTACTGGGTATGACCAGTGCCCTGTGGCCATCTATGATCAACTGCTGCAGTTCAACACTCACAAAAACTTTAATTCTCTCTTTAGATGGCAGATCTGGTCGGGTGGGGGATGTGCCCTGGAAGCTTTCTGACTGTATCATCTCTGCTCAGATCTGAGCACATCACTTCTGAGCTAATTACAGATACATTGTACAGTGGGAAAGACCTTTAGTCGTTCAGAATACTGATGGCCTCTCCAACTTATTTTCCTGCTGATCAGAGGTTTCTGGAAAATACAAACAGATGTCAGGCTTGTCTGTTAAAGGAAATAGATTTCAATCTTGCCTTTTTACCTAGTACTCAGTTGCATGGAAGCACACAGCCAATAGCCACAAAAAGAAAGGGGCTGCATGATGAGATGATTCTTCTATTCTGCAGGCAAACCGAAATAATGATATTCATTTAACAGGCTTGAGTGAAATTTTTATTTTGTTTACAAAAGAGATTGTGACAAAGCACTTGCCCTGGTTTACATATAGTGTTATGGTTTAGGCTTTAAAATGTCTTAAGAATTATCTAAATGTAGCTACCAAGTGAGAATGATTTAATTTCAGTTTTAAAGTGAGAATAATTTAATTTAATTTCTTTGAAGACACGCTCTTTTCATACTGCATCTAAAGTTAGGCAGCTCCAGAGATAAATCATCCCATCAGTTGCAAAGCATTGAAAGCAAAACTGTATAAAGGTTTCCTTTGAAAGCATCAAAATATATCTGTGTTTACCCCAGTTTTTAAATAACTTTCTGAAAGCAACACATTGAAAAAAAAAATTAGTCCCAAATTAGCCGGTTGATTGGAATCAGCACTTTGAATTAAAAACGTTCCAAAGGAAACCCCTTCCTTGTCAGCCATTCAGAGGTGTTTCCAGCAGCTGGCAGTCGGGCTTTGTGGACGCTGAGGCTGCAGGAGCGGGGCATTGCCCGCAGGGATGCGTGCGCGGCAGCGCTGCCTGCCGCCCGCCCTCCGCCAAGGGGCGAGCCCGGAGAACGTGCCACTGCGGGAAACCTTGTGCTTGTGTCCCTGGTTTTGAGCCCTCTGCAGTTCCGATCAGGTCATGCTCGCAAGCTTTGATCTCCAAGACTGGAGGCCGAGGCGCAGGTCTTTGGTGGAAGCCGGGATCCTCCTTTAGCCGTCCGAGTCAAAGAGCTGATGTTTGGGAAGAATGCCAGTTGTGACAAAACATAATGAAACGATGAGAATTGGCACCACTACAGTGCAGTGTGCTGCTTGTCCCTGACAGCAATCCTGAAAGTCATTTATTCATGGAAAGTACACACAAAAGCCATAATTAGACCATATGGCTGAGTGGTTCCTGTGGTGCTGCTCAGCCAAGCTGTGGAACTTCTGTCTTGCAGCACAGAGGAGCGACTGGAAGGGTCATATCCAACCTGGAAGATTTCCACTTTTAAAATTTTTTTGATATTTTCTCTTACATCTCTATTGAAACCTCCCATTATTGGTTTTCTGGGGGAAAAAATATATATCTATATCTTTGATCTTAACCACAGCCCACATGATCTGTAAAACCTGGAAAACTGCTGTACTGGGATTCTGTATCCCAGAACAGAGCAGCCATTCTTAATATGTCTGTATTTTTAACATCCTTGTCTTGGACAAGGTACAACACTCCAATGACTCAAATATAACTTAGTGCAGAGGAAAATACAGTTTATCTGTATATATTTGCTTAACTGAATAACTCAGGGAGCTAAATGGGGTGGAAAGCTCATGTGTAATGGGAAGGTCTGGGAGTCACCCCCTCATGACATTCACTGTGTTACTCTCAGAGAAGGGCAGGTGCTGTAAAGAGGAATAATGACAGCTGTTTGTTTCAGGTAAAATGTGGGAAATTTCCAATTCTCTCTGCTTTGGATGCAACTCTGGGAAACATTTCTGCAGTCAGTGGGATTATATCAGCAGAGACATGGTGGAGGCGAAAGGAACTGACACTGAATTTCATATCTGTTTTGTAGACCTCTGAAAACAGATATAAAGCCAGTGAGAGCACTCCACCTCAGACCTTGCTACACCAGGGTCAGAAACAAAAAGAAAAGGTATTCTGTTTTCCAAAAAATGTTGAATTTTGTTTACATTCTGGTTTCATGGCCATCATGGTTGTGTCAACATCAGCACCCAGCCCTAGGAAATGTCTATGTCTTAATTTTTCAGGTCCTGAGCATCTTACAATCAGTAAAGTATTTTATTCACAGAGCAATTCAGTAAGGGAAGGGGTCACAAAATATATTTCTAAAGGCTATTAAGGATGATGGTGAATGGATGATTGTGTCCCTCAGTTACCCAGTAAATTTTTAGTACAGTTGATATTGATTCACATCTGTTGGTTTCCATTTCAGTGCCTAAATCATGAGAATGAACTTTATTTACCTGTCTTTTATTTCCTGCTCCTTTTTTATTTTTCATTGACCCATTCTTCTCACCATTATGCACAACAAAAATTATTCCTTTTCAGGCAGAAAAAAATCTATGGGTGAGAAACTGATTCCAATGTTTCCAATTTCCAAATATCGGTAACATTTATCATGAATTTTGAGTTTCCTTCCAAGAAAACCGAGGAACCTCTGCATTTTTTTCACTGAATTACTCCTCATTTTTGACCAGCCATATACAGGATGTAGCTGGGGTACAAGACAGAAACGTCAGTACCATTTCAAGTGAAATCTTTTATATCAGCTCAGGTAGATGGAGCTTTATACTTCTGTGAGAGCAAAGCTTCAAATTTATTTATTTATTTATTTATTTATTTATTTATTTATTTATTTATTATTTATGTATACTTCTATAGAGTAGGTCAAATTGGAGATGGTCTGTGCTAAATATGGTCCACCTCATGCCTTCAGCCCTTTGGGCCCTCCAGAGATATCTGTAGCACAGAAGTTGTGGTGGAAATATCTTGTTGACATATTTCGTTCCTTTTAGCATTTTACAGAACAGTCCATTTATTTTCAAGCAGTGAGCAAGAGTGGTTTGTCTTCCTGAGCATCAGGGAATTGAGCATCAGAGACACCAGAAGGCCCCAGTGTTTATTGGTGTGGCTGGCATCTTGATGTCTTTTGATACCTCCTGTGGTTTTATGGTGCTGGGTGGGGAGGGTGCCTCTCCTACCTTGCGGGAAGTTCATCCAAAGCAAGGGAGGATGAGGACAGCTCGATCTCTCCTGCTGTGCAAGCCACAGCTCTTACAGGGCGCCAAAGCAGCTGTCACTGTGCTCACGAGGGGCAGAAGCAGCGCTGGGTTTATCAAAATATAGCAGGGTCCTGCTCTTCAAAGGCAGCCTTGTGACACGTCACAGCAACACCATGATCAGTCATGATTTATGAGTGCCTGGAAGCTTCTCTGCCAGATGCGCCTGCCCTTTGTTTTCTGCAGGAGCTGGAAGCCGTCCATCCTGAAGCCAACGCACACAGAGGGAGTGTGCAGAAGAGACAAGTTCTTGGAAAGGGAAACCAGGCAGTTTGGAAATGGCAGAGCCCCTGGGCACTGCTCAGATGTCTCATCTGCCTGTATTGAGCTGCATCTGCTCTTTACAAGCTGCAAGTTTCACTGATGCATAGACGGATGTTGTGAAAGTTTGGCTGGGCTTTGCTGGGGCTTGCAGGAGGTAGTAAAATTTTGGAGAGCTGACAGCAAGTGATGTTGTAGTTCAAACTCTTAGAGAAATAACTGAGATTGTTATGGGGATATAAAACACTCAAGATCTGTTGAAGCTGGTGGAAAAATTCCCATTCATATCTTGGGGACAGAAATAAAATGGGATTCAGTGATTCCAGGTAATAGTTGTTGGCTGGAAAGAGCCACACGTGTAATTAATTCTGCATTCATTTGAAGTGCTGGTGGAGGAATCCAGCCCACCTGCCTAAGGCATGTGGAGGAATAATCCTTCTACACTGGGCGAAAATGTCTCTGCACAGTTGGTGAAACAGCTCCCTCTTGGCTGGGCAGACCCTCATATCACAGAATTCCTCTCTCTCCCCCCATAGGAGATGCACAATCACTTGTTTTAGGAAGCCTGATTCACCTGACCCCTAAGATGTACAGCTGCTAAGGGAAGCAGAATCCATTTCCCTCAGATTTCCCCTGTTCCTCTGGTTTGGGACTATTTGGGTTCCAATGACTTCAGCTAAGTTTTATCGGTCAGCCATGGAAGTGACTGCTGAAGCCCATCCTAAAGCAGTGCTGCAGGAATTGGGAATCAGAGATAGTGAAGTCAGAGTTAAAAAGAAGGTGGAAGCAATCTGATCCTGAAAGAAGATTTACAGACATGACTCTAGCGTTCTGGATCTTTTGTTCCTTTGGTTTGCTGAAAAGATGATATAAACAGAAGAAAAATGTAGATGTGAGTGTACTTTGGAAAAAGTGTAGCCTGGGGAGAGTGTAGAGCAGGAGGGGACATCCTTCTTTGATGGGCATTTAATACTCTTCAATAGAAATCTGCAGAGAGGTGAGGAGAACCTTCCCTTCATGTTCCCAGGCTGTGACCTGGTGAGAGGCTGTCAGCACAGATCACTCCCTTGTTAAGGCCAGTGCCATCTCCAGGCACAAAGCTCAAGAGATCCGGGGTGTCCAGTCTCTGTGGGAGAGACAATGCAGCTCATGCTTTTGTGGTGTTCAAGAGGGCTCAGTATAAGGGCACAAAATAAGAGATTTTAGATAACAGTGGACTTTACCACACAGCTTGAAGAACTAATTGGAAA
Source organism: Sitta carolinensis (assembly GCA_032173965.1). Classification (NCBI taxonomy): domain Eukaryota; kingdom Metazoa; phylum Chordata; class Aves; order Passeriformes; family Sittidae; genus Sitta; species Sitta carolinensis. The sequence goes on along the minus strand of CM063285.1, from coordinate 53,111,756 downwards.
TAAATGAGTTTGGAGGCAGACCAGTTCCTAGATTCCATGGCTGGCTGTAAACCCCTTTCTAAATGCAATTTCTCGGACAGGTGGACCATAGAGAGGTCTCACCTGGAACATCTCACCATTGTGTGTCTGATTTTCCTTTATCTGGGGCAAGAAGTCTGGCAAGCAAATGATAGCTGGAGGTGTAAACTCAAAGGAATAGCAAGTTTCATCCATTTCACTTAGGATGGATCTATTCCTATGAAGCCAAACACCTGAGATCCTGGCAAAGGTAACGTGGATGCAGAGAGATATGAGGAAAAAGAATTTCACCCTTTTGTCCTGGAGCAGTGTTAAAGAGCAGCTTAGCTCTGGGCTGATGGTGATTGTCCCAGCCAAACCATGCAGCAGCATGCACAATATGGAAGATAGATGATGATGATGATGAGGGTCCCAGAGGACCCATCTGCTTTTGGAGAGAAATTTAGAAATTGCATACCTGAGACTGCAAGATACTTCTGTCAGGATCTGTGTACCCATGGTCAAGTTTTGTCCTTATGTGAAAACAAGCACAGCTCATACTAAAATATAAATGCACCCACACACCCACAGAGGGAAACCTGCTAATCTGAGCACTGATGGTTGGTGTCAGCTCCCACTTCGGTGTCTGAATTGCCATTAGCAATCTCAGGGGCTTGAAAAGGAGCCAGGAGCCTCTTCCTGTGCAAGGAGTGATGATGCTGGGGTAGAGGCAGAGGTCCTGGCCAGCACCAGCAGCTGCCACCAGCCCCTGGCCAGAGTGACCCTGCTCTTTCCACTGTGCAGGGCAGGGAAACGCCCCAGCAGAGCTAATGCCAAACCACTCTTTTTCCTGGTCCAAGGGCTGCCAGGAGGGACTTTGGGGCTGATGGGCTGTGTGAAAGTTGCTCCTGTCTGCTCCACACAAAGCCACTTATCAGAGCCAGGAGGTGGGAAGGGGGAGAGTTACTGTACAAACAGGCATTCAAGATTAATTGCTTTTCATCTGTAGAGCAGGAGCTGGCCTTTCAGCCCCGAGTACAATAAGGGCCTGTTCTGATTGTATCTGTTCAGGGGCCTTGTACAGCCAAGGGCTGTTTGGCAGGGGCAGGCTGAGGGTTTTTTGGGAGAAATGAATCGAGCTACCAAGTGCTTTGTCCTCCTGGGGCTGGAAAGTGTTACAGTGCTAATGGAAGTGATTACCACGTGTTTACAATCACAAATGGGTGTTTGCATCATATAATTTCTCTTCTTGGAATTTGTGTTGTGTGCTGTTTTCATACCAAACTCCTGCTTGTCATGGTTTGTCACTGCTTGTTGTGCCCTGATCTTGCTGATAAATCCCAGTATTTGATAGGGTGATTCATATGTCTGAAGTCAGTTTGCCAGCTCTGGTGCCTTTCTTATGAATCACACAACATTCAGTGTTTCCTTTGAAACTTGAGGAATGGCAGGTAAACAATTACATGAAAATCTCAACCTTCATTTGAAAAATAACTAAAAATTGCCCAAAGGCATAAGCCAGAAAAGCTGATATAAAAAAAATAAAGCATCACAGAATCATAGAATTCTAGAATGGTTTGGGTTGGAAAGGACGTTAAATATCATCTAATTTCAGCTCCCCTGCCATGGGCAGGGACATCTTTCACTAAACCGGGTTACTCAGAGCTCCATCCAACCTGGCCTTGGACACTTCCAGGGATAGGACACCCACAGGTTCTCTGGGCAACCTGTGCCAGTGCCTCACCATTCTCACAGTAAAGTATTCCAAATATCCAATCCAAATCTACCCTTACTTGATTCACTAATATGGAACACTTGATGGTAAACATCCTGAGAGCTCCTTGTGATCCAGGTTATGCCATAAGATCCATGAAACACAAATCATGGAATGTGCTGCAGTGGTGATGACTCTGGACCACAGAAGGACTTAGGGGGTCTCCATGGGCCTGTGCAGGCAGCTGTGTGACAGCTTTTGGAGCCACTAAACATCCACTTCACAGCATTGCTCTTCCCACCAGCCACAGAATGTAAGGTCTTGTTCAAATGCCAACTGCCTCACTCAGTGTAAACTGCTCTCCCCTTCCCGTGATGGGCTGTCTTCTCCCTGTGTTGATTTCAAAATGCCAACCACAATGCAGTCAGGTCCCTACCTGCAGTTCTGCCCCACCTTTCTGCAGAGGAAAGGGCAACCTGTGAACCTGACAGTGTCCATTATGTGCTGTGTTAGTAACTGATGCTAAGAAATGGGGAATATCTTCCTTTACTGGGCTGAATTATGATTACACCCTCCTAAAATAGTATCTCTGTTTGCAAAAATGTCAGCAGGTAGTGAAGGAATTTGAGGTTATTCCTGACGTGAAGTATTTTAATTTGTTTTTGAGGTGGTTCCAGACTCTAACTCCATTGTCTGATTTAACCATACCTTCCCCTGAATTTGCATTGCAGGAAATAAAAACCCCCAAACTTTTAGTTGCTTAATTCAAAGCATGTTATAATGAGTTGCCAGCATAAACTTGTATTGACTTGTGGTTGAGTTTAGTGCTCACCCATATTGACCAAAGAAGTAAATACAGACCAAGTTAAAAAACAAAGAAAATAGTGTCCTTCTGGGGCAATATATCTTTATGTTGGCCAGAAATCTCACGTCAATTTTTCTTATACCCTCAGAAGGGAAAAACTGGAAAACAATGAAGGGAAACAAGCACATTTTTAAAGATGGGAAAGATATAATTTTTAAGGCAACATAGTAATTTTTCTGATTTCAAAACCACTTGCCTCATTGATTTTTGATCCAAACCACATAAACTCCACATAAAAAATACTGCCTGTCCCTATAGGGCATTTAAAAATATACACTCTTTAGCTCTTTTCCTTTGTCAATATAGCATGTGTCAGTGTGGAAGAAAAACATCAGAAAATAAAAATTATAAGAGGGGATTATCTGCATTAGTCCAGGAGGTGCTGTGGAATCCCATAGCTGTGGATGAATTGTGGTCTCAGGCAGATGATGGTGAAGTCAACAGGGACTTTGTCCCTGGTTTCAGTGAGTTTTTCATTTGCTCTGCTTCTGCCAAGGATCATCACATGAAGTGTGTTGCTAAAATTATGCTAATATACAAATATTTTTAGCTTGTACTCCACAGAGTGTTGGGGAGACCAGCACCACTGAAATTCAGGATAGGAAAGATGTGACACACTGTAACCAACAATTTTTTACCATACTGATCTCAGTCTTGTGCAGCTGAACTCCCCCATGTTAGTCTAAGATCAGGACACTTCACCCAAACCTAGCTGAGTGTAGCAGCAGAATTCCTTATCCACAGCACTGGGCTTTAATTTGGGCTCATCAAAAATTTAGAGTCTCCTTGTTTCCATTGCTTTCCCTGTGTCACTGTGCATTCCTAAGTAATTCTACCATTACAATAACATCTCAGTGTCTTTAAGTATTGGTCATCTCATCTGTTTACCTCATTTGATCCTTTCCCCCACCCTGGGGTCACTGCTGGGGTTCCCTTCTGTCTCCTATGTTGTTGGAGGCAGAACTGATTGCACTCCTGACACAGATGGGCTGGATGAGCAATGAGAGCATGGCAGCCTCCTCCCCTCACAAAGACTCATTTTTGCACGTTCAGCCAGGAATTTTGGGTAGGGAGCCTTGTATTCCCTTCAAGTGAGCCTACTGAAGAAAAGAGAGCTCTTTGTGGCTGAACACTTGCAAAGTGTTTCAAGGGGTTTCTTCACTGCAGCCTTTGCAGGACAGTGCAGGGGAGTCAGGCCCTGTCCTGGAGAAGGCAGATGGACCAGATGACCCCTCTGGCTCCTTTGGAATCCTGTTTTGTATGGATGCTACAGTCCATCAGCCTCGGGGTCATCTTTGATCTCCAGTGTGCTTTTGTTTTCAATTTTCTTGGCATCGTAAAACTTTGCAGCACCCAACAGGCTGCTGACCTTGATGTTTTGGGAGCACACCGAGTCATTTGTTTAGGCTGTACTGTAAAACCAGGTGGCTGCATTTGAAATTCATTTATCTCAATCAGTTTGGTGGACTGAAATGGCAATTACATTACAGCTTCTTGGGAATCATGATGATTTTCAATATCCCCATTCTTGATACTCCTGTGTTGAAATTTCTCTGAGTTAACTTCCAGAGAATCAAGTAATTGCCATTGATAAACCTGTGCTGTGTGTTCTTATGCATATTATGGAAAAAAGGTTTTACATTCTCTTACATCCTGTTGACTCCATGTAGAGGTGCACAGGATATGCAGGTATTTCTCCTGCTCTGGCTAAAGGAATTCATGTGCCCAGCTCCACCTTTGAAAATTTGCCTTTGGATTGCTAGGAGATCAACACACACTGCATCACATAACTTTCCTAAAATACAAATCCCCAACGGGTTTGGGATTAAATGTTTTCCCTTGGGTGCTCTTAAATCATATTAAAAATGAAGCTAGGGGAGGAGAGTGTTTTAAAATCGACATTATTTATTTTCTTTTCCTTGTGATAAAACCTTGATCCAAAACTCATTAGAAACAATAAGAAAACACTCCTACTCACTCGGTGGGTGAGGGTCCAACAAATTGTGTCCAGGAGCCCTGTGTGGAATTGTACCTTTCTGCTGTCTCACTGGGGCTGTTTCCTGACACTCTGGTGGAACAGCTGGAGATCCTTACGGGCTCCATCCAGCCCATCGGGCTGGGCAGGGCTGTTCACCTGCCACGCTGCCAGATAGTCCAGGGGAAGGAGGTGAGGGACCAGACCAGGCAAAGAGGAGGTGAGTTTGTCTAGGCAGTACTGGGAAGCCTCATCTCCTGTCTGGAAGCCAAGAGCCTCCCAGCTCAACGTGCTGCAGCACTGAGATGTTTGCTCTGGGCTCACCGCCCGCCCCGGGCCAGCCCTGCCCTGCCAAGGGATGCAGGCTGCTTCCAGAGGCTGCCAGCACAAGGACGTGTGCTGGTTACTGCTCCTTCCTCTGAGGCTCCTTGGCATCTACAAACACAAGATTGTCTCCTCAAGAACAGAGGGGAGGAGAAATGCGGGGATTAGGGAGGATGTGGTGACAAAAAGGTGCTGGCTGGAATTTTCGTGCTGGCAATAACAGGTTTCCCCATTTTTCTCTGCTCCTCTAACATGGCCTTGATGAAGTGGGGCAATATCTCTGGATGAAAATGGGAGATGAATGTGGAGGGAAGACCACTGCTCTCCTGATGTTCTTTTCAGAGCATTGTTTTGCCTTTAGGAAAAATGTTTTTTAATGACCAACTCAACATGATGATCTGATTCACTGACACTGACACTGTGCCTTCAGGAGCTGGGTCCTACTCTTCTCCACCCAAAAGTTTCTTCTGCAAAGGACAGCATAAAGGAGTAGTTCTTCCATGAGGTACATCCCTACAGAATCATCAATGGGGCAGTAGTGATACAAGATGAGCACCTTATATGTTGTTTGAAGGGCTTTTATCCAGAATTTTAGAGGTCTCAACTGGGGTGCAATGTTACTAGGCACATGGAAATGCAAACTTCCGCAGAGAGCAAGAATGGATCAACAGCATTCCAGGAGGCTCAAGACTTCAAAACCTCTCTAGACTCACTTTCAGACATTTCTGTGGTGCCTTATTTAGGCTGTGAGACTCCTTCTAGTAACCCAGAAGAGCTGAACTGCTCAGGTCATCTGAGTTTATGCTTGAGCTTACAGATGACAGCTGCTGAAAGTGGAGCTTGACAACCCATTGCTCAACCACAGTAGAAGCTGGCTTCTGGGACACACATCCCATTTTCAGGCTGAGATTGTATACGAACAATAGGAAATTATTGCCCAATGAGCTCTGGGTTCATCTGCTTCTAAGCCATAAGGTCACTGCAAAGACCTCATTCAAGATTGCTTAAATTTTCATGGAACTGTTTACTTTGAGAGTGGAACCAATAAGGAAACAATGGACAGAATTCAAAGAAGGGAAGTATTTGGAGTTGTAAACTGTTCTTAGTCTATCTCTGCAGGTTATAGGCACAGCTGGGAGTGTGTTAAAGCTTCTTTAGGTATGGGTGAAAAACCAAACCCACAAGTAGTCATTGTGGTTAAACACTCTGTATAGAATTAGGGTTGGTGGTCCAGGGAAATTTTTTTTACTTGTTCTAAACTGAATTATCAAGTAATGTGAAATTGATGAAATTGGCCTGATTTGCAGAATTTAGTGCTGGTAAGGAACACATTTTTGGAACAGCTCCATTTTAACTGCCTCCAGAAAATTAATAGGGAGCTTGAATGAAAGATAAAACATAATAATCCCCAACTGGAGAAGACCAAGTGTCAAATCCCAGAACTGACACTGTAAATGACTTAGAAAACAGCAGTGACTCAGGTCAAGGAGAACAAATAACCACGTCTGGAAATTGTCATGGTGCCACTCATCTCGGGAGGAAATGACACAAAAGTGATGATGAAACAGAGCAGATTGCAAGTTCTCCCTGGGAGGTGGGAAGCCCATGGGAACAGACTTAGACAACTTCACTAAAAACAACCAGACAACTTATTTTTATTATACAGAATAATATATTACCTTGAAATTGCCGTGCATATTCACACTGGCCAGGTGGCTTACTGTAAGACTGAGGAGGAATGGAATTACAACAGGAAAAGAAATCCATCAATAAATAGAGGCATTCACCTTGGATATTTGATAGATTGTGTCGCAAAACATCCTGCAGCTTTCTTGACAGCTTGTGGGTTTTCCTCAGCAGACACCACTGTGGTTTCATGGCTGACTCTCTGATCACTCTTCAGCGTTATCACATCGAGTCCTCACCAAGTCGTGCGGCATTTCCTGTTTACAAAAACAGGAAATCGCTGGAGCAGAAAGGGCAGGTTGGAACAACTCATTTATTGCTGTTGATTTTTTCCCTACTCTTCACTGACTACCTTGAAATGTAAATAAATGCTGGTGAGAGTGCCCCCCATATGCATACAGCACAGAAAAGGATACGCTTCATTGCCTTTTGCACTGGCATTAGGATGTGCTGTCATTTATCTATGTGGAGCCATGTTTTGCTTTACTCACTGCCTTTACTTCTTGTAAAGGCAAATGTATATCCTGTATTATTTCTAACCAATGTGGAGCTTATAGCAATCCATGTATTGCTTATTTCTCCATCTGAATGGTGTTTGCATATTTCCCAAAGTTATGGCACAATCATTAATTTGACTATAAACCATTTTATTATTCTATGGTAAGTGTTTGCTCTTCATAAAACAACTCAAAGGCCTGAGCACGTTTCCTAGCCTCCTGAGACTTTTGAAATGCTATCTTGGTGGGGTAGATGGAGACTGTTTGGTCTCTAATGTGAAAGGCTATGGATGGTTTAAATTCAAGCTCAGAGGTTATAGGTGGAACTGGGATAGTTTAAGGAGCTCAGCCTGAGCATCCTGCAGCATTTGATCTCACAGGTTTGGGAGAGTCTTGACCCAGCAGGTGTTGCAATCTGGAACTTGAAGAAGGGAGACATCACAGCACTTTCAGTTAATATTACTTAAACCTGTCATTTAAATGCTGGTTGGGTCTAAGAAATAAAAAGTTAGGTTTTAACATTAAGAAGAAAGGTAGCAGAAGAGGCAAATGTTGAACACCAAATCATTTTGCAGCTTGGGAGAATGAGCAGTCCTTCTCATTTAGTTTCTCTGTTAACCAGGGTGCCAAACATTGGGCTTCCATGGATATCAGTGTAAACCATCTACTGTAATGAGGAGGGAAGGTGTTAAATACAGGGGGTATTTTCTGTGAGTCCTCACCTAGCAAGTCCTGCTGTTAGTTTTGAGGGTGACAAGGGAACATCCTCTCTGTCTGGGGCAGGAGGAAGAATAAATCATTTGTGTAAGGGCTGAGACATTACACACCCCTGCCCATCCTCTGCTCATGGCTGGTCCTTGCCCCTGGACCTTCCATGGGCAGTAGTGGCCCCTCCAGGGGCCTGCTGGCACCCTTGGGCTGAGCTCCCAGCTCTCCCAGGCTGGAGAAACTGTTTTGGGAAAGGGCCATTTTCTTGTCGCCTTAAGGATTTTCAACAAAAGAGCTTGAAAGGGAAAACCAACAAGGGCTGTTTCCAAAGGAGGCTTGGCAGCACCGTCTTCCCAGCCTTGCAGCCCATGTCACCCCACTGGCTTGAGAGGTGCCTCAGGCAAGTTTGCCACAGCTCTGAGGCGGTGGTGAGCTGGGAATATTTTCCATGTGATTAAAAAAGAAAGGAACAGAAAAAGGCCCTAATTCCAGAGAAAGTTATATTCTCGGGGAGGATTTCATGCAGCCCCTCGGCCTGGAAGCAGCTGGGCTGCAGAGCTGGGGAGTGTAGGGCTGGGAAGCCAATGTGCTGCAAACACTGATGGTTTGTCACCTGGGATCTTCTCCGACGGGATTTGGATTTTGTGGGCCTGAAACTGCTCGGTCTTGGGTTCTGTGTTCATAATCAAAAAGCCCTTTGTGACTGAGTCATCTCCATCCCAGAGTGCCACAGCTTCTGTCCACACTCTGGAGCTCCCATTATTTCAAGGATCTTTTGTCCACAGTCCAGGAAATCCCATTATTTCCACAACTTCCTGGTGAATGCAATGGAGCTCAAACTGGTACTTGAAGAACACAAGGACAGGAGAGACCTCTCTGGCCCCTTCCTTCCCCAGCCACTCTGGGACATTGCAATGCTTGAGTTTTTTTTGGGTTTTTTTTGGGAAGAGCAGTGTTCCTTGAGCATCAGCCTGTGCTGCTGTTGGCAGAAGCATCCCTGGGTAGCTGTGCTGACACCCCAAAGCCAGCCTGCCTGCTGCGCCTTCCCCGGGGCAGGGCTGGCCGTCCTCCCCCGGCTGGCACAGCCCCCTGCTCTCCCCGCCAGCCTCTTAGCATTACAATGGGGGAAAACAGGGAAATAGAGCTCTTCTGGTGTGAAACTGGAAGGAAAACCCCGTTAGAGAGCTGGAGGAAATGAGGCCATAATACACAAAAGCAATGGGAACTGGGGCATTTCTGAGGATTTGGCCTTAAAACAGAGCACGAGGTGACGGTGGTGAAGCAGGGCTTGGACCTTCAGACCTTACAGAGAACCGGGCTCACTTCCTCCACGTGAAAGGATGTGTACAGCAAAAGTTGTCACTTGCTCTTCCTTGGATTTAGGACTCTCCTGTATGTATCCTACTCCACATCCCTCAGCTAGGACTTCTCTTGGCTGGAGACAGCAAGGCTGAGCAAGCAGAGGCAGCTCTGCCTGTGAGCCTATGGCAAATGCAAAACCCCTGACAAGAAAATTGCATGCTTTAACACGAGCAGGAGAGCCTGGTTTTGAGCTGCTGGAGCAACCTCCCCTGGCAGAGCACATCAGCTATGTCCAGCTGACAGATGCTGGCAATCAGCAGTGTCTGTGGAAGGGCAGCATATCCCAACTCTCTGTGTAACCTTTACACAGGGAGAGCCAAGACTGCACTTTCTAGCTTGAGCCAGCCCTTCCTCTCGCATAACCTGCTAGAGAAGCACAAGAACATCAAAGAGACCCCATGGGAGCAAACATCTGTCCTTTGGAGGGACCAGCACTGCTATGGCAGATTGCTGTGAAATTCTCTCTCCTGGCTGTGGCTGCAAGTGCCACAGACCTGTCAGGCGTCCCACTGTCTCAGTGTTGCTGCCCAGAATTAAATGTGTGATCTGAATTTTCCATTCAGGATCCCTCCAATGAGACCTGGCCTATGAGACACCCCTGTCCCAGGAAGGATACTGAGGCTGATGGGACTGGATCCACTTTGCTAGTCTGTGTTTGGAGGAGCAGCACATAGACAAGACATGGAGGGAGGGAAAAGACACCCAGTCACATGCCATTTCTAATCTGGGGAGAAAAAACAATCTTTGTGGACCTCAGTAAATTTAAATGTCCAAATAAATATTTCTCTTTAACTTAAAACCAGAAGTGATATTGTCTTTTAATCAAAAGTGGCATTTTCTAAGGTTTTTTGTTTTTTCTTTTGTTTGTTTGTTTGTTTTTTTCCCTTTTTGGTCCTTGATTGGATTCCACCAACAGAATGAAGAGCAGGACACATTTTCCCACAAACTCCACCAAAATATGAGTGAAAAACATGGAGAAAAGAATGAAATTGGTTTGCAGTTTTCTTGAGACCCTTCTGATTTATTTGAAAAATGTTAAGAGAACTGTGATTTCATATGGACTGAAAACCATATGAAATGCTTTGTTTGGAGTCTTACTGGATCTAAGATAAATGCTTCCATTTTTATATGGTGAGGAGGAAATGGGTAAAACACAGAAAAATAAAGAAATCAAAACCAAATTGGAAACTTTCTGTATCAGCAGAAACTCCTTTTTTAATAAAATGAAAATGTTTCAAAACTCCATTTTCTAAAGGAAGCTAAAGAGAATTTGATCAAATTATAGTCAGGTTAAAATAAAACTTAAATAACAATGTTTCAGCAATTTATTAAATGAGATCCCTAGCATCCTGTGCTTATGTGTTAAGAGATGATCTACATAAGAACAGCATTAGGGGCTCTGAAACACAGAACCTCTTAGGAATGAGCTCCTGCCTCCCAAATCATCACAAGCAATAAACTGAAATACCTGGAGTTAAATGAGCTTAACTAAGAGATGATGGATGTATCTAGGGCTTAGCTCAACCTGTTCTCAATTGTTTCATTTTACTGACAATATTCTAAGCAGGTTTGTGTTAATTTGAAAGGGAAGGAAAACCACTTCTCCTTTAAGATTAGAAGCAAATAATTTTTCTCCATCCTTGTCTTCCTCAGGCTTTATTTCACTCTTCTGAGAACTTGTGCTGTGGGAAATGACATGTAGACTTCCCTGTTAATTGCTGTGGATCTTGAGTGTCTTTCCTGATTTTTGATTTATTTTTTTCATGATTTTTCATGATTTTTGTCTATGGGAAAAAAAATTCAGAAGGATGTTCCTGTAGCTGATGGACATAAGACAAATGAATGTTGTTTGGGGGAAATGTTCTATATGCTGCATAATTCCAATTACAAGTTAACAATTGTTTGTGGATTTCTATTCATGGCATATGTAGCCTTTGTATCATAAAACAATAATCATAATTACATGTGCTTAGAACTTCCCCAGGAAATCTCTTTACTCAGCAAATCTACACAAAAGGGCCTTTTCCCAGCTGGGCACTATGGCCAGAATCCCTATGGAAAATGGTTACAAGCTTTTAGCTCCAACTTTGGCTCAGTTTGTACCCCACAGAAAGCCTGGCTTTGCTTTTGGAGCCCTGCAGAGGCTGAGAGAGTAATTTCACACGAATTTGGAAGTGTGCACCTTGACTGGGTGCTGGATGCTGTGCCTGTACTGCCAGCAGATCACTGGTGTGTGGGAAGAGGAGCTTGTTGCCAGCCAAAATACAGGTGCACAGAGCTGCTCCTGCAGCCTGCGCAAGACAGGCATCCAAGAATTGAAGGAAATACACCGTGGGCTGTGACTAGGCCCAGAGGGCTGATACTTCTTCCCTTTTTCTAAAGGTTCTTATGCTTTATCGAGTCATATTATCTCTTTTAAGAGCAATCTCGCTCAGGGTCACTGGGTAGCAGGGCCAGGCCAAGCACAATAAAATAAGCTGGGCTGCTAATTCGAAGCAGATTGCTCCAGCTCTGCGGGTGCACATGGCAGGACATCGCACTTCCAAACCCGACACAGGATCCCAGGCCCAGCCAGAATAAACTGGGTTGCAGTCATACCTCAGAATAAACTTCAGTAAGTTTAATAAATATTATATTTAAATGTGTGCGGCTCTGTGCGTAAACCGCTGTGACCAAACTGAAGAAAACTGGAGCTTGTGTTACAGGCACTGTGGAAATATCAGCATTTGGCTCTTTTAATAGCCCTCTGTTTGTACTACCAAGCAACAAGCACTCCAAATGAGAAGCCATAGCAGACCTCACCTCCTCCTGACGCCTACTGTCTAATGGAGACCAGATGCAGAAGGATATCTTGCCTGCAGTGAGCCAAAAAGTTGGGATGCATCCAAACATGGTGGTACCGGGACCTGGTAATGCAAGGGATAACCATGTGCCTCTTTTGTCTGGGAAAATGTAGTCAGACTGCCTTCTCTGACTTGCCTGATGAGATATATTCTGGTTTGGGGAATGTTTTGTTTTTTTCTTTTTTTCTTCACATTTCTGTCAAAATATTTTTCACTGGAAGTTCCCCAGTAATTCCCTGTGTTATTTTCGTGGTGAGGTTAATGTTCATGCTCAGGTGTAGTCATTTTATTGAAAAGGAACAATAGCAGTTGCTTATGTTCAATGGCTGTTCAGGTTGAAGTAGTTATTTCCCTTTGATTGGAAGACAAGGGTTTTGGGTGAGGGAGAGCAGTGTGGCTGGCATATGCCAGAATACAACATTCTCACTGGGAACCCAAAGGAGGAGAGGTTAGATGAAAATATCCATCACTGGGTAAACATGGATTGGAAGTATTTACTCAGAAAACAAGTAATAAAAATGGCTTGCCCTCAAATTGGAGGATTGACTAAGTGGCCTCCTGAGGCAACAGAATAGAAAGAGATATTTAAATGTTGATAGAACAGCAAGATTAGCTAGGCTTGGAAGAAAATTTTAGTATTTTCTATGAACAGTGTTGGAATTTAAAATGATTTTAAAAATTAGAGGCAGAGACTCTAAAAAAAGGAAGGGAGCTGAAAAAGGAAGGGAACAAATCAGAAAGGACAAGACACCCCACTTTTGCGTAGGTAATTGTCCCAATCAATACTACACACATTGATTAGACAGCAAAGTATCTAGGGGTTGCAGTGAGATCAACATGATCAGAGTCAGAAATGTCACACTGTACTAAAAACGTGGAGGTTGTGGATGTGTATAAAGTATGAAACTTCCATGAAGGAATGTTTACATCCTACTTAACATCAGCAAAACCCCTGACTGTTCTTCAGTTCATAGAATGTTGCTAGAAAGGGAAAGGCTGTAGACAGTTTTTTATTCCTGATGTCCATCATGCATAGAACAAGATGTTATCTGTTCATGACCATTTTTTTTTCCAGTTCTCAGTGTGAGCACTGAATTTGTTTTATATTCTTATGCATATTTGGTTAGAAACACAGATTTTTGGATAGGTGTGGTTACAGATGTGTGTAGGCTTTATATAAAATGATGTGCAAAGGCAGCTGTGTGAGACTGTAAATGCAAGTTTCCCATTAATGGACACATGGACAATTAAACACACTCATCACTGGAGTGCAGAGTAGCCAGTTGCACATTCCTAGCAGCAAATGTGAAATTAAACCAACTTTGGTTGCAACTTTAGCAATAAACCAAAAGTATTTACTTTCAGCAATGCAAATGCACACCACCCAGGAGGCCAAAGAAACGTGGTACTGAGGTGCTGCAGCCTGATGTGCTGATCCACCTCCCCTTTTATGCACACACCACCAGGGCAGCCCTGGATCCTCCCCATGCCTCTGTGTGCACCAGCAGGAGCCCCACTGGCATCAAGGTGGGAGGTGAAGGCATACCACAGGAAAAGAAAATCAGACACATCCTGTGGGTTTTCCTGAACACTGAAATGTTTCAAGTGCATAAATCCTATTGATTTCCATGATACTTTAAAAAAATATCACTTCAGTCTGTGGACAGAAATGGGAAGTATTTAGGAATCATTCACAATGGATAATGGAATGCCTTCTTGCACCTACCACAGAATCCCTCTGACCGCTGACATTATCTTACTGAGCTGAGTGGCGGGAGAAGCAAAACCCTTAGAAGGAGATAAATGGGCTATATTTGAGCACTGTATGCCTGATAAATTAGCTGTTCATCCAGGCTGCCTTTCATCTCTGTAGGAAGGAAGGGTATTTCAGAGCACTGTGATCTCCCAGCCAGGGAGAAGCTATCCCTGCCCTGCCAGAGGCAGTCAGTGCATTAGCCCCTTGGGCTATCAGGGCATTTAAACAAAACCATCTCACAGTGAGCAATTTGCTGTGTCCTCACCACTGCCTCTAATTTGGGGATGTCAGAGGGTTGCTTCAGTGTTGGTTCATGCCCTTTATGTTGCTGCTCACAATTCTCAGCTGTTGCCTCCAACAACTGGTATTGAGGGACCAATTTTCGCAAGATTCCTTAGGCAGTGCATCCTTTTTTAATGGGAGAGATCCTTCTCAATGAAGGGAGATCCAGTCTATAGAATGGAATCCCTCATGTCCTGTGTGAGGTTTTAAGGGTTCCTAAAATAGCCTTCATATGAATTACCATCAAGATTGCAGAAGTTGGGATTGATATAGTGAAAACCTCACATATGTAGATCAAGAGGTCAGGACGATAATGGCATAAGCTGATTTTACAAGAATACCATCATTTTGACTGTCTCAGGAGTAAAGTGATTTTTTTGTGCTTTTGTGATTTTCTTCAGCCTTTAGGTCAGAACCAAAAGGCAAGTTTCTGGCTAGTTTGTACAAACCCTGCATTGAGGCATTTGAATCTGGAGCCTCTGAAAGCTAAGCAGGGATTCACCCTGGTTTAATTCCTCTACAGCCAAGCCATGTGCTCAGGCTCCCCAGTCCAGCTGAGATACAGTGTTGGAGCTTCAGAACTCAGGCTGAGGAGATTTTACATTCAGTGGCATCAAAAAATTCAGTATGCTTGGAAACATAAATCAAAATTCCAATGGCAAATTTTGCTGTCACGGGAGAAGAATATCCTGCTTCAACAGGCAAAGCATGGCAAAGCAAGATAAGGAAATAAAGATTTTTTTTCATATAGAAAAATCTGGAAAAGTTTATTTGGGGAGAATCAAAGCAGAATCTTCTCTAGAAGGTCAAGGTCTCGAGTTACATTTACTTTTTCCTCCTAGACATGACTCAAAATAAATGTTTTTTTAGTAGATGGATTAAAGGTGCTTACCTCAATTTCACTGACAGACAATGGAATTTCAAATGGCATTTGAAATATAGATGTCTCCTTTGAAAATATTGTGTTTTTTTCTTGCAAGGTGTTAGAAAATAATTTGTGGTCCATATTCAGGGCAATCAAATCCTAATTGTTTCCTGTTTAAAGGTGTAATGATAAGCAGGTTATAGGAAAAGCAAAGCACACCCCAATGGAATCTCTGTAATTTCATGCAAAATATTAAATATATATTACTATTGTTATTTTTAAAAAGCAACTAAGCCTCACAAGTAAAAAGAAAAGGCACCTTTTCCGTTAGCCTCTGGAATATCCTTCACTGGAATATCCTTCACCGATTTTTTGCTTTGTTGCGTTTTTTTTTGTTTGGTTGGTTTTTTTTGTGGGGGGTTTTTGTTTTTTGGGTTTTTTTGGTTTTTTTTTTTGATTGGTTTTTTTATTCTAGCTAACAGCAACTCAAAGAATGAAAGCACAGTCCTGATTCATGGCATGTACTTTCCCAGTTCTCCTGTGAGTACCTTGGCACTATCTCCCAATTAGTGCTGCTTGGTTAATTGGCGTATCACCACTTTAGACTCTGAAGAACTTGAACTAAGCTTCATGCATTTGCCTTCCAAGGAGAAGGGCTCTTAAAGGAGCAAGAGAAACAGAGGAACAGCATTGATCAACAGCTCAGACAATTGAGATATAGAAAATGCTGTGCATGGGAATGTCTCGGTGTTTCCTAACACCAGAGAAAACACGAGTTTCCAAGCTTCATGAGAGGGTGGTCTTTGCTTGAGACAAGAGCCAAAGGGATGAACAATCACAGGTTAAAACTGTCAAAATATTTATTTCTTTGTTTTGATCCCAGTAAGCATGTAATTAGGAAATAGATTTTTTCTTGCGAACACCCATTTGTTGTGCTGTGTAGAACTGGGAGGGGGCCAGAAGAGGACTCTTTTCTGCTGCCTGTTCCTGGCTGACCCTAATAACCAGAGATGGAAAATAGCCCTACACTGGGTACTATTTCAACAGAAATTTGCTTTCCCTAGAGAAGAATAATCTCCCATTTAAAACAGCATCAAGCATCATGTCTGAAAAAATAGGACAAAATATCCAGGATACTTGTCAGCTCTTCTGCATCCATTACTAATGATGGGCAAATTTGCTTAGGACAAAACAGAAGTGTCCCTCTGCTCCTGCTATTAGTGTCCATAATCTGAGCTCACAGGGTCACCACTTCAGCAAAGAATTAATATTATTGTTAATATTAAGCACTTCTCCCATTTATATTTATTCATGAGAAAAAAAAAAAAGTTAGGTTTTCCTATTGGAAAATTTCCTATTGGTCCAATGACCAAGATGAGGGACTTTGAATCTTTAGTTTTTTGAATTTTTACCACACAATCTTCCTGTCTCTGCTGCTGTGCTCTGCACTGGTCTGACTTGAGCCCCTGAATAATTCTTGGGAAGTGGCTACTCTGAGCAGTCCAGAAAAAAGTGTGAAGCTCTTTGGTGGTTGCTGTGGTTTCTTCTCTCTGTTTTGCAGGGCTCAGCTCTTTTCTGGTGTTCACTAAATGACAAATACATCCATTTAGTGTGGTTTTGTAGGGAGGTGTGAATTGTGTCTGCTGGTACCTGCTTGTTGGTTTAGCCTTTTTAGTAGCTCTTAAACTTATTTCCACCAAATCTGATGGAGGGATGTGAGTATCAAAAATAACAGTTCTTCTACAGACTTCATCAAAATCAGCATGTGGGAAGGAAAGAGGGACCAGGATTTGTGTCTCCTAGGGACACAGTTTAGTGATGGATGTGGCAGGGCTAGCTGAGCAGTTGGACTTGGTGATCTTAGAGGTCTTTTCCAACCTAAACAATTCTATAGGATCCAGTCTCTGTGGTTTCTTTGACAGCATCCAGCTGATGTGCCTGATGTCCACCCCTGGCCAAGCTGCACGTGGTGTGACCTGCCTTGTCCTTGGGCATATCTCAGGGGCAGAGCTGGGGTCTGCAAGTGGGATCCAGGGGGACACAGAGCAAACAATTCCTTTGATATGTATTTTTGCCAGAAATCAGATTGGGATGCAGCTCAGTGTGAAAAGAAAGAGGAAATTAAATATCGTTTCTGTTGAAGCCAATAACAAGATTACTAATCTTGAATTTTGGCCATTCTCTGTAATAATGTGGCCAAAGAAGAAGCTTTTAAGAATAAAAAATTGTGGATACAACCCTTGCCATAGATAACACCCCAATAATATGGTAGATGATTCAATACAGTCTCTCTTTGGGAACTACAGCTTGTAAATGCAAAGTTTGGATTTTTGTCTGCCTTACTTGAAACTCCATTGCCAACACAAACCTAAGTATTTGTCCTCCTCAATTCCTTGTTTTGCCTCTGATGAGTTAAGGTAATTCTTAGTTTGAATGAGGGATGAGTGTTGGATGGGACACAGGGCCCTGTGCTGCCAAAGGACCTCAACAGGGAAACACCCACCTGCCTTGGATACTCATCCTGGAGTTCCTGAATCTCCTTCTGGAGCTACTCTTCCCTTCCTGGGACTATGAGGGAAGCCCTGATGTTGGCTGGGTCCCTCCCTTTTAGGCAGCTGGGAGGGGATTATCTGTTCACCCTGGAGAATGCTGGAGAGATCCAGTCTTGGATAAAAAAGCTTGAGAAATCTCTGTGGGGAACATTTTATGGTGGAAACTGGAGAGTAGCAATCTTCAGCTAGATTTTTCTGAGGTTCATCACCAGTATTTACAAAGCAGTAAAGGTCAGCACCATTCTGTGCTATGCACAGGCAAGAGAGCAAACTCACTTGGTTTTGGAAATGTGAGACGTACTGAGATGTTTAAAAAGAAGTTTTAAAATGAGCTTACTCTTTTCCAGCATTTAAGAACAACCATCAGCCATTAGCTGTCCCTCCAGCTTTTAATGCATATGATCAAATACTTGAAGGCATTTCTGGAGTGCTCAGAACTATTTCAGTGAAAGAGATAATTACAGAAACGATGCTGCTTCCAGCCAGCAACTCCCCACAAGATGAGAGCACCAGACAGCCCCTGGCCACAAGTACCAGAAATTTAAAAGAAAATAAAGGGTTCATTTAAAAAAGAGAAAGATCATAACTTTATAATAACGCTATTATTCAAAGAAAAATACTTCCTTATGAATTTGCAAAACCACTTTAGGCTTCAGGATTTTTTTTCCATCCCCCAATTGCAATTAATTCTAAACCATGAAATAGAGCATACAATAACATCAACTGGTTCCCCAGAGGCTGTCACTTCACCCTGGTCTACCAACTGGTTTTCAGGATTACACCCTACAGACTTTGAAGGTCCCTGAGAGAAAACAGGTTAAATACTGCCTCCTGGATTTCCTCTCTGTTGAAGAAGAAACTTTATTTATTGACACATCACTATTTGTTGTTCCATATTTCAAGGGGGAAGGACTTCTGGTCCATTTCTTTTCTTTGAATTCCTCTCAAATAATGCATACATTTGTTCCAAATTTTAAAACTGATGAAGAGTTGACTGGTTTCGTGAGTACTATCTTTCACTATTATGCTTATTTGATCTGTGCAAAATGCTCTTGGTTTTGTGTGTGCAGTGAAAAGCCACCCTGCTGCTGAAAGCTGTCCTGGAGTCTTCCTCTGCAGCATCTTGTCCCTTTAGCACAGAAGAGAGAAACAACACCCTTGTTCCAAACAGAGCTTAAAGGTTGAAAAACTATCTCATGTCTGGTATTTCATGTTCCTATTGCAGAGAAACAGAAGAGCTTCAGTTCAGACAATCTTAATTGCAGTTTTGATCTCCTAAGAGTTTCAGATATATTTAAACTTTCATGTGCTCTACATCTGGACCAAGGCTTTGGCTTGTAATTGTACAGGATTTTGTCAGTAAAGCATCAGAGCTGATACAGCCCTTGTTAGGTTGATTTGGTTTGAAAAACTCATACATCTCAAAGTTTATGGCTGTGAAAAATAAATAGTCTGTGAAAACTGGGGTTACTTGTCAGTGCTTTTTTTGTTGGCTTGGGTTTTTTTGTTTGTTTGTTTTTTTAGGGAGACACAGGTCAGAAGAGGCTTTACATGAAACTTTTGTCTCCCCAATTCCTGACTGGATAAACTTGTTTTCTGGCATGAGCTTTGTCTCAAAGCTGTAAAGTATTTTCTTCTACATGTGGCACACAGGGAAGCTTCTTCATGTCTAGCACTGATATTGGAAAGATGCCATAATCAACCCCTTCCTGAGGAAAAAAGTTAAGAGTACCCTTAAATCAGCCTGGAGTGTAGTTTACTTCATTTACCCTAATAGTAAAAAATCTCTTTAAAAGAGATTTAAGAGAACTGTCTATTTTTATTATTATTAATATTATTACTATTATTATTAACAAATTTCTCACTAGAACAGGTTTTTCCATTGGCTCCCCTGGAAAATTTGCCATATTATCTGGTGTATTTGCCATGTTATTTGGGTTTTTTTCCTCCATGCAGGATAAAAGAAGAAATAACCTTCTACATCAAATTTGTACTTTATTATTAGTAAGAAGTTAATTTTCAGGGGTGGGTTAGAGGGAGGAAGAAGTTTACAATGGAAAGAATGACACTTGGGTTCTTGTCTGATAAAGGAATGTTTTGTACAGCGTGACAGCTGTATGTACTAAAAAGCTCCTTGAGCTTGGCAAGGAAAAAAGGCAAAGTTAATTCATGGTAATAGTAATGGCCCCTATCACCAGCCTGTTTAGAACAGACCAATGGGTTGGGCAACTGCCTTTGATCCCAAAGTCCAAACCTGGGTGCAGAGGGACACTGGCACCCTTCTAGGTCCAATACCTTTCTCCAGAGTGAAGTAGTCTCAGCCCTTGCTTGTAACCCATGTTCTTCAGGCTGAGATCCTCAATTACCCCAGGAAATAATACTGTGAGGAATGTACCTTAAACATCACTGTTCTCTAGGGTTTATGCCTGAGTCCAGGATCCCGGGAAGATTCTACCTGTCCTCTGGAAGACATAAGCCTTGAATCCTCCTCTAAAGGGTCTTCTGTGTCCATCCTTTCAAGAACTAAGGAGAGATTCATCTTTTCTCTCAGAACATCACTGTGACAGGGTGGCATTCACTTCAGAGTCCTCCTGTGGGTTCGAATCCTCTCCATAGCACCAAGGTTGTAACTTTTTCAGGAGGGAGAAGAGATGAATGTTTAAGACTTGGGGAGTTATTGGAAGAAGCAAAAGATTTATGAGACCAGAGAGAACATGGATGAACCTGACTGACCAGTGGGTGTGAGTGTTCCAAGACTCGCTTGATGTTGTTCTCAAATATTTTACATTACATTCCCCAAAACACAGAAATGATCTTTTGAGCAATGTCAACATCATGGTCTTGCTCTCCCACATAGAGCCCTTAGGTTATAATGTCATGTTTACTCATTCCCACATGTTCACAGAAATCTTTCATTTTTGCATATAATGGCAGAACTCCTACTGGATAAAAGGATGCCGCTTCCCATTCAAGTTAGCTTGAAGCTGGCAATTGGGGCACTATTCAGAGGAGGAAGGAATTTGAGGGAATCTCTCTGAGGCAAGGACTAGAACAGAACCTTGGTTTCCAGACTCTGAGTGTCCTCACATCATTTGAGTGTTGGAAGGGTAATCTGGGCTTGGTCAGGGATTTTATGGTTACATATATTCTCACGTATGGGACAGAGACACAATTAATAGGACATATCTCTGTGCCATGTGTGCTGGGCTTTTTCAGTTGTCTTGAATGCCCTAGGGCATCTTTCACACGTTGTTTATCATCCAGACTTTTCATTCACAGTGTGGGTACAGTCTAACTTCCAGCCCACACTGTCTCAAATGTCCTTGCCAGGGAGCAGCTGGATGGAACATCCACTTCTGTCTACCCATGGCCATCGACCACCCCATGATCTCAGCCCTGCTGTACCCAGGCAGGAGGAGGGACTTTACAGTAAAACCAGAGCCAGCAGATTTCACTCTAGACAGCAAGAGCTGGATACAGTTCTGATTTCTGTATTCAGCTGAGGAACATAAAAACCATAATAGAAGTAGAGCATTTTTGGTCCTGATTGTAGTTTTATTAGGCATAATGTCCAATTTTCTTTGAATATTCCAAATATTTGGGCACACACATTTTACTGTAATAGTTCCCTGTAAGGCAGATATCAGTGGCACACAGTTTCTGGCTTGTCATCTTCGTTACTGTACAGATATATTGATTTTGCCTCTCTCCTCAATAGCTCTACATGAATGAGGCTTAACATGCCAGGGAGGTGAATGATAACACAGGGCTGACACCATATCAAATTACCCTTTACAAAGCTGTAACACATGTCCAATACCTGAGTCTATGTAAGCCCTAAAACATGATACTCTGCTAAGACATGTCCAAGATATAAAGGGGCACTCCTGTGTTTGGATACAGCACAGGTCTGAAGGTTTCTTTTTTCTTTTTCTCTCCCTGCTTCTACCACTGACAACGTCTCTGCTACAAATGTGTTTAAACAAAGTAATTTGCCTAATAAATACATTATTTCTGAGTGCAAATAGAAAATTATCCCAAATTATTTGCTCATGAGGGGCCATTGAAGTTTTCAGACTTAATCTTGCCTGACTGTGGAAGGGTTTATGTCTGAGTTAATGTTCAGAAATATTCTTCATAGTCAACAGAGTGAAAGACTCTCTTAGAAGGTGTGATCCATATTATCCTGTATAATAATATCCCGCTTAATAACGGCTATATGAACAACACCCTAAAAATGTTTCTCTGTCCACTGACTCCACAGACAGCTTGTGCAGGGTCTAGCTCAGCTGTTGACATCCACCACAAAGGCACCCAAAGTTGATGAGCTGAGGGATTCATCCCACCTTGGCTGTCTGCATAGGAAGTGTCTGCTGCTATGAAAAATCTTTGGAAACAGCCAATCAAGTGAACTTTTCCTTTTCCTATTACTACAATGGAATAGCCTTGAATCAGGGAAGAGCTTACACTACAGACTCCATATCCTCAGGCCCTATTTCCATCTCAAAACCTGCACCAACCCAAAGAATGAAGATGGAGCTCTGGTGCTCGGCTGAGGCTCCTTTGTGCTACAGAAACAGCAAATGCTGTTTGCAGAAAACAGCACAGTAGAACAGCAGACTGTCCCTGTCTCTAAGGTTCTCAAAACGTTGTGCCAGAGAGGTGCTCAAAAAGAGAGGGAAACAGGTTATGTTAAAGTCATTTATTTGCTATTTGTCGAGACTACTTCTTGCAAATGCCAAGGAAAGGTGGAGAGCAGGGATTATTTATGAAACAGATTAAGGAAAATCCATGTCAGTGAGAGAAGAAACACAATATTAATATTTGTACAGGATGGCACCCACTGTCATACATGGCATGGGAAACAGGAGGAGACAGTGATGCTGGAAAATAACCCAATCTCCTCATGGCACTAGGGAGTGT
Organism: Sitta carolinensis; assembly: GCA_032173965.1. Lineage (NCBI taxonomy): Eukaryota > Metazoa > Chordata > Aves > Passeriformes > Sittidae > Sitta > Sitta carolinensis. The sequence continues at coordinate 53,089,407 of CM063285.1, read as the reverse complement.
TACATTTCCATCCCAGCCTGGGAGAGAAATTCATCCAGCTCTGGTTCGTGCTTTTTCAAAATCTTCCTTGAACACTGGAGCAGGTGCAAAGAAAAATACTCAATGCAAACCAAACAACTAACCAACCAACCAACCAACCAACAAAACCCGAAACCGAAATGATGATTGCAGGAAATGCTGTGCAGTGAGCCCCTCAGTGAAATCAAGTTCCTTATTTCAATTTATCAGAAAAGTTGAAAGAGGATTTCACCGTAGTGTGTAATTAATTGGGTTTTTTTCATGAAGAATGTACTGCCTATTCAGAGCAGGAAGCTAGAACAAGGCAATTCCAAACTGGAAATAAGGCACATTCTAGCTGAGAGGTTGATTAACCATTCCAGTGAACCATGGAAAGATTGATAGATCCCTTCATTTCTCAGTGTCTTCAATTAAAGCTGGATAACTTTCTGAAAAAGTTGTTTTAGCCAAACAAAACTTGTTGGAAAATTTAAAGGCTGCATAGTATAGGAGTTGCTGAGGACTTTTCCACAGGGAGGGGAGATTAATATGCTCACCCTGTGGTTTATTATTTCTGTTTACATTCTGTAGAAGAGCTTAAATACAAAAGAGATGCTTGAGATAAGTGCAGAAACAAACAAGCCAAGACTAGGCTATGTCCTGAAGAGAAATGTAAGCTGAAGTTAATGTGGTTAATTTAGATATGGAGTTTATCTCAGTGAATCTACAATGTGAAAATCTTCTGGAGACTTTTTTATTTAGACACCCATATAGATCTTTTCTGACTGAAAAAAAAAAAAAAAACCAACAAAAAAACCAGCCTCAAAAGTTCAGAGTTGCCATAACCAATAACTAATGAATTTGTCTCCTTCCTCTCTGATTTATAAGTTCCCTTAATCATAAACATTCCTCCAGTTTTGCTAGCTGACCCAAATCAAAAGGACAAGTCAAAGATCATTGTTGCACATTTTAAAATGCAAAACTGTCTCCTTCTCAATAAAACATGATGGATTCATTGTCCAGCACAGAATTCACAATCATAAAGGCGGGTGATAGAGGTTAACCACCACATTGCAAATACCAGGACTTTGATTCATAAATTGAAGAATAAAACATACTTAAAGAAAAAACATAATTTGCAATTTTGTAAACTATTGACCTCTCTCAAAGCTGGACCTGCCTTTATGCTGTTTGTGGAGAACCTGCTTCCAAAATGAAACAAAGACTAAATTGGCTGGACTCTGTATGAGGGTACCACAGGCAAGAAGTCAAATCCAGTTGCCTTCTATTTTTTTTCCTCTAGACATTACTGTGCACATCAAAGCAGACAGGTCTCTTGATCTATTTAGCGACAGATTTACGTAGTGCTTCAGGGATCTTGAAGACTCACATTTGTGGCCAAAAAATACCCCAAATAAAGAAACAAAAAACAACTCAGGACTGAAAAATAAATGTTTTATGTGTGCTCAGTTTTTAGAGAAATATTTCTTTTAATTTTATAACTGTCATGATGAGGTGGGAAATTCCCCCCTTTCCGTTTTTGAAAAGCTGGACAATCTAAAGCCAAATGATGTGCTTATAAAAGCAGTTGTCATCTAGTATTTCTGCTGTAGGATTTTCCTCTGGATTGCAATATTTATTTCCATTTTCCCCACCTCTTTTTCTGTGGGATAATCCAGTGTGGAGATAAAGTACCTTGGAAAGAAATGACAGAAGATCCACGGGTTGCAGAAAATAACCTGCAAAGAACTTGTAATGGAGCTATTTCTGCTTTTGTTCTCTTACTCTCCTTCTGCAACACAGAATAATATTTACCCTAATTATATTTTTATCCTTCCTCCTTTTCAAGGGATTTCTAGTACTTTCTTAGAGAAACTGTTTATGACTGGACTCTGTCGTCTGCAGAGTCCTGAGGGGCAGACTGGGATCATTAACTTAATTTTGGATGAGTGTGTGTACAAGGTAAACATATCCAAAAGATCAGCGTGGATGCAAGGATTGTGTATATGCACACACTGCATTTCCCATTTTTTCCATAGCTTAAATGAGGATTCTTTTTATTTAAATAAGAAGTTAATTATTACACATGAGCATTTGAGGATCAGATTATACAAACCATTCATACGGACTTGATTTAAGGATCCTGAAATTAATTTAAAATGCTGGTAAAAGAGTCTGTTTCTGGTGGGAACAATGCAGTGATGACTTTCATAGTTAGAGTATGCAGAAAGTTATGACTGGCTTCTCATAGAACAAAAATTAAAATAAAAAGGGATGACTAATGTCTTGTGGAGAGTTTGCTTCCATCTAACCTGACTCCCTGGAGCTGGACTTGCAGTGCTAAACTCAAACCTGAAGGGAGGAAGGGATGCTCCAGGCCCACTTTGCATGTGAGGAGGGTGGGGAGATTCCCACTGGCTGAAAACAGCTCAGCTTTTTCACTTTTCCATCCCAGGATGAACCCATCTCATCTTGTTTGTGCCAAGGAGCAAAACAGCTTTGGAGCTGTATAAAACTTGGATAGGTGACCACATGGAAGACTCAGCCATTGTGGGACTAGATCAAGGACTCAAGGGCAAACCCTTGGTAAACACTAGACCACAAGCACTGTGTGGTTTTGTCTTCAATATTGCTTGAGAGCTTCCTGGAAGTTCATTTCAAGACCAGATTTCCTGTCCTTAGAGATAGTACACCAAGGCCACAAGCTATGCAAGGAGTTGCTTGGTGTTGGGGCATTTCAGAGCAGATGCCTGAAGAGGCTTGAGCCTTTGTCTGCTTCTGAAACCTTCTGAATGCAGAAGAGAGATGAGCCAAGAGCATTCCCTACAGGCTGTGTAGAACCTTGACTGATTAGTCCTACTAAACTAAAGCTCAGCTGTCAGGATAAAGAAAAGAGGAAGCTTTTTTATGGCCCAAATCCTCAGCAGGTATAAGGCACTGTGAGAGGACATCTCATGGTGAGGGTCACTCTGTATATACTCAAGACTCAGATTCTTTCATTGCAACCTCATCTCAAGAAGTTAAGTCAACCCAAAGTCCCCAAAACTGACCCAGACTGTTCCAAACAAACCACAGCTTTGGACCAGTATATTTAACGAAACAGCTGAGAAGGCAACTGGAAGTTTTGTGAGGCAGATCCCATTCAGTTCTTGACTTCTGCCTTCAGGGTTACTGAGGAGATGTGTCCATGAGCCAGCTACTGCAGCTGGTGCTTGTTGATTACTGGAGACAAGTGATGGAGTTAGGCACCCCAAGAATTCTGGTGGGACGTCTGGGTTACCAAAACAAATATCCAGTGGAAAATGAGTGAAATAGATCTTCTGAATAAGACCCCAGTTCAGCTTCTAACAATGTTTTTCACAGAGATAATTAATAAATGAAATATCCAATGTGACACTTATACAGGCTACAAATCAATTTTGCTTTAAGTAGTACTCTGGACTTGTTTAGACCTTTCCTCCACTGGATATTTTCATGTGTTTTGCCATAAGCAAAGTAAAAAAATACTGACTCTCCTAAAAAAAAATAGTTCAGATGCAAATTCACTGACCTGTGTTTGTCAGATGAAAGCAAAGTAAATGTGTGTGTCTGTGGGGAAACTCATTGCTGTTGTGCTTGGCCTCCAAATAAAGAAAATCTGTTTTTCGAGTGTTGAATGAGTTTCGGTGCTGCCCATGAGGCTGGCACTTTACAGCAGTGTGTGCAGCCCTCTCCTGTTTCAAATTCACCATATTTTGGATATGGTAAAAAGATTTAGGTTTTTTCTCTCAAATATTTTGCTTCCTCTGGGCCCAGGAAAAATAATTAACAAAGGAATTCTCTCTGTCACTCACACTTCGTGAAGGCATGAGATGTTTTCAATTCTCTCATAACTAAGTGTGCTAATTTTTTGGAAAGGTTTTCCTTATTCTTCTTCTAAGTAGAATGTGCTGGTAGCCAAAACAAACACAGAAAGAAGCCAAGGAGAGAATAAGATATATCTATTTGTATGAATGGTCCAACAAGGGAAATCTCCAAAAACTACTGTAAATGCTATAGTGTTTCAGATGGCAAACTTTTCCAAAATTAATGGTTAACAAAACATTTAGTTCTTAAACACCAATAACGTAAAAAGAAGAGCTTCTAATAGTAAAAAAATAATTCTTTTAGTGTGGAAGGATTATCTTGTGGTTAATGCACTGACCTTGGGACTGAGGTTTAGCACTTCTGTCTCCAGAGTGGCCCTGTGACAGTCAACTGACTCTGCTGTATCTTTGTTCTTTATCAGAGGATGGTCCTGGTGCTTTTCTTATCTATTTACTTCTCTTAAATTACCACCTTCTTGCATCACAAGCTTTCTGCTATCATATCTATATGGTGTCTTAAACAAGAGGCCTAATCTTGTTTTGAGTTTTCAGAGTGGGTATTTTTTTCCAATTGGATGCAGTTTGGTTGTTTTTTTTTTTAATCAGAAGTAATCTTTATTAAAATTTTTGTGTAGCACCCCAAAATTACAACTTTTGTAAAAAGTCAGAATGCTGGGGAACAGCTTCCATATTGTAAAAGCATCTCAATACCTCAGGATCTAGTTAAATTCCTAGTTCCTCACACATGCAGCCTTGCACAAGAAAGGAGCAGTATTGCTGTAACAATCTATATTATTTTGAAAATTATGATGTGTTAAATGGTAGTCTTTGGAAAAGTGGTTAGTAAAATATTCAGGATTAGGTATCCATCACCGGGAATACATTCTCCCTATGCAGATGAAATCTGTAAAATGACCATTTTGCTCTTTTCAGTGTGATTGCTATTTGCAGAGAAGAAAAGAAACAGTAAAACTAAACCAGCATGACCTGCACTGCTGTTTTTGCATGCAAGGGACCTAAGAATATCCTATTGGATGTGAACCATTTGGTTCAAATAAACAATCTATTGACCAATCTAGTGACCACACACACGTGAAATAGGGACTAAGCATTGTTGCATGACAGTGTTTCTGAAGGGAAGCAAAGTCTGCATAAACTCTGGCCATCCATAAAAGACTGAAAACAAGGTGGAATTTCAACAGGAAGATGTGAGCAAGGATTTCTGACACAGCCCAAGCTGCGCAGTGCGTTGGTGGGGGAATGGTGTGTGCTGATGTTTCCCTCTAACAGTTCACCAGCTGGCTGAAACCTGACAGAAAATCAGAGAGCCACTCCAAGAAGGTTACCTGGGTGGAGCTGCCCTTTCACAACAAGTACAGCCACCAGCCCTGTTGCCCTGTCTCTATTTCTCCTCAGCTGTCAGTCTGATGTTCAGGAAAATCTGCTGGGCAGTGCAGATTTTATAAACTACTTTGTAAAACAGCTGTATTGCTGTTTTGCCCTTGACATCTTTCTTATTATTTAAATAAATTATAACTTCTATTCACAAGCCTTGGCTGCTGTTCTTGTAGGTCCTGAACAAATGGCTGCTAAGATGAAGATATGAACTGTAAATAAAGTTTTTACAAGGATGTGGGGTAATGGTTTTAAACTGAAGGAGTGATGATCTAGATTAGATAAAAAGAATTATTTTGTTTTTACAATAATGGTGTAAAACGCTGAAAGAGGTTGCCCAGAGAAGCTGTGGATGCCTCATTCCTGAAAGTAGTCAAGGTGAGGTTGGATGAGACTTAGAGCAAACAGGTTTAGTGGGAGGTGTCCCAGCCCATGGTGAGGTGATTGGAATAGATGAATTGAGTTTGAAAAGGCCCTTTCCAAGACAAATTGTTCTATATTTCTATGATTCCTAGATGGAATGGATGGGAGAGTACAGGAGTTACTCACCTTTCAGTCTTGAATCTGGGTGTGGAGCAGTCAGGATCCCAAAAGGCATTTACTGCAAGGGCAGTGGTTGCAGGTAAATCACACCTCAGAGACTCTGCCTTGGCACAACCCTGACACTGGCCCATACATTTTTCTTGTCTTCAGTCTCTGTCTTTTGCACCTCCTTGCAGATGTGCAGCCGCTGGCAGAGTCAGGAGTCTCAGCTGGAGGCAGAGCAGTCCACCCAGCCAAAGGCAGGCTCAGGAGGGTTTTCCCAGGGCTGCCAGGCCAGGCAGTGGGAGGACACCAGGAAACCTGTCTGCCCTCTGCTAACCTGGCCCACCTTTCTCCACCTTGGCTGACCTGCCTCACCTCCCTGCAGTTACCACAAACTTGGACTTGGCTACATCTCTGTATTTAATTTTTGTTCTTTAAAATGCGGCATTTTTTGGTTTTTAAGTGGAGACTGATGAAAGCTGTTGCTGTTCTTATTTTTCCTTTCTATGAACTGAAGTGATGACAACAGAGATTCTAGTAAATTATAACATAGGCAGTCAGTTCCAGATTAGTTTTGAAGTTGGACTTTTTTTCTCTTTTTTGGAAGGGTACAAAATGCAGCCAGACAAGATTTAATTAAATACTTGTATTTCATAACTGTAATTTATCTAGCTCAGTATGTATGTTCTTTCCCATGGGTTTGTTTGGACACGGGGAATTTTTAGCTTTCAAGCTGCCAGATGTGGAGTACTGTCTGTGTCCACAGGACAGGTAGAGAAAGGCAGTAGCAATGCTGGCCTGCCCACACTGCCCTCGCCATGGTCTTCACCCCAGGCAGCCACCTCTGGGGAAGAGAGTTTAGCTTCCAGGCTGCTTAGAATCTGGTCTCTTGCTGAGCCTGCCAAGGCTGTTTTGCTTACCAACTAAAACAAGCCAACATATTTTCGCTATATCTCTTACTACTGGGACTCAGAAATAATCCCATATGGCTGCAGTCCTGCTGCAGCTCTTTATGGGCCCACTCTGGGGCTTGTTGGTGTCAGTGGAGAAGGTCACAATGATTTTAGTGAGATTTGGAACAGGCCTGTGTACATGTGCGAGGCCTAGATAAAGATGAATTATCTCTGATGTATTATCTCTGGCCCTGTTAGCAAAGATGCCCCTGCTTGCCACACCCGCAGCCCAGCTCTCTCCCCACCGACAGTCCTGTGGTGCTGAGATCTCCTAAGAGCATGGAGTCACCTGGCATGACTGACCTTCAGTCCTTGTGCGTTCCTACACTTGCATTTGCTGCTTCCCAAGACCTGAGCTAAGTGCTGGATCCAGCTCTCACCATGGAGAAATCGTGTTCATGTCCATGGCCTGTGCCCCTACGTTTACTGCGGAGATGTTGAAATGAAAAACTCGTCTCTTTCAAAGTACCCTTCTGCACTTTCCTAGCAATTTATAATTATTTTTCCTAGCAATTTAACACCCACAGATTGCTGTAATTGCTCTAATTGCAGTAATGACTCCATGAGCTACTCTTGCATTTCTCCAGATCAGATGAAGAGCACTGCAGTTTTTCAGCCAACTATCCCAGAAATGAATAAGAGTTATATTTCCGTACATACTCTAATGCCTAAATACTTTGTGTATGGCCCTCATTCTAAGAATACATTTGTCTGGCTGCCTGGCAAATGACAGTTTTTCTGTGTGTAATGAGAATAAAAGAAGAGTTAGTTCTTGTGATTTCTGTTGATAAGTCAGCATGGAAGAGGTTTGCTAATGCTTGCGGGTACCTTATGGCCTGGTACATTCAATTCTTCATTTCACAGAGGGAATAGCTGACAGGACAGGGAGTCACACAACTCTTCTTCTGTAGAGGTGATTCCTATGGGAGAAGGTTGGAGCCTGTGGCCTGATTGTTGGGGGGAAATCTTGCCCTGTCGTGGGGGATAAATACAGAATTTTGGTCTCTCGTGACTTTTCATGACCTGTTGTATTACCTTTTACTCTTCAACTCCTGAAAAATTAATTGCCTGGAAAAGATACAAGACAGGATGGAGTTCCTCAAAGGGATTCTCCTCTCAGCCCCTGTGGGACCTGCTGAATAGTTCAGGATAAAAGGCTGAAGTAATTTGGGAATCATAATTAGAAGCTACATCACTTCCCAGGTGCTGAACTTTCCAAGCTGCCTCGTTGGCAGGTTTGTCTGTTGATGCCTTGTATCACATTCCTGGCTGTGTTTAATCAGAGTGCAGGATACCCCATCCACTAGCCTGTAGCACACAAAACCAGGGAAAGGTACTGGTAATAAAATAATAATTTTATTATTGGAATGTACTGGAAGCCAACCTTGCTGTTTAACTGCTGTGGAGGAGAAGACAACCCAGTAAGGTGGAGGGAGGGTGTCACACCTGTGGCAAACAGCCACGGAGGTCACTGGCAGAGTCTGTATGGACAGGAAAGTAGGGAAAGACAAGGAGAGAAAAGAAGAGAAGAAGTAAGTTTTATCTGTATTAACTTAACTTTTAAAGTTGCTCTTTCCTGTGAGTCCGGGGTTGATTGAAGGGTGGGAGAGCCGAGGGACAAGGAATGTCATGGCTGAATTTGTAAAATAACTGGGTGTTGTATAAGTCTGTTGCTTTGTTGGACTTGCTTTTCAGAGGAGCTGTGAACACCTGACTCCTGCTGGAGGTGAAAAACTGCTGTCTAAAGCCATGGCCCTTGCATTTCAGAAAAAATCCTGACTATTTATTTTCCTCTTTCTTCAGAGAAATATCTAGACTCTGAACTTTTGAAGTTTTGTTCCAATTTGTGCACAGGATTAACAAAAATTTCCTTGATCAATATTGCAAATAGTGGCTTCATTTTTTGCAATGTGTGACTGATGGTGGGCTAGAAACTATGCAACAAGGCTGCATGTTTTGAAGGTAAATTACATCTTTTTTGGTTCTTCTTTCTAAGCATTTACTGCAGCTTTTGTGAAAGAACAGCAAAAACATTGATTGGAACGTGCCACAGAGCAATTTATAGCAGCTTATAACTGTAATTCATGGAAGTTTATTATATGACCAGCTTTATGAAAGTTCACTATTAGTTCAGCATTTAGTGCTCACAGACTTGGCAGAGTTTCCTGCAAGCTGGATGCTGAACATCCGGTGAACTTTGTTTATGAACACAGTATATTGTGGTTAGGAGGCTTTGGAGCTACAGGTCACTACCCAGTTGTGTGCAAGTTTAGAGCCCCCTTGCTAGGGGGAATGGAGGCACCCTGTGCAAGGATTTAGAAGAAATAATAGTAATAATAGCAATATTAATATTATTATTAATAACATAATATTAATAATATAAATAAAATATTAATAAACTAATCATCATCATCATCATCATCATCATCATCATCTCCCACCACTGTGCTTGGAACACAGAAAAAAAAAGAAGAAAACAGAGAAGCTTCTGAGAACAAAGGTGAGGACAGTGCTCTCACACACCTGTGTCATCACCCCCCTGTAGGTATTCCTCAAAAGTGCTTCTGGGGTCTTGTAGTAGAAGAGAAAATCATGACTGGCTTATCCTAAGGCAAAGAAATTGCTAGAACACTAAGGAGAATTTGAAAGAAAACTCTTCCGCTGTTTAGTCTTCCTCTTGTTTAGCTGTGGTTTATGGCACAGTGATTGACTACAGGCTCTTTCCCAAGCTGTTTATTTTGGAATGGTGCTGTCATGTCTCAATTACTGTGTATATCTTGCTTTCATCTTAAAGAAACCCAAAACAAACTGAAAACTTCGCAGACCTATAGTTCATATATTCAGCTGTGGATGCATGGAGAGAGACCCAAACCACCAAGTTTATGTGTAAAATGGACCATTTGCACAAACATTCTTGCTGGGCAAATTGTGTCTGTTCTGCATAAATAAGTGGTAGGAGGTAGAATCTGCTCTGCCCCTGCTCTGTGGTCCAGTGCAAGGGTTTGGGGCCCCTGCACCAGATCTGTGTAACACCTCAGAGACAGATCCTGCCCCTGTATGATGGCAGTCTGGGTGTCTGAAAGGTGTCAGCAAGCTGAGCACCTTCTGCACGTGTCTTCCTACCATTGGTAGAATGTACTGCTGAGTCTGGATAGCTCAAATTAAGAGGCTTGTTTATATCCTGATAGGAAGAGATCACTGAGAAAGTGAGCTTAGGAGAACTCAGCTGCTGAGCCACCAGAGGTGGGCATCATGTGCAAGGCATCACAGTGAAAGAGTTTCTCTACTGAACTGTCAGTTGAAAGCATTTATGCTATCTGTAATGCTCTACTTCTAAACAGAAACTTTGTTCCCTGCTTTCATCTTGCTAAGCAGAGGAGCCAGAGTGTCCAGCAGAAGTTTGTTTAAAATCACTGAAGAGAAAGAGGTATATTTCATTCAGCCCATTTTAGGGAGGCAGTTCATCCAGTCCTGAAGACAGCAACAAAGATCTAACAAATAAGGGAGAGGACATTTGAGAGACTGATAAAATGGCATTCTGAATGTAGGTGGGACAGCCTGAGGTGATGAGGGTGAGCACTGTGTTCAAACTGTAGCAATGTGCTTAATCCCTTGCCAGCTGGAATAAATTAATAAACTCCTTTTGTCTTGACTGTGCAGCCAAATCTGCATTTGCCTAAACACTTAAGAACCAAATACATTTTCTGCAGACTGTATGGCTCTCCCAAGAGAGTCAGCATTCAATTGAGCAATGCTGTTGTAAGAAGCCACCACGTGAAGGTGATTTCTCACAATATCTCACAGAATTAGTATTGTGCTTGTGATACTGTGCCATCAGACCATCTGGGATTATTATGACTTCTACTGTTACTAGAACTTCTAGAAAACTAATTTAATATACTATTAAATCCCTGTTATTAAATTCCTTCTTCTGATGTCCCAATGCAAGTTAAAATAATGAGGAAGGTACAAACACATTGTCATATAATTAATGCTGGTAATTTTTAAAAGGTCAAAACACTTTTGTGGCAAGGCCACTAAAGAGAGCATGTCTCAGTGAAGTTTGAAAATATGTGATGAAGGCCACAGCATTGTTCCCCTGTGGGATGTGCAAACTACCTCCTTAAGGCATAAAAGGTGTAGTCTGATGAAAAATGAATGTTTTCACAAGTGGGAATTCATAGCACTCAATTAAGTTTACCTTGAATTATCTTCCTGCTATTTCCCTTAAATATAAAGGGGACTGGCCTCTGAAAGTAGACATTTAATTAGGCAAGTAATTATTGTCCTATTCCCTGCATTCAGTCTTGAAAAGAAGATATTTCTAATGGATTCTTAAGGAGTGAAAATGTTAATTTAAAGATACTGTTAATTTACAGGACTGGTTGGGAGGTTCTACTCCAACTTGTGTCACTGAGGTGCAAGAGGGACCAAGATTTCTTCTCTAAAGCATCACCTCTGTCCTCACACCTTCAGTGATGTGACCTTGGACACAGCTCTCAGCTAAGTGTCCAGGTGGTGGACCCAGATGAACTTCAGAGTACTTGGCAGCTGAGAGGACACTTATTTTTTTATATTGATTATTTCCTTTCCATTCTTAGCCCAGCTGATGAGTAGGAAAAGATCCATCTCCTTGTAAACAAGATACCAAGACAGAATTGTAAAGCACCACAAAACTGTTGTGTTGTTTGAGCAGAACAAAACAGTCCCTCAAACACTTATTTATGAGCTTATTTTAGACTCTTGTGGCATTGAATTATGAAAGGGAGGTGGTTTTAAATCTATTTTCTACATTTTTGTTTTGATTTGTTTTTCTGAGTTGTTGGCAATGATAATGGCCTTGTTTGTATTGGAACTGGAAAGGGGAGAGAAGAGTGAGGTGAGGTTGCTTTGACACATTGAGGTGGTTTCAGTTATTTCAGCAGAGAAGCAAACATTAATGATAGTTAAAACTTACATGTCCCCAGATGTTACACACACACAGACACAAAAGCTATTAATAAAATTATTTCTTGAAGAAACCAAATTGCTTACATGGTGAAAACTTGGCTGACTTCCAGTTTTCCATAACTAGGGTAGTCTGAGATAATTGGGATAAAATGAAAACTATCCTCAAGTTTCTGCCAAAAATGTTGAGATTTTTTTTTTTTAAAAAGATCTGTTCAACATTTGTCCCTCCTTATTTTTCATCTTCTATTGACTCTGGAAACCAGGCAGGACTTAAATATATATTCATATCCATACTATCCAGTTATCATTAATGATAAAAAGGATTTTGTGAAAGCTATTAAACCTAAAGTTTCAGAAGTTACCATACCCTTTTAAAATGTTAGAAATGAGATCTGCATGGGTTATTCTTCCTTCTTTCTTCACCACAACTTTAGGTCTTTCAAGCACTCAGAGCTGAGTCAGAGTTAGAGAACTAAATTGCATGTATACTGGTCCAGTAGGCTCTTGTTTCTAAGCAAAACTGATGAACAAGTGAAAAGCAGCAAAATTCATCTGCCTCAGGTCCTGATGCACCAGCACCAGGCAGGGTAGGTGTGGTGCAAATCACTGGATCTGCTCTGTGTGTGCCATGGGTTTGTGCTCCTTGCAAGCTTGAGTTGAGCTCAGGAGTATGTGACAGTATGCATATATTGATAAGCATGTGGAGAGTAACCATTTCTCCCAACAGCTGTTATCTGGGGTCTTTGGCTTGCTAGAAGATCTACAGACTACTTGTATTCCACTTAAATCCTGTTTAGGCTTAGATGTCAGCTGAGATGTAGTAACTGTTGGGATGTGTGCCCCTACTCCATGGCTAATGTGAAAGAATGCAATTTATCTGAAACTGCTTGCACTGTGGATTAAGCTAGATGGCAATAATTCACTTTTGCTGGGTGAGGATAGCCTGCCTCAACTACCATAACTAAGTTGATTTGCTCCTGAATCAGAGGAACGTGCTTCTGTGCCTGTGTCTGCAGTAACAGCAGCATCCTTTGGTCCTAATCTAGCGCTTCAAATGGAAACACTTAGTCCTGTTGAACCTTGAGGAGAACCACAATCTCCTCAGTGCCTGCCATAATCAGAGCTCTCATAATTTTTGAAGAGCTCATGAGTCCTGTCTGGTACTTTGAGATGAGGCAGGTCTACATGTGCACGTAGCTACAAAGACCAGAATGGCTTTTACTGTAAATTATTTAATCTCTTTCCTCCCCAGCAGGTCAGTGCTCCATGACTCACACCAGCCCTGAGGAACACATCTATCTGGCTGAACGTCTGCAGATTACCCTGAATCCTCTCCAGACATTTTGGGCAAATATACAACATCATAACAAGTTGTATCTGCACCAGTGCTTCCCTACAACACAGCTTCCTGTGCTCAACCAAGATAAACAGTGGAAGAGCATCCTGTTGTGCCACGAGGAGAAGAGGCTTCAGTTCTTGTATTTGTTTTAAAATATTTAGATTTAGCAAATCTCTACAGAAAATAGGAAATGCCTGACTTACCCAAGCTGCAATCCCATGCTCGCCAGCAGCCTGGGGCTCACTCCCTTGGTGTCCTTGCAGGCTGTGCAAAGAGGCCACAGGCCCTGGGGTCCCTGGTGAGCAAAGACAACACTGGGACTTGGGCAGGAGAGCAAGCCCTGGCACACTGTGTGTGAGTATGCCTGGCAGGCACAGTTGTTTGTGCTTAATGAGCCATTTAGGAAGGTCTGTGTTTCTTTGATTGCCTTGCTCCGTGCTGTGTACTCTCACAAGCCCCACAATCTATTAGGTTATTGAACGGGATTTGTGTTTATGGAGCACTGGGAGAACAGTGAGAAACTCTTGCTCGGTGACATCCTTAAGAAGCTGGACAACAAATATCCCAGGCAGAAAGTCCAAAGCATGGTTCCCTGAGGAGGTTTGAACCTCAAGGAAGGTCACAACAGAGTGCACCCAGGAGTCCCCTCTGTGAGAACAGCTTGCTGGCTGTTCCACACTTGTCCACACCAAGTTAAGAAATTAGAAGACAATGGCATGACAAATCCCACAGCAAAACCTGGGTTTTGAGGTCTCTAGGTCAGTTGTGACATTCTAATTTGGTGGCTAAGGATGTTATATTGGATGAAAACAAAAATGTCAGTTCTTGTTACACATGTGGAGACATCTGCACAGAAAGATGGAGTAAAGCATGAATTCATACATAGTTGTCTTTCCAAGGGAGTGGGAAAAAAAAGTTTGACTTCCTCTATGAAGAAGAAAAAAAAGGCTCATGTTTCAGAAAAGTGCAGTACAAAAAAACAAAGGTGAAAAATCCTTTTAACAACAGGATGACCACAGAGGGTGGCCACAGCTGTGATCCACTACAGTGACAATATTGCATCCTGCTTTGCCACAGTGTGTATATGTGTGTGTACACGTTAAAATTATGTCCCTCAGCCCCTGTAATCAAATGTTTGCATCTCTAGATTGATAGATAGTCAGACACTTGGTTGCCTGTGCCTATCCTTGGCTTTCCAGTGACAATCAGGCTGTTGCAACACAGCAGTTTAAAAAACCTTTGATAGCAAATCTGTTCCTTAGTAAAGGAAGAAAAGATAAACAATAGGGCAAGACACAAGCACAGAAACTAGAGATTTTCCAGACTGGTAGCAAAAGGATCATCGCACTTCCATCAGAGCAGTGTGTGATCTTTGAACAATGAAAAAAAAAAAAAATTGGCTTCCAAGATTACCATGGAGTAATGATTACCAATGTCATATTAATTATACTTGACATTGTAGAGCCAAATGAAATGACTATCTAATTAAAAGCACAGCATCACCTTAATGAAACAGCCCTCACTTGTCACATCACAGGAGGCTTTATAGCTTCCCTCCCCGCCCTCTATTCTTTGAATCCAAGTTCAAATTCAAGGGAAAGTTTGCTTATGGATTGAGTCCAGATGTGTCTGATGTTTTAACATTTATTTTCAGCAGTTCCTTCTGCACAATAGATTTGGGCTGTTTCTGAGCATGCTCTTGCTTCCTCTGACATGATACTGGGCTATGCTGTCAGCCTGGGATTGGAAAGTGGTGGTGGTGTCACTTCCAAATCCTACTGATCTGGAGCATATAAAGAGATTTTCTCCAGACAAATATAAATTCTCTTCTCTGTGGAATTAAAATTTGAACTCTTTATGTCTGTAATTAAACTTGACAAGATGCTTTGACTAAGGAAAAATTAACTTAGCTCCTTAAGTTTGCTCTGGATTTAGGCCAGCAGATCCAAGATACGACCCTACAAAGAGGATCAGAATGGAATTCCAAATGGCATTTTGGCCCCTGGGGAGCCCCTTTGGCATCCTAGAATGCTCAGTCTTTCTAGCCATGAGGACAGGAGTACAGCTATGACAACTCAGCTTTTATGGGATTCAACAGTGGTTCCTGACTTCATGTTGGTTCATGAGCATGTGTGTGGATGGACACAATTGCATCTCCTTGGTGCAAATGCCTTTTAAGGTGTCTCTTGAATTACATATCTAGAATCCTTCAGCATGTTGTTCAGCACATCCCAGCAGTGCTGAGGTCCCCTGGGCTCTCTGTCACTTTCTAGTCATATTTCCTGAGAAACCCTTCTGTAGTCACACATTCAAAGACCACCCTTATCTTGACACACTCCTTTCATCCAGGAGAACCTCAAAAAACAGTAAAGATAATTCCCCTAAATTAGTATTTGTGTCATGTTGCCACTTGTTTCCACCATTTTACAGAGTAACCCACTTCTGGACTTATGTTTGCTGTGTTGTAAATTGTTTGGGGAGATGGCTGTCTTTGTATCTCTTGTTTGTACTGCACCAACCACTGCAGCTGTTCTGGTGCTGGGCACTGCAGTGGCAGTGACACCAGAGTAATAATCCAACTGCAATTTGATAAGCAGCACAATTATTCATTAAAAAAAGCTTGTTGATATGTGTTTCCAGTTTTCTTTTCAAACACTCTATGACCATTCTATTCCATTACTACAGCACTAGCACTATACATTGTGTTTGATCTCATCCTTCCAAAGCAGGTTGTGATGAAATTCTCCTCACTACTATGGTGCTCTTGTAACATTGTTGTTGAATATATTGAAGTGCCAAAGCTTTTTATCTTCTTGCACCCTGAAACAAGCAAAGGTAGAAGAAATGTGGAGCTGTGGTTGAAATGGATCTTTCTGAAAGTAAGAGGAGAAAACTGGGGGTGGGTTTCTGAGGGGTAGAGATTCCCTTACACAGGCCCTGAGTGCCTTATTCTGGGGAACAAGGAGCTCCTTTTTCCAGGGATATTTGCTATCAGTGAATTTCCATTAAATATTTATGATAAACATAATGACAGAGGGAAACTTGAGTCCTGTCTGAGGCTGGGAGTGGGGACGAGCCTTCAAAGCATGTAGCTGTAAACTGCAAACCGACATGCATAGATTTAGAGTCTGGTATCCTTGTTTTCCTTCAGAGCCACTGGCAGGATAAATGCTCTGCCAAAGGCCAGTTCAAAGAGTTGGTGTAGCAGGAAGAGAGAAGTTGTGTCACGCACACTTATCAGAGCCTGGAGCTTACATGGCTTTGGGTAACTTCAGTGGAAAGAAGTGGGATGCATCCTCCAGTAAATTTGGTCCATAGGAGCACAGCTTATAGCACTGGAAGTGTTCCAGTAGAGTTCAGCTCTAGTTGACAAAGACAGCAGCCTTATATAATGTTAGCCACAAATGTAACAAATCCCTGTAAATGTTCCATTGTTTTTTGGTTTTTCTGGTTGCTTCTTGTAGGAACTCCATTTAGGGACTGTATTTTAACTTGCACCCTCAACTGGCTCATACATGAAGCATCGTTCACCACTTCCTGCTTTGCTGCCATGTTTTATTAAATAGAGTGTCAGCTTTTCCTCCACTCACTCAATGCTTTCTGCTTTGAGTTACAGCTGAGACATGCCTGCAAATTCAGGAAAGGTTTAGGATCTACAGTTTACTAGGTAGCGTATGAGCTTTTCTTCTTGTATTGAAAACATTTTTGGAAGCATCAGCTGTGTTCGTTGGTGGTAGGCTGTGACTTACTGCAGCCTTGTTTTTGATATGGACACTGTTTTTGACATGCTATGGAATTTTCCTGGCCTACCAAGATTTACAGAACCCAGTATTAGTGAGTTCTGTAAGGGCATCTCCTTAATCAAATGCATGTAAAAACAGGATATTGTTGTGTTCATTGTTTTCCCCATGAGCTCAGAAATGTCTGATTTTCTTCTAGTGATCTGGATGAGCTCTTGTCTGGCAGTTCTCATGGTTTAACTTTAAATTCTTGACCTAAAAGTCATGTCACTGTAGCACAACTGCAATTACAATTCCTCATTTTGATAGAAGGAAGTGAGTCGTTAACAGGCAGCTTTCAAAAGTTTTCTAGTGTTTAACCCAAGTCAGCAACTGACATTGTCCTCTCCTCAGTGGACTGTATCTCAAGAGATACTAATATAATTGGTAAACATCCTGGAATTCAGCATTTGGGTCATACTATCTCAATATTTATTGTTTTGTTTTGGTTTTACTGGCCTTTTAGAAGAAAACAAAGGCATTGGTAACGACAGGATGTAGACCAGAGACCTCAACAAGAGTGAAATTAGATGTCTGAAAAGGCCTTCAGGCATTTGAATTTGGGGGGAATGTGAAGAAAATTATGATAGGCAGTGCAGTACCCTGATGTTGCTCTAGAATTGTGGGGGCCAAGCTGAGACCAAGTGAACCTCAGGCAGGGTTCTGCCTTAGCACCCTGGATCCTCGATGACACACTCACTCCCTGATCAGTTGGCACTGACCCTGCTAGAGCTGCCTCATTTCACACCTGATCACCAGAGGACACTTTGCAGCAAGGAAATGACAATCCTTGCATTGCTGAGAGGTCCAAAGGAGTAATTTTGAGATTTTTTTGATACAGGTCAAGGAAAAGCTTGGCAAGGCAACCTACAGCTGTGGGGACCAAAGCTCTTCTTTTGGAGTTAATGTCCTACGACACTTGAGGTATACAGGCATATAATAATTTTTCAAAAATATTAATTTAGATGCCTTTTAAACATGTATGAGGGAGAACTTATCTGGATCCATGTTACTGGAAAAGCACATTTTAACTTGGGATGGTGAAACCTTGGTGTAGAGCTAGCTGGTTAAATTTTCTCTGTAAGACTTCCTGAGCTACAGACCTCATTACAAAATTCAAAGATTGTATTTTGAAACTGAAGATCACTTTGCTGTTCAATCTGTGATGCAGACTTGGCTCTGCATCCATGACTGGAATTTGAAGTGTTGAGTACATGGCAGTTAACTACATAAGAGGTGTGATCCCTTTAATTTTATCAAAACCTCAAAGGAAGTATCATTACACCTTTAATGCTCAACTTTGAAACAGAAAAGCTAAATGAAAAATAAATTCATATTCACAGCTGGTAGCCAGCTTTTTTTCTGAAGCATGACAGCTTCTATATTTGTGATGTAAAAGGCAACTTTCCCCTGGGTCTCTGGGCTAGGCTAAAAGATGAGAAAAACTGACTGAAGAAAGGTCTCGTATAACCCTTAAAGGATTGACAAATAGACTTCATCTTTTGGCTGGAATAAGAAGGGGAAAGCACCAAAAAATTTCAGTAGTTTGAGTGTTTTCTGCACCTAGAGTGGAGCTTGGTGATCTCCGCTTATCTTTGCTCTTCCACACAGTCATAACAATTACAGCTCCACCTGGACCACTGAATGCACAGGTGTCTTCATGTGCCCAGATACCATACTTGTTAATATCACAACAGTGCTGACCAGAGTGCAAAAACTGTGCCAAGAGTCCTATTTGACAGCAATAATTACCAAAAACTGGCTGCAGGCTCTGGTTTTGTTTTACACAGTTGACTTTTCCCTCATAATGATTACATGCCTAGGAACTCCTTAGATTTTTTTGAATGCTCCAGTTTTTTGCCTAATAAATTAAATATTCTTCTAATTATTAGAAAAACCCCGACCCCACATTGCCCAAGTGAGCTGCAATTTCCTTTGTGTTCACTAGCAGGACTAGCAGGCTGTAAAGGGGCATTTAGCATGAGCCCCAGAGTGACTGAGGGATCAATAGAACCATTAAGTTCCCCTCAAAGTTTTTCTTGTAAGCAGAGACACTATGATTGAAAACTGTTCAGTACTTTGTTGTGGAGGTGCTCAAAACCCTGAGTGATAGGTAAAAAAAAAAAAGCAATTTCTGTCAAAGAGACTGTTAGGGAAGAATCAGGCAGCCGCGAATCCTGGAACTTAGAAAAAACTTAAATTTCGTGGCTCTGTCACTCTAGCTGTGGTAGGACAGCAATCTAATCCCTATCCTAGAAAAAAGGTCTTCCCTTGGAACAGTTTTCCCAGGCAGCCTGAGCTGAGCTCCTGCTGTCATTGCCCTGTCCCACAAAGTCACTTCTTGAGCTCAGCATGGTCTGATGCTTCTCTGTCATTAGGGTACTTTCAATGGAATGAAATTGTTCATGTTACTCCTTAAGGCTCCCCACAGCTCCTACTCACTGTATTT
Organism: Sitta carolinensis; assembly: GCA_032173965.1. Classification (NCBI taxonomy): domain Eukaryota; kingdom Metazoa; phylum Chordata; class Aves; order Passeriformes; family Sittidae; genus Sitta; species Sitta carolinensis. The sequence goes on along the minus strand of CM063285.1, from coordinate 53,070,175 downwards.
ATCATACTTGGCTCGTATTCTCAGATATGAGGCTCTTCAAAACAGCCTTTTTAGGGCAGGCTGGGGAGCCCTTGCTGTGGGACAGAACCCTATGGCAAAGGCCTCCTCAGTGCAGCCTCTGCACAGCTAAATTTGTGATTTACCAACATACTGGTCCTTCACAGAATCCACATATATTTTCTGCAGCTGGGGAGATTTTATAGGACAGGGAAACCCTCACCCAAGGCAGATAATTTCCTGGGCAAAGACTCCTGGTGGTGATGGGTTTATCTATTAGTGCTGGTGTGGCACATTTTTCTTGTAAAACAGATCTGAGGGGAGACAGCTGGTCAGAAACCTGGCCAATCTAACCTGTTGGGAAGGCAGTGGTTTCACCACACAGGGCTGAGGACCTGGCCAGCAGTAGAGGATGACCAGAGGTGATAGGAACTCACCCTAGACAGACCTTAATGCCACAAAACAAATGGTGACAGCTCATTTCAAAGAAGATAGTGTAGGGAATGCACTGCTGCTCTTCAGTATTTTGAAGAAAGTACTATGTCTGTGTGATGAATTTTAGTACAAAAGGGCACAAGGGAAACCAAGAAAAGCATGGAAGTAATTTCTTAGATAAAAGGCGAAGTTCCTTTCATGGAAAACACATGAAAGACTGTAAAAAAAATCATCACAGTAAAATACCTGTGGGGCCGGATTCTCCAGGGCTCTCTCTGTGCTCTCTCAGAAAAGTCAGCCCCCTGATACCTCAAATGCTTTATTTCTTAAATTCAGAAAATATGTATGTACCAGCATATACTTCTAATTAGCATGAATTTACATAATTCCGTATTACCAACTACTACGGCATTCAGAAAAAAAAAAAAAACCCACAGTTCTATTTTTCTGGAATTAAGAGCCTGTTTCCCATTTGTAATGTGGATTCTTCCTATCATCTGGCAGTGTAAGAGCATTGACAAGGAAAGGACAGGTGATTCACAACAACGAAATATCACCTGGGAGGAGGGAGCAAGGCTCAGTGCTTTTTTGTTTATAATCTGCACTGCTCTGGTTTCTATAAACCCACAACCTCCATGGGGCTGGGGCTGTAATCAGTGCTGTGTAAAGAAAGCACCCTGGAAATGAAGCCCAGAAACCTCTTCCTTTCCCTCTCCTGTCTCTCTCACTCCAGTGCATGGGCTTATCACCCTTGGCTTTTGGCAGACACTCTGAATTTTTTCATTTCCTTCACCACTTATCTAAAGCGGCTCACGGAGATAATTTTCCGTGTCAGCAGCTAATCTGATCTGAGATCAGTTACTAAACTTTCTACACAAATCTGCTTTTTTCCACAGCCTTCTTTAATGACCTCACTCTCACTGGCTGTTACCAATGCCTACACCTGAAAGATGCAATTCATTATTGCCCAACATTTTATACCAAGAGTCACAGGTCTGCTTCTTTGAGCCTTGTTTTCTGTTCAGGGACATAATGAAGCTGTGGGCGCCTTCTTTACCTCCTGGTTACATAAAGGATTAAATCATTATATTTAGCAGACAGAGGCTCCTCTCTGGTGCTGAACACCCCAGGTCTAATCTCATTTACCATTTGCGTGTTGAAAGAACTTGAATAATTTCAGAACAACTGGTCTTGAGTTAAATTGGTCAAGCCAAAAACAGTGTCAGGCCCCTGTTGATTTATTTATTCTTTGACGTCAGTAGTCATCTCAGTTCTTGACTCAGCCAAATGAAATACTGCCTGATCTGCACAGCCAAAAAATAGTTACAGAGTGAAAGGATTTTTTGTATTCAGATATGTTACCTGACCAAATTTATGGCCCCATTTCATCTTTCTACTTGTTACACACAAGTGTACTGCTGTTCCCTCAAATCTAGACCTTGCAGATAAATTATCCTTAATCTCATCTGATTTCTTTCTGTGCTGCGGTGCAGACATGCCTTCAGACAGCAAACCCTTCCTGATCTACCAAGGCTTCTCCACTGAGTTCAGTAATTCACATTCCTCTTCATCCACTAGGAACTTGAACTTTCACTTAAATTAATGACATTATGAAAAGCCCTTGTTTTCTCTAAAACATTTGCATTGAAACTTCGTTTGAAAACATTTAGCACGTATTTTTTTATGTTTGGAAAATTAATAGTAATTAATAGTTTAATTTTAACACTTTAGAATAAAAACACTGAAAATTAATATTTGTGGGGTTTTTTTTGTTGTTTTTTTTTAAACTGATGTCTGTCTGGAAAACATTTATTTTGCTCAATATCTTCTCAAGAATGTCTCCTGCTTCACAATTCATACGCAATGTCAAAATGAAGTAAAACCTTTGTTATGAAAACTCCTGAACTCTGAAGTTTCAGCCAAAGTCCAGGTCACAGTTTTATAGTTTGACCTCAACTCTGCAAATACAGCTCTCATTAGGGGGATTTTAATTGTTTGTTGTAGTTTGTAGGTGCCTTGAGATGGGCTGTCTGTGGGCTTAAACTGGAATATGTTTTTTGCATTATTTTGATACAGTTAATGGTTTGCCTCTACCTTGCCAATGGGTTTGTTCCCCGAAAGAAGAGCATATAAATAGCTGTACTCTTATTTCCATGGGAAAACTATGATAGTATGTCCTAGTCCTACCATGCCTGCTGCTGGATTGTATCCTTCTATACCAGAGGAATGTCAGGATTCACAGACTCACAGAGAACCACTCAAATATGGTGTAAAACTCCAACAAATACATCAGTTAAAGCTCTGTTCCTGTTTTCCCACTCTGATTTTTCATTTTTGACACAAGGGATCTGGAATCCTGAGCTGCTAATGGTGGCCATTTCTCTTTTAGCTGGATGAGCACCCATCACCTCTTCACAGGGCTCTTCTGCAGAGCCAAGGAAGCCCAGAGCTTCTGCTCACAGATAAGCACATTTTTTCACCTCTGCAGTGCTTTATGACTCCTAATGTGTCAGTAGCAGGTGATATCTATGTCACACATAGGCTGCATCAGCAGCTATTTCTCCATACTCCAGAGCATGTCTTGCTCTGTCCTGATTTTGTTTGGCCTTATGGCAGGTTCTGTGATCTTTCAGGAAACCTGCCTTTCCCTCATGGTCCTGCCATTAAGTTTCTGTATAGATTTGTACATGGCACTGCCAGACAGTTTATGGCTTAATGTTGTTGTGCAGAGATGTTTTGCCACTGTCACATGGTAATTCCAGGACAAAAGTGAAAATGACATCCTAAATCTTGTCCTCTACTTAGGGGCCCTTTGGCCTCATCACTAAGGCCTTGTTTTTTGAAGTCTGAAAGATTTTTTTTGGACATTTTGGTTTTGAGGAAAACGATGTAAGGTTAAAAATCCCCAAACCCAAAAGCTGTATTTACTCAGATTAATAGAAAAAGAAAAATCTTCATTAAAAAAAAAGAAAAGAAAAGTCTATCTTCACCCCTCTTTCTCCATCATGTCCAACCTATTTGAGAACTCCTCTTGGCTGTTTAACACAGAGGCTGCTTTGCTCTGAGCCTACCTCACTTCTGGTGAGGTCTGTTGTATCACTGAGAAATTCTTCCTGGTTTTCTGTTATTCCACTGGGAAGCTGTTCTTGGTTTCTCTAGCTGAAACCACTTTTCCATTTTTTAATATCTGAAAATGCAAAGAGAGGTAGACCCAGGTGACTCCTCGTGCATTTTCAGGTGGATGAGGTCACTACAATACTAACTGTCAGCCTTTCTCCAGCTGAACGAATATTATATTTATTTGTTTATCACAGTGAATGAACCAGGAGCCTCATACACTTGGGATGGGAAGAGTGCATATCATGCTTAAATGTGCAGTGAGCTGGAGCAATACTAAAATACACTCTAAATCCTAACCCATCCTTAGGAAAGTTTCTACCCCAAGACTTTTGAGTCCTGTTGGGCTCCTGGAAGAGCTGGAGTGTAGTTACTTTGCTGGCTTGGTCAGCAAATGTTTCTTGGCTTCCTGCTGACAGACTTGAGCAGGTAAGTCCCCTCCAGGTGCTGGGAACAATGCCATCTCAGGAATAAAGTATGGAGGAGGCCTGGGGGAGTTGTTTCTGCCTGGACAGAGAGCAAAACTGCTGCTGGTGCATCACACTGTTGGCTGTAGGATGGAGAGTGCCTTTTTATTCTTCTCCAGTGAGAAACACCCTGGGGTCCCTGTCAATGCTGCTTCCATACAGTGGTGCAGGCTGGGCTCACGTACTAGCAGGGGAGTCATGCAGCACTTCAGCTGGTTCTGGGTGCCTCAGGACACACAGGCAAAGGGAACAATCAGGGGTCATCTTCATGGTTATTTTATAGCAGCAAAACCCCCACGGTGTAATAGCACAAGTATCTGTAACCACATCCTTATCCATCTCTACATCTGCATCCATATCTTGCACTGGCACAGACCCACATCACCTGAGCACTGGTGACCTCACTGGCTCTGTCCACAGCCTGTGTCCTCCCCAGATGCTGTGTGGGTGGCTTTTGGCACTTTTCTTCAGGTTCAGGGAACAGTCCACCGTTTGCCTGCCCTGGATGTGGGGCAGGGCGTGAGGGGCGAAGGCGCAGCCGGGACTGCAGCCCACCCCTGCAGAGCACTGCTGCCAGCCTTGCAGGAACATGCCCCAGGCCCAGCAAAGACAAAAACCTGAGTCTTCAGGAGACACTGACACGCAGAAGTTGTGGTCCCAGTATGAAATTACTGGAAGAGCTGCAGTAGGCCATAGCACATCTGACCAAAACAGCTCAGCAGTTGTTGATTTAGATGGGTGAATGGTGTGGTGGTGCTTTTTGTGTGTAATGTAAAGTCATTTCTTCTCTGGGATGTGCTGCAGAGACCAAAGGTTATTGTCTGCTTTGGAAGGCAATTTCTTTATTTGAACTGCAGTCAGCAAAACAGACTGGTTTTTGGAGTTTACAAAAGGCTGTCATGGCTCTGCTATGTCATTTTTAAATAAACACATTTTAGTCATTAAGTACACACTCTCAAAGCCTCAGTAAGAAGAACATCAGAATTATTAGTCAAGCTTTAATTCATCTGGTGTGAGTTACAGCTGAACTAAAGCATGTGGCAAATAAGAGAAGTTATTTTCCAAGGACAATTTATCTGTGATAACCTCTAACACAGAAGGAGCCCTAACTCTAAACCATACCCACTCGAACTACACATTTTGGTTTTGCTTCTCGTGTTGCTATTATTTATTATATATCTCAAGAGAGGACCAGGGGATGTAATTGATCTCTCGAGGTTCCTTTGAGCCCTCCATTTCCATGATTAAATGAGCCTATGAGTTGTTATAGACATCATCACACAAACAAATGTTTTACTAAGCACAAGTAAATTGTTACAATAGCAAACCAAAGTTGTGTTTGTACAATATTTCACAAATCACAGACAGCAAGGAGTATCTTTTATATGTGGGCATATTCATTCCTCCACTACCCCCATTTCCCTGTGGTTTCTTGTTTCATTTGGTTTGTAGGGTATGTGAATGGGTCCTGCCTCTCTGAAAGAATACCTTTTCCAAACATGGCTGTTAATTTAAAAGTGATTGGCTAGTAAGCTCCTCTGCTGTGCCCAGCTTTGAACCCACCTATGTAGGCCACAAAGATTTGAGGGGGAGTCAAGGAGGAGAAGTACTAGTAGACTGTGCTTGTGGTGGAATATATTTCATGCCTCTGAAAGTAATTACATTAATTTAATTAAAAATCCACACTGGTCACTACAATTTATAGACCAACATGACTAATATTTTATGCTTATGTAAGCAGAGAAATTAATTAAAAACTTTGAAGCTTTCTTGTTGGCATAATGAAAGCTTATTTTATACTGTGAGAGATTAAGGAAACTTTCTTGGTGGGCTTTTTTACAGAAAGGCAAAGAAAAAGGCACTTTCACAAGCAGGGAGTGTTTAATTAAAAACAGGAGAGAAATTGGGAAAATGAAAGAAGCAAGAAATAGTTTTGTTAATGCATTAGCTCTGTAGAAAGGGCTTGGGAATAGCCAGGAGGATTTTGACACTGGCTCTGTTGGCATGAGAGAGAAATAGGAGCACCATTTGTTACAGGAACTGGGGTGCTGGGATGCTGAGGGAGGGACTGGGAAAGGGGAGCACTGGTGGGATGTGAGCTCCCTGTGGCAGAGTCACAAGATACTGCGGGCATTGAATTGCACAGGATAACTCCCCTCCTGCTTTCAGGAAAGGGATGCTGCAGTCAAGTCCTTCTGCTCAGAGCTCTCAGTCTTCACTCTTTTCCTGTAGTTCCCATGTCTGCTGTTACCCATCTGAATAGCATGGAGAAATCACTGGGAGCTAGGTAGTCATAGAAGAATTTTTAATAGTCAGAGTGAAATGTTTCTATTCAGGGAAAAAAAAATCCATTTAGTCCTGCAAAAAATACATGCCCATTTAATTGCAGTTTTATATATGTATATATGTATATGTATATGTATATGTATATGTATGTATGTATATCTAACATGTATTTTGGTCTCTATACCTACCTGAGGAGGGCAAGTGGAGAGGGACGTGCTGAGCCCTTCTCCCTGGGATCCAGTGTGAGAATGGTTCAAAACTGTACCAGGGGAGGTTCAGACTGAACATTAGGAAACATTTCTTTACCATGGTGCTGGTCAAACACTGCAACAGGCTTTCCAGAGATGTGGTCAATGCCCCAGGCTTGTCAGTCATTTGGGCATATTTAGACATAATATGCCCAAATATATTAATAAAATTATTTCATTTTTGATCAGCCCTGAATTGGACAGTGAGGCTAGATAGATGGTCATCATAGGTCCTTTCCAACTGGAAGTATTCTGTTCTATTCTACGTGCACATCCATGTAGGGTACAGCTGATGGTGTGGGTTCCTCTCAATCCAGATTGCCTCCCTAAGAACTGGAGTAACCACAGAGTTATTTGATGTAACAAGAAAAGCCTGTGAATACTCTGACTCATGACAAGGATAGGTCCAGGCCTTCCCAGCTGCTTGAGCCAGGAAAAGAGTAAATGCTGATGGCTTAACTGTGCCAAGCTGAATACATCTGGAACCTGAGCTCCCATGGGTGGGAGATCACATGGGGGCGTTGATGTTATTTGTATGTAAGGCGTGGAAGCAAATTCCAGCAGTAGAACAGCTGAAATCACAAAATTTTGTACCTCTGGACATTGCTCAGGACTCTCTTCTGCTATAATTTTCCCTTTTGACATAATGATACATAAAACTCAGTAAAATAGAAAAGAAAATCATTCCTTTCACTTCTTACAAGATCAGCAAGGTCAACATAAGTGCATTGTATATTCAAAGGGCAAAATTGGAACTCCTGGAGCTGTTTGTGCCTCAAGTTGTTATCTGAGTCTTCCCAATCTGAACGCCTTGCTGGAAACCCAGCAGCTAGCTGCCTTTGCATGGGTGTCCCACATTCCTCTGGAAGGAGAAAGGGCAATGCTAGCTGGTCAGTCACGGTTGTTGAGAAAAGCTCCAACACAACCAAGAGGATTTTAGGGTCTGCAAGTCCACAGGGTAAATGGGAAAAAAATTCAGCATTCATTAAATAATCAAGCTTTTTATCAAGCAATTCTGTGCCCTGATCACTTCCCCCTCCACTGGTCAACTATGCTGCATGACAGATGTTCTCCCCAACACCAGGCTAATAGAAGATACTGCTTTTCCTCAGGGCTAGACATACTTCACATTCAGGTGCCTTTTGTGAGCTGTTCTTGGCCCTCAAGCTGCCCTGACAGTGTTAATTCCCCATGATGGCAGGTGAGATGAGCCTTTTTTTACTTTTTAGCACAGTGTGATCACAGTGTAGCACTCACCATCAGGTCCAAGATCTCACATACATGTCTTCCTTGAAAATATTAGAACAGTCATCCCAGCTGCCAAAGGACTGATAAAAATATTAAATTTGGGTAATATTTAGGCAATGGATGAGAGTTTGTCTGCCCAGACAGAGCTGCATTTCCCTTGCCTGGGCCACCTCCTGGCTTACCTTCAGAAATAGCTGCTCCAAACCATCCCTCACTTTCTTCATCTCTTTACACTCTTGGGATAACATTGGTGATCCTTCCGTGTCTGTTCCCACTCAGACTATTCTGTGATTCTGTGAAATAGCCAGAGGCATAATTCTCCTGAAGACTTTGGTGTCTTCTAATAGAAATCAGAATTCCTCAGAGTAGAGAAGGCTGTTTTGGAAGAGAGTTGATCAAGGCCACTGTGGGAAGGGGATGCATCCCCTTCAGCACAGACATGAGGGCAGCAGTGCTAAAGGAAAGGAGAGCTGAACATCTCAGTGTGTCCTGGAAGTCTGTAAGGAAGGACTATGCTCTCCACCTAAACAAATAGCCTAAAGCACAATTAGAGGTTTTGTTGTGCCAAAATAATGTTACACACTGATTGTAATTTATTGAATATATGCATAAAAGGAACCAGTCAAAACATTTGCCTTTGCATAGAAGGCCTCAGCAAAACATTTTGTACAATCTTTTTTTACCTATTTCAGAGGCTCTCCATTGTGGTTATTTCTTTTGCAGTAAAGACCAGAGCTGCTGCCTTCCCCTCCACATCACCAGTTTTAGGTGAGTGATAAGAGCCATAGTTCCTATTTGACACACCCGGTGACTGACAAGTGATTGACTAATTATTTCCTTTAACTGGTTGTATTAAGCATTGGCCCTCTCCTCACAAGAAATTAAGACAATTAAACACTGCAACTGTTAGGCAAGAAATTTGCAGTGACAGCTGAATGCCCATGGCTTTCCTGTCCACCCAAAGAACAAAGTCTCCAGGCACAGCAGGTGACCAGCAAATAATAATGAAGCAGCCAATACACAGAGGAGTGCTTCCCTTGCACACTCCATTAAAGTGGCTGAAACACCGCCCATCAAAATATTCCTGCTGGACCACAGGGCAATGCCAGGCTGGTATCTGGTGGAGGAAACACTGGACAGTATTGTGAGCATACACATTTTTCTTCAGGGAGCTCTATTTCAAACATGTTCAGGCTTTCTGGATGGTGGCATTTTAGATAAAAATTTGTTTGGGGTTCACCATTGCTGCAAAATGCTGTTTTTACTTTCAGAAACTCAAAAACATTTTCTTTTTTGTATTTAGGATATTTTTTGTGTGTGTTTGTGTGTTTTTATGCTGAGATGACATTCTGGTTTTGGATTATTGTTATTATTTCAGTATTTTTATTATTATTTCCATTCCATACAGAATGTAATTTAGATATGTTGACATCTCTAGCAGAATGAAAATATGTTTTTCCAAACAGCTGGGAGTGCTTTTATTACAAATGGGTCTCAACCAGCTCTTGAAAGCTCTTCCAGTGTAAACCTAAACTCTCTGCCTGGCTCCCAACTTTTGTGAAGTACAGCATTTAAAACTTGAGCCTTCCCCCCCTGAAACACCGTGAATATGTTTTGCTGAAGAATGGAATAATCTTTTACTGAATCATGGACATGGAGTAAAAGGAAAATTACAACCAGAAATTTTATGATCTATATGCATTTTTATGACACAGACAGTAGATGTATAGAGATAAAAAGTTTTTTTCAAAATGGTTTATAAAAAAATAAGCCTGCTAGAAAGCTGATTGTTGTCAGGGGCTTTTGTAGCACCGGTGAGAAAAGGAAATTTTACAGAGATTTTGGAGCTTGGTACATTCTTCATTATATAGAATCTTCCTGATTTCAGCCACTGTTTAAGGCAGGTCTTCAGGAAAGCAGAAGAACAACCTCCAAAACATTGTAGGTTAATGTAAAATTTAATTCAACACTCAGTTTAATGCCAAGAGAGGGGCAAACAATAGAGGACTTTCTGCTCCTTGCTTTCTTGCTATTCATGAAAAAGCAGCTGCAGAGAAGAACGATGCCAAGCAGCTCCTGCTTGTTGTGCTGCTCAGAGCAGTTCTCGAGGGAGGAGAGGTTTTACCAGGTGCAGCCAAGTATCAGCTCTCCCATTCAGCAGAAGGGATTCTATGTGCCAGGGCTGCCCACAGGACAGTCCATTCTGCTGTGAAAGCACAGCTCCTGCTGCCCAGCATCCTTGCCAGCGCCACACACTCTCCAAGCAAAGGTGGGCATAAAAGAACCTCCCCAACAACCAGCTTTTGCTCCCAGCATTTGTTGTGGTGTCAGGGAGGACTTTGAGGTTAGCTGCCTGTTTATTTGTTTTCAATCCTGGGATGCTGTGTGATGTGTTTTAAGCTTGGAGATGGAGAAAAATGCAGCTCTGTCTTCAACGGTTTGTGTGAGCGGCAGTGACTGATGCCTCTTGGAAGAACACCCCAGGGGCCATGAGATGAGTGTAGATTGTGTCTGGGTATTGGTTAGCAGCATTTGTACTGAGCTGGTTTCCATTATTCCACATGTCAGGAAGAACATTTGCGCTTCCAGGCCACTAGATGATGATGGTACTGTAATTACAGCTGCATCTGAATTAACATTCCCACATGAATAAAACATTAGCATGATTATTCTTAGCTTTTTAACCAGTGGTCTGTGGTCTCATCTCATTATAGCTACTTTCTTAACCAAACCAAACCACACACTCTAACAAATGAAGAAAAGAAATAAACACAGAACATCACTTCACCTTTTTCCCATTTAAGACTTGGAGTTGGTAAAATAATAATGAAGTATCTCTGAAAACAAACATGTTGGCAGATTTGTGTCCATAGTAGGATATCTGTGAGTTTTAAGCCTTCGCTTCATGTCCATAAAGGTTTGATGCACTTGCAATTGAAGACTGCAAATTGCAAAGGCTGGAAGAATTTTCTACATGGGAATACAATTTGCACATTCAAATCTTAGTATTTTGCATTTAAACAAAATTTTGGGGGCACAAGTGGAATGTTTTCATAGGAGCTTGGAGTCTCAAAGGGTACATAGCCAAGTCAAGCCCCCCTTGTGATGTGCTTGAGATGCAGGGATGGCCTTTGCCCTGTGCTGCTCGTGCCACAGGCTGATGAGCCCCCACAGAGCCTCAGGCTCCAAAAGGCTTTTCAGGTGTGTCTGCACTGGAGCCAAAGGTCTGATACCCACTGAGACACATCCCTGAGGTAACTTAACATGGTGTGCCCTTGCTATAATCTTGTCTTTCTCTGCAGCATCAGTAGAAGGAAGAAGGTATTTTTTTGGTTTGTGGGTTAATGACTCACACAAGTTGAACTGTCCGTTGCTGTGGTTTTAGACTTGGTCAAAATAGAGATAAGAAAAAAAACACCATTCCCTGGGAGACCCTGCAGACTACCATCCCCTTCTCTTTTTTTAATGTTTAGCTTGTCTGTTTTTACTGGCCCTCTTTAAATCCCTTTTCATCAATAAAATCTTTTGAATCCTCTTGCCTGTTTCAGCCAATACTTGACATGTATGTAACAGTCTTGAAGACACTAAGGTTTTAGAAGTTTCCTTAAAAATTATGTTTCTGTAGAGAAGAGCCTCATCATCTTCTCATCAGAGGAGATGTTGGCAGCAGGAACACAATTTTAGTGCACATGAGGTAATCCTCACCTGAGAGAGAAGGAAAGGCTGGAATTGCTCAGAGCTCACATTTCTTTACTTGCACTGGTCATATGATGACTAGACTTAGAAGACCATGTTCTGCTGTTCATGAAACTCCTCTGGCAGTTTGGGAAACACAGGTAAGCCTCACACTTCAGCTGCACTTTGTGCAGCATGATGAGAACAAGGGGCTTTGCCTCTGTCAGGATCTTCCATCGTGTTTCTGTAAGGATTGAATGCTGCAGACAGTGCAGGCTGTGAAATCTGCTCCTAATGATAGGTTACAAGTTAGTAGCCTCAACCCAAGCTTGACTCATAATAAAAGTAATTGTAGGTAGCTACCCATTCCCATTCCAGCTATTGCAGGGCTAGTCATCCAGGGGCTGTGTGGTTGTGGCCACGCTTTGCTGACTGTTTTTACTTCTTCTTGAAAGCTGAATGCTGAGCTGATCTGGTAATTGTGTGAGTAAAGTAAACTAGAATTTCTTTTTATAGCAGTCTCAAACTAGACCCACATGGCAGGAGAGGAATGGCAAGTTCCAGCACTCCATCGGATTTTACCAGGAGGGGAGGAGACTGCTGAGCCTGTCTTCAAGGATTCATCATTAGCCACTGCAGTCTGGTTCAGCAAAGACATCTTCAAGGATATGAAGAGACAGGTTTAAGAGCAGATGGGCCAAGCTGAGCCCAGATGTCATTAGTCCATGGGCAACTTAACAATTTGGTGTCAGAGATATTCTATAATACAATTAAATCTGATAATTCCTGTTTTCTCATTCCATTGAAGGGAAAACTCTAACCCTTGCAGAGGCTGAAAATGTTGGTTAGAGAGGTTCTATTGAGGGGATGACAGCTTCGGTCACACAACAGCTTTCTTCCATGGCAGCTGTTCCTGGTTTGGATTATTTTTATTTTTTTTTTAGCCAACAACATTTAACAAACAACGGCAGAGAAAACCCTCATTTTAAAAAAATGTTGGATTAACCTCCTGAGAAACTGGCAGAAGAATCTGCCTTTGCCATCCCTTAAATTATATGTTGTGCTCCCCTGCTGGTACAATAAAATAAAATGAAAAAGAATCTTCTCAATTTTTCTTTCACCAGTGTGTTAGGATATTGTCAGGTCAGCCCTGGTGGTGGGGTAGCAGATGACTAATAGCTGTGTTTTTTAATTAAATGTTATCAGAAGAGGATGATAGATTAGTGCTACTACCCCCTACATTTCCCAGAACATTTCAAAATTACTTTTTGAAAAATGGACTTAAAAAGAAGAAAGAAGGGGGAAGCCTGAAACAATGGTGGGAATTCCTTGTCCTCGCCAGACTAGAACAAAAGCTTTCTGTCTGTCAGAGAAGGAAAAGCCTATTTATTTGTCACAGTTCAACCTGGTGCAGGCTGGCTTGTACCTGGCTGGGATTTCTTCAGCAGAGCTGGACCTCACCTTCAAAGGACTCTGTTACTGCAGGCATTTATAAAGAGGAAATGTTGGCATTTGGATATTTAGAGCTGTAACACCTGAAAATGATAAAACATGGGATACTGAGTGAGCCATGCCTTTCTACTCTCTAGAGGTTTACTGGGAGTAGGTAAGGCCTACATCTGAGCCAATGGAAAAGAAAAAAAATCCTTTTTTTTTAATCCAGAAGTAGCTCATAATTGAAGGCTACCATTTTGTCCCTACATGAAATAAGAGTTCAGAGTCTGAATTTTTTCTTTAAGCAGGCACTAAGATCAAATACTTTCAGTGCAGATGGCAGGATCCCTGTTTACTGGGGGAAGATGTTTGGTCCTTTTTCCTCTGGTCACCTTTTTGTTATGACTACAACTATAGCACTCAGGCAGTGAAGACAGAAGAACACAATCTCTAGACTCATCTTTCCCTTAAAAACAGCTTAAGAATATTTTCATCAGAAAACTAAAGGTCATTTAAGTAACTAACAGCTTTCAGAGGATTGGGTTTGGATTGTTCTTCTCAGAATAAGAGCTTAAACTCTTCTTAACTTCATTTTAGGTCCCGGAGTGCAATTCTGGATGCTGCCCAAAATGAACAAGTGGTGGGAAATAGGGATACAATCTACAAATAAAATGAGCACATCATTAACTTTTATCATCATTGTTATTTTATTAGTCAAGGTTTTGGCCCCAGAAGCTGGGGCATTTGTAATGAAAAAGACGCAAATAGGTTGTAAGTAAAGCCATAAATATGAGGCACTGGAAAACTGGGCTAGTGCCCAGATAGATGATTATTTTTTAGAAGGAATTAATTTATATTTCTCCCTTTCAACCAGAACGGTGTGTCAGTGCTTAGTGACAGAAAAAAAAATATCTATCTTTATCCTTATCTTTTTTTTCTGCTGCACGTATATTTTTTTTTCTGAGTTTCTTCCATCTCTTTGGATATGGCATGCACATCCCACATAACACAGATACAATTTCAAAGCAATGGTAATGGCTATTAATGTTAAAATGCTGATTTCCCAGTTGCCTTGTTGAAACAAAATCTGAGCTGCAGCACACATGCCAATAAAATCCCACTTTACATATAGTGGTAGGTGAAAATATGATAGAGGTTCCCCTCTCTGCCAGCTACATAATTTCTTTCCAAGGAAACTCAAGTGAGGTGCAGTTCTCCTACAGATGCTGATTAATTCTTAGGTCCATTTAGAGCATGCTATTGCATGAAAACTGAAGAATCTGTGGGAGTTGGTATTTCCTTGAGGTTATTTTTCTCCTGGACCTGCACTGAACAAATATTGATTGCATCAAAATCCCACTTTAGGGGTGAATAAAAGGAAAAAGCTGATACATTGCTGGAAAAGAGCCTGCGTCACAGTTTACCTTCTTTGCATTATGGATGGTGACACAAACAGAGGGGCCTTGTGCTCCTGTCAGGGTGTCCTATGGCCAGTGACAGAAACACAGGCAGTTCTAAATTAAAAGAACATTTCTGTATTAATTTATCACTCCGGTATACAGAGGGCTAAGTATTTTCCAGAAGTCGCTACTGAGCCTCAGAGAGCTGCTGGAGCTTAAACTGTTGTGAAAGAAATACAGTTGCTCTCCTGATGTGATGTATTTGGCCTCATGAAAGAGCATTTTGTTTAGGTGGTGCATAGAAATCTTGGAAAGTGCCTACGGACACAGATATGGTCCCTGGGGCAAAGCAGCAAACCTGAGCAGAGAAAGCATCATAAATCATGGGGCTTAATGTGCAGCTCATAAATCCAGTGTTTGTAGGGAGCTCTGATAAGGCAGGATGATGTCGGAGCACTTTTACTCCACATAACATAGCATGTGGCATCTGCATCCACACAGCAGTGAAATGAGCTGAGATTTGCATCTCATTTTTCACTCCTTTGTGCTATGGGTGGGGCAGATTCTGTTCAGGACTACGGGGGGTGTAAATAAGAGAAAGGCCCCTGGTTTCACAAGAGTGACTCCAAATGTAAATCCTCATATTTGTGATGGGGAATAGACTCTGAATTATGTTCATTTACATGAGATAGTCATATCAGCCTGTGAATCTGTAAGTCAAACATCTGTGCTTGTTACTCACAGTAATTTGTATGTATATATATGAATGCTTCTTTGATATTTGCGTATCAGATATTTGCATATTTTGAAGGCAAAATGTGAGATACACCAATCAACTTTCATGTGCCTTGGTCTGTCTGAGTTGTTACTAAAATGATGACTGGATGATGCTTAGATAACAAGTCTGATAGCCAAGAAAACACAGGTTTTCCCAAGAAATCTGTGCATAACTACTCAGGAATTAGGTGCCCTTTCTAATGGCAACATTTGCAATGTTTTTGGGGTTTGGGTCTTTCAGTTGAAGTGAACATCCTACCCTAGTATTTAAAGAAATCTTCCTAGATATCTTCTTTCCCTCAAGTTTTAACCTGTAGAGAAAGGAAATGAGAGACCACTATTATTGTATTTTCTGCAATCTGAGGAAAATTTTAATGAAAAATCTATCTGTTCAAGGTAATGTGCATCCCTGGGATCCACTGAAAGAAAAAGAAGTTGCATTGTGCTCTCCTTAAATGGCAATCCCCCAGGTTTTGCTTGACTCCCAGCATTCCTGATGGGGATTCAGAGTGCTCTGTGACCTTTATGAGCCCTGTGGATGCCACAGAATCACAGAATCTTTTGGGTAGGAAGGGACCTTAAAGACCATCTAATTCCAATCTCCCTGCCCTGGGCAGGGATGCCACCCCCTAGATTAGGTTGCTCAGAGCCCCATCCAACCCTGAACACTTCCAGGGATGGGACATGTACAAACTGGGATAAAATCCATGTACCTTTCAGGCTTACTCTGTACTTACATCAATGTAAGTCAATAGATTTTGACCCTGGGGACTGGTTGTGGAAAAAATATTCTAGCTGGTATAGTGCAGGCTAGACAAGTAATCAAATATCCTACCTTCTTCATTCTTTCTTCCTGCTTGGGCATAGGCAGAATTATTAAATAATCCCTCTAAATTAAATTTCTCTTTAATTTTGTGAACATCATATGGATATCTGTGCTTTCAGGACATAACTGGAAGAATGGCTATGAAGCTGATTCATTTTCCTCATCCATTTTAACTTGATAACCACAAAAAGCAGTAGATGCTTTCTCTTTTATTTCAATACAACAAGCAGTAGCATATGTTTACTGCACAATAATTTATTCTAACAGAGGAATATGATATTTCCCTAATGACACATGTTTCTGAAAAAAAATGAAGTGTCTCTCCCTTTACATCTTTTCCTTTTCTTGTCTCTTTTGGATGAGAAATCACTGCTTTCTTTTATCCGTCTCAGATGGATCCAACAAAGTTACTATAAAGTAACTCTCTGCGTTCTCAATGAGCCCAGCAATGACCTCTTCTCCTTGTAGCATCCAGTGTTTCACTTGTACTTTTTTATTTATCTCCTGCAGCAAGCTGTTATGTAAAGTTCTGTGGTTTGTGTGGGGGTCTTAATCTACAGAGTCAGCTGCCTTTAAAGAGAACTCACTCCAAAGCGTGGCTCTAGCTGCCACACAGTACTCCACACAGAATTGGAAGCTACATCACAAATCTGGAAATATATGTTGTTCCATATTGCTTCTTTCCTGTGTCGGGAAGATTATTTTCTAATTTTGAAAGGTTTGGTGGTGGGGGTTTTTTTTGTCTGGTTGGTTTGGTTTTTTGGGTTTTTTTTGGGTTGTTGTTGGGGCAGTGGGAGATTTTTGTTTTGTTTTGTTTTGTTTTTTTAAAGAAGGAATGAATCTTTGAATCCCTGGGCCTCTCACTTGGCCCTGATTGCTGAATGGTCCTGACAAAACCATTGGGGGACCAACATATGGAAAACCCCTTTGATCTCATATTCCTCATTTAAAAAGAAAGGATGCTTGTTAGCATATTGTCTCAATGCTAAAGTTCTGACCAAATTCTTGAAGCATTGTAGCAAATACTTGTACTAGCAGAATGCCACTCCTTGATAAACACTTGGTGGCAGTTCTCAGCGAGCAGCAGCATGTTAGGTGTTAACTGTGCTTTGGTGAGCTGAGCTTCAGCATGAAGTATTATGTCCCCATAAAATCAAAGACATTACAAATTTTAAAAAAAACCCCAGCCAAAACCTGAGGCCACTCTACATCCCTCATCTAGGGAGAAGCCTCTTCTCCTTGAGCAGAAGAGTTATTCACATCTCTGCATCAAGAATTTCTTCCTGAGAACTAGAGACACCCAAGGAAGGACATGGACACAGTGGTGGGGCTGCAGACACAGAGAGCCAATCTCTGTCTGATGTCATTGGTTTTTATTGTGTTGGACCCTCCTGGGGGGGTACAGTATCTGCTGCCTGCTCTGCTCTGCCTGGCTGCCCTTTGCTGGCTGCTGGCCCCCAGCGTTGCTACTGTCACATTTTCTCTAGGAATCACCCTCTAACACCCCTCTCCTCCATACAGGAGATCATGAGCAAGTTGTTCCACTCCATGGCATGCACAAGGTGTCCAAACTATCCATCCCACTTCCTTTTCCTCCCCTTCTTGTTCCCAACACTGGGAACAATGCCTTAACTTAGGAGTAGTTTCTGGCCCAGGTTCTTTACACTGTTGCATAAAGTCATAAACTTTAAATCTCTTTGTGCTATTCTGTCATTTTTAGAAGAAGAAACACTTCTCCAACACAATTAAACAATATCTGTGAAATAGATTTCAGTCTTCTCCAGAGTCTCTTTCATTTCTTCCCACTGTTCTCCATTATGGTGCACTTTCTTTTGGGCTCCCCTCCTCCTGGGAATCATTTAGAGATACAGAGGCATCTCCTTTCTCTTCCACAAGCTCTTAAACATTTAAATCATTGTTTGTTGCTGGGAAACAGTATTTGTTTTCTTTGTCCAGTAAGGGGCCAGTACCTAGTTCAGGTTGCTGGCATCTCAAAGTATTAGAAATCATTGTGAAGGCCTTTTTGGCAATGCCAGGTACAGAATGCAGCAGCCCCATCCTATGGTAGGGACAAGGCTGGTTTCATTGGTGTCCTCAGTCCAGGGTGGTGGGCCAGGCAATGCATCATCACACAGGCCAGAACTGTCCTTAAGCCTGAAATTCATCAGGGAAATGCCAGGAAATGTAATGGGAAGGAGAACGACCCACTGGAGAGCTCACAGTGATTACCTGAAGGAGGGAGAGTGCCCTATGTGGAGCCTGTGTGACTCTTCCAGGCTGGTGGCACCGACTGACTCCTGGTCCACACAGCCCTGCCCAGTGCAAACCTCCATGATCTCCCCTGGAGCTCTGAATAGCTGCATTTTGCATATCAGGTTTTATTTATTTTGGGGATTTCCTTCTCTTTCTCTCCCCTTGCTTGCAGAGGTGCTAAGTATTAAAATAACAGTGAGGAAGGGGAGAATTCACATCTTGGCATTTCTCAGTGAAAGTCTGCCAGACATTTAATAAACTGTTTTACGTTGAAAACATTTGAAGAATGACTCTGCAAACAGTGATAATACTTACTCGTTAAGCTTTCAAACAGCCTGGCCTGACAGCCTTAACCTTTGCACCGTGCAAGTGAAAACATAAGGCACAAGTAAAACCCCTTCCTGCAGTAACTCCAGTGGGCTGAGTAGTGGATTACACCAGGTACGAATTCACCCCCTGGCATTTGGTTCCTTTCTAACAGCAAGTCATCATGGCTTGGTTTGAACCAGTGCCTGATATAAGACTCCCAATAGAGTTAATTACTCAGCTCTTTACAATAATCCATCGCCCAGTCAACCCACAAAACATTTCGTCACAGTAGCAGCCTGAATGTTCAGTTAGGGGACCAATTAATCAAGCTGGCATTTAAAAAAAGTATAAACCCACATTTTATAATAGTGTAAAACATCAATGTATAAATTTGAGTTGCATTTGGCATATGCAGACATACACACAGTATCTCTACAGCTTGATTTATTACATTTAAAACTAGATGGCTTTGGAAATCAATTTTATTAGTCTTCATTATTTAAAAACATAAAATAAAATGAAAGCATTACTTAATAATGGCTTTTAAATTCTAGATAAAGATGCCCAAAGGGAAAATATAGAAACCCTGGTGCGTTGATTATTGCTCACTCTTCTGAGATTTTTTTCTTTTTTTTTTAGTTTTTTTGGGTTTTTTTTTTTTAGTTTTTGGTTTTTGGTTTTTTTTTGCATGGGCTAGCTCAGTGATCTGGAAAAAGAAATTATGCAAATTAAGGAGTGTGAAAAAGATGAAGTTGTAGGTATGGCGACTTGTCCGGTGTGTTTGGGAATGAATGGAAATGATTCCTTTTTCCCCAGCATGCTCTGGATCATTTGTCCAGGTGGCATCTGTCTCATTTACCGACAGCACTCACAACTAAAAGAGAAACTCAATGAGAAATTGTCTTTTAGATACGAGAGCAAATCCCTTCTTTATTTGCAGCTGTTTCTCTATCCAGAGTTATACTGGGGGGAGGGGGAGCAGAGAGTGGAAAAGGATAGATTGGAAATTAATGGAACAGAGATAAAAGTGTTGCACCACTGAGAAACTCTGCCACAAGCTGTTCCCAGAGGCAGATAATGGGATCCCTCTCCACCTGTGCAAGGGAGAGGCCAACAGCAGAGATTTGCTGGAGGTTTGTAGCTGTGAGGTGGGCAGCATTTCACCCCCAAGGAGCTGGTATGCAGGAGCAGCAACCAGGGGAGGTCACCATGTCTGCACCAGTCTTGTCCTGACAGTGAGCATGGCCTGGGGGCTGAGGTGCCAAGGGGGTGGTTGGCCACACACTGCAGCTCCTGCCTTTGTCCTCTGCCTGTATTGGCTTCCTCCACTGGAGGTGAGCAATCTGCTGTGGCTGGGAACTGCTCATTAGCAGAGATGTTAGACAGGGGACAGACTTTCCCTGGAAAGCTTCACTGCATATTTCTGGGTTATTGATTAGAAACAAAAAGCTAAACATTTTCGATTATTAAAACTTTAAACATATACACATAGAGAGATAAACATAAATATATATTTGTATATATTTGCCTAGAAAACATATAATTTTGTATGCTTCCACAGGAAAGTTTCAACTGCTCACAGGTCCTAAGGTAACCTTACTTTTGAGATCTGCAGTAGATAACTTGCAACCTATGCTGAGGGGGTCTGGCTCAGGAGCAAACTCAGAGGCAGTGTAAAACAGCTTGACAGGGTTTGGTGCTGACACAGACAGAGCCAGAGGCAGGTATATAGCATGGAGAGATGAAAAGTCAAATGGTGATTATGGATTCACATTATCAGCATCAATCTATTCTGGTAAGAGTATCTACATTCGAAGGGTCTTGACAGGCAGAAATGGGGAGTTCTCTGCAAGACCTGCTGAAGTTTTGTTCAAAAGCAACGCTTGAAGAGGCTCACCTGCTTTTGCCTCAGCAAGCTCCAAGGGCTGACCTCTGCAGGAGAGTCTGGACTTTTGGCCAAGAACAATGCCCACTTTATTCTGTCTATTGAATCCTGTTGGAGTTACTAATGATTGCAACAAGGAACATGGCAGGGCTGTGGGTGCTGGCAAACCAGGATCTCAGTGAAACCCAAACTCTGCCTTCCCTGAGTGTGTACAGCAGGCAGCTTCCCTGTGTGCCACTGTGATGTAATCCTGAGAAAAATCTCTGTCTGCTGCCTTCAGTTCCACAAAGCCTCCTTCCTTTTGTCTCAGGTTCAACTCCTCAAACTGTGGAGTTGTTTTATTTTTGGGGTGGGGAGGGTTCTCCTCATGCCAGATTCCTTTGATTTTTTGTTTGGTGGGTTTTCTTATTTGGGTTTTGTTTCTGTTTTTAATTTTTTGAGAGGGCATGATCACAAGATCTCATCTGTACTCTTTTGTGCTAAGACATTAATCTCCATTGCGTAAAGTTTCAGAGCAAACAGTGCTGGAGTAAATGTAAGCTCTCCCCATCCATACTTAGCTCACTTTGCTCCTCTCAGCAAAGAGATTACATTTTTGTATACAGCAGGCACAAAAGAAGTAGAGGGGCTCATTCTGAGAGGGTTTTTGTGTTTGCAAAGTTCCCTTACTATTTTATAGAATGAAGACAAGTCCAGCTGGGCATCAAATACCAAACAACATGTCAAATGGTTATTAGCTAAGAGACAGCATCAGTCCCTCTGGGATGGGATCAGAGGACGAAGACAAAGTGATTTAGGGGAAACTGGAGTAAATAAACTTTCCTGTTAGGATTTATTACAATTATTCTTTCTTTTATTTTAATGCTGTTTAATTTTCATCCTAACTCTCTTCCCAGTATTTGTTGCTGTTACCTACCACACTGACTGGTGCTGCTTAAGCTCCAGTGATAGCTGGGCAAAGTCATCTGATGTTGTAACTGGTCTGATGGGTTCACAGTGCAGGAACTGCCTTACCAGGCCACTCCAGGTGTGGCTCTGGGTGGCATCACCTTACCCTAAGAAAGCACTCTTTCCCAGCTAAACTGACTCCTCTCCAAGGAAAAGTTTCTTGATGTTCCACAGCTGGGAAAGGGTCTCTTGGTTACAGGAACAGTGCAGGGCCATGAGGAGACACAAAGCTGGGAAGGAAAGGGGAAGAGCAAGTGTGATGTCTGTGGACAGTCACTCCTTCTACCAAATAGCATCACTCCTATGAGAGCAGGAGCAGCAGACTCAGTCCTGCAAGTCTCCTATTCCATTTTTATCCTTTTCTCTTTCTCACCTTCTTTTGAGAGGGTCACAGGAAAGGATCTTGGCATCCATGATTTGACAACATTCAGCTTTGCATATAGAGCTGAGAAATCTTCAGGATGTCCTGCTGAACCCAGGATATTTGGGCTGACTGGGAGTGGCCCTGGGATCTCACCTGTTTAGCCTTGATTTGTCTTCAGCACCTGCCCTGCAAGCACAGCCATAGCTGCCAAAGCTGGCCTTTGATAATGTTGTTGGCAGCACAGGTCATGGAAAACTTGTCCAAGTGCAGGTGATGGTCAAGCATGGCTGAGTGCAAGCAGAGGAGAGTGTTCATGGGATTGCAGGTGGCTCTGCACAAGCTGCTTTGGCCTCCATCTCACTTGGAAAAAATCCTTGTCTTTGAGGGCTCTGCTCTATCTGTGTAACCCCAAAGAGCTGAAATTCACTCCTGCTGAATCCTGCAAAAACTCAAGCTCTTGAAACGAGCTGAAATTAGACTATGGCTGCAAAACAGTGCCAGACACGAAGTCTCTTAAAGTTTGGTGTATTCAATGCTGGGAATTTGCTTCCATCCATGCCAGAGGTAACGGGATTAGCTGTGAAGCCCTGATCCCACTCCCTAACCTTCCCAGAGCTCAGGGCAGCCTGGGCTCCTGGTCTGAGCTTCAGGCCTCTGCAGCTGAAAGTGTTTAAATAGGAACGTCCATCACTCAGTGTGAATAAAAGTGAAAGTGGCCCTTTTAAAAGAGAGCGATGACTTGATCAAAATGCTGCTTTGTCATATCTGTTTCATAAAAATTTGCCCCCTCCGGGCCAATCCAGCTTGATGTCAATGGTGGACGCCAACCACAGCCTTGTCTTGGTGAGTGCCACACAAAGCCTTAATTTCACAGCCTTCAAACAACAGTGAAAAATCACCAGGAACTTTCTCCTCGGATCTGGGATCTCCCTAGCAACCGCAGGCCAAGCATACTGTAATTCAATTTATGCCTTGAACTCCTTCAGGAGTCTCTTCTTTAAAATCTGTCACAGTCAACGTGCCTTGGGAAACTATTATAAGCGCCTGAACCTTTGACCAGCGGAGAAAGCAGAGCGTTAGTATAAATCTCGTAAGCATGTTTGGTCTGTTTTTATGTTGGGCGTATGGTACATTTAACATTCATCCCGCAGCCTCCACCTCTTTTCTGCTTGGGAAATGCACCCTGCATCTGTCATACTGTCTGTGCTGAAACCGGGCCGACCGTCCCTGAAAGGAGGCACGGGGGAAATGCCTCCGCTCAGCCAGAAGAATTGCTTTATGTGGAAATGCACTGACATGGCCCTCGGCTCGTTGGGAGACAGACGGGGGTGTCATGGGAAAGATAAGCAGGAGTGACCTGGCAGGTTTGTGAATGTCTCAATCGGGGACTGAAGTGGGTTTAACAAAAGAGTGAAAGCTTAGCAGGAAAACACAAATGATAATGAACTGCTCACTGTGTTTAAATAGCCATCCCCGAATAGTTCTGCAGCGAACATTGTCAAGTTACTTGAGTCAAAGTGAGGTTTATAGGCCTGTAATTTTAGGGGTTATTTGTTCATGAGCCCTCAGTGAGCATCTTGAAAAAATTACTGCTTTTGCTGACAAATGCCATTTTTAAATTAACCATATGATATGATGTGTTATAATAGGATCGTTTTCTCTCTGGTAGCTCTGTGTCTCAAGTGTGGTTAAAAAGAGAAGGGATGAGCTTTTAATGAGTAATGATCGACGGGAAACATGTTGGCATTGAAATCTAGGGACAGATTTAGGCTAGCATCAGTTGGTGGGGGGTACACCCAGGGACAAGAGGGGATCTGCTCCCTTCAGGGTGCTGAGAGCCTCCATGCAGAGCACCTAACAAGAAATGACTGCTAAAGATAATTTTCAAGCCTCACCCCATCACTCTATATCAGCTGGTTATAACAAGTCTTTGTACTGAGAGAGTATTTTCCAGAAGCATCAAAGTTAGACATCGCTTTTACACGCTTCTCTCTCACTTGGCTCTGGAGCTACATCCCATATAAAATGATGTAGCAGGGTGACTCCAGGACACACCTATGCAGTGGTTATTATGGATGGCTGGTCCAAGTTGAAATTGCTGCTTTCAGAGCATCAGGGAGCGGCTCCTAAGGAAGATTCTGTGCTCAGCCCACGCAGCCTCTGCTCACAGAGTGGCTTCAGTTCCAGCAGTGTTGGAGAAAAGGAGCAGCAGCCAGCAGTAAATGGAGTACCCATGAGAAATCCCACAACCCCCGAACAGGGCAGGTTTCGTGCTCACTACAGGACTAGATTTGATCACAGCAGTCTTTCCTCACATTGCTTAATACAACCATATTTATATTTTCAGTCCTGCTGTTCACTTTGATCTCAGGGGAGCCTTGTAGTGCAGGCTGGGATGGTATTTGTCTGGGCAGTAGCTCCATCTACCCTTAGAGAAGAACAGCCTGGGGCTTCTCCCAACACTTGAAGTACTGAGATAAGGACAGTTGAAAATCAGCAAGGGTCTGAATTTTTGCCTGTAGCTGAGTAGAGACTTGGCATCATTTTATGGCTGGAAGAACCTACTCTGTCTTCAGTAAGGCTTACAGAGATTTGGCCTTGCAAAGTGGCAGCTGAAAGGCAGACAGGGCCATGGAGAAATGGCCAGACAACATACAAAGCCATGGAGCTGGGCACTGCACTGGTAGGCAGCAAAGCTGGAGCAAGTGCCAGCAATTCTGAGTTGAATTTTACCTTTATCCTGGAGTTTCTGCTTTTCCCACGCAGTTCTCCTCATTGACCGTGTGGGTCTGAGTCACAGCCCTTGTCTGTGTTCCTGTGTGCACTGGCTGGTACAGGGAGGACTTAGGTGTAATAACACCCTGTCACTATTCATTACAAACACAAAATTGCAGCTGGAAGACCCACAGGTTCCCACGAAAGCAAGGCTGCCTTTCATCTTGTTGTCTCTGCTTTAAATAATTCCTCACTGTTCAGGCAAACTGAACAAACAGGTGGGGGAAAAGAACATGTATTACTAATTAACTAAAGATCATTGTTGTACATCAAACAATAATATCAAAACTCATCCATTACAGTGGAGGGGGACTGTTTATAGAAGCATTGATGAGTAAAACATTAGCAGCATGCCTTTAACTGTTTTGTGACCCTAGGAGAAGTTAAAGAAAATACTTGGATAGATTTCATTCCAGAGTGGTGTAGCAGTGGGTTACTACATCGTGGTTAAAGTTGGGCACCTATTTGTTTAAGATAAGTCTTGCAGGAGCAGCTGGTCTGCCAGGACGGCTATCCCCATCCCACAGGTCACTCTCAGAGGTTCTGTGGTAGCCAGCTGGGGCGCTGGGGATGCCTGGATGCTTCAGACCAAAACCTGAAGCATTTGCAAGGGCAGAGAAGATTATAATAACTGCTCTGCACCAGTGGCATGTTGCTGGCTCTACATCAAGAGGAAAAAAACCTAAATATCATTTATCTTTCTCTGGAGAGTTTACCAGCCAAGTTTTGAGGGAATTATCTTTTTTGCATCTCCTGTTCGCTTGGCTGTATAAATACAATACCTGCTTGAGAAGGGAACAACAGTGCTCCTTTCAGCCTTGCAGGATTTCAATTCACAGTAAGTTTATCTGACATCTCTCATGATTAGCTGTGAACTTATCTCAAGCAAGAGAGAGGGGTGGAGAGAGGGCAGGAGTGAAGCAGATAAGCACCAAACAAAAGATGTTTGTCTCTATCTCTGGGTACTGCCTTAAACCAGCCCAGTCTGTCAAGTTCTGAAATACGAAGTAGGATGTGAATTTTGCACCAGGGAGCAGGAGGAGAGCATGGAATATAAACTCATTTTAGACACCAAATATGTCTTACTGTTATTTTGGTTCCCTGACAAATCGTACGGATAATTCCATGCACTCAGCGAGGAAAGTGCTGTTAGCAGGTTAGAGCTTGCTTTAAAGTGCAGCAAAAGATTCCCAGAGATTACAAGTAAGTGTCGGCCAGAGGAGAACTGATTCCATTTCCAGTTGAATCCTGAAGCTTGAAGTCTTGAGGATGCAAGGTGGAGGTTTTCCTGTAGGGCCTGAGGGAATCTGTGATCAGCTTTAGACCATGATCCAATTCCCAGTGAGTGTAGTAAGAAAGATCTTGTCTACCTGAGTGGTTTGAGGAGAGAATTGGGCATTTTTGCCCAGTCTCCACCACCTGAGTAGTGGTGGATATCAACTGAAGTGATGCCACAAACACGGTTCTCACCACCATGAGGTGATTGTGCCAAAAATATAAACTCATTCAAAAGTTTAGACAGAAGTCTAAAGGACAATTTCTTCAGGGACTAGTAAACATATAAATGCAAAAAAGTCTTCACAGCAGGAGATCCCTGAGCTTCAGGCAAGAGCCACAGGAGGTGTCATGCTCATCTGCCTCAGGCTTCGTCTCTTGGTATCTGCTCTTAACCTCCTCTGAAGGACACCGGGCGAGCTGCCCACTTCTATCTCCATTCTTAGAGAATCCAAAATAGAAGCAGAAAACTTCTTGCAAAATTGCCCATCATTTTTCAATAGCATTACTTTTAATGCAATGGAGCACGATGTTCCTTCCTGGCCGTGTGCCTGAAAGATAGCTGTTTTCTGGATGCTCTGTGCTGTGGTGTCTGACACTTCTCAGGGGCTTCCCCCTGCTGTAGACAAGAAATAATTCCAGACTAGCCATGAAGCAGTAGTTATTCCTGAAATAACTGTCCCTGAGTAACTCCATGTGTGGACATTTTATTCCCAATTACCAGGATCTTGTGTTGGTGGATTAGTCTAAAATGCCTTTCTTTTTACCAAATAAGAGTCTTCATCTCTGGGTTATTGAATAACTTTTGCCCCCTTGAATTTACCTCACCTCTAACATGACAGACCTGTCAAGTAAAAAGGGGCCCAAGGACACAAGTTTATGTGGTAACTGCTGGCACATGATGATTATTCATCATTTCACAATTTTAATAAAATTTAAGCACACAAATGGCTTTTTCTGGAGTCATTAAAAGTGCTTTCAGAAATCACAGTGGAGTAAGCAGCCCTATTTCCATTGCACAATCAGAAAAAAAACTGAGAAATAAACACAAAAAGACATGATATTCTGAAATTTTTAGTAATCTGAGATGTTCCATTTTGATAAAAACCTAAGTGAAGAGCAAGAAGGGACTGAATTTAAGATAATGGTACACACCTAAACTTGGAAAACCGACACTCTGAAAGGTCCCCTGTTTTTACCCAAGACTGGATGCAACGAAACTTTCTTACCAGTCCGGAAGATGTTGGCTCTGATCATGAAGATATTATTATTAACATCATTATTGATAGATACAAATACAGATTTGGGGGTTCTCATTCCTTACACACTTTTCAAACCTATGGCAGAGTGGTGCCTGGCCCCAAAAGCTTGTTCTTCAGGGAGCAACATATAATCACTTGGGAGACACTGGGCAGAAACTGAGGCAGAGGAAAATCTGATTTGTCCATTTCTGAGATGCTCAGGGAAGTGGCAGTGTGCTGCCTGCTCAGCTGCTGTTGGGCTGGATTTTCTCATCTGCTTTAGGCAAGAGGAGGGAGCTGGTGGAAAAACGAGGGCAGACTTTGCAGTCATCTGGTGGGAACTCTTCGTTTTCTCCACTTGGCAGGGAAACTGTCTGACAAGCACTTGGGAAGCGTGGGTCTGGCTTCATCTCCCCACCTGCTTAGCAACTTCAGGGAAGGTTTGGGAAGCAACATTAAGCCATTTTCTTTCTCCCTCAGCCATCTCCCTTCTCTCAAGCCACACTCAGCACTGAAGATTGTCTCCTTCCCCCTCTCTTTCTTCTGTTGCAATGCCAGTGGTGCCTCCTGGCACTTTCTAAAATGAAGTCAGATTTTGGCACCATCCCTTCAGCTGTGAGGAAAGTTACAACGGGGAGGGTAAGTGGAATTTGATAACAAAAGGCCTCTCAAGGCCTTTTCATCTTTGAACCACTGGCAGTGCCAATAAAATCCTATTTCCATCTCAGCATCAACATTCACAATTCTCCAAAATAATAAAATGGAAGATAAAATAAATAAGAATTACTGCATTGAATCTGTTAAAATGTTTTTCTTTACTAGATTCCAACAAATTGCTTACAATGCATCTTAAACTGCCGTTATTTTCAGGAATGCAAATACTCTGAAGGACAGATTGCACAGTGGCTGACATGTCAGGAGTACCAAAGACAGAGTCATAATCCTCCCCCTCATTCTTCCTGGCTAAATATTCTTATGTGGTCAGAGTGACCTACCGTGCAGTCCTGTCAATTTCTAAGTGGTTTGAGATAAGTATCCCTTGATCACAATGAAGTTTGTGGAATTTTTCTGAGAAATAAGCATTTTGAAAAACCATTGACAGCTGGCAATGAACAAAATACGCTCTCCTCCCCTGCCCATGCTGAAATTCTATGCTCAAATGTAAATATAATTTGAGCATAAAGCAGTAAATTTTGAGCAGCAATCTAAATAGTGGCTAGAGAGGAAAAAAAAAAAATCAGACTGAACTCTACTGACCTCTGTGTGTGTGTATTTGACAATATAGCATCTCTAGCCAAGGTTTAAAAATGGTGCACTCTTGCAACAGGGGATAGACTGGACCTTATTTCTAAACTGTGCTGCTGTATTAGACAGACTCATTTATCTTTTGTTTCTTCAGTTGGGTTTCACAGAAATTAAGGGGATGCCTTTGCCAAAGCACATTTTTCAGAGTGAATAATGATGAAAAGGATGTGGTGGTCTGTTTGCCAAAGTGCAATATTTTGTAGTAATGCACAGAGGCCTCCTGTGTCAGGAATGTCCAAACTGGGAGGATCTCCCGGGTCAGGGACAGTAGGTGATGAGGCTGCTTTAAGGAACTCGAAAGATTCAGCACTGGCTTAGAGAGAGGAAGCACTGGGCTGGCAGCAGCCCTCATTTTGCTCTTCAGACAAAGCCTTTTGCCTCTGCCCCACACTTGGGTGGTAGGGCACAGCCCCCAGTGTCACAGGCTGTGAGGACAGAGGTACAGCTACAACTACTGGGAAAGCCCTCTTCAGAAATGAAATTAGAAATGTAACTTTGTTGTATTTGGACAGAAATGTTTTTTGTTTGGTTATATTTTGGTTTTAATCCTTCTTAAAATCATAGAATCACAGAATGATTTGGGTGTGAAGGGATCTTAAAGATCCTCTGTTTCAAACTCCCTCTGCTATGGGCACCTTTCATCAGACCAGGTTGCTCCGGGCCCTGTCCAACCTGGCCCTGAACACTTCCAGAGATGGGGCAGCCCCAGCTTCTCTGGGCAATTTGTTGTAGTGCTTCACCACACTCTGAATAAAGAATTTCTTCCTAACATCTAATATTCATCTAATTCTTCAACAGTGTTATTCTGACTACCTGGGAGAGATGGGAAGTTTTCCATTGAGTTTTCCATTCTGTTCCTTCAAGCCTCCCACCTATTTCCAGAGGGAGAAGTCAATGGGTCAGATAATTCCTCAGCATGGACATTGCCATGGTGTCCTTTTGGTGAGGACATTTGCATGAATTTCTAGCAAGATTTGTGGAAAATGCTGTCAGCCACTCCTGGTGATGTTGCTCATTGGCCTTTTGTGTGTGGGCATATCCAGGAAAACAGGAGCTTTGCAGGACCATGCCCTGGCCTCCTCTGTGGTCTATTTACCATCTCAGAAAGAGTGAAGAAAACTTCACTTCAGAATTTACTTCAGAATTTTTGTTCACCTTTGTTTTGCCACTGAAGGATCAGTCATATCTCACCATTATTCCAGATACAACTAAATTCTGGAATCTGCTAATAGAACTATATTGTATTCAGACTGCATTTGGTCTGGAATATACAGAGTTGCTGTACTGCTAAAGATTGTGTTGATTGTTTTGAGAGGTTTTTTAAATAATACTGGAATCCAAGAGGGAGAAGAAATTCTGCACTGAGTATTGATTTCCCTGTGGTAGTGACAGTGATAGTGGTCTCTCCATTTGTTAGCACTCTCCAGCAAAAGGACAGGTTCAGTGGCTGGTATATTTTGCCTTCCAGTCTTCTTGGGCATCAAGTTTCTTCACAGAAGTCTCTGACATGAGTAATACACACACAATACAGTGACATCAGCCTAGGTCTGAGGGGAAATGCTCCCAGGCCTTCCTTGTTTGTAAGACAGGCGATAAGCCAGCTTTCACCCTGCTCTACATCAAATCCAAGGTTAGGTGACGTAATGTAGGTCAGCATTCAGCTGTGTAAAATCAGAGAGAGGACAGAAAAGACTGTGCTGGCTTCCAAATGTCTTAATAAGGGCATCTTCTTTTAAAGAGAGGGTTAGTCTGAAGTAACTTCTCTTATGCTAACAGTTATGACTAGGCAACTGTAAGCACTTAAATCAAGTGGGATTTTTCTATCCAAGGCACTGCTAAAGTTCACAGTTTTCAACTGCCTAATCTAGTAGCCCATGCCTTCTCAGGACCATCATTTGTTAGGGGAGGAAGATCTGAAGTGGAGAACTGTATACAAATAGCTTTAGCCAGATAAAACAGCCCAAATAGTTCACGGCTATTTTAATGTGAAACTATGAATTGTAAAACCAAAAACTGTGCTTTAAAAAAAGGAAGAAAAATTAGAAGCTTTGATTCATCAAGACCTGCAAAATTTCATATTTTCTGCAATTTTCTGAGGAGCTTCAGAAAGAAGACTTCATGCATTCAGTGCACACACACTCATACACACAAGCACATGGCATATTATCACCAGTTAGAGATGTTTCAAACTGGTGTCATGGCACCAAACACCACAGAGCCCTTCACAGAAGGGAGCTTGAAATGCTTCTCCTGCATTGCTCGTTCACAACCAGGCATTACAATAATTCATAGAATTTTCAAGGTTGGAAAAGACTTTTAAGATGATAGAGTCCAACCATGAACCCCATGAACCCAGCACTGTTAAGTCCATCCCTAAATCATGTCCCCAGTGCCACATCTGCACGTTTTTTGAACACTTCCAGGAATAGTGTTTCCATCATTTCCATGTGAAGCCTGCTCCAGTGCCTATTCTTACTTCAGTGAATAAATTTTTCCTAATATCCAATCTAAACCTGGCACTGGCAAGTGCCAAACTGATGAGACTGGAAAGGCCAGGGTTTGTCTTGTTTAGGATTGACCAAATTTAGTACTTTTACAAAAAATGTGCATTTGCACTGCAGATTTGCTCTGTGGCTGCCAACAGAAGGTAGAATAAAGGAAATAAAGGAGTATAGGAAAAGAATCCAGGGAAAGATGCTGGTTGATAGACTTGGCAATTACCCTTCGTTTTCCCATGGTACAGATGTAGATGTATTGGCAAATATTATTTCAATTAACACAAAATACCCTCAGCCTGCATCTGATCTGTTACACTGCAGCCTGCCCACAAAAGGAGCATTGATTTAGGGGGCTCGTTTCACAGCCCTGTTGCAGGACAATATTAGTGGGTTTGAGGAGAGATTTGCCCTGACATCTTTTGTCCGTAGCTTGCAGACTCCATTGTCTGTGGTGTATAATCTGATTTAGCTTAATCCAGCCCTAATGGGAACTCCCACCTAGGAGCTGGGGGAACAGGAGATATTGCAAGATTTCCAACAGGTCATGGTGGTCTTTTTTGTTTTCATTGTTTGCTACTTAAAAAAGAGAAAGAAACCCAACCTGAGCTCCCCCTGGAGCGGATGGAGAGAGGAAGGCATCTCCAGAAGGTGGTGAACTGATATCCCATTTAAAACAGGTCTGAGAATTTAACCTGGTGACTCCTTGTGGTTTTGTGTGTGCATGTTTGTGTGTTATTCTTTTAGACTGCAGAAATGAACACTACAAAAATCTGAACTAAGGGATCTTTGCAAAGGCCATTCAACCTCCATGGAAAATCCATTTGTCAGGACACCGAGGTTTATGCCAGACTTGAAACACTGAAACAGTTCCTAAAAATCCAGCATATACTGCGCTATTTGCTGAATTGGAACCTTCCAGTGTACAGAGATGAAGGACTGCTTTGCAGTCTTAGTTGTTTGTTTCAATCCTATTCAGACTCTCTCCTTGTTTTGTCCTTGATAGAAAAATACAATCCCTAAAGCCCCCTTTCATCTCTGCTCTGTAAATAATTTTGTCCTAAGAGATGCCTCCTTTTCAAATAAATTAAAAAAAAAATTACATTTAATACTGTTTACTACATCATGCTGTTTCTGAGAAAAGTATTGATAAATAAATTTGTGCAAATCCAAACCCTGGATGACACTAGAGATCTTTAACCCAAGACTGCGAACTGTTGTAGTAAATAAAGAAGTGAACACATGTTACATTAAAATTAATTTCAGAAGCAAAAGTAAATCTTCTCTCTGTGGAAAGAAACTATTTTTCTTAGATATTTTGTTTGTGTGTCCAAATGTTAATATTTTTTTCTCTGTTTTTTTCCCACTCCTCCTCCTGCCCCTGTTAATGTGTCAGGTTTCCTTATCAGTGATAATGTCCCTGAGCCTTTCAGTGACAGTCACACACCCCTGAGGATGGTCCCTGATGAGGCTGAGACAGAAGATTGATAAAGGAATTGAGTAAAATACCCCTTTTTCTTCTGAAAGTTCATTCCCTGAGAGAGAGTGAGAAGCTTTTTCCCTGGGAGCATCTCAGGTTTGTAGCTGTCCCCTATACAGGTCTCCCTACATAGTCAAAGAAAGAAAGAAAGTGCTCCTCCGAAAGTTTTAGTGTATAATCCAGTTTAGTGATCTCCCCAGCCTCTACCCCCACCAGCTCAGTTTGAACCAAAGCAGAGGAGGAGGAGGAAGGTATTTGGCATCCTCACTTCTCTCCAGGAGCCCCTCTGCTTGGCTCTGTGTCCTTTTGCTCACGCCCTAGCAGAAAGTGATAACGACAACAAAATAAACTTTCAGCAGTTCCAATTAAACGAAAAAAGAGTCCAGTGTTTCCTTTCTCAGAAGCACAGAGAGCTAGAATGTCAGCTAGCTATCAGCGATACCTGGAAAACATTGTGGTCTCTGCCAGCAAAGCTGATGAGGGTTTTTTATTTTAATGGTTGTGCTCTGAAAGGTCTGCTTGTCAGGTACATTGAACACCATGGGAATGAGGTGTGGAGTAGTTTTGGCCCTGACACTCTGGTTTTAGTTTTTAGAGGTTTTTATCACATATCTCCAAGGGGGAATGAGGCAGTCCAAGCTCTGAAGGGTTGTGTGCTGTTCCCATCACTCCCGTGTTAGCACATCTGTGTTTCACCATGTGATTAAATCAAGTGCTTTGTTCCAGCACTTTGTTAGCTGCAGCAGAGAGAGGTGCAGAGATTAATACACAGGTACTCAGAGAGAGCTTACAGCAAAGTAAGACACACCCAGTAAAGGGCAGCATTGTGCCCCCATGAAGTGGGAGTTTGGCTCGGGTAAAGTGTACTAGACTTTCAGAGGAGAGTAGAGCATTGCTTGGGCTGAATAGCTATTCTAGAAAATTCAGGCTCCTGCTGTGAACCTGCTCACTGCAGAAGAGCTGGAAACTGTACAGTGCATCTGGTTGCAGGGCTGCAGACTCCAAATTTTGATAGTTACTGGAAAAGGGTCTTTCCCCCCCAACTCCAACATGGAAAAAAAAAGCAAAACACTGCATTATCCTTGTGGGTAGTGCTGAATCATGTCCTTTTGACTTCATATCAGATACACTGGCTGCCCACCTGCCCAGGTAACCTGGGCAATGTTGAGCACCTTGAAGAATTGTCCTGGGAGTAAGATGTTCCTACACTAAATGATATTGTTTTAGCAACACTTTCTTCCCCTAGGACAATCTGCACCCAATTTGCTGACTGTGCAAGCCCAGACTTTGGTACCCTAATTTTTTTATTGTAGCCATTTGTTACATCCTGAGTCACAGAGTTGGTAAAAACAGAGACAAACCACCATAAATTCTTAAACACTCAGGAAACCCTGCATTAAGAGTGAGGAGTGGCCAGAATTTCATCTGTCCCTGCAGGGGAATGTTTGCCATCTGCCCTGTCCCTTCCTCAGAGGCAATGGGGCAATGTGGGCTGCTGTTCAGTGCAGACCCATAAATGAATCTCTGCAGGAAAAGCATCTCCATCTGTATCTGTTTCTGAAGCCTCAGAGCCATGAGCATCGATGGTCCCAAAGCACATGACACATTATTTTATGAGGAATTGCTGCTCTCTCATACAGTCAAACCATTGTCCATTAGACTGATGCTCTTGGCAATGAACTTGCACAGTTCAAAGATTAAAAAAGTGCTCATTTCTTGTGAGGTGCTTCTGCTAGCAGGACTTTGCGAGACAAAGCTCTGCTTGACACATAATTTGAAAATTTATTATTTTGACTTACCCAGAAAGAAACCCTTTTCTTTGACCCAATTTGACTTTCTTCAGAAGTTGCTTCTTCAGAAATTTTTCAGAAATGCTTTCTTTTTTCCCTTGGGTGTTTTAACAAAAATGAAAGCACTGCTGTTTTCATTAGTATTTTCCAGAAAAAAAAGTTTAGGCTTTTCTCAAGAAAGGGCAAGTTTTTCTGCTGTTTAAAGCTGGGGCGGGGGGGGGGGGTGTGTGTGGGGGGTGTGTGGGGTGGTGGTGTTTATCTTTTTTCCTTTTCTTTTCTTTGTAAGTTAGAAATGTTAATGTGCTGCCCTGCAGGAATTGCCATTTAAGTGCCTTATATTTGCCTTAATTGACCACACTCGCTCAGATCCTCTTTCCTATGATACACCACAGCCTTCTCTCATGATGTGAAAAACCAGTTGTGTTCTGGGAGATAATACTTGGCCAAACCCATAAATGAAAATGGGGATATAAAGGCATCTGAAACTTCCACCATTTGTTGTGGAAAGCAAGCTGAATCTAAGCATTTCATTTTCAAAGTAAGTATTTAAATTATGAAGGAATACTTGGCATTTTCCTCAAAAAGCAGAACTTTCACAAATAAATTAATTCTGAAAAAGAAAAAAAATTACCTCTCACCCCAAAATTCCTGACAGCTAATTTTTCACTGGAAAACATCTTTTGTGGAAAGTTTTGATGCTCTCCATATTTGTGTACTTAAAATTACATTGTGTTAATATGGCTTTGCTGATCAGAACCTCAAAATTTTGCATGATGCATAATTTATACATTTGTTCCCAGCCAAACCATACCATATAAAAGCTGGCTTATTACTAGTAATATCAAAAAAACTGGCTAACAAGACATCCTGGATACTGCACACATACTGATGGTCTTTATAGAATAAATGCTCTGTGCTCTGATGTGGCAGATGAGGTCATTTGAGTGCACTAACTCTGGTCTTCCTCTCCCTGTTCTGCTTGAAAGAGATTTGAATGTAAAAAGGTTTCGGCTCTCCAGGCTCCATGGTTTGGAACAGCTTTCAAAATTGGAGACTTAAAGGTCACTTTTCCCTGAAGAAGTGAGGGACCCAACCCCAATACCAGCCATCAAAGAAATACTAAAGTAAAAACTGCTTTCAAAATCATGTTGAGGAGGCCAGGGATGGAGCTGTTCTCCATAAACATGTGAGGCTTCTGTGTTGAATATATATTGTTTTATCCCTGCGGCATGACCCCATCTGTCAGATAAGGAGAAGCAGTATAACAGGGAGGATGTGGTTGCTGTCATGGAAGTTGGAAAACAAATTCAAGCTTAGGAGGCTTGTTTTTTCTCCTCTAAAATTAAAACCAGTGCTCCTGCTAGCTTCCTAAACTCTATCCAAATTTAGCTGATGCTCTGACAGGGGAAAAACAGGATTTCATAAGTTATTTCACATTTAGCAGTGGTAAAAACTGTCTGTGAGATGTGGGTGAAGGCATAGGAGGGTAAGGTACACTCTTACCACCTTTCCCCCTGCCCATGATGAACCAAGGAATGTGTTCGACCTAGAAAAACTGTGAGGCACTGGTAGCCATGGGCACCTTGAAACAAGGGCCATGGTGAAATTCTGCTGGGCAGGGATCTGCCTGGGCCAGCCAAATGCTGTGCTGGTGGTTGTGCTGTGATACCACCTCTGTACTACTCAGAGAGACAAAGTGCTTAATTCTGGGCTGGAGGGAGATGCCTGATAGGGGCTGAAATCCACAGCAGATGCTTTTGAGAGGAAGCCTGACTATGTCATTTTTCCCCTCAGCAGAAGCAGGAGGATGTGCTCCCCACCAGGTGACCTCACCCCTCACTTTACATATAACAGCCTGGTGCTTCCCACAGTTTTGGATTCAGATTCAGATCCCTCTTCTGGTAGATGCAGAGCAGGATTTGTGCTGTGCTTTCCTACTTTTCTGTGACCAAGCAAGTTTGGGGCATTCTTGTCTCTCTTCTCTAGCTGTGCTCCATCAGGTCTAGCAGGACACGTTCAGAAAATAATTCCCAGATTAGAAGCCCTTGCTTCTCAAGCAGTCTGGGCTTAGCTCTCCAACAGTCCAGCACCAGCAACCTTGGCCATGTCCCGTGCATTCTAGAAGTGTTTTTGGAGACTCAGCTCCTACACATCCTTTTTCGCCTCCCCCATCTCAGCTCTGCATCTGGAGGATATACAGGAGCTGACTCGACTCTATGCCCCAAATATGACTTGCTGAGGCCAACCCTTTAAGAGCAACAGGTAGAGCCTGAATAGAGGGGCCTGATCAACACATTAAATGACAAAAATTTTTAAAAATACCAATCTATTTGCTACATATTGTAAATGTTGCAGTTTTCCTATTCAAGCAATTGTGCTGCATTTTACTTGCACTTTTTGTGCCTGCAGTAGTATCTCAGTCAAGTTTTTGGGAATACTGAATTGTTTGACAGGCTTTCAGCCACCACTAGGGAGAGGTACTTTGGATGACTGCTCTTTGAGAAGGAATCACTGCTATACTGGGGAAAATGTTTCTGAAGCCCCCTAACAGCCTTTTCCATCACCCACCAGCCTGCACCCCATTTGGGTGGGCTGACAGCAAATCACTGCATTCAAGCTGACAGCACATTGAGCTGGTTTTAAATTTCTTGGTCTCTAAACCACACTGCAAACTGAATCAAAACACTTTCATTAGAGGGATGAAAATAAATCCCACCAAAGCTGGATTTTGTCATGCGGATCTATCAGAGACAAGCAGACTGGGTTGTGTGGGGTTCAGGGACGTGGCCATCAGTCCCGAGAGCCAAATGGGAAGCTGTAGAGAATCTCTGCTGTGCACCCACATATTAGACTCAGCAAGCAGTGCCACCACCTAGGAGGACTAAACCTGGCACACTGTCACTCGTCGTTTGGTTTTTGGGAAGCTTTGATTTCCATCAATGGAATTGGGGCTGGCAGCATCATAAAACTGTCTTTGAATTATGCTGAATTTCCAGAACTAAAGCAACATTTTGATGGCATTTCTACTTCTGATCAGCATCCAAACACAAGCATAAGCCTTGCAGCACATGTCTGAGAAGGCGGGTGGGCTTTCAGGCATGTCCTCCCATTGGGGTTAGCACAAGCCCCAGCTCAGGAGCTGCTCCCAACCTTTTCCTTGCCCCCACTGAGAACACAATCATGGTTAGCTGGCGCTGCCAGCTGGGACAAGCTTCCCCAGCAGGATCCATTGCCTAGAGCGTTTCTTTTGCTTTCATTTAACAATCTGCCACCACTCCCGGCAAGATTTGGACTGTGTTTCTCAGCTCCTAAT
The DNA here is from genome assembly GCA_032173965.1 of Sitta carolinensis. NCBI lineage: Eukaryota > Metazoa > Chordata > Aves > Passeriformes > Sittidae > Sitta > Sitta carolinensis. The sequence continues at coordinate 53,032,832 of CM063285.1, read as the reverse complement.
AACTCTTTCATGCCTTCCCTGGCCTCCATGCCTACACCCAGGAGAATAGCCCCAGTTTGCTGGAACTAGCTCCCCCAGAGCAGTGTGGGCATGCACTGCAGCATGAAGGCAGCATGTCAGGAGAAACAACCACTTAATTTTGGGGTTGTAGCCCTAGGCTAACGTTAGGCCTGAGCTGACAAACATCTTAGGTGGAGATGTTTGTATTTGGACAGTGTCTTCTGTGAGGAAGTTGAAGATGTCTTTAGCAGAGCACGGCCCTCTTCACTATGCAAACACTGTCTGTTTGAAAAAACAATTTCAAGATACAGTGTAATGTACATAAGTCACTGACTGTACTCTTAGCTATGGCAGCAAAAATGCACAAGCATGTAGGCACAAATGTACACAAATGCATACTATTATGATTTGCAGCTGTCAGAGAAGTTCCTGTCATCAAATGAGCTAAACTTAATTACCAATCTGGAATGAATCTTGATATTAAAATAAAAAAAAAGAGCAAGCTGCCTAAGTGTATGCATATTCTTCCACTGTAAATAGCTTCCCAAGAATAGAGGGCCAAATCCTCAGTTGGTGTAGGCTGGTGTGGAATTTTGACAGCTAAATCCAGAGAAGCTGGCTTGTCTGATGGGTGCTAGCTACAGATCTGATTCTGAACATTTTCTAATTTTTTCATCAGCAGACCATTCAAATCCTGTAAGAATGTCATGAGGTTGTTTATTAATTAATGGCCATCTGCATCCTCCAGCACTATTAGCCTTGGCATCTAGAGGGGGCTGAGGAGGTCCGGGTTTTATTCCTGTCTAAACCTTTAATTCAGTGTGACCTTGAGCATATCCTTCATCACCTTTCTCACTGTTGGTCACAGCATTCTGACCAGAAAAACCAAACTTCATCTCCCTAGATAGAGCAGAAAATGGCCTCAATCAAGACAATCCACCACACAAACACAAGACTCTGTGTCTAATCTGCCTTTGAGTGCAGACTTCTGGCCAATGCCTCCAAATATTTCCCCGTACATTCCCTCTCACTGGCACCCCCATTTGTCATTGTGGTGGTGATTTCTCGGCTGCACAAGGAAGTGTCTCCTCCAGGCTGCAGAGATGATTCTGTGTGTCTCCTGGACATGTTCTGTATGCCACTGGCCATATCCCAGAGGCACTTTGCAGCCCCCTTTTACAGACTGTGAGCCCTTGGCCAGGGCTGTCCTCCCTGTGTGTTTGTATAAGACTTCATGCATGGAGGCTCTGCCTCAGCTGGGGCCTCAAAAACACGGCTATAAAACCAGCTATAAATAACAGCATAAGACAGGGTGTTAAACTCACTGATGGCATCTGAGTCATCACTTCGGCCTCTTGATGGCATGACCTTGGAGGTAGGCTGTTAAGTCTATAAAAAATGTTTAGAAAAATAATAAAAAAAAGGTCTCTCAAGTCCAGTGTCTTGCTCCAGTGATAGCAAAAAGGGTAACAGGAGACTGTTGTTCCAACTCTGTGCCTTTTCAAATCTTGTTTTTGTTTTCCTGCAAGGAGCAAGACTTTATTGGCTTGTTTCTGGGTGCACACATGAAGCCTTTCATCAGTGCATGTTTCAGTAACAGGCCCCTGGATATCAGTAACATTGACACATTCATACAATATCCCGCCCCATGATTTGCAGAGCTCCTACAGCTCCACACTATTAATGAATGAGTGACTCTTTTCATTACCTTGCCATAGATCAAGTGTTGGTCTCTGATTTTGACAGATGATTCAAATACATCTGGTTTTCCTAACTCGAGACCGCTCAGCTCCTCCAGCTAGTGCTAAATGATGTTGTTTGCTAGAGAAGAATAAACTATTTCGGAGGGACGTACAAAAGGCACTTTGACTGCAGCACGGGCTGGGAAAGAACATGGCTGTGCCTGAAAAGTGGTCTCAATGGGGAAAAAATCTACTTGAGTGAATTTTTTTCTGGGGTTGTTGAGATTTCGTTTGGGGAGCAGGCAAGCTTTGCATGAAGAAAGTCAACAACGGTGCCATTTATAACCTGTGAGGACCATGAAAGTTTCATTTTCTGTGCACAGTGAAAGGTCCCTCTATCTATAGGGATTCCCCTTGACATTATGTGACAAATGCACCCCAGTGTGATGCCAGCAGCTGCATTTTTCTTTGGTTTTTGACATACCACATCCTAAATTTAATTGCTCTAATTTGTTAACATTATTTTATACTTGACAAGTATCCTTTCTAAGGTTCTCACTGAGCCATGGCAGCTCACTCGCTACCTTAATGCCTTTGCAAAACTAAGAGACCCCTGTAAGTCTGCTCTGGTGCAGCAGACTGCTGTACCTATTTGGACTAGTGTATGTATTTGCTTAAAATAGGAATAGGATAAAATTCAAGAACAAACTCAAAGAGGAAAAAGCACCTTTTGCTTCCTCTAGAGGAGCCCCAGCCATAGAGCACAGAGGTGTGGTGCTGCACTGTGTCTGACTCACTACTGCAATGTAGTTTAAAATACTTTGCCCACACTGGAGCAGTTGTATTCAAAAGAGTTGAAATAGGCCCTTGTCCACCCACACAGCCTGGGGGAGGCAGGAGTGTCCCCAGAGATGGAAAAACGAACGCTGGCACTCTCTAAGTCAATGGACCATGAGTGTCTCCACTCCTGAAAAAGAGTTCATGTGATGGACAAAGGATGGGAAGCAAGACAGAAGGGTGGCTGTGCAAAGGATGTGCTCCCAGCTGTGCTTTGGGAGTCTGGTTTTAAATGGGCACCAGAAGGATGAGGTTCTGCACACCGGGAGGCACAGCTTCATCTCCCTGGGGACCCCAAGCCAAGAGCCCTTTGCTGAGCTAGTCTGGCACCCAGGCCAGCTCTGGAATGGCCACAGAGCAGAGAAGGATATTGAGGTTACCAAAAAGTGGCAAATCTTAAAGCTGCATTTGGAACATACATTATCTTCTGCCTCAACCTCTCCTTCCTCCAGCAGCACCCCCAGCACTGTTCTAGCACCTCTGGGCCCTGCCAGATCTCTCCCAGTGACATTCCTATCTGGATACTTCCAGCTGGTTTTTCTGCTTCAAGGACTGTGTATGGTGTGTCATGGACAAGTACAACCAAAGAAACTTCCAGCTCTTCATTTGCTGCTGGAATAGAGGAGGTGTGGTGGCTTGCATATGAGGATGGTGTGAAAATCTCTGGGAGACCAAGCTAAAACTGACTTGGTATCTTTGTGCAGGCCTCAGCCCCTGCAAGGTCCAAAGCAGTGGCCCTTTGCAGCATCCCCTCTGCAGGATAAATGGAGGAGCTGTGGTGTTGCTCATTACCAGCGCCCTGCTGGAGAAAGGAGAGTCACAGAGCCTTGCAGATTTTGCATTTGCTCTCAGTGTGAAGGCACCATGATAGTCATGGCTTTTCTAGGAGGGCTTTAGGCTGAGGAAGCAGCAGCTCAGACAGATGTATCTCACATTAAAGGATATCCTGCTCAGCCAAAAATAAAATCTTCAGGAATTCAAATGACCAGAAAAAGCTGGGCTTTGCAACACTAGAAACTTCACATGATGAAATCCTTATCCTATCCAGCTCTTACTGTTGGCCTGAGAGACAATGTTTCAGCCTGGGACCCCTGGCAAGGCTCTTACCTAATGCTGATTGAGTTATAAAGGCTCTTAAACTACTAAAGACTTTCAGGAAAGTCTCCAAGGTACTGGGATTTGAAGGGATGCAGAGGGGAAATTTTAGGTACTTACATAGTTACATGCCTGAGTAGCTCTAAAAATCCACTATTTAGTCTGCAGCTAGTAGAGAGCAGCCCAGGTCTCCACATTGCCACCTGGATATTGGCTCCTGGCTGCATCTCAAATTCTGAGTCCAGTTTTGTGCCCTGCACATCAAGAAGGACGTGGAGGTCCTGGAGCATATCCAGAGTAGGGCTTTGAGCTGGGGAATGGTCTGGAGCACAGGTTTTATGAGGAATGGCTGAGGGATCTGAGGATGTTTAGCCTGGAGGAAAGGAGGCTCAATGGAGACCTTCTCAGTCTCTACAGCTTGGGAGGTTCTAGTGAGGTTGGGGTTGGCCTCTTCTCCCAAGTCACAAGATATAAGAAAAGAGGAAATGGCCTCAAATTGCACCAGGAGAGGTTTAGGTCAGACATTAGAGAAAGTTTCTTCACTCAAAGTGTGGAACGGGCTCCACAGTGAAGTGGTAGAATCGCCATCTGTGGAAGCGTTCAAAAGTGTGTGTGGATGGGGCACTAGGGGGACATGGTTCAGTAGTGAACACGCTGGTGCTCAGTTAATGTTTGGACTTGATGATGGCAGAAGTCTTTTCCAACCTTAATGATTTTATATTTCTATGATTCTTGGCCTTCACTACCCTTGGCACAGCTTCCAATCCTGGTGAAACAAGTATCTGTGCCCAGTTCAGGGCATTTGCATTAGTTGTGGCTGAAAGCAAAAAAAATGCACATGATAAGGATTCAGGTGTCTCCCTAGAGAACAGTCTTTTCAAGACCAAAATTATATAAAGTCCAAAAAGCAACAAAAATATTCACACTTCACAGCCCAGATCCGCTCTTTCTAAGCGTCCACTAGAGGGTTTCTTGTACTTCCCACCGAAGTGCCAGCAATGCCGGCTCTTGGAAGCAGATGGGGGGATTCCAGAGGCAAGATGGCAAGGATGGATGCAGAGACAGCCTGCACAGCAAAGGGACACCAGTCTGTGCCCATAATGCCACCCCGAGGCACAGCTGGTGTGTGTAGGCTTCCTTGCAAGCTCTGGTACTGGCAGGAAAAAGCGCAGCCCCATCTCTGGGCTGCCAACTCTAGATGTCCTCCATTAAAACCCACAGGAGAAGCATGGTTTTTCCAGAGAAAGTGCATGTACTCATCCAGCTGATTCATTTGCCACCCCATTTAATGGTCAATTTTCACAAAACTCACCACCTTCGTCCTGGCACTGCTTTTGCCACTGTGTTGAGGCACACGATAAGCCAAGCCTTTTCTTCCCTCTCTGCTTCTCCCTAAAACCTGGTCACACTCACACCAGGAAGGGGGATGCAAATCTCCAGATTTACCATGTGGCTCTGATATAGGAGGAAGAGGCAGGGAAAAGGGGCAGCAAAATGGTGATTTTTGAGCTTAGATGAGTATTTATGAGATGTCATTAGCCAGATTAATTTCCTGCTGCTGCTGTACTCACAGGAACCAGTTACGCACGTTTCAATTACTTCCCCATGGTTATGAGGATTTGAAGGCAGGTAAGATGGATTGATATGAGAAACACTGCTTCAAAAAACCATCAGTCGGTATTTTCCCACGTGTTGCAGGTACAGGGTGGCAGGGTGCAGTGCTGAAAGCTTTATTATCTCCTGTGTACAAACCCACAGACTCTCCATCTGCCAGGAGCGTGAGCATATTAATCTCCAAGAACTTTCGAAGCACATCAGCATCACTTTCCCTTTTTAACCATCAACAGAACAGAGCTGGAGGGAGGTAAAGTGTTTCCCTTCAGGCCATCCAAAGGAATGAGGACAAAGGTGAAGGAGTCACTTGCAAATGGAAAACAAAAATCCTTTAAGCTAAATGACATAGCTTGATTGTGTGGGTTTGTTTTTTTTTTTTCAAAATGATAATAAAAAATTATAATTTTGGTGGCAAATTGGCATGGATCTGATGGCCAGCTGGGGGTCTTTGGCTGGTTGCTGTGCCTGTGCAGCCAAGCCCTGCTATCCCCTGCTGGCTGGTGGTGTGGAGAGGGTGATCCCACCCCAGGGTCCTGTACGTATGCCAGGAGAGCTCTGCGTGTGTGACTCTGCATTATCACCAGGCTTGCTTGGGAAACGTCTCGCTGGCACTGAAGGTGGGGGTCAGATTCTCCAAGCACGTAATGCTGGTAATTGGAGCCAGATTTCTGGAGGAGCTCTACTCCCATTTAAACACCTAAAGAAAGTGACTGGATTGTCTCCCCCAGCTGTTCCTGTGGCGGGAAATAAGAGCTGCTACAGGCTGACTCCAGCCCTAGATAAATAATAATGAATGAAAGTCATTATAGGGGATGAATTTGCAAATATTTAAAGTTTCAAAGCATGAATTTTGTTAATTAAATAACGCTAATAATGCAACATTGGTCTGACCTAAATGTTAATGTAAAATCGCTGTCTTTGGTGAGAATCTCTGCCTTCACAAATTCCCTGAACTAAATGAAACTTTTTCAAGTTTCATCTGGCTTTGAAAGCTGAACTGATTGAACTGAAACTTTTCTATGGGGTTCATTCATCCCTTCTGTATGCTTTCAGACAAGCCTGTGGCCATCAAGAAATAATACAGCCTGCACAGATTATGGATTAAAAAGTTTACCTTTTTTAATAACTTTGTTCAATCCTTTTTTTTTTGCCCTTACTTGTTTTACATATAACATTATTGTTAAAGATAACTATGATTATTTACAGGGAATCCAAGTTAGGATTTAGAAAACCTGGTTACTTGTATAAAAAAAGAAATAATGAGTAGTTACTCATTATGTAATGTAATTGAGCTTAAATAGTTTAGATACTACCAAAACAGTTCTGTGGCTCTTGTTTAATTGGTCTGATTTTTACTATATTCTCTTCTCCCCAGACCTTTTCATATGCAGTGAGAGAGACATATAATACTGATATGTGTGCTAAGGAAACCTTAGCTATAATATTAGAAAACTCCATTTAATTTGATTGTGGGTGTCATTTGGTTCAGAAATATTTATATGGTTTTGTAGATGTTTCAAAGTCTAGGATGGTAATTTCCCTAAATTAAAATGATGAAAGAGCCATTAAAGAGCCTTTAAAAGTCAGGAGTGGTGCTGTACCTTTAGGGAGGGCTTTGGGAGCAAAAATCCTTGTTCTGTCATAACCTTCTTGGATAATGTCTGTGGGCCAGGATTTTTTAAATGGAGAAAAGGTGTCCATCCATTAATAATCTTTTCAAAACCTACCTGAGATTTTGTGCCTCAGTTTCTCACATCTAAGTCCATCTCAGAGTGATGTGATGATAAATACATCAAAAGCTGGGAAAGGATTAGACAGTACAGTGCTGTGCCCACAAGGCACAGGACAGGTCCAGAACAGGCACCAGAGGCACGAGTTAGTGGGACAGCACCTACTCTGAGATGTTCCTGTTCTTCCCCAGAAGGTCAGTGATTGCTAAACATGAATGTGAGCTCCCAGCTCACCTCTCCATCCTGTGAAATGTTTGCTGTGGGATGTCTATCATGGTGAGCATGAGTTTTAAGTGACCTCTCCTGGGCCCATCGAGAATGAAGACATTGCAGAATGAAACACAAAAATCAAGTCTCTTCTGCAAGAGTAATGAGAAAAGGAGAAGTATTTACATCTCTTCTTAAAGTTTTTGGCTCCATCTCTAGTATCTCTACACTATTTGGAAAGGCTGGATAGTTTTAAATCCCCCTTTTTTTGCCTGAGGAGGATTGCTGGGTGCTGGGCTAACACATGCACAGCTCTTGACAGCCAAGCTGGTGCCTCTGAGTAAAGCTTCCCTGTTTTCAGCCAAGTATGATCACTTCACTTCACTTCACTTCACTTCACTTCACTTCACTTCACTTCACTTCACTTCACTTCACTTCACTTCACTTCGCTCCACTTTCAGACTTCTTGCCCTGGTCTTCTTGTGTTGTGTTTATGGCACACATAATCTTAGAATAGATTCTCCGGTCCATTAAAGTCAGTGAATTCCTCCACCCCTCTCCAAGCCCCTTGAAGACACTCCAGATAAGGAGCAGCTTCTGATAACCTGTAACCACACAGCCCTTATCACTTGCCTCCAACAGCAATCAGATTTTCTGCACTGCTTTGGTCTGGCAAAGCTCAGATCTGGATCCAATATTGTAGATCATGCTGAAAGCTTGATATCACAGGTCTGCAGTGGAATCGAAGACCACACTGTCTAATTGCAACCTTGTCCAACCACTAAATAGCTTTCTGTGGAGATAAAGCCTATCTTTAGTTCTTCCCAAAAAACACTGGGCCTTTGCCAGGAAGGAAAAATGCTGGGAACATAAACACAACTGAAGAACAAAAAATAGCACGATTGAGAGGAGATATTTTCCAATAGACAGCCTGTAATTTGCCATGGATGTGGTAATTTAGCCAAAATAATTGAATTCTATGTGTTTCTAAAGGGTGTCTGTCAGTGTTGGTGCACTTGGGTTGGGTGGTTGGTAATATGATACGGAATCTTTCATCTCGGATTTGCTTCTCTGAGAACTACCCCAATCAATTTTGTTGATCATAAACATCACCCAGTCATAGGCATCATAATTGTTCCCTCCATGTGGCGTTTTTGGTGGTGTCTGTGAAATATACAAACATTTCTCACTGCCCAAGGAGAGGAGCTTGCTCCCCACATCCAAGAACACCCCTGCTGGCTGGTAATCTCATCATGCTGTGAGTTACCCATCTCCTCTTGGAGTCAAAATGGATGGCAGCCAGCTCATGTGTTAAAGGTTTAAAGGCAACTTTTTCTGCTGAGTGGACAGACAGCTTCCCAATTGCTTCTTGAGGGAACACAGGAAAGAAAGACATCACAGTATTTTCTAGGTGCAGAAATGGCAACAAGGCTGGAAGAGAGCTTCTGAAGGCATTTCATCTTTCCCGTCCAAAGGCAAGAACAGTTAGACCTGGCCAATTTCTTACACAGATTTCTCTAAACTCTTTTCAAAAACATCCTGTGATAGGCACTGCATGCCTTGCCCAAACTCAGTCAGTAGCCTTTCTCCTAATATCTATCCAGAATCTTCCTACTTGCAGGCTCAACCCTATCCTTCTGGTCCCCAGGGAAACATGGAGAATGGCATATTGCTTTACTTAAGGAGTGTTCCCTCAGTGAGAGGTCAACCAAATGATGGGAAATGACTTGCCACACTCTCCCGGTAAGTAAAACATTTTCCTAGAAAACAGGTAGGGTTGGGATACTGCTATGAGCAAATGTAACTAGTATGGGAGTTCATTTATGTAAACTATATCACCTACTCAACTGGATACTGAAAATCACAGATTTCATGGAGATGGAGACTCTTTGATATACTTCACTTTTCCCTACAATCCTTCTCCAGATTATTTTCTTGGATTCACAGGTGATCTTGTCTATCTCACAAGGGCTTATGAACTTTCTGCCTCACTTGCTAAAGATCACACCTTTGTCTCTCAAATCTGTTCCTCTAATTAAGCTAAACTGGATGGAAGAAGACAGAAATTGCTCCCAGCCCTTGCTTAGTTTTGAAGTGTGCTGCTAAGTTTCCTCAAGATCTGAAAAATTACCTCTGCGTCCTGCTTTTCTTAAATTACCAGTGTACCTGCTTTTCTTAAAAGAATAGTCAATGGGCAAATTGATCCTCTTCCAAATCCTCATTCCTCATAGAGGAGGCCTAAAATCCATGAAACTTTAGTGGGTGGGATGTGCTGATGCCAAAGGTGTGCCAGGAATCAAAGTCCAAGCTCAGGTGTGCAGGGCACGCCTGCCTATGGCTTGGGCAGAGCCACTGATGCTGGAAGCTGCTTCAAGAAGGCAGCGAAGAGTGTGGGCAGAGACTGTGGGCTGCCCAGAGGGCATGCAGATGGATGTGAGCTGGAGACAGATATGGAAAGAAAGGAAAGGTGGGATCAAGAGAGAAATAAGAAGGCAGCAAGGAAAAAGTCTGTTTAGAAGAGAATAGTCCCATTCTTCCCTAGGAATGTCTCTTCTTGCCCATCTGCTGCTGAGCTCTTTCTCGTATCCCTGCACACCCAAGGACTGGATCTCCATCAGGATTTGGGTGCTTCACTGCCCTTTCCAGTTCCTGTGCCATGCTTCCCTCCCGACCCAGCACAGCTATGGATCTTGGCCTGAGAACCTCACAGGTGTTTAAATGAAAAATAAGAATTACCCCGAGGCTGGAAAAGCCCAAACTTGCCTCCCTGCTTTCCAACTTTGCCATGGAGTATTGCCACTCACCTTAAGTGACTTTCTGCGCTGTGGGCAAAGGGAGAACCAGGGCCAAACTCTCAGCCTGGTGCCTCTCTCAGATGTTATCTGCTTTTTTCTTCTCTCTGTTGGCTTGACCAAATGAAGCTCCCTGCATGTGTACAGCAGCACTGTGGAAGCAGACTCCATTGTTCTCTTGACTGAAACCTGCTGACTATTTAAATAAAACAACTCATTATCTGCCACTACCTCCTCTGTAACCTGAATTGCTGTCAGAACATACTGTCCCCACAACCACTTCCCTCCTGCTGGGACATCTTTTCCTGTGTTTACCCATGTCCTTTAAGTAATGCTTAGAGCCAAGTGTCCATGCTGTGAGAGAAACATGTATTTTAATGGTTTAGCTTCTGTAAAGCTTGGAGTGTACAGCAGGAAGAAGAGGGATTGTTAAACCTCAGTGATATGCCTACAGATCTTGCTTTGAATCTATAAGGAAGTTAAGCAAAGTGAATTTGATAAGGGCTTTCTCAAACTGAGTAATTTTCCTTCCTTTTGTATAAAAGAAGAGCTGTAGAGGCAGTGAATAGGACAGTGGCATGCTGTGTATCTGTGCAGCACTGTCTGTGAGACCTTGAAATGCCTGAAAAGCCCCTAATGTAACATAGCCACAGGCCTAACCATAGATCTGGATGGTAGATCAGGTTATTCAGGGGTGGTGGAGTCCTGGGGTAGATTCTCATAGTGATGGATTCATTACCTTAATTTCTGCAAGAGATCTCCTTGAGCACCACTATCACATTATGATCTTGATGAAGAAAGATAATAATTTCTTTCTAACATCAACCTGTTTAACATATCACAGAAACCTTCTTTCCTCAAAATTCTGTTAGTAGTCTGTCTGCAAATAGATGCAGCGCAATAAGCTGTAAAAAAACCAGATAATTAAGGCACATATTTGAGGTCTTATATATGGGGACTTTTGCTAAACACTTTGCCTGAGCTCCATCTCTGTTGCTATGCACAGAACAACCTAAAATTAACAGCCTCTGCCCTTGGAAATTCCCTGCATGGGAGAACAGGAGCAGGTGGTTTTGCACAGACATTGGATTTATGCAAACGCACTTTGATCCTCATGTGAACACAAACGAAAAAGTGGCCAAACACACTGTTTTTATTTCCCCATAGTTAGAAAGGGGTGGGGGAAGTGCAACAGAAACCTGTTCTTTTGGTGTTGGAAAGCAAAACTGCACACGATGCACTGTGTATTGCAGTCACAGATCCTTGTAAAGGTGGGCAGTGGCCAGAGCAGTTCCTTGCTTCCCTTAAACGGAACCTGTAAGTGAACAGGAAATTGTCCTTCAAAGCCAGCAGAAATGTAATGCTCAATAAAAGTTATGCCAGGCAGGGAGTTTAATATGACACGAATCACACAGTAAAACAGCCGTGTGGGGGGGATAAGTGACTACATAAAATTAAAGCTGAAACATAATTTATCCCTTTTCTGGAGAAGTAAGGAACTGCTGACTGTATAATGAGAAAACTAAACTGCATTGGGCCCTGACTACATCAAGTGCTGTTACAGAGTTTTTGTCAATGAGTTATGAAGGGAGCCATATGACAGTCACTACTGTTTGAACAGTTTGTTGAGGCAAACACACACTTCACCACGATGTCTGATAGCCATCATGCTGCAACTCCAAATGGGGCTTGCTTTTGTCATTGTGCTTTCCTCCTTTCCAGGGGACTATTTTTGTTTCACTTTCCAATTACAGCAATTCCATTCTGATCTTGGCTCTCCATCAGGCACACTGAAGGCTCTGGGCTTGAGGAATTGTGAAGTAATTCTATATCCTCTGAGGCTTCAGAAAGGAAATAGTCACAGATTTATTGGGCTTTATGGCAGTTTGGGGAGGAAACCAGATGAAGGCATCATGCATCCTAGCTTAGATTCATAAGCAAGTCGGCAGAATTACACATTAAATATGTCACTTAGAAAAATTATTTGAGAATAAAAGCAGGATGGATACTTGGAAAAAGTTAATTACAAAATGCACTTTTATGTATACAATTCAGCATACAACATATCTAACGGTGAAAAGCTTCCAGTTCTTTTTTCATCTCTTGAACACAAGCACTTTTATTATGAAACAGCAGTTGTGATTTGAAGTTATTTATCAGGCCAACTTTTTAAGGAATCTCAAGTAAAGAATAGGTGACCTTTAAATCAAGGAGTATTTCAGCAGGACATGGTTGTGTTCCTATATTATATTTCTCAGTGATTTGGGTCAGCACAGCAGTGTCTATCCATGGCTGAAACAAGGGACTGTAAATACCATGGCAGTTCACCACTGTGCAAGTGTTCAATGTGAGGTCAGACACCACAGGATCCAGAAATCCACCATGCTTGGAGGGAGAGTAATTCCCTTTCATCTGGCTCATGCAGTGATGGTGCTGATTTGTTGTGGTTATTCTGGTTTTCTTTAATTTTACCCAGGTGCCATCAATGAACTCACTGATGGCTGTCTAGGAAGAGTGTATGAAGGTTTCAAGAGATATCCCAAAGGCACATCTTCAGATTTTACACCATGTCACTGCTCACTGCACTGACTTTCATTGCTTGTCTTTCCCTCATGGTTCAATAATAGATTGAGCCACAGTTTTGATCCATGTTGGCCCCTGAAGGAGAGGGAAACTATGTGCCTCTTCTATAAAGAGCATTAACCATTTTTTTGGGAGGGATGTTTTACTTGTCTTCACAACTCCTATTGCCCAGAACTATCTCACTCTCCCAGCTCCTGAGACAGAGCTTGCCAAATTCATTGAGGATTCAAAGGAGAAGTGGAGAAAACCAGTATAAATCTTTTGGAAAGCTCTGTATGAGGTTATTTGTGGCTTAACCAGGATAAGCAATATCACAAATTCTTGCTTTTTCACAGAAAATGCAGAAGAGAATGGGAAAAAGGAAAAAAATACTTGGGGGTGAAGAGCACAACTGCAGAAAGGGAGAGGTATCAAGATACCAACAAGGTATCAAACCACTCATCTGTGCTCACAAGTGTGACTAGGATAGTCACATCTCTAGTCAGATAAAATGGGATACTCTTTAAAGGAATAAAATGAAATTTAATAACCAAAGTCAGTCATGCTACTTCCTGAATAAACTGAATTTCACCTAACTTTAGGTGAAGACTACATGCTGAGTTGCCCTTGGCTCACCTCATGGAAAGAAAAATACTTTTATAGGACAAGATTCATTTTGCTAGAAAGCACCAGATGAATTTAATGATCCAAGCTGTTGAAGCTCCTATTTTTCTCCATGGAGCATAAAACAAGCTGAGGGTAACTAGCTATATTGGAGTTAAGTCAGAAAGATTTTTGAGATGATTTCTGGGACAGATATACCAACATAATTTACAACTTTAAAGGTTCACAGATTTGCATTTAACTATGAAAAACTCAGAGTTGGGCATCAACAATTATAAAGCTGTCTTAGAAGAAATTAAAGAGCAATTGAAACTGAAGGGCTTGCTTTACTCTGCTAAAGTGAGAGTTAGGGTTATACTTTAAAAAAGTGATCTCATTACATGTTTCCAAGAGCTGTGGCTCTGAGTTCTGCTGTCGTCTCAAACACTGAGTCATGATTGCATCCTCAGAGGCAGTTATGTTTTCCTGGACTTGTCTAAGCCCATCTGAAGTAATGGAGCTGCAAAAATACCAGCAGGGACTAAATCTGGACATCATGAGGTTGCACATAATGAAGAAGGTTTGGCCTCCACCATTGGTAGTGATGAGGCAAAAGAGGAGTAGAACACAGCAGGGAGTTGGCAGGACTGCCAGGAGAAGGAAAAAATGTGTACATGTAAAGCATTTGCTACAAAAAGTAGGGAGAGACCAAGAATGTGGAGTCCTAGGAGACATGTCCTGACATTTGCTGTTTAGGGGAGAGCATCAACAGCTCTTCCTTTATGCATCTCAGCATGCTTTGCTTTATTTGAGAAAATGGGTGAAGATTGATCTACAAGCATTATGATACACTTGCTAAGACATGAAAATGTCTCTCCACGTTTTGGAATAAAACCCCTGTCATGCCTCAAAAAATGTGACAGTGCTCACAGCTGAGCAGTGCCTTTCCTGAGGTGCCTTCCAAGATAATCTCATTGCTTCCTGTCCATGTATATCCATGTTGGTTCTTGTCCTGCTTATATTATAAATATTTTAGAGGAACATTCTTTTAGCAATAGGTTTGCAAAGTATTTTGCACTTCAGGGCTTTCAAGGGGTCACTGCAACAGTAATACTATGGTCAGCTGGGAGAACCTGCCACATTCCTGGTACAATCTGATGAGCCTGGAGAGTGAGTGGAAATCATTCTGCAGAAAATGTATCATTTTACAGTTCCAGGATCCTGCAGGCCCCAGCATGACATTTCTACAACATTTGGAAACTTGTATGCTGAAGTTGTGCCTGTACCAGTACAGGAAAAGACCCAGGGGATGTCCCAGGACCAGCTGCCTGCTGGGAACAGCTTCTGGAGTGCTCTACCTTCCCAGTCACTGGGACACCACCCAGGGAAGGTGTAACTGGCACAGGGTGAGACTTCACAAAGGACCATTTTGGTGGTGACTTTACTGGGTGAATGTTTATATTTCATTTAAACTACCAGTATGGGCATAGCCACAGGTCAGAGAGAAGGGTCCTCTCTGTAGGATAGCACAAAGCAGAAAAGCACAGGAGCCTACTTGCCCCCACTGTTATACCTGTACAGATTTGATTTGATCATGCTGGGCACATCAGGCTTCCTGAGTGGTGAGGAATGTATTCACCCGTTCATGAACTCAGCTACTTTCTGGTACCTAATTGACAGAACAACCAGTGGAATTGCCTAATCAATTGTGTCCTGTAAAACCTGCATCATGTTTAACCACTGACTTCATTGCTTTTCCAATGTGCCTGAGTGATTTTCCAAGTAACAGCTGTGTGGAGTCAATACAGCAGGGTATGAACCAACTCAGCAGCTACAAACAACGCTTTATGTGTTACAATTTTCAGCCCCCACAGAGTATAGTCCTAAATTCAGCTGGTGGCCTATTTTGGTATGTGACTGTTTTTGCAATGCTGCTATAAATTTACATAAATTTATGATTAGGAGACTAGAGGGAAGTTTTTACAAATATTCATCCACATTAAGTTTTTGAAAGTTTCCTTTTTTTCATTAAAGAGATGGTCTTACAAGCCAGTGATTCAAAATCCAGATCAGTTTCTAGATATCCATGATCATTGTGTATTTCTTGAAATCTATTCCCTGAGGATTTGTGGTTATGCATAAACTTTTACCAGTGCTGAAATAATCTGCAGTGCACAAGGGGACTATAATATTGGATGCAATTAGTTTATTATGCCCACAGAGAATTTTGTGGATAATTGGCCATATTCAGCAACAAATTCTTCTACAAAAAGTAGAAAGCATATGCCAGTTTCCATCCATGAGACAGAATTTTGTGGGAGACTAAAGATTGGGGTCACTGGCAGTTTATGGGAAGGGATTTGGGAAGAGCTGGTGTTCTGAAGTTGATCTTTGTGGCTGGGTACAATTTGTGCCATTTATCTGTTGGTTCTGGGCATCTCTCAGTGGCTGATATCCACTCACTTGGAAGGTATTGTCAAAAAGGTCATCTGGGATGTGCAATCCCAAGGTTATTTCTAGTCACTGTTTCCCAGAAAGCACCACTGCAGCTGGCACTGGCTGAAGCCTCACAGTACATGGGGAAACGAAGGAGCAGAAATCAAAATACCAGGCAGTGCATTATGAGATGTTTATGGCCTGATTTATCTGAGAAACCCATTTTATTAGACAGTATTTTAAGTAATTGTTCAAGTTCAGATGTCTCATTTCATACTTGCTAGAATAAGACTAATTCCAGAAGACATTTAATTTGAGTGACTGTGCCTTTCAGCCTTTTGAACAGTTTTCAACTATTTTGAGATGCATTTAGCCTTCAGATATGCCAGCCTAGTTAAAAGCTGAACAGGACCTTTTTTTCACTGGCATCAAACTTTTCTCTCTCCCAAAGGTCAGGATTGGAGGTGGAAGGTATTTTTCCCTTGGTATATATATTTTTAGCCTAAAAAACGCAGGTCTGGATCAAGCAAAATCATTCACATCTTACATATTGGCAAGAAAATCTCAGCAAAAAATAACCTCTAAGTCTACCTGACACAAACTTTTCCATTCAGGATCTTTATTTTGGTCAGCAAACTTGGACTACACCATAATTAATGTCTTTCTATTAAGCTGCACAAATGTGGCTTCAACATGTGTCCTATGTTGGTGAAAAAGGCTGTACTCCAACTTCCATGTTTTCTTGTGTGCTTCCATGCATTCTGCTTCATTCCATGATGTACCTGTCACTGGCCTCATGACTTAGCTGAAAAAATAAATATTTCTCAAAAAAATCTGTCAGCACTGCTAAAAGAGCAGCTTGTCACAGCAGCGCTGTGCAGAGCTGCCAGGCTGAAACTGTCCTTTGGAAAAATTAGCTTCCCATGGAAAATAAGCATCAACTTCCCATAAAATATACAGTCTTGGGACAAAACACTTCTTGGTTTAGACTTGTTTAGCCTGAAGTTATGGCAGCGTGTAGAAACCTCCAAGGACTGGTCTTTGCTGTGTATATCATGGTTGGGTTTAGTTAAATCAATTTTTTACAGGGTAGGCATTTTCCACCTCTGCTTGGGTAGCTGAGATCGCAACTTCTCATACTTCAGTTATTGAAAAATCAGTGAAAAATGCTCAGACCACATTCAGCAGTCCTTTTCTATACCATGTTTACCAGCATCCAAGAGAAACAGCTGTTTTTCACAGCTGGACCAGCATCCTTTGGGTTTTGTAAGGAAAATTCCTGGCCTTCCCTTGCCACAGAACAGGAGCACTGCTGAGCCTGGCAGTGTAAAGGACATTGTCCAGCATCCATGACACAAGTCAGTCTCCCAGGAGCTACCTCTGCCTCCAAATTACAAATGACTGTGGCACTTGCCACAGTCCTTCAGCAGAGCTTTCAGGAAACACAAAGTAGCAAAATGGAACAAAAATATTAAAAAATAAAAAAAGAACTACTGCATTGGAGACAGTGTAAAATGCTGCCTCAGCCCTCATATATCATAACAACCCTGAAAAAGTCCTGGAAAGAGCTGCTTTCCACCTAAATGTTGGGCATGGCTTGGCAAGTCGTGGGTCAAGAGTGCACCTCGTGTGCTCCAGCAGCCAAGGAAAGCTCTGTCCTGAGACAGGGACTGGAGCTACTCCAGAGGGAATTCCCTCAACCATGGAGCAGCATGGATGGTGAGTCCTTGGCATCAAATGGTCACACCCACTCCTTGCTGGGGCAAGGAAATTCTTGGAGTGAGCCTTAAGAGGCTCAGGCTCTGCTACCAGCTGTCACTGGGGGACAGCCTGGGACAAGTCACATCCTTCTCCTCTGTCTCAGCTTCTCTGCCTTACAATCATGGGTAACGGTACCAATAGTCTTCTTGAAAATAGCTCAGGATTTTCTAATAATAGTAGCAATTATTACAACAATCACATAATTTTGATATAATGATTATTGGGTCACCATGGCTAGGAAATCGAAATGATTTTGTCTAATTTTAATTTCCTTCTTTTAAATTTTTTGTTACTCCCCATGCTTATAAGACAGAAAGCTGCATTCTTTGAAACACCACTCTACATTTAAAAGAGGAAGAAAACACAACAAACCAATATCCAGCAACAAAAGTCCACATCTTGCAAAAGTACAGTTTAAATAAAAATATTTGCATAAAGTTTATGTGCTGGGATCCTGTGACAGTGCTCCTATGCCTGACGAAGGCTTATTCTGCAGGTAAAATGCTGCTTGTAGCTGCTCTGAGTGATCTCTTGTTCAGCCTGATGTGGAGCATGTTCTATTAAATGGCAAAATTTTGCTGGGATATGGAAATCTCTCTTGGCCAATGAGTAAGGCATAGAACCATAGAATCAGAGTATCTTGAGTTGGAAGATCTGTAAAGATCATTGAGTCCAACCCCCTGGCTCAACATACAAGATTGTCTTCAAACACCAGATTGATCTTGGCACCACATTGACTGAGAAGAAACTATGAATGGTGTGTTCCCATGGGATTTCACATATCCTCTACTGAATCAGTACACACATAAAATGAACCTTACTTCAGAAACTTGGTCCAGGCCCTCATGCTCACACCCCTATCATGCTAAAGGTCACAACCTGGACAGCATCAATTTGCTTTTTTCCTAGTCTTAAAATGCCTGCTGTAAAACATGTCAGAGGGAGTTATGGACAAATGATAAAACAGGTTAAAATGAAGTCCAGGCTGAGATTTCAACATTTAAACAAACACATATTAAGCCAAAACAAATGTTAACTGATGTCTAATTTCTCATGGTAACTATCTGACAGATGACAGGTCTGGAAGCTGAAAATGAGAAGAGAAACTTGTTTTACACCATTTGAAGGTGGCTTTGAAATTAATAGGTTGCACAGTCCGACCTGGAAAATGGGAGAAGGTGCAAATGCTTCACTCAGGGAAGACAGGGTTGGTTGGAGAATGCACCAAACAGCCAAGTCTGTATCTACAGACAGGGATGTGCTTTGCTTAGCTGGAGGTGTCTGGTGTGAGGGTGTGAATACCTGGGCTGCAGAAGAGATAAATTCCCTCTTGCTTAACATCTTGGAGGATCACTGCCTGCAACAAAGGTCAGGATGGGGAGAAGATCTTACAGGTCCTGTGTGCTAATGGTAAGTGGCTCTGCAGAGAGATGGGTGACAGAGACTTGAGTCTTCTCTACTTTGGACAAACAGACACTTCTATTTTCTCCTATCCTTCTCTGACAAAGAGGGAGGAGAAGCATTCCTGCATCAGCTGGATACTGCCATAGGAGATGGCATAGATAAGTCTATGGTGTTTCCAGGCAGTAGATTTTTTTTTTAAAAAAAAGCCACACGACCAACAAAAGCAGGTTTATAAACTGAAGTTAAAGCTCCCTGGTGAGATCTAAAGGCTTCCTCTTAAATTCTGGGGAAGTTCACTCTGAGTTCCAGGCAGGGTGACTCAGATTCACCTCTAGAAGTAAGACGAACTGTACTGCAATATTCTCCAACACATACTCTCAACACTGCTGCACAAATAAATCATCTTGATCCACCTCTAATTGAATGTATATTTTTCATGTTTTTGAAATGGTTCTAGTTTCATTCCATACATTTTTTGTTATGAACTCAGGCCAGTTGTGTATATTAAATTTTACATAAAATACTGAGTTGAACCTTTCTTTGGGCTCACAAAGCAAACCCCAGCATTGTGAGTGGGAGGAAACAGGTTTAATTACTACTCCAGGAAAGTTAGCTCTAGGTTGCCATAACGAGAAACAAAGAGAAAATTGTTTATCAGTGGCCAATGAGTTATTGCAGAGAGGATGTCTTTTTCTTTGTGTTCGGGGACATTGTGTGAACCAAAGGTTAAGGAGCAGATTGGGCCTGCAATGGCCTCGTTTCTAATCTTGTTTCATCATCCATTTTGCATGGGATAAATCCTCGCATCTCATTACTGCTGTTCTGTTAGTGATAAGCAAGGACAATTGTTCTGGAGACCTGTGAAGTAGCTGGAGATACCCTCACATGAAAGAGTCAAAAAAATGCCACCCTCGTTGCTCTCATGCTGTATTTTTGTTCTGACTGTGGCGCTGCAATGTGATAACCCAGTTTTACATAAAAATAGCAACAGATCTTCAGGGCTTTGAAAACCCAAAGTCTTTGGCAGATGATCAGCAAGAAAACCTGAGTCCTGTGAGTTATCCAGTGGAGGAGCATCTGCAACCCATAGGAACGAGCCTGCTTCAAGTCAGCCTTGTGCCCATGATGGAATGAGCTTATCCTTGTCCATCACTGCGCTGGGAGCCTACAGCTCTGAATCACAGCACCAAAGCCATCGTGTTCAGTAGGAGCATGTCATCTCTTCTATGAAGCAGAAGCAGCTGGGGATGTGCCAGGTATTGACAAGTGACCTAAACCCTCTCATACAGCACTCCTCTCAAGACAGGAAAATCTTGTCTTGCTAAATCACTGAGAAAATCCTTGGAGATTTGCTTCTTCACCTGTACTGGCCAGATCTCAGCAGTTGAGTGGTGGAACCTGATTATGTGGCTTGAGAAATATATCAAAATATCCTCTCTCCTATTGGCATGTAGGGAGCAAGGGAACAGAGGGAAGAGGGTCAGAGAGGTAAATGTTAATCAGAATTTTTCCTCCAAAAATCAGGTTGTGTTTGTAGTAAGAGATCCATTCCTCATTCCTTTGGACTTTTACAGACTTAGATTAGATCTGGGATAACAACCAAACAGTCAGGAGAGAGTGGATGGCAGCCTGTGTTAAGAGAAGAGAGAGGGGATGGGTGGCTGTGCGTGGGAGTGGGAAGGCCCTTCTGGTACTGGTTCTGCTGTGAGCATAAGCAGCTTCACCCCAAGGAATTAAGCAGGTGCCTGGGTTTGTGCTAGAGGTGGATCCAGCCCCACTGCAGTGCCAGGACCCTTCAGCTGTGTCAGCACCGTGTGCTTTGCTCCATGGGCAGGA
Source organism: Sitta carolinensis (assembly GCA_032173965.1). Classification (NCBI taxonomy): domain Eukaryota; kingdom Metazoa; phylum Chordata; class Aves; order Passeriformes; family Sittidae; genus Sitta; species Sitta carolinensis. Next base: position 53,012,273 of record CM063285.1, on the reverse strand, counting down.
CTCTTGACAACTAGCAGAAACACAGTGACCTCTGATATCTCTTTCTTTGCAATTAATGGGATTTTTTTAGTGTGTTATCTTGTACCTGGGACATTTCTCATTCATTTATTTCCCTTTAAGTGGCTGTTTCCAGCACTCTGTCTGCTCTGCCTGACATATCCCTAATCTTTTTTCCAAAGAGTGGAACTTCCTGGCTTTCTTTAAAAACTAGATATATGTCTATATGCATAAATTCCTAAGCCACAATAATTTGAGTGCTTGGTTATCGCTAGGATTGCCATTTTCATTTTGCTTGGCACCAGAAAAACAGAGCTGAGGTACTGAAGCCGACAAGCTTTAGCTCTAGATTCTTGTAATGGCTTTTAGTTTCCAATCAATTGGAGAAAAAGCTGGAAGTCTTTCAGCCTGTTTTGCTGCTATGTACACACCTTCCTGGCCTCAGCTGTACCTCTGGAAGAGGTTCCAACCCCCAGCTGATCATTCCTCTATCTCTGCTCCATTGCCATGCTCTAGTGTCTTCCAGCAAATCAGAGCATGCAAATTTGGTCTGTGACACTTCAACAAGATCAGCTCTGTTAGCTGAGCCCAATATTCAAAAAGGCTGAACTTCAGCTAATTTTCCTAGAGGTGTCAACATGTGAACTGCTCTGCAAACGGGGCTGTGGGGTTACCCCTGTCAGCCTCTGTGACAGAGGACATTATCTACCAGCATAGCTCAGTCTGGTGTACTTGTCAATAAAAGGCAAAACAAAACAACTTCTGCTTTTTGGACATTAATGATTTCTGGTATTTTCTATTTGGTAAAGGATAATGAGGTACTCATCATTCCCTGCTAAAATAGATGGGCATTACTGTATACTGGAAAATGTCTTTCCTTCCATTGATTATAGGGACTTTGTTAGACCAAAGTTCAAGCCTTTTTTCATGCTTAGAGCCAGGCCAAAAATCTCCCACTCAGTCACTACATGAACTGGCATTATAAGACCTCAGATATGTAAGGCAGCACACTTGTGAGCAGCATGAGAGCAGACTGGAATACCCTCCAGTACGAATGCTCTGCAGCTGCCATGGGCCATGGAAGGAACAGGAAGGTGAGCAGAAGTGCTTTTTCTTGCTTAAACACACTCACTATAAAATATAAAAGCATTGTTATTTTTCCCCTCTCCTTAACAGCATCCTGGGTGATCAGCAGAGGAGCTGAAGAGAAGTGGAAGGAGAGGTGTGGAAGGTGCTGCTACTCCTTTCCATACAGATATAATGGGATGATCTTGGGACCCCTTACACACAATAACCAGCATAGATGAGCAGCTGGAGAGTTCAGGCAGGTTATTCTTCCCCAGACCAAGAACCAGAAAAAAGAACAAAACTAAAAGAAAAGAAAATAAAATACAGAAAAAAAGAGGACTCTGCCTCTTCCTGCCCCAGCTCTCTCCCAGGCAGTTCATCTTACACTGCTGCTCCCTCCTGGCCTACAGGTCTCAGGCTTGGATTGTGCATGGGCACAGAGCAGTATGCAGTTCAAACAAACTAAAGCACCATTTGAGATGCCTGTGGCCCCTGCTGTGTCCCATCTAGATATATTAATAGGTCACAAGTTAAACCTGGGTGTCTGCTTGCTCACTTTTTGAAAATAAAGCTTATGTGCCAGGTGCTGTCCGTAAGGTCACTCGCACAAGGCATCTATTTAGTCTCAGAGTCGGCAAAGCCAGATCAGTGGTCTGGGGAGAAGAAACAGCTACTTGAACTTTATAGGTTAAGAAAATCCCCAGCTAAAGTGGATCATCGTTTTTAAGTTTCCAGTTACATCCAAAGAAATGTCAACACTGATGTTTTGCGATGGGGATGGTGAGTAATTTTACCTACAAACGTTTTTCTAGACTTTGGTTTTACAAGGTGTTCCTGGATTGGAGCTGTATTGTTTCTTCTCGAGTCTGGTTGGCAGATTCTAAGTGCAAAACAGAATTTCTTCCTTCCACTCATTTCTTTTTATATCTAATCTACTCTTTAAGAGGGCCCTCAAAGTCTCCTGGGTTTTTTTTTTTAAGCAGCAAGTCATTGCTGACAAGTGGGAACTGCAAACAGGATCTTTTTGGGTTCAACTGACTTGTTTTTAAAAGACTCAACTGAACTGTGACTTCACATTAAAAGAGTGCAAAAATCAACCAGTGATTCACTAATTTTCTGTTCTCAAGCTTTCGCGTGCAGCAATAAAATTTGGTCTGGAGGACAGCTTGTATTTCTCTATCATGATTTTACAGAAAATAATTAATTAATAATTGTGGCTTCCTGAGATGTAGACGAACGATATTATGACAGGCACAATCAAAAGTCTCATTGACAACTGGTGAAAAAAAATTCACAGAAAATGAACAGAGAAGTGACAAACAATTTAAACCATCCAGAGATCAAATACTGGTGGATTTAACTGTGATACCTACCATATTGGTTGGTTATTATCCTTATTATTTTCCTTATTACTTATGTCCATATATATGGATGATGTTTGAGAAAAGACATAAACCTCACATGCAGGAATATAGACACTAAACACACTAAGATGATTTCCTTTTGTTGGTTTATACAGACACTTAGGTCAAAGACAAAAATGTTTATTCACACCAATGAGCCAGTCTCAGCTTCCTGATAGACTCATCAAAGGGTATAATTACTTTCCCTGAGACCTTTCAATCTGCCCCAGTCTTACAGCTGGAGGAGGAAATTGCTTTCCCACCCTGGGAAAGGTTTAGATTGCCTCCTCATATTCAGAGGGATCCTTGGGATGTATCGTATTACCAGCTTCCAGCACCCACCAAAGGACTCACAGAGAGAAGAGAGTGCTGACCAGAATTTGGCTCAGGTACAGAGTCACTCCTTCAGGCAGGATCAGTCTCAACAGACTTGAGCTGAATGTAGATGTGGCCTTCTTCTTCAAAACAATGAAGAAAATGATGGTGAAGTACTGTGGGCTTAAGTACAGGGGTTTGTTTCCCCATCTCTGAGATGGGAAAAACCTTTCATCTACTCTGAGACAGAGACTAAGTAGAAAGAGTAAGAAGAGAGCAGCGGTGTCCCATGCAGCCCCCAATTTGGGAAAGCAGGTGGAGTAGAGAGGAGAAACCACCTTTCAGTTGTGTTTTAATGAACAAGTTGTTTGTTCTTCCGTGTCCTTTGATGAATGGGTGTTTTCTTTCAAAAGCTGACGTTTGTCTTTCATTACGCCCAGCGTATGCTCTACTAGGCAGGACCGTTTTTCTACTCTAGATAAATAAACATGAAAATGAATTTATCTCACAGAAGCATGTTCTCTTTCAAGTCCGGCACAAGCCTGCCCTCTCCCTCAATAAATCTCTGGGTAAATGTGTACTCCTCAGCAATCCCTCCCCCTTACATGGAGACATTTTGTAAGCTCCCATCTCCACGCAGCTCAGGAAAGCTGCCACTGACTCCAGGCACTTAGAGGCAGTGATTTAAGTACAACTCACAGCTGAACTTGAGAGCTCTTTATCATCAAAAAGAAACTTTTCCAAACCAGAAAGTATCCAAACCCTTTTCCCAGCTAGTGGTAGATAGCATTTTAACCCTCAAATTATGGGGCTGATGTGAAACAGCACTGCCTGCAGGCTCTGGCATGGGATCTGCTGTTGGATGGAAGTTGGGTAGTGTAGGATGATTCCAGTTAAAGTCTTCCCTTTGATAAACTGACTGTTAATTTGGTGTACAGGCCTGTGGATAAAGCTGGTTAAATTTTCAAAGACATTTTGGTTTCCTTCCAAACGTGGTCCTATTTGCTGTTTGTCCTTTATTGGTTCACAACCTTATCCTGAACATAGTTTCTTTGGGTTTAGACATGGCAAAACACGTCCAGAAATGATAATTCCTCAAAGTCTCTGTCATTGCATGCCTTAAACCCACTGAAATGTACACTGAAACCAAGGCACACCACGGTACTTTGCAGTTTCTCACCTTCAGCACATGAGGGACATGTCTCTTCAACCAGTTCAGACAAAGAGAGAAAGCTGGGTGACGGTCCTTCACAGTTCTGGACAAACAATCACTCAGCCTTATGTCAACGAAACTTTTGCAATCTGTCAGTATTTTCACAAATACCGCAAGTAGTTTGGTCAAATAATGGCCCTGATTCCTAAAGGTACTTCAGTATGTGCTTGGCGCTGCACATTGGTGTCTCCTCAAAGTCAGTGATACTGGGGTGTGTCTGTGATTGTGTGCATGTTTAAGTGCCTTTGAGTGCTTAACTGATGTCTTGAATAGGGTCAGCATTAGTCAGTCAGTAACAGCTGTCCTACTACTGGACAAATAATAAATCAACCTGGTCAAGCTGTCTCTGAGCTCATCTATGAAGCATGTTGTGATGGCAACCACTGAGAGTTCAGCTCCTCAAGCAGATCCTGACTATTACAGGCACATCCCTGATATGTGGGAGGTGAAGAGCATTCCAGGACTTTCTGAAAGTTGGACTTTCAAACAGGACATACAAACTTGAGATTAATGTGCTTCTTTCCTTCAAGATTTTGTATTCTGAGTCCTACAAGATAAATTAGTTCAGCATATATGGGATTGTGCTCCATGAAGCTTTCAAGCCACCTTGCAAACACCTTATAACTATTTGCAAGCCCCTGCTAAGTTTCAACCTTCTTGATTAAAGAATATCAACACTGAAAACAGCTCTAGTCATTGCAAAGGTTGTTGTAGTGGCTTAGCCTGGACCATGCCTCAACCTCACCCTCAAATTTGCACCACCCTTACATGGCTAGCAGCACCACTGCCTTAAATTTGTTGCTACCACAAGGGAGGCAGAAAATCACTTTACTTGGCTAAGTTTTATTCCATTCTTCCCCCTTGAGAAGGATGACTTTGTCTGGCTTGCTGATGATTTCTTTCCCAGTAATGTTTTGATTGATCATATGAAAGTGTTAAGCTATGTCTCACTTAGGCTGCATTCTGCTCTTAACTGGATTACCATACAGAGAATGTTACAATGAGGCTCCGAGGTCTGCCGGGTCAGCTTGGTAAATGATAGCACCTCTTGAAGCTATAATGGATGAGACTATCCTTGATAAGATTTGACACTTGTACTATATATGCTGTCACAGCAAACATTTTGCTTTTCTCTTGATGTTTTTAAGGCCATAAATACTGGTCTCTAATGTTAAGTATGTGAACCTCACATTAATCACACTGCCAGGGAGAGCAAAGCGTTTTGCTCATAAACTGAAATGGAGCACAGTTAATCTATCAATGTTCTGTAATGAGGACTATTATAACAAAGTATTTAGGTTGATTTACTGATGGGCTACACATCTCTGGTAATGGTCACACATCAGTAAAAGAGCAAAGGGGCCATCTGGATCACCAGGAGTCTGAGATTTATTGAATAATGTGAAGATCCCTCTTTATCTCTACTGTAAAGTTCTTAAGCTCATTCTTTATCAGTTCACTTTCTCAAGATCAGCCTGCTCACCAGGGTTTCACTGCCCAGTTTACATGTTGGGGTAGCCTGGCCTCTCAATTTCAGTGTTTTCAAATACTTCCTTCAGTTTCAGAGACAGGACAAGAGAAGGCAAAGGTACTTTTCTGATTTTAGAACTACCTCAATATAATGAAAGGAATTTTAAAAAGGAGCTAAAGTGAACCAGCCTGAGCAATACTTTTATTTGGTCTTTATACTGTGTAATCTGTATCTAGCATCCTCCCACAGACATTTGATCCCTGTCAGGAGCTGATATTAAATAGATACAGAACACATCTGCTACCCCTACCTTAAAAAGTTTAAATCTGGATATTATCAGGTAGTTAATAAGAGTAACAACCATGGGCTCAGGAGGCAGGGATAATCTCATTTTCCATTAGACATCTGCATTAGAAATACCTGCACCTAATTAGCACTTACCCATCTTTGGCTTGATACATGGTTTTTGAAGAGGTCAGGAGCATTTTTTAAAATGCTCACATGACAGCAGGTGAACCATACTCATTGAGGTACTATTTTTCCTCCTCATCAAAGACTTCTGCCGTAGGGTCACTATCTCTGTGCAAGAAGCACCAGATTGTACATGGCGAGTGTAGGAGCTGGGCTTGGGGGGACTGTCTTGGGCAACACTCCCAGATGTACATAGTGGGAAGACAGTGAAAGGTGAAGAACCAGGTCCTCTAAACCCCAAAACAGTTTAATTTAAGGTGCTCTGCAACAGGGTCAATATTCAGAGCAAGCATAAGACTAGGAATGAAAGCTTCTTCTTTCAGCTCTGCTTTATCTAGGAGAAACTTCAAAATATTAATATAAACATACTTTAGGATTCTTCTTCTGGTGGAATGAAGATGAATATACCAGGTTTACACACAAACTTTGTAATTTTTCATACAAAGTTGGTAATTTTTTCCATGGGCTTAAATAAAGTGCACAGGTGTTTTTGACTCTGTGCCAGGGTCTCTGATCACCCAGGGCAGTCAGAGGAATGTTCTGGGTTCCAACACAGGTAAATTCAGTCCTGATGAGAAAACAGTAAGTCTGATTTTCAGAAACCAGCTGATAAAACTTTTAGTTCATTGAGGGCATCAGGTGAGTAGAGTTGTCTTTAAAAAAATATATATTTTTTTAAAAATTCCTTCCTCCATTTGCACAGACAGCATTGGAAAGAAAATGACCTGTAAGGAAAAGAAGGAAATTAGTTCTCCAAATACCATATTCAGCTGTGTAGTGTCAGGCTTCTCTTGCCACTGGATGCAAAGCAATCACTCCAGCTGCACATTCATCAAAGCAGGCCAAATTTGGTTGAAGAAATGGGACAGGAGAGGCATTTCTTCTAAAAGGTCATCAGCAATACAAACATACTTCTTGAAAGACCTTCTCAGTCCCTGTCTGGCTCCTGTTCCACTGGAGGGATGATCGTGTACACCCTTGCCTGTTCTGTCAGCACAGCTCTGGTCTGTGCTGAACATGTTGTACCACCACTCACTTGTAATAAAAAGCTCTTGCCTGCTCCAAACTGGCCAAAGGATGAGATGAGATGCCAGATCAGAAAATAGAAGTGGCCACAGAGAGTCTGGGACAAGAAGTGCCACTATATGAGTGCAACCAAAAATACACTTTTCTCTCACTTGGCACAGTCACAGGTATCAGCCATGCATGAAGACCCAGGAGGAGAATGTGCCAACAGGAACCCAGACTGCAGCCCTTGGGCAGAGCAAAAAGAGTTGGCAGGCATTTCTTGCTGTACCTTAAAGACCATTGTGAAGCTGTATTTCTTTAGCAGAATAAGAGATTGTTCGATCAAAGGGATATAACACAGGCAAAGGTGTTAGAACATAAAGCCAAAATAAATATTGAACCAAAAACTAATGTACCATTAACATTTAATAAACTGCTTTGCCTTGCCTTCTTCAGGATGTAGAAAAGACTTTTCCCCTACTTTTTCGTCTTCACTTTGCTTTCCATCAGTTTCCCTCTCTCTCTCTGTTTTTTTCTTCCCCTAGTTACTGTATCTCTTGGATTTGAATACACCTGGAGATCTGGATCTGAACCTGAATTCAGATCCATATTTCACCACCAGCTCCTTCCCAGTTCATCCATACCTGCAGGAAGTTCATCATCCACTGCAAGCCTCATCTATGAAAGCAGCACTAGGAGTTTATATATTTTAAACATGCTGCTGTTTGTTGGCTAGTGATCCTGACAGGAGATTTTTTAACCCATTTCGAATGGAAAACCAAAATTCAGACTGTCCCCAGAGCACTGGGAAACTAAAGCAAACATCATTTTTCTCTTGCTACAAAACACCTGTGAAGCCTTTGCTTATCTCAAAGGTGCCAAGGAAGTTAAAAGTAATTTGTAAAAATGCCTTGGACTGATTTATATATTGACAATGCTGCTCTTTAAGCAAGGGACACAATCACTCAAGATCTTTCCCTTAGATAGCAGAAATAATGAGGCACCACCAAAAGACATGAGGCAGACAGGCTCAATTTGGGAAACTTCTGCACACTACAGCAGCAGCCTAAACTGAACAAATTCAGCTTGGGTATTTCAATGAAATATATAGGTGAAATATCTAGGTTTGGAAAGAAATTAATCTGGGTTTGTGAAAGTGCTGCATTCACTTTTTGGTAATGTCACTGTCAATGCAAGTGCTTAAATATGTCATCAAAATCTTCACTTTATGTGACCTGGACTGGAAGCTAAAACTATGATGTGCAGTGTTTATGATGATTAATGTTTCCTAGTGCCTTACCAAGAATAGTTAATTTGCAGGTAGGGATTAATGGTAATTAGAACAATGCTAGAAATATCTTACCTTGTGCAACGTTGGAGTAAGAAAACCCTCGAATGGAAGGCAAGGAATATTCCACTTCTAGCAGACAAATCATCCTGGAAATAGATAAAATGTTATTTGAAATAGCCTTGCTTGAATTAGGTTTATTCAACAAGCCTAGAGGGTTGGGGATAGCTCAGAGGATATATGGGCTTCCATATATTCTGTTCTTTAGAGATTTATTTCTCCTCTGGAATCACAGCACGTGTGCTCTCCAAAAATCCAGCTCTACCCTCAGCTGCTCTAAATCAAGCAATTACCCTGGGGCTTGGTTTGCTTATGTACTCAGACAGTGAACAGGGCACTGGTACAGACAACAATATTGGCCCCACTTCCAATGAAAATCCCAGCCATATTTTCCTGCATGTCTGTCCACTGAAGAGGCTGCCCAGCAACCCCTCTTTGTATAAATGGGCTGGTGAAACCCCAAGAGCAGAGAAATATATTTTGGGTCCAAATTTGGAGTTGAAATAGAGCAGAGTCATCAGAAAGAGTGTAAATCAGAGATGAAATCCCCACTTAACCCTGACAACAAGGTCTAATGAATAAATGCCCAGCCCTGTCTTGGCTTGCAATGCAGTGCTCCCCTGTGGAGCTCCACCAGGACCCCCAGATTCTCACCATCTCAACTGCAGAGAGACTTTTATGAAGGGCAATGAAACTATGATTTATACACCTTAAAATTATTAAATGAGTTGCAGAGTAAAAATAGGAGATGGGGCCCAAGCACCTCTGTTCTCTGACACCTCCTGGATCAGCCTGGCTGATCTCCAGCCCAAGCACTACACAAGCTGTCGAGTGGGAAGGTGTGGGAAAGCAGTGACACTCGTTATCACTGTGGGGCAGGGAAAGGAGCCAGGCTGGAGCTGAGAGCCTTGGCGAGCTGAGAAGTGCCGGGAGCAGCGAGGGCTGCGTGTCAGCCAGCAGACGACCCTGCTTGCCAAGGCAGGGAGAGGACGGCGATGTGAGCGCCAGCTCTGTTGTCATTGTCGTGTCCTAAGGAGTAAGTGCACTGGATTCTACATGCCTGTGTGTTTGATCAGGAGAGCACCACTGACAGAGGAAAAATAAACAGAGATAAAAACAAGATTAAGCAGGTCCTTCTCCTTATCACTGCCTCTTTATCCCTATTGATCTCTGCCCAGTCCCTTTTCATCCAGCCTGGAATTCCTCACATGCTTGAACCACGAGCTGTCACATCTAATTAAAAATGTGATACTAGGTTTTGCATGCAGCAGCTAGTATTTTCCAGTGACAGGCAGCTGTGTGTTCAGCACTCTGCCTTTCTCTATGAAAACTCATTTTGCCATTGTGAAATCCAGCTGGGTTTGTAGCCAAGGGATGGCAGATGTGAACAGCAAAAATATAACCTGATTTGTGGTTCAATCTTCAGGACATGTCCAGTCTCAATAGTGAAAGTGGTGTTCACTTTGTCTAAGCCTCTTATCCTGGGAGAGAAAAGTCAGCTTTCTACTTCTGTCTGTTTAGTGCAGGTATTTCTCACTTCTTGGGGGTACCACGGTCTCTGTGGTAGATGGGCCACAGAGACACATAAACCCTTCTCTCTTTCTTGCTTGCTAGACAGCTCTTTTATCCATCTGGATGTTTCTAAAGAAAAAGTGATCACTGGCTGATCATTTCAAACCCATCCCTGCTTCTGCATGTTGCCAATTTTCCTCATCTCTCTGGGTTGACTGCTGCCTTCATGCTCATCAGATCACTCTGAGCTCACTGCATGAACATTTTTTTGCTCAAAACAATTAAAATATGACATGTAAATATCATTGAGGCAGTGTGTCCTTCTTCACAGAGAAGATGATTTTGTACACTGAACAGTTGTGGGCCCATAAATGCCACAGATGTTTAAGGTCTGCATAGATGTCTAACAACATCCAGGACATAGCTTTGAGTTGAAAATGAAGTCCCTCATTTTGTGCACCTAACTGTGCTAAGGCAAACAGGGCTGAATTAGGAGGTTACCAGTGTAAGGGTAAACAACACAGAAAAGGAAACACAGTCAGCACTGTACTTTCTGCCTGACTTTTTAATCTCTACATTCTACCATACTCTGTTTAATTTTGTTATTCAATAAAAAAATCTCTTGAACATGGCTTTTCCTCATGATTTCATGATCTCTGGAAACTATTAGAGCTCTGGTTTTGGCTTTGGTTTTTAAAAGTTGCTGGTGGTTTTAGGTAAGGCAAGATTTCTGAAGGTGGGGGCCAGTGTTATTAGAGAGATTGGTGGAGCTAGGGAGTAAAACCAGGCATGATTATGGATACAGAGTCTGATTCCCCCAGGTCTGATCCCCTCTAGGTGTGGCACTAGGCACTTTCATTTTTCACAGCTAAAACACGCTAGCAATTTCGAGACTTTGCTGAGCTCTTCTCCCTTCTGAAGTGTGTCTCAGGCTGGGCATCCAAAACCATAGATATTTTGGAAAATATAGATCATGTCACTCCTTCGCTTTTGCAACATTTTTCCCCGTCCCTAGGAATAAGACATTTTACCTCTGAATTACTATGTGATCCAACAGGCAATCAGCGTGAGCAGGATTTTTTATTCATTCTTTCCTATGCCATCATTCAAGACCCCACATTTTATTGCTCACTACTAAAACAATATCATTAGACATGAAATATACATTGCCAGGCCCTCCCCCATCTCACTTCTCTCCCTCCTTTTTCTTCTGAGGAGAAAGAAAACTTCTTTTCAGGATACATTGTAGGGAGTGCTCATGAACTGGCAATTTATTTTCTCCTAGGTTTGACACTGCCAGGCCCTTAGTGCTTTTATTGACTCTGGCTAAACACAGTGACAATTATTTTTGTTGGTTTCAAATCGCCTTCTCCAGTGGAGTGTGAAGTCAGCAGGTTTTTTTTTTTTTTTTTCATGCTGAGCATGCCCTTTCAGACACCCTAAGAGAAGCAGAGGGAAAGATGATGGCTTTTTTTCATTTTTATCCACTTGCACTTTGGCATTCCCTGAACAGACCTTTTGTTTTGAGGCAGGGAAAGCAAGGGAGAGGCTCGCAGACAAGTGGGTTGATGGTTGTGGAGGAAAACAGAGCTGGGACATCCTGATCTGAAGGTCCCTACTTGCAGCAACCTGTGTTCCTGCACAGCCCTTCTGGAAGCCCCAGGCATTTCCCTCTGTGTCTGCACACACAACACACCCTGAGAGGACAGGGGTCCTCCCACCCCTCCATGGTCATGCACGAGCACCCAGCCAGAAATCTCCATCCTTCTTTTCCTCTTGTCCATTGCCCCCAAGAGCACAGTGCCTTCCAGGTCACCCTAAACTCTCTGCTGGGCTGTGAGGGGCCAGGATGATGGTAAAAAGGGTCTGTTTCTCAGAAAAAAAACTTTTAAACAACCCTTGGCAAAGGTCCCCTGGAGCATTCGTGGCTTGTGGGATGTGGAGTAGAGCAAGCATTTGTTTAAAATATTTCATGCTGTCCCCTCCATCTCCACTTATCTGTTCCTGGCAAGGCCCAGGAAAGGCAAATGGCCCCAAAGTAATGGCAGTGTAGACTCAGCCTGTGGGATGCCTCACAAACTGCATATCAGTTACAGCAATTTTGAACATGATTTGTAAAGTTTTACAGACCAGCAAAGCTGCTTGGGAAGGAAATAAAAATATAAGCCAATCTTTCAGTCTAGCACTAGGATGAATAGGGCAAGTTTCTTCCCTGTCTTACAGCAGTGAAATTTATATTTCAAACACTATAGATCAGTTTTTTTCTTCCTACCTACTCTACAAAGAGGCTTTGACTATTTTCTGTTCTTTTAAGTGATACAAAAGGATCAGTTTCTCACCTGGAAACACAGTGGATTAAGATAGGTCTTCTCTGGTAGAGGAGCTGGAGAATCTTCCAAAAATGATTTTTCATTTAAATTATGTCTTCAAACTTTTTTGCCATGTTAAATAAAAATGTCTCTATAAAATTCTCAAAAATGTTCAAAATTAAAATTGCTGAAAAATACCTCCCAAGTAAGTCATGATAATGAACATTGCTGCTTACTTGGAAAGAAAAACTTCCTGTCAATCAATTAAAAAAAACATTTGTTAGAGATAATGTCCCACTTTTACATTTGTGATAGTGAGTAAAGTCTGAGGTTTCCATTGATTTCCAAGGATGATCTCTCATAACTATCCCCTTGTCCCAAACAGTGAAAAAATGAAGATGTAAATAATCTTTTCCAGATGGTGTGACCTGCTGAGGCAATTGATCAATAGACACGAATACCTCTCTTCAGACAGAATTTGTCAAACACAGAAGGGTTTTATTTGCACTTCACACAGGAAGTTGGAGAATCCCCTAAGCTAAAGAACAGCTCAAGGACAGTTCTAAAAATCCTGGGTGTGGTGGAGAGGTTGGCCTGAGACGTCTCTGATTTCCAGAAATCCCACATGTTCTTGCCCATTTGCTACCACTAGGCATTGCTCCTGGTGTGTCAGGATAGATGCTTCAGGTCATGCAGGACAGAGATCTGAGCAAAATTCCCTTTCTTCCATACAAAGGACTTGATGGTTTTGGACTGAAGTCACCTCGCTGGTTTCAAATGCAGGATCGATCAAGTCTCCAGATGGTATTTCAGCAACAAAAAGGGAAATTTCTATTTGCCCACAAGAACAGATATGTGGACGTACATTGCTGGGTTTGCTGCCTCTCTGCCTCTGCACAAAGCCACAGAAAAGACTGTGCTGAGTGTGCAGGAGACAGCCCTCCTCATCCCTCCCTCTACACCTTTGTGTCCCACCACCCTGAGAGGCTTTTCTCCCTGGATTTGCATCACAGATCATCGGATTGGGGCAACAGAGGGCTTGGCCCAAGGACAGGCTCTGGACCCATGGTCTCGATCTGCCCTCACACCGCTGCCCTGCCCTCTCCACAGCAGCTCCCAGGAGGTGCCTGTGGTTCTGATCCAGCTGCAACCTCCTGCAGGAGCCTGCCAAGGGGCTCGTCCAAATTGCTCCTCATTGGCTGTTGTAGGGCTCCTGACAGCAGCTCTTCAGCTTGGATTGAAACTGTTTCTAGTTGGTGTTTCCCCACAAGGGATGTGTTATTACCTACCGTTGTTCAGTGTGCTTGACAGCTGCTGATGCAGGAGGGGAGGGAATGTCCCTTTTAAACCAAGGGTACTCCACTGCAGCAAGCCAGCGTCTGCTTACCAACCTCTCCAAGCTCTCTTCATGCTCTTTGCTCTGGCAGGTCCTCCCTTCCACCGTGGAAGTACAGCTGGCCCCAGGCACCATGTGACCCCAGCAGGCAGGGACAGCCAGCCAGGCACCTTGGAGAGTCCCACTAGCAGCCACCAGCAGGGCGAGACGACCCTGCCAGAATTTCCAAAGCTTCTTGAACTGAGCATTAAGTCAATTTGAGAGGGATTACTCTGCCAGACGCAGTAATTAATTAGAGAGACATGCTTCAGCACCGAGCTTTTCATTATCTAAAGCGCTCGACATGCCTTTGTGGGGGCTGTGCTAGCACTGTCAAAGCCCATCAAGCTCCAGCCCTTCCCACTGTGTGTGTTTTGCCAATTCAGGTACCATTTCCCCTTCACTGGTCTCTTTTCCCTTGCAGTGCCTATCTTCAGCATGCTTGCTTGCATATAATTCTAAAATGGTTTGGGTTGGTGAAAATCATTTAATTCCAACAACCCGAGCAAGGCTGGGAAAGATCCTAATCTTTCAAGGAGTATGCCTGAGGCTACAGTGAATATTTTCTTGATCCACTCTGAACCAAAGCAAACCTGGCTGTGGCAGAGGTGGGAGTCATGCTGCTGTACTTTGATGTGAAGGATGTTCTGATGAAGACAAAGGCACTACAGCCCAGCAGAGTTGTTCTGGCATGGGAGGATGCATCTCCTCTTTCTGTGCTTTCTAGCAGAAATGACAGCCTCATATTTGGAGTCCAAACATGTCTCTACTCCTGGTCTGAAGTTTCAGTGAAGCTCTTAGTGAGTCATTTGAGTTCCCTGAACCCTGATCTGTGATGCTGTGATGCAATTTTCATCCCCGCTCCTGGCTGAAAATGTGGTTTTGAATACTTAAATTTGACTAGTTCAGTCCTGCTTTCAGCATCTATTAAGAAACTTGGCATGCTGGTGTTCTGCAGCACCAATGAAAGGTCTGTCTCCTTCTGTGTCTTTTTAACTCAGTAACAAGTCTTCTTTTTATCAGTGTGACCAAGACACAGTGCAGTGTCCTTGCTGTTGTGTGAGCACATACTGAAAAGCAGGTCCTGATGGAATCAGTGGACAAAATTTTTAACAGCAGAAGTGTTGCTGTCATGGTCTAACAAATAGGGCATGAGGCAAACAGGAAGTCCTTTGCTAAAATTCAGGAAGGAAATTGTCATCAGGAGCAGTAAAGAGAACTTAGCTTTTTCATGACATCTCAAAGCGAGAGGCATCATCTGGGATATTCCTGCCTAACTTGAGGCAAGCAAAGGCAACAATATTTTGGAATCAAATGCTGTGTAGATCAGCATTTTCAATTCAATCTTTTGAATTTTTGAAAAACAAGTATGGATTGGCAAGTAACTAGAGAAATTCCAAGAGTGTTTATTTTGCCTAAACTCCTAGACATTTTAGTATTAATGGTTGGTATGAGCATTTCCAGCAACTGATCTTTGGGAATTACAATCCTCAGAACAATCTCATTCATTATTTCAGCCCACTTCACTTGAAGCTCCAATTTCCAAATGAAAATTGAAGGAGGAAAACACACGTTAAAAGAAAAAGTAAATAGAAGGATTCCAACAACTGATTTTCATTTGAGGAACTTATATTGTCTTTTCTCCTTTATAATTATGCAATATAGAGTCCATCTTTTCTTAATTCATAGAGTCATAGAATCGTTACAGTTGGAAAAAGCCTTTATGATCATTGACTCCAAACATTAACCCAGCACTGCTAAGTTCACTACTAGACCACGCCCCAAGTGCAACATCTACGTCTTTTAAATACCTCCAGGTTTGGTGACTCCACTTCTGCCCTTGAAAGCCTGTCCCAATGTTTGACAGCTCATTCCACGAAGAAATTTTTCCTGAAATCCAATCTAAACCTCCCCTGGCGCAACTTGGGGCCATTTCCTCTTGTTCTGTCACTTGTTACTTGCAAGAAGAGGTGGACTCCCACCTGACTGCAACATCCTCTTAGGGAGTTGTAGAGAGGGAAAAGGTCTCTCCTGAGCATCTCTTCCTCCAGGCTAAACACTCCCAGCTCCCTCTGCTGCCCCTCATCAGACTTGTGCTCCAGACCTTTCCACTCTCAACCAGCACCCCCAGGTCCTTTTCCACTGGGCCCTTTCCAGCCACTCTGCCCCAGCCTGTGGCACTGCAGGGGTTTTTGTGACCCAGAGGCAGGACCTGGCACTTGGCCTTGTTGAACCTCAGACCACTGACCTTGGCCACTGATCCAGCCTGTTCAGATCCCTCTGGCATCAACTGCAAACTGAGTATGCACTTAATCCCCTCACCCAGATCTTCAATAAAGATATTAAACAGGACTGTCCCCTGCACGGAGCCCCGGGGGACATCACTGGTGATGGCCTCAGCTGAAGGCAGCTCCATTCCCCACCACTGCTTGGGCTCAGCCATACAGCCAGTCTTCTGCCCAGTGAACAGTGCACCTGCCCAAGCCATGAGCAGCCAGTTGTCTCCAGGAGAATAAAGTGGGAAACAATGTCAAAGGCTTTACTAAAGTCAACCCAGAGAGCATGAATGGTCTTTGTTTTTAGCTCTCTCACTGAGTGGAGGAGTTCCTCCCCCAGGTGTGCTCACTGCTGCTGGCCAGTGCTGGCTCTTCCTGCAGCCCAGCTCCCTGGTGACAATGTGTTCCCCACCAGAGCTCTGCCTGGGCAGCTGCCTCAGTTGTGATGGGTGCAGTGCTGGCTGCCCGTGAGTTCCACAGCTCCCTGTGGAGCTGGCAGGGCTCCAGTGCCTTTCCTGCACTCCCTCCTGCATGAACTGCCCCACAGTCTACCCATTAAATGGGTAATGACTGGTCTGGTAGCCAGCAGAGAAGTGCCTTCAGAGAAAAGATAGTATTTGAAAGCAGAGGTTACACACAGAGCCCTCTCAAACAGATCTTTGTGCCAGAGGCTTTGTTTTGATACTAGAAACATTTCCACTACAGCAGCCTCTGATGGCAGTCATGTGTGGGATTAGGAACTGACTCCATTCAAATAACAGACAGCTGTTTGGAGTGAAAACTTGTCTCTGTCAATTTGCACTCAAAGAAGGCAGAGGCAAACGGAAAAAAAAAAGACCCTGGGCCTGGGAATCATTGTAGCTTAATCCCTCCTTTGGCAGGAGATAAAACTAGGGCTTTCCAATGCTCTATAATTTCTTGCATTGACCTGGAAAGAGATTTCTCTATTCACTGGGCTGTAAACCTCCTTTTTTATATTTACTACATGATGTACAAGAACTGAATCTCCAGCAGAGAAAACATGCCATGTTGGACTAGGAGCCTGGGAAGAAACTTAGTCTCAGGTTAAATAACTTAGTACAGCAGGGACGCACAGTAGCTGCTAAAGCCACTTATGGATTGTTCTTTTAACTTTCAGCGGAAGGTTTTCTCATTTTGTGAAGAATTGGCTGAGATTCCCAGAAGTGACTAATGATTTACGGTGGTCTGCTCTTTCGATGCCAAATTTCAAACCCTGGAGGAGGGCCTGATTTTTGAGATTGGGTGCACAGCTCTTGCAAAAGTCAAATATCTTTTGTGCATCTCAAGACCCTGGTATGCCTAGTCATTCATGTTCTCTGATTTAGAAAAAATAAATGTGGTAGAAAAGCAGAGCAAAACCTTTGAGCATGCTCTGCCAAGCACAACTGCAGTGCTTGAGAGAGCAGAGAGTGCTGAGGTGCCCTGCTCCCATACAGCACACGTGTATTTTTGGTTAACCTGGTGCTTCCTGTCAGCACCATAAACAGGTTATTGCAAAAGGTTTTTTTGATGTTTTTAACAGGAAAATGTGACTGTGCCAAGGGATAGTTTCAAGTACAACAGACCAAGTAGCAAAGTTGTTACCAGGATTCAGGCCTGTGCACCTGAAGTCATTCCTTTTCCCTTGTTCTCCTCTTGTGTTTTAAAAACCGAGAGGATAGTATTCAATCCATTAGAAAACGGATTTCATTAGGTAATTAATCACGTCCTCTGGGACTATTTGTAAAGGCATTGAGGGAGGCCTTTCTTCTCAGAGATTAAAATCTTACTTTAACTGAAAACTTTTCTTTAATCATATGAAAAAACAAAGAAAAGTTCTGACAGTGTCAAAATATGCTATTTTGACATATTGAAAATTTTATTTGGCTTTTCTTTTGAATGTGACTTTGGATTTCAATTTTCTCTTCCTGTGCCACATGCTTTGTTATCAAGCTGACTGTGGCATCCCCACCACAGGGCTGATAGAGCAGAGCTGGAGCAGGTGGGTGTTGCCCTCCAACTGAATTACCCACAGCCAGATTCTGTAGAAGCACTCAATATCTAAAAGAAAAACAAAATCAATTTCCTTGAAACAAACCAACTTGGAATTGCCAAAGAAAAAAAATTATTTAATTAATTCCCTATTTCTTTCTACATATATTTTAATAGGTTGGACAAGCTTCCTTTATGGAACATTTAAGAGAAGGCTGAGTTTCACACCAATGGGAAATTAGGCCAATTTATGAAATACTGAGCCTCTCTACAAAGCAGCACTTCTTCCCCGGGAGGCTGCAGAATTCCACACAGGGAGTGCAACAGAAGCCAGGCCACAGCCAGGAGAAACAACCTCTGTCAACACGATGCAAAGAGAAAGAGTGGGAAGGAAGGGGCTGGAGAAGCGATTTTGCATAACGCTTTCCCTGCATTGTTAGGATTGGAACCTTTCTCCCTGTGTCCCAGCAGACAGCCTTTGGATCACTTAGAAATTGTGCCCAGTCCATTCTTGTGCAGAGCTGAAGCCGGGACTGTTTGCAATGGTCAGTGCCAGGGAGCTCGGCAACCTACAGGAAGGAAGGTCTTGTTCTTAAAAAAATAATTAAAAAAAAAAATAGCCAAAACCGCCCCCCCTTGAGTTTGGAGTGAGGAGACATGGATCCTATTCCAAGCTCTGTGCTCATTCTGGGTGGCCTTGGACATGTCACATTGCTGACTGTTCAGCTCTGCCTGAAAAAGCAGGATGAAGGGCGGCAGGGGGGTATTGCTCCCTGCTCACCATGCTAGGAGGAGTGCTGCACACCAGGAGCTGCTGGCACAACCCTGATGGATGAAATGGGCTTTGTAACTTTGCTTCAGCTGCCTGCCGCTGCATCAGCACCAGTATCTTTGCACTGCCCTTGGATGGAGGTCCTGAGAGGATGGAATAACCTGCCAGGATGCAGCTGGGAAGCTGCCACACAGGCAAGATATTTCCTCTGGGTAGGTTTGGGAGCAGCTGTGTGCACCAAAGGCAGGAGTTTGGTGTGGCACAATGGCACAAGGATTGAGAATTTCTGTTTCCACATCTAAATTTTCCAGTGCCTGCTGCAGCAGATCACAATGCTGTATTAACAGGATTGCTCATACTGACAAAGTTACTGGTGTTCTGACTGCAGCGAAAGCCCAAGGCAAACTGATCTCAGTAGTAGATGCTGGATGGAAGCTGGTATCACAAAAACGGCAATTGGAAGCCTCAGTTAAGGAATCTGGATCTTAATTCTAATGTTGACATTTTCTTTATTCATGTTAACCCTCTAAGAATTGCAAAAAGAAATCATTCAGGTGTCTCTCTAGGTGTCAGTCAAAGCAACTGTCCTTTCATGAACTTCAAAAATCAGTGATCCATTGAGATGGATCATCTTAGAAGTAGATTAACAGTGGCCAATTTAAATTCTGCTAATCTAGATATATGTCTAAAATGTGGAATGTCCCTTTGGGACATAAACCAGAAAGAAAATACAAAAACCTCTCCTTCCTTTCTTTTAGCAAAAGGTGGGAAGTTTTCACTTAGTCATCCTCTCCTATTAAAAACCTCTCCCATTTTTACAGGTTTTGGCCAAGTCAGACTTCCAGCCACTTTGCAAATGCTCAGGTATTTCCCACACTTACCAAAGCAGGATCCACCTGTGAGATGATGCTTGTCAGTATTGGTATTTTTTCCTTTTTGGTTCTGAGCACTTCAAAACTTAGATGGGGAATTTTCCACTTCTTTCCACCTGTACGAGCAAGTCTAAGAAAATATGTGACCTCTCATTACTCCCCTGTCCTCATTGCCATCCATCTCCATCTCCATTGCCTCTCCTGCAACATGGGACGTGCCTGTGCCTCCACTCCTCTGTGAACTCACTACATTTCAGGGATTATTGGAAAGGAGTCAGTGCTTTCACCTCTCTGAAGCAGATGAGTTTTAGACCTGTTACACAGATAACACAAAAGACTCACAAGAGCAGCTGAATTTCTTTTTGGTTTTTTTAAACACTGAAGTTCCCTAGTTTAAGAGCCTTGATAAAGTCATTACAGTGCCAAAAGGGGAATTGTGTCGTTTCCATGGCTGCAAGCAAATATTAAAGATAAGTATATCCAGTGACGGGATGCTTCAAAGAAAATGACAACACACTTGTGTTCTTTTCTTGCATGAAGTATGTTGGGGATATATTTTCCTTGGAAAATGTCTCTTACTAAAAAACGAATATTTATTTTAACAAGACTTGTAACACAAAGTTTCAATCTGAAATTAAAACAAATAAATTCATTTTCAATTAAACAATTTTTTTTGTGTATTGTATTGGGAACATTACTATTTTAAATTAAAGAATTAATTTTTATTCATGTACTATTCCTCTCCCTTTCATTACCACTGAAGGAAACACTAACATTTAGTGATTTTTTTCCTTCACAAATCTTTATTCTTTTAGTCTGTGGTTTTTGAAATTATCTTCACATTGGAAAGTTATAAACAAAACTCTGCGAGATTTTTGCTCTGCAAATTCTGTAATGTCAAGGAAGCTTTGAGTATTGACAACATGTTCACTTCCTATTTTGCCTTTTTCTTACTTCTGCCAATATAATGGACATTTTAAGACAAACTATGAGCATTAATGTATCCACTGCTGCAGATATGATGGGCAGAGGTGATGGCAAGGTGATCTGACTCAGGGGTTTCTCTCTTCTGCACTTCTGCCAGGTCCTTCGCATTACTTTATTTGCTAAATGCTTGCACTGGACAATCTGTATCTTCAGGAAACTATCCCATCAATGTTTAATTTTGAGAAGAAGCCTAGTCCAGTCATAGAAGTCAGGCTCACCCTCAGTATACATGGGCTGTATAGATTGAATTGAGAGGACTGGCGTATGGATAATTTTCTAATCCATGTAGGAGATCAAAACTTCACTGCAGAATCTTTGCAAGCACAAGTCACAATAGAACTTAACCCTCCTCTTAGATTTTGAAACATCATCTTTGGAACATCACTTAAAATAACATGACAGGGCAGTATTTTTGCAATTTTTTCATTCCCCGTGAGACTTGCGTGTTCTCAGTACTATAAGTGAGATACAAAGATATGTACATAGCCTTGAGTTACATGGAATCATGAATTCCCCTGGAGAGGAAGAGATGGCTCATATGGCTCTTAGTTCCCCACATTAGGCTGTTATTGCTGTTAACCCCCCATTGCTCCTGCACACACAGTGCTTCCACATCTGGAAGTGAAAGCTCAGAACAACAGTTTTGCATGCAAAGAGGCTGTCAGCATGTGCACAGCTTGATCAGTGTAGCCTCGTGAGCTATCATATTCCATGGAGGATGGTGTCAATAAGAGAAAATCTGCTGCTCTCTTGGTCTGCAGATCTTCACCATGTGTCTGCTGCCTCTGAAACCTTGGGCTCACGTTCAGCCTTGAAGTGCTGGGCTGGCAGTGCTATGTTTATGGTTAAAATCTCTGATCTTAAGGGTCTTATCCAATCTTAATGATTTTATGATTCTAGGGCTCAGTGTTTGCAGCCATTCATCACCATGCTGCCTTTTGTCTCTGGATTCAACAATTAGGCAGTCTGTCCTTTCAGCTCATGCATAGGATCATCCCTGAATTATCTCAGTTTACTCTGGCATGCTCCTCTCCCCCTGCACTCAGGTTACACAATGGGGCTTGTCCATATAGACTGCTACAGTCACTTTGACATCACAAAACATGCTGGAAATGTTCTCTCTGCTTCCTTCAGCCCTCAACACAGGTAAGACTGAACATGTGCAACCACCAGATCTTCTAGCATGAAAAAGTGCTTCTCCTCTCTGGGGCAATCAACTGGAATAGGACTACTCTGAGGTGTTCATGCTTTGTGCTTTATATCCTCCTATCATTCAAGTGGGGACTTTCCAGGAGCCTTTCATGAGAGTTTTGCTTTTGCACTGCTGTTAGTTGCTGCAGGATTACACAAGATAACTGGTGTAGCACTGGGGATGGTGTTTGTTGAGCTGAATGCTGTTATCTCCATGCTTCAGTTTCCATATGCCCAAATCCAAGGTAGTGATGCTTTCCAGCTCTGTGAATGCCTTTGAACTCCACTGCCAAGAAGAGCTGATAGTGTGGAGAGCATGGTTACAATGAGCTTTGTTGCTCAAACACATCCCTGGGGTAAGACAAATAAAACCAGATAAATTCCCTATAAATACTCTTCTTACACTGGAAAAAGCCATGTTCTGGCACCCCCAAGCAGGACACCTGATTGCCAAGCAGCTGGAGCCTGCATCCTCTCCGAGGGCGAGGCAACTGTGAAGTGCAGAAGCAGTTGCTAGTCGATGGGCTGGTGGGGCACCAACATCAGGGGTGCTGCCTCATGGACAGGGTATGCTGATATCCACAGGACTGTGTCAAGAAGGTCTGAAGATGCACAGGAATGCCTTGTTCGTGCTCAGTGTCAGACATGAAAAGTAAACCCAAACTTGTCTTCAGCTCCCCATGACCACAGGATGCTCCATGAAATCAAGCAAAGTGGGTGTTAGGAAAGAGCAGGAGACAAAGTCCTCTGAACATCTCCTGAAGCCCATCACCAAGCCACCTCCCTGGCTTGTAGGCCCTTGTTCACTGAGATGTGTCCTGCCAGGAGACATGCTGAAAGACAAACAAATACACAAAGATAGACTCAAACCCAAAGTTTCAAATACCTAAAACTTTGTGAAATGAATCCCTGAGCAATGAATGGAAGACCCTGGTGACTTAGTTATTTCTCTCTTACATTCATCTATAGACTTACTTTGAAAGCTGCAGTAGGCGACTGATACAGTGAAATAGAGTATATATTTATTTTTCTTTCATCATCTTTCTTTTCCCTTTAACAAGTATATTTAGAATCAGGGAGAAGAGACAAACAGAAATAAGTTAAAACCAAAGTAAAATTTGTTTTAGTCCTATCAATACCTGATACAACCATAAATTTGAGAAACCAAGAAAAATCTTAACTTCATGTACCCACTTAACTAATAATTACAGTTCCTAAATAATAAGTCATTCTGTAGCCTGAAGTTCTTATTCTGAGTATATATTTATATTAGCAGTTAAGTATACTTTTCATGGGCAATTAAGGTACATTATTCTCTCCTAGCTATTAATAGACATTTCAGGAGGGAATGGGGAAAGATGGAATTGTAAAGCCATGAAGATAATAAGAGCCAAAGTCCCTTTCCTCGTCTTGTGATATTGATTTTCATAATATAAACAGAGGCACAGAATGCTGAATCTTGGTAATATACCTATTTTAAATGCCAGTTGTTGAGTAAATAGACCTCTGTGGGGATATGTTGTTTTGAAAAGTCCTTTGGGATTAGGGAATATTAGCCAGGCTTTCAGCCTGAGACCTATTTTGTGAGGCGTCTTTGTTACTTTGTCAGCTTTCTAAAGCCTTTTATGATAGGTCTTGGCCCTGGTGATATTTATTCAAGTAAACCTAAGAATAAGAGCTAAGATGCAGCTGTTCCAACATTGTGGACATGTTTTGGTCTCCGTGTGTTTTGACTCAACCCTGAAGTGCAGGACACCTCAGAGTGACTAACAAAGTATTCACACTCAGGCCTTCTAAGTTTAACTCCTAGCCATTTTCCACACGCAGTACCTACTTCTAATTAATTCTGGCCCTGAATCATTTTTCCTCAGACACAAGAACTGATTAGTCATTTACTTTCCACCAGTTTGCACATAAGGCCTGGGGTTTGAACAGGGCTGGGCTGTTCCTGCATTCTGCCCTTCCTCCAAGGAGTACAAGGTTTATATTTTTGTATTTGCCAGCCAAAGAAAATAAAACTAATCTCTGTCAAACAGGGCATCCTCTAGCTCCTTGACTCAAGTTTACCACGTGGGAAGAGCATTTCCAGACTAGACTGGTCTTCCCTTGCTTGCTATTACACCAGGATAGTGAAGCTACTTTTATTATCAGTAGTTAATAAAAGGCAGCTTTGGGGTTTTCCTGTGATTCCCATTAAGTCTTGGGCTTTTCCAGCTAACCTGAATCAAAATTCATGTATTCACTGATTTCATCCTGCATCATCTAATTCAGACCATATGATACCTGATGTAAAATTGGAAGGTGAGTGTGGGTGTGTGATAGCTCAGAGTAGGTCATCATCAAGAACAATCTTTTTATCAGATTAAATATTTCATCATGTCCTTGACTGTTGCATATGGAAAAATTTGACTTTTATTTGTAATTTGGATGTGTCCAATGAGGTGAAAGCAAAATACATTATTAAAACCTTCAGTAAATTCAACTGAATGACAGTAGCTCTTCTCAACATAACGTATCTACCCTTTTATATACCACACATTAGATAAATGAGAAAATACAAAAATATAAAATTGGTTTTCATAAGAAAGGTCATTATCTGGACTTTACTACTATGCTGTGTACACAGGCACTGAAAATCACAGAACCACAGCTGACTGGGGGAAACCAGAAAAAGAGGACTCTTATAAAAATTTATGTTGCAATCTCCTAAATTGTTCCTGTCCATCCTTCTCCAGGTTTTATAGACAAAGAAAAAAAGGAATCTTAAAATTCCTGAGAGCCTAAACTCTCAGGAAGGGAGTAGGCTACTGAGGCCACAACACCATTGCACTGTGATCATGGTGAAATCACATGTATCACAAAATTAGGGAGACATCTTTGCAGAAATAGACAAGCCAGACACATCTCTCAATTTCTGGGACATGGTGTGGGTTTGATCTAATGTTCTCAGACTGTAACAAGTAGTAGGCATTAAACAACACTTCATCCACAATCAGAAAATATTAAGGATATTTGAAAAATAAAGGTCTAGACCTTAGCAAAATATACTTAATTGGGGACACATGGGTAGTTTCAGGTGGTAATTAATTTAGTCATATAAAAGGGATGTGAATTATAGCAGATTAAATCAAAATCAGATATCTAACTTAAGACATCTATGCCTATATGAGAGGGGTCTTAGCTTAAGCATCCAAATAAAACCTCTGATTTTCCTACACCTCACCTCTGTAACAGGAGGCTCAGGATATTTCTCTGCGTATGTCCTGTGGGCTTGTTCAGTACATGGGTACTTGGAAAGAGTCTTGAAGTCCCTGTGCAGAAGAAACTATCTTCCCCAAGTGTTATCATGAATATCCAGTCCCCTCCACTGTATTTGCAGAGCGTGGTGTTCCATTTCAATGGCAAACCCACAGCTGCAGCGTTGTTTGTTTCCACAGGTGGATTTGAAGTAGATGCCATCTTAATCACTGACCGTGAGAAATCATGGACCCCTATTCCAGAGGCAAGATCTTCCACAAACACAGGGCTTGCTCTGGGAAGGTATTTCTCTGAGCAGAACACAGAGGGATTGTAGGATCAGACAGAAACACACTGTTAGTGAAGTCAAAGAGAAAAACCTGGGCAGAATCCAGAACTTAACTCAGATAAATAAAATAGTATATTTCTGTGAAAAAAATCACAAATAAGCAAAGATTTTAAAAATAAGCCATTTCTGGAAGCTGCAGCATACAGTATTCTCTTCCAGGAATGACAGTATAAGATATAACCATTACAGCTTTCATATTTACTCACTAAGTACAGAAAAAATAGAATTGCAACACAAACTAGGATGGAATCTAAATAATGCTTACAGTCTGTTCTGCTCTGAGAGCTTAGAAAGTGTGTTTTAGGGTTCCTCCCCCTAACCCAAGTCTCCTCTAAACGCAGGTATCAGCTCCCAGCTGGTTCCTTCAGCTCCCTTTGTGGACACAGCAAGAGACAAAAGGTGCTCTGCCCTCTGAGGTCTTTGGGGAGTTAATAAATTTCCATTGGCAACACAGGGAGCTAAGCCCTGACTTTCCACTGAATTTGAAGGCAGTAAAACTTTGGGAATTCCATACAAACTGCACCCTCCCTGGCTCTGAGGCCAAGGATCTGCTCTCTTGTTCAAGAAAAACATATATAAATAGTTGTTCAACATGAGCACATACCTGAAACTCAGTGGAAATTAGGTGGATGAGGAAGTGTGTTGCTTAAAGCACAGCACACGAATATGCAGGGCAGGGCAGGGTGGAAAAACAGTATTTTACTTTCATTTTGGTTAAAGAATTAATTTTGACTCAACCACAGTCACTTTCTGTGACTATACCACAGCTGAAATATGCGAGCATGAATTTTTTTTGACAGCAAATGTTCAGTTATTTTGTGAAAGCAAACTTGGAAGTTTAAAATGTGGGCTGTGTTTAAAATTCAAGGTTCTTTCACCAACCAGAACTGCATGTTGCTTCATCTTTGTACAGGACTGAGTACACTGGCAGTGCTGGCAGAATGAAGGAACAATAATTCTTTCATGAGATCACCAAGTAAATATAAGTATCATGTTCACAGACTATTCATACAGCAAAAAATAACAATAGTCCAGGCAAAGAAAATTTCTAATATAGTTACAGCACTGCACCTCCCAACCATTGCATGCTAACACTGGTCATGTTGACCATTTATGTGCATTTTACTGATGTCTCCATAAAAGAGAGAATCTTCCCCTTGTGGGCTTGCAGGGAGAACTAATTAACAAAAATAAATCTAACCCTTAGAACCTAAGTATGTCAGTCAGTAAATTATTAAATTCAACCACCTCAACATTTTGTGCTTCAAATGACCTCCTGAAAGCAGCTCTTGATGGACTTCAACAGGCAATTCTGACAATGCCCTTCATCCAAGGCACGCGATGCTGCCATTCTCAGTGTCTCTCTGTCACCCAGGCATGGGGCTTTCACCCTGTATCTGACAGGATTTTCGAGGGCTTTTCCAGGGACAGTTAGACTCCCTGACCCATCTCTCTTCTCCAAGGATGGGAAGATAACACTTTAACAGTAAGATATTCTTGGGGATGCGGTTGCTGTCAGTCAAATTCTGGCTCCTGAGACGGATCATTGTCAAGAAAGGTTTCCAAATACATCCTATAAAACTAAAGTCACTCTCACACTGCTTAGCTGTCTGCCTCTGCTTATTGTTGTGGTTTATTTACCACTTTCCTTTGATTGAGGCTTTTTTTTTTCTTTGCTACTAGCAGAGTGCATAAAATATCAATTTCTGAGATAAGGCTGAGGGACTCCTGTGTCGTCCCTGAGTAACTTCACCAAACTCAAGTCAGAGAAGACATCAAGTATAATTCAGTTTGGCAAACTCTTTGAAATACAGAAAGAAAAGTTATTTTCACAAACATTTAATAGCATTTTCCCTTTACTCCCCTTCTTCTTTTTCCCAATTTTCCTTTTTTCCTTTTTAGCCAAACCATTATAAAGATTGTGTCAGGATTTTAGCCAAACCATTATGAAG
Organism: Sitta carolinensis; assembly: GCA_032173965.1. Classification (NCBI taxonomy): domain Eukaryota; kingdom Metazoa; phylum Chordata; class Aves; order Passeriformes; family Sittidae; genus Sitta; species Sitta carolinensis. Next base: position 52,985,155 of record CM063285.1, on the reverse strand, counting down.
ATTTCACTGAATTGAATTTCAAAGTCAGGAAAACACCATTTCCAAAACTGCACTTAGAGGTGAAACACACAGAAGTCACAGACTGATGCCCAAGGCTCCATACCTGGCAGGAAGGAAGCTTTGGGTGTAATGATTCCAAGGAAATTATTAAATAATTAGGCATGGATTTTGCTATAGCATGTCCACAGAGAAATTGTATTGCATACCTTTACAACACAAAATGCATCAACAAATTATGTAATGTATACCTACTTCTCAATTAAAAAATAAATCCTTAAGGTTTTATAAAATCCTCTTTATGTTCAGTCATCTGTCACAACACTGCCTTGTCCACAGAGATGCTGTAGGAAATAGTTTTGTGTTCGAGGAACAGATATGCAGAACATTCACACCCTGCTGTAAACTTCCTCAAAAGGGAGAATCTCTTGCCATGTGCTTTTTTCTGTAAAAGGTAGTAAGGTAGTTCTCTTCTAAATGGTAAAAATATACCCATAAAGCACTGTTACCCTGAATCCAGCCAAATGTGATGATTTGAAACCCATGAACAGTTATGTCTTTGCAAGTGCTCTGTTAGCTGGAGAGGGCTAAAGGTGCCCATTTGATCTCTTACTGCTGCAATTCATTGCGCTGTGCTGTTCTTTTTGCTTGCACCTGTGTGAACACATTGCCAGAAGCATTTTGCTCCTGCACCTTATTTCAGGAGCCTTCTGCACAAATTTGCTCTTGCACTGTACCCAGTCTTTATTGAGCCTTCCCTGGTTGGAACTGAACCCATTTAACTTGATTGGGTCAGCCCAATAAATTACAGGGCTGTTTCTGACAGCTCAGAAGAATGCATGTGGGAAATGTTCCTTTTGGAAGCCATGGGTAGGAAGTATCCCAGACACACAGATGGAGAGCATGTGTCCACTGAAATTAAACGGAGCTGGGGCAACACACCCAGAATAAAACACTCAGGCTTTTAGTAGAGGAAAGCCATTAAGAGCTTGGTGATGACACTCGTGCAACCCAATAGCTCCATTGATGATACACACTTATTTCAACCACCTAATGAAATTGGGGCAGTTTATTACTTTATTGCTTTCTTGCATTCAAAAACATATGAAGGAAAAATTAAATGACCGTTTTCTCCATGGCTGAGCCTCTGTTTTCAATTGGTATCTTGTTTCATTAATTTTCTTCATGTTTAAATGCTGTTCTACCTCCCTACCCTGGCAAAGTATGAACAAATATACAACCCACCAAAGCTTAGAAAAAGGGTTTCTCGTTTCCAGTCTAATCTTATTGAACCCTGTGAAAAGCCATCTTAGGGAAAGATTCAGGAAATCTCTTAAGAATGGTCATATATCTGTCTTTAGTCAGAAGCCCTTTAAGAATGTGCTTAGCTCCACTTCACTGGGAATTAAGCACATGTTAAAATTCTTCCCTTTAGAAGGTTCCCCTTAGTCCACCACCTGCTTGCAGATGATTGGTGTCTTCATCCCTCAGCCATGTAGAACCAAGTTTTGCTATGGAAGATGCCAAACCACTAATTCAGCATTGGGGGAAGTCTCAGTGACAGGAGCCCTGGCACCTTATTTTTTAAAATTCAGACTCTCTGAATGTCAGGGTACTGCAGGTTTACTTCAAAACCGCATATCAGCAAAAGCAAAAACAAAACAACAAAACAAAACAAAACAAAACAAAACAAAACAAAACAAAAAAAACCCAAAAAAACATTCTTGAAATATTGAATAGGTCCCCTCCAAAGCTTATTCTGTGATTCTATGAATATCAAGGAGGCAGTAGGGATGGGAAAAATTATGTTTTTCTTGTCTGTTATCTTTGGTGTTCATAAATGTAGAGTGCTCTGGAAAATAAACACATTTAGGGTTTGCCACAGCTATAGATCTCTTTTCTATCATTATAATGAGAAAAATTCTCACCATGTTCCAATTGCATAGTCAAGGGAAACTGAGGAATTGTGTGGATCAACAGCTGCTGTGCATCCTCACTTGCCTGAGGAGCTAAAAGTGTTTAAGCTCAGAAGATAAATGATTCAAAATTCATGTTATCCTGAGCTGACATACCTTGCTCTTATTCACCTTGCTCTCTTACACCTTAATTTTCAGAGATACCTGCCTCTTTTAATTTCTTGTTGTATCTGTAGTACTTCAGATTGGTGCTCTGGGCCATTCCTGCACTCAAAGGTGCAAATCTGAAATGGACCATTCCTGGACAAAACATTCATGTACCCAGATACAAGAGAGATGCTGAACTTTTTCAGCCAAGCAAGGCCTGGTTATTTTTCCCCATCTAACACCTCAGAGGAACAGTAAATCCATCATTTGTGTTGTTGCACATATTTCAGAAATAAAGTACTTAATGCACCGCTGCAGAAACGAGAATCTTATAGTGTTAAAATCAGTTTGTCACAGAAGGAGCTGGCAGACTGCCCTGCCCATTAAAACAACAAATTGACACCAGCTAAACCCTCAAACAAATGAATCAAGCATCCAAGGGATCCCAGAGGCCTAAGTGTAAGCTGAAACTGTGAAATGCATGTGGAAAGGTTACCAATTAATTTATATTGAAAAAAAAATGAAAACAATCAACATCTTGTAGCCTTTAGCAATATTTTGGAAAAAATATGATTCTTGTCCACCTGCAACTTTATGGAGACTTTCAGAAGCTGAAGGCCAGCTTATTCATGGAATTTGATGGCCCACAGGCTCCTGTTCTGCAGACAGGAAGCACTTATTTTTATAAAACACATTGAATTAAATCCATGTAGGAGAAATGTCAAGTCTCTATTCTTTGGTGCCTGTCCCTGGAATCTCCAGATTAGGACTCTACAGGTGACTGAGGTTAGCAAGTCTGCAACAGAGAGAAAAGACAAGGAATAGGTAAAATAGGCAGAATGAACAATGACCTCAAATCTAGACCAATTTTATTGATTATTCACATGGATAGGAATGAAATTTTCCTTCCCAATATCTGTGGTAATTCAGTTTGGAAAAATAATGGACAGTGTCCTAGGCAAAGAGCCAAATGTCCCAAGACTGTTCCTTGTGGGCCCCTAGTCTTCACTTTTCTCACTTCGCATCTCTGGCTTCTCCTACTTCATGGTCTCCAAGGGCAGAGCCTCACTTGGTCCTTTGGATGTGAGAATCTGACACCATCAAGGCTCTCAATGAGCTCAAAAGAAGGGAAGTTTAATTAACACAGGCAAGCCTGTAAATTCATGCCCAGTCCTTCCTATGGGATGGGACCTGTGCCTTCCACTCACTCCTTCCCAGTGGAAAGGATATGCTGAAGATCTCAGAGATGAATGTCTTCTGCATTTGATGGATTTGGAATACTTTTTAAGGTTCAGATATGAAATTCTCTTTCTGGGGACCAGCTGAGCCATGGTAATGTGCTTTGTGTGCTTTCTGAGGCTGCTGCAGATGACAGCTTAAATACTGTCCTCTAGGGCTCTTGCTGAGGTTTAAGTTGACGTGTTTTATTTCCCCTTCACTGAAGGTTAACAGGGTAGTCAGGGGTGTCCTCTGTGCCTCAGATGATGTCCTGTCACTCTGGGAGGTGCAGCTGCTCCACTAATTGTTACTACTGGACATGACCACTTGATTCCACCACTATCTTAAGATCCACTGGATCTTGACTTGAGGGGCAGACACCAGCTCCTGGAAATGAAAGAAGTCATTCAAAGCTGAGAAACTACTTCCAGCCCTCTACAAGCCCAGTTTGGGGAAGTTCAAGCTCAGCATTCAAGCTTTCCATGAGCTGCAAGGGAACATACAGAAATATCTGACCAAGATAGACCTGGCAGATAAAATTCACAGCTCCAATAACCATGGGCTCTCCACCTGGTTCCTAGTAGTTACCTACCTTATAATTTCTATCCCTCTAGCTTCTTCCCTATACATGTTTTCTCTACAAGTGCCTGACACCTTCTTTTTCAGAAATGTCCAGTGATAGCCAGTAAAGTGAGTGTTGCCCATTTTTCTTTGGCTTTGAATTGCTGCTTCCATTTCAGAGTGGGAGACAGGGCTTGTGTACACAAACACTGGTTTAATTTTTCCAGCTGTACTATATGATTAACAAAAGTGAACACCTCATTCTGCTAATCTCACCCTGTTGTCCTAGGGATAGTCACACTGACAGAGCTGTTGCATGAGGACAAAATGTGTACCTATAGCAAGCAACACTGTCTGTAGGTGTTGGAGATTCTGCCTTAGTGACTTTTTGCCAAGCTTGTGCAGCAATCAAAAACTAATCCTTTAATGTCTGTATACAATTTTCAACATGAAGTGATTAGAGAGTCTTTGACTATTGAACCACAGGTGGGGGAAGGACTTCAAGAACCCAGTTAGTCTTTGTCTGGTTGTCCAATATCTGTTAATTCCCCAGAGGTTTGACTGTCTCATCTCTAAAGCTCTTTGGTGACAAAATATATTCAGATAAGTCCATCTTTGTCTTTTTCATTAGAAAGACTATTTTTACCTGAAAAGATGTGTGGAAGTCTTTATTGACCTCATTTAAACCAATACATTGTCATTGTCACCTCTAGAGTTCTCAACCAGTGTGTGAATGTCTGAAATGTCTCTACACAGCATTCATCACAGGTTGGAAGATCAGTATCTCGTGCATGAGACCGCTCAAACACTATGTATGACTTGGATTAGAAAAATCTGTTGAAATTCTCTCTCTGCCAAACTCTTTTCCATGAAAGCTACACTCTTGGACAAATTTTTGTGTTTAGTATTTGGGGAAAAATTATGTCATCATTGGAGGGAATCAGTTTGGTGCATCTTAGCAGGGGGAGCAGGACAGCACAGTACACTGGCTGGATGGATTGAATGCTGACAATATAAATTGGACGCCCACAGGGATATCCTTCCTTTTAAAGCTGCCTAAGTGAGAAAAGGTGATCTGCACATTTCTACAATCAGGGAATGTTGTCTGTTTCCCAATTCTGGCGCCAACTCTGCATTTAAATTCCAACCATATTGTTACAGTCCATTAATTTTTGTAGACTGAAGCTGTTGCAGTGCCACACAGGGAAAATATGTAGAACAGATGTGTTTACTGTTATGAATTTTTCCCTTTTCCTTTTTTTAATGTTTTTAGAAATAGCTGTAAAATAAAATAATAAAAGCACTCCAAACAATTCATACATGGACTAAAATTAAATCCACATCACTCTTTGGCTGGTTGCAGAGCTGTAGTGCTAAAGTTGGGAACACTCCTGCCACCTATTTGCAGTGTAATTAGAGTTCATTTGAAGTCTGATAGAATTTCATTCGTATTCCGAAGGACGTCTGTTGCAATAAATTCGTTTCTTGGACCAAAGAAAAGCTATTCAAAAAATTAACAGCAAAGAGCAACTATGCTGCAAGCATCTGAGAGGGGTCTAGCTTGCTCAGCTTTTTATGGATGGAAAGAAACTGCCATTAAAAGCAGCTCTAGAGCATTTTCTCAGAGGAACTTGTCCTATAACATGTTTAGTTTGTTGCAGTTATTCTTTCTCTCTGTGTCACTAATTTTGAACAGCAGGATAAAGGCAGTTGGAGGACACCACCACAGCAGGCACAGAGATACTTGTTGTCGGAATAATTCCCTGCATTAGGAGGATGAGCTAAAAAGGCATGGGGCCAAACCAGCTTGCATTAATGGTCCTGTTACCACATGACTTATAGAAAAATATCAGTAATGCTTGAATGTGGTCCTCCTGTGCCCTGTGTACCAGCAAACACAAAAGAGTTTGCAGAAAGGACGCTGCAAATTAGCTACTCCCTGCCATCCTTTGTCCATTTGAGTTCATTGCATAAAGTAAGAAAGACATGAATTCCTGTAGGCTCCCTCCAGATCTGGGGTATCACTATTGTTTCACATGACTATAGTATGTATATCAGGTTTTGCCTTTTTGTAACAAAAGAAAGATTACGACCTAATGAAAAACCCTTTGTAATTTTCTATTCATCCCTTCATCCAAAATGGCATTTTTCTATCCCCAAAAAGTAAACTAAACATTCCTCACAGACATACATGATGTCTTCTATATATACCATACAGGCACCTATCTACATGCTTACAGCAAGCATATACTTACATGCACATAATTGCCAATTAGTATTGAATTAGCACAGGAAAAGAAAATTAGTAGATTTTAATGCCAGCACTATTACCTTACTTGACAGTTATACAAGCTTAATATTGTATTACACCTCACCGCAGACAGCAGGAGTAACTTTATTTCACCAAAAGAAAGAGATACACACTTTGCAGGTTCCATGGTGTTTAAACATCCTTTCCATATGATTTCATGCCTTTTTTTTTCTATAAGGCTTTATTCAACTCAGCTTGGCAAGTGCAGTCATCATGGTCCTGTTGACTTAATAGGGTGATGACAATTTGCATCTGCAGAGGATGAATCCCAGGAGAAAGAGAAACTTCCTTTGAGAAAAGTGCTAGCGTGGCCAGAGTTTTTCAGGAAAACCTGCACAAGCAAGTGTAGGCCCTAACAAGATGCACATATTGCATTGATTTTCCGCTTCACTGAGAGAAGGGAGTGACTACACTAAATGCAATTTCTTCTGCAGTATCTGGAACATACTTAGCTGTGTCATCAGAAGTAATTTTTAACAAAATGAAGACTTTACCATAGCTATTAAAAATGTAGCAATAAAGCAAAAAAATCTTATGAGGTGGTGACATAAGTGGTCATGATTCATTTTTATGAGAAAACAATATAGTGAAGACTGAGCCAGACTCTTCCTAGAGGTGCACAGTGGGCAAGAGGCCATGGAGACAACTCACAAGAGTAGAACTTCCAGGCAGGTATTAGAAAAAAAATCTCCCAGTGAGGGTAGTCTAGAGCAATTTGCCCAACGAGGCTGTGCATTGTCTGTCCCTGAGGATATTCAAAACTCAGCTGGAATAAATCCTGAGTAATCTGATCTAAGCTGGCTCTTTTTTGAGTGTGTGGTCAGACTATGTGATTTTCAAAAGTCTCTTCCATACACTGTTCTTCTTCTATGACTCTGTGATGAGATTTTTTTAATTCACAGGAGTAAAATAACTTTGCTGTACTCCCAGTTCCTAAACAGACTTCTCTGACAGAGACAGGAAAGCCACAGAAAGTCTCAGTTTTAGTTTTTCTACGTGAAAAATGGAAACTAAAGTATTTGTCTAATCACAGTGGCATTTGTGTAGTGTAGACCATCATTGTCTGCCAAGTGCTTCAGGTACTCAGAGGTCTGATATCATACACACATTTAAACATGTTATGAATAGCCATTGAACTTGATTTTGTTTTTAGAAACCATATATGTCCTGTCCACTGGCCACTGGGTTATAATTCCTGACGATGCCCTTTCAAGTATTGCCTGGAGACCTGCAACAAGCTCTGGGTTGCCTGTGACTCGTCTGTGAGTTTGTGTTCTCCAGAAGAGGTGATTTTCATGCTTTCACATGCCCCATTACATCAAGCCTGCTTGAAACCTGGTCTGAAAGTTTTCAGGTGCCAAATGAAGGCAAAACAGGTCCTTAAACAAATAAGGAAACTCACGCTATTTGGAGTCCATGACTGGTATCTAAGCAGGCTCATTTTATTTCTGGTCATTGAAAGAAGAGATTGTTTAAAATCTGATGATTGTTAGGTGACCAGCAATGAATCCCAAATAAGCAGCAGAGGAGAGTGGATAATGACTGAATTAGACATAACTACCCTGTCTTGCTTCTACAGGGCAGGTATTTGCACAGGCTGAAGTTCACCTCACTCCAGAATAAGCGTGGCAAGTACTTGAGAACCACTTAGATCCTTAAAATAGGACTTAAGTGGGACTTAAGGGCTGTTCCAGGCATCTGTGTGGATGAGAATCCACCTACAAAGAGCAGCACGTCCCAGACAAAGACCTGTTCATGGGAGAGCTCACAGATAATGAGTAACAAGAGGTTTAAATGCAGCTGAGGTGTATAACTGACCAGAATAGGAGAGAGATGCTCAGTGCTTTAGTGTGGCTCTGCATCCTGCCCGTTGTACGTGTGTGGTGGGGAGGTGTTTGCATGTATACAAGCAGAAGAAAACACTTATAAAACATATACACACACCCCAAGTGATTATTGTGATGTCCTTAGCATTCTTGGGAAGGTTGAATGAAAAATAATGTCAGACTTGTTCTGTATTCAGCTATGGAGAACGAGAAATGTTGCTGTTAATAAAGGCAGATTTGGCAGCTGCGGAGCCTTGGCAAGGGTACAGAGTTTCTTCGTGTGCTACTGAATAGCTCCAGCTGTGCACAGCTTGAAATGTGTCTTGAAAGCACTGAAAGACAGCTGTCCTGCTCACTGCCCTACTTGCCTGGCTGAGAGAGGATGAGGATGCTTTTAATTATGAGTTTATGCAGTACTTCAGGTTCTTCCACTGCCCATTCTCCCTGTTCCTGGTGTAATAACAGAAAAACATGTGTCCATGGGACAGCCAGCAGGTAGGGGTGGCACAAGTCAGCCCAATATAGGATAATGGTACTGCAGATTTGATCTAGGTCCTGCTGGCAGAGAGAAGAGAGATGACTGCCAGAGGCATGCTGTACATTATGGCAGGGTTTTGCTATTCACCCAGCTCAGTCAATTATTGGGATTCTCTGTTGTTCTGCTCCTCCAGGGGGATAAGATGAACCTTTTTCTTTCTGTACTATGTTTACAATATAAAATGTAAAGTGAGCAAGGTGGGAGAAAAAGGAAAGTGCACTACAGTGCTTTACATCCCAGCAGAGGAAGGTCTTCTGCCTCCTGCAAAAATGTCAGCAATGTATCAGGGAAGAGATCTTAGGAGTGGTGGCCATGTCCTCCACTCTAGCAGAAAAGCCCAGAGACATCTCTGCCATGCCTTTCTGAGTGTGTTCGTCTCTGCAAGAAATTGAATCAGCAGGATTAACCATATAGTTACATTAAATATAAACACAGTTGTCAAGAGGATAAATTAGGGCTCCACACTTGCTATGTCAAATGTCAAATATACTGTTTTTTCCTCATCATTACAGCTTCTTCTGACCACCAAAGTGGGCACAGCTCCATTTCTCACTGCCATCCCACCATCCAGCCCCACGGTGCAACAAGATGTTTTCCTCTCTTCTCTCCATTGGAGATGCTGCTGAGAAACCTCAGTGTTCCCATGGCTAGAAGTCTTCTTCCTATTTCCAGATGTGAGCTTATTTACAACCATTTTCTACTATTTTCTTCTTGTGCCAATGTTGTTTGAAACAGCTCTTCTTGCTTCAGGTGATTCCCTGAAACCTTTTGTCCAGGTGAGTGGGTATGTGGGCACGTGGGTATGTGCACACACACTGTGAAAACTCTACAGAGTGCTACAGACACCTTCATTTCTCCACATGAAGCAAAGCTGAGGAATGTCTGCCCAGTTAGACATTTTCCTCCTGTTTTTGAAGTCCATTAAAAGTTTTCCATAGGGAAAACCTATGTTCTGGTGTCTTGGAGAGCCCTTGTTGGAGCACTGCAGCTCATTTTGGAGTCACCATCTCAGTGCCATGAACCAAGCAGGACAATCTGGACAGCTCTAAAGGAGTGCCAGGAGACAATGGATTGACTACACTGACTCAAGTGCCTTGTTTTACCTAGATCAAGGTGGGAAATTTTGGTCATATTTTTTATTACCATCTAAAATCTATTTTTTCAAGAGGGAAAAAACTGTCAGTCCTCAATAAGCTAAAAAAAAAAAAAATCTATTTCTGAAAACTGTGCAAAACAAGGATTTTTCTTTCTTTTCTTCTTGCTTACTGAACACCAGGATAAAGGCAGTATGTTGTTGCATCCAGGGCTATACATTCAGGTGACCTGTAGGATCAAAAGTAGGGTTTGTTTTGGGATAGCAGGTAGATGGAGAGGTCATGGGGCTGGACAGGAGATCCACTTCTGGCTAGAAGTGGAGTTGCTGCAATATAAAATAGGGAGTTAGAAGAAATCCTGGAGAATGGGCCAGTTTAATTAGAATTCTAGTGGGGTTATAAAAAAATGCATTAACATGTTGTTCCTTAAGTACTGGGACTTAGGGAATATTTCTTGGGCTTCCTGTGGCTCCCTTCCATGTGGATTCTCTCACGATGAATAACTGCTGAACTTATATTGTGACCTTTTCCACTTGCTTAGTCTCTGTCCTGTACCCCACTGCTAATTTTCATAAATATTTTAAAACATAATACTGTGATGCCTTTTCCCTTCTTTCAAACTGCACTGGAACCAGCTGACAGTCTCAGTAATTATTAAATGGGGGTAGACCTGACAGACAAACAAACAACCAGAGCACAGCTGCATAATACTCATTTCCTCAGGAAATGAAGCAAAATATTACAAACAAAGTCAATTTATTAAAGCTATGTAATAATTTAATAAGAATAATGTCAATGTTCCCCCGGTGAGACCTTACTTGGCTTTTAGGCTGCCCTTTTTGTCTTTCTTTCACCTTCCTCTGAAGATTAAAAGCTTGATTGCAGCTGGAAATGGGACATACAGATTGCCTGAAAGTGTGAAGCCATACCGAGCCAAGCCTGAGGATCATATGCACCTGGTTAAAGTCACTGCCAGGTGCTGGGTCTGGGAGGAATTATTTCCCTTCCTCTGCAGAGGAGAGGATTGTCCTCTTCCCAGCCTCATCTGTGAGTTTTTATTTAGGGAATTCCCTGACACTGCCAGAGCTAAACACATTGTTCCCCGGTGGCACATCACTGCTCCAGAGACTGGAGGAAACCCAACACTGAAGCTCTGGCAATTTTTAGTATTTATTAGTATGGACGTAAGGGACCTAGTGTGTCTTGCAAATCCCTGCAGTAGCAAAAAGGGGGATGTGGTGACTCGGATGGGACCCTTCAGGGACACAGTTCTTATGAATTTTGATGAGGGGGTTACAGTGGTGCCCATGGCTTGTCCCTTCACTCTCTGAACTGACAGCCAAGCACAGGCTCAGACACTCACCAGCAACTGCCAGGGACTTTCCTCAGCTGGTAATTTAAGCCAGATGACTGAGTTTTGGAGAGAAGAGATATTAGCCTCATAAATTTATTATGAGGATTAAACTAGTGATATTTGATTTTTTTTATTAATTATATTTTGTTGCCTCATTAGATCAGCTCCACATCTTTTGAGATGCATTTAGTTGTATGTTACCATTTACTAATACTCTTCTTAATGATTTAAGTTGCAGCTATACTCAAGATGTGTGAGATTCTTCTAGAAATGGAAGCAGGTCCTCCATTAAAAGGTTTATTCTGAGATAGATGATGCATATAAACATCTTGTTATATGAGATATATATATATATATAAGCTAAATTTATGTATAACATAAATATATGTATATATATATATATAAATATCACTATTAGTAATGATTCACAATATGTTACAGGAGCATCATTAAACACAGGCAATGCTTTTAATTCATTTGATGCTCTAGCAGGAACCAGACCGTCACTTTACAGTTTAGGTATTTAGTGTTTGATGGGGAACATGAACCTGTTTCTGCGCAGAAGTCCAACTTAATGGGAGGTGTACCTCCAGCATGAATGGAGGATGGACATGGCTCTTCATGTCCAGTTGCTGATGTATGAGAGTATATTATTCATACAGCTGATCACTTTTTATTGGTTACCTGTCTCACAGGAGCTGCCAAGGTGGTGTTCTTGCATAAAGGTAAGACTGGGGTGTCCCTGGCAACTTGCAGGGACAAGTTGGCAAAAACTCATTTGCTGAGCAAACTTAAAATCTGCCTGCTTTAGCACAAAAGTGGCATTTGAAACTCTCAGCAAGTTATCTAAAACCTCTATTTTATGGTAACATTTCACCATTCCAGGTGAAATCTGGAAACTAAAATTTTCACTAAGTACAACATTCATGGGAGTTGCTGAAAGGACTGAATAGCATGTTCCAGCATCAAATGATGGCCAGCCAGAAAATATAGTGACTTGCTGAGCAGTCATAACTTTGAAATGAGCTCCAGCTGAGCTGAGGGAGGTGATGTATTATCTGGGACACCCAAAGCAGATGTCTACCCTGCACAGTAATGTGCCAGTGTGCACTCACAGCCTTTTCCTGTCCCAAAGAAGCACTGTACGCACTGTAAGTGTCCCTGTAGCTTCTCTAAAACAGAGACGAGAGGATTCAACTTAGCTGCTTTAGTGATTAAACTTCTCACTTCAGGCCTGTGAACCAAGGTGTACATGGTGGCAGCACAGACATCTTCTCTGGCTTATAGACACACAGAAGGGTCAGTATTTAGAAAAAAGTCATGCAGGAGACTAAAGTTTGGTGGGGTGCAGCTGGGACTGGTTTTCCTGAAGCTCTCCAAAAGAGATGGAGAGATATTTGTTCCTTCAGACCTTCCTTTAGGGGTGTAGCATAAATTAGGTACTCTGAAACACTCTGGAAGACTCTTCCCTCTCTGGTGGCTATAGATGGAGTCTAAGGAGCTCAGCCTGTTCATCCAAATTTAGAGGAGAGCAGGAACCATGAACATCCCTCAGAATGGGTAACCCGGAGTGTGTCCAGAGTCACAGAGCAGTTTGTGGCTGGGTTCCATGGCAGCCTTGACCCTCTCCCATGGTGTCAGTATGTTACAGACAGCAGCCTATGCAAAAATGTTTCAGTGGAGACAACTGGACACTTAGTGGGGACAAATGGGAGAAATGAATAACCTCCCCATAGAGACAAATGCCCTAAATTCAAGGGAGGACAGTAAAAAGAGAACTTTCACCTCATTTATAAACTCCAATTAGTGCCAAACTTACAAATACTAAGAACTGTGAAGGAATAAAAGATAAATGCCTTCAATCATTAAATACATTCATAGGCTATATCTTAGCATTTTTCTTCAGGTCTCACATACTTGAAAGCTTGCCAGCTCTTTTCCAAGCCTCTTAATCATTTGGACTAATAAAAATATTATCTCTTTCTATAAACCACAGTTTTCTTGTATACTGAGGCCACCACAGCTACAACTCCTCTGCTCACTGAGGTAATCAGTGACTGAGTTTTTGTCCTTTACAAAAGCTCTTTCCAGCCTCTGGATTTGTAACCCCTCAGCCACAGAGGAAAGACTGGAAGGAGCCAAACTCCACACCCATGTAAAGGCAGAAGGAGCCTTTGCCACTGTGCTCACCCCTTTCACTGCACAGGCAGGTGGTTCAGGATGTAAAGATATATGTCATCAACACAGCCTACACACATGTAGGTGTAGAAACAAGCTCTAGCACAGTTGAAAGGTATTAGCAAATTCAAGTGATTTGGCACTACTTGTTTCCAGCTTCCTGGAGCTTCCTGAACTAAGCCAGTACAAAATATGTAATTCCACACCATTCAGCACAGACATGAAGAAAAGAAGAAGATCTAGGTCTGTAACTGACTTATTACTAAGACCCGAGGTACTGGCAAAAATGGACCTGCTTTGAAATTTGAAGACCAAACATAAACTTCTCAAATATGATGATTTGTATCATATGTATATATAAATAAGATGATTGTGCAAAAGAAAGCATAGGGTCGACTTCAGGGTTTTGTTTAGTTTGGCTTGGGTTTTTTAAATGTCAGGCAACAATGATGTTATTAAAGACCTGATTTGTCTTGATAAGTTTGGAACATCCTGCAGATCCAACCTGATTCAGAGTTCTTAGCACTACACAAACCAGCATGAGAACACTGTCCCGGTCCTAAAACTCAAGAGAAGCAGTAATGCCAAAAGCCTGGGAGTTGGAGGAGACAAGGAAATGTGCCCCACATCAATGTCCAGATGTGAGTATAACCAGAGTGACTGACAGGTCTGCAGTGGAGAATCTCTGACCAGGCAAGGAGCCTGCTCCCCTCTGTATCCATGAGCCCTTTGAAACCTCACAAGTCTGAGCAGCTTTTCTGGTCTTGCCATCTCTCAGTCAATCTGCTACCTCTTCAGAGCAGTGGGACCTCAGCTTCACCTAAACCAGGAAAATAAACCTATTGCTGGACAACGCAACTGCTAACATAATTATACAGATGGGAACCAAACAAAGACTGAAGGTGAGATCCAGACAAAGAACAATTGTTGGTGTAAGATGATTCTGCATTTCGGGTTCTTCACAGCTTAGGCATCTTTATCAGGTTGTTATTCACATTGTTTTTATTTGGAAGAAACACAGGAAAGCTGGAATGTATGTTCTGAAATGGCAGCAAGGTCTCTGTGCATTTACTCCACAGCCACCTCTTTCATGACACCAGAAAATTGTGACCTCCTGACAAACTTTGTCAAGTATGCAGCCAGCCAGGAGCCAGTCATAGTAGTGGTATCTAAACCACAAAAAAAAAAAAAAAAAAAAAGGACAATTCAAGACAGGGAGAACTGATATTGCTTGTAAAGAAGTCAAATTAAGCCTATTCATAAACATAGACATTCTTATTAAAGTGCCTAAACTAATACATCTTGCTATTTCCAGCATTCCAGTACAGCACATATATCCTAAACCACAAGGCAGAAAGGATGGGTTTTCTAACCTCATCGGCAGCATGTTTTTTATAACACCATACAGTTCATGAAAAGCTTGGCATGCATTGCTGGATTCATTTATATCCATTAGAGAAGACCAGATGAGCTTGACAGTTTTATTTTCTTGACAGTTTTTTTTTTCCTTGAAGATCTCTCGGTACAGCAGGCTGTCCTGATGGCATCAGGCCCTGGTGACAACTGAAGTGTTGCTCACAGAGAAGAGTCAGAAGGACCATTGACCACCATGGACTGAAAACAGTGCTGCAAAATTGCATGGAATTTGTACAGAAAGAATATGCAACCTAAAACTACAACTTATCTATTGGCCCAGAGGGGATGAAAGATGATGCTTCACAAATTTTCAGGTGCCTTTGGATTGAGCTTTGAAAATAAGAATCCTGCTTGTCTTTCCAGGATTTCCAGTGAAGTGTTTTCAGAGCCCTGTGGTGGTCATGGTTTGCACCAGGAGAAGCAAATCCTCTTCGTTCTTTTCCTTCTGACTGCAGCCTCCTGTGACTTCATGTAGAAACAGCTTTAGGTTCTGGATTGTTCATTTCTTTGACTTTATTGCTCTTATCTGTAATTTAGTTGTGAGGCATTCAGAAATCTTTTAAGTGCCTCCTGATATGCTGGAATACAGAGAAGAATGCAAAATCAACATTCTTGGTTACTGCAGTTTCCATGGGAAGATGATACTGTGTTTCTGGGAAGAATACAGCCAATTTAAAAGGATGCATTAAAAAAGTGACTCTAAAGACATTTATAAAGAGACAAAATCTTGATGCTGTACTTCCACTGGCATTCCCACGGATTCCAGTCGGAGTCTGTGGAGTAATGGGTTTTTAATGAAAGTATCAGAACCTGGTAATTTAGGCTTAGTCTGCGGTTGTTAGATTTGTTATTAAAATCAAGAAGACTCTTCACTAGATTGGGACCTTTATTAAGGATAGAGTTATGTTTTCTCTCTAATTTTAGAGTCTTCTGTTCTCCATTCTCATTCCAAGAAAACAGTGTTAAATAAATGGATTTTGCATGACAGAGACACTGATGAAAAGGCTCTTCAGTCAGGCTAGAAAAAGAAAATAAATCAGATTCTGATATAAAGGCACTTCATTGAAGAGAAATTGAGGGAAATATGTCAGTTTCTGTTCCCTGTAATTCTGTCGCTGTGATTGCAATTTTCTTAGGGTAAGTGATTTCCTATGTTCATTACTATGAACGATGAACTATCTGTCTATTGACTTCAACAGTTTGGTTCTGTCTTCTTACTTTAAAAAATACATATTTTGGGTAGATTTTAACGCTTTGGATGTGATAGGATTGCTGCAATTGTGTTCATATAGTTCATTGCCAGGAAATGATCAATCCTATGTAAAAATAGGCCTGATTTTTTTATCAAATCAATGGTTAAAGACTTCTGTAGCTGCATATTCCACAACAATTCTGAGATAAACATTAATAAATCTAGTTGCCTTGTAGAGGTGGAGTGATGTGGGATTATGCCTTTAAAAGTCATGAATCTTCCTGGAGTTTTGTCCACTTTTAAAAGTTCTCATCAATTTTTAGGTTTCAGTCTGGCTTTTCCAAAAGCACTGTGCATCCTCAACTCATATTCATTATCTTGAAAATTTTGCTGTTGCTCTTCTAGAGGTTTTCTCCTACAAAACCACAGGCAAATTCAAAGCTCCCTTTCACCTTTGATAGAGTATGTTAGTTAGCAGGCAGGACAGTAACTAAGATCCTTTTAACAATGAGTTAAAAAACAAAACTAAACAAAACAAGTCCAAAAAAACTCACTCCGGCATGACTGCACAGATTACAGTGACTACCTTCAAGTCTATGAAGTCCAGTGGGCAGTGGATTGTGAGAAAAAGCTGTCTTTTTTGGATTTGCCCCCACTCCTGCTCCTTCATTCATTTTTTATAAAGTTTTTTGTTCACTGGGAAGCTCAGTCACCATAGGGGTTAGCTCAGCAAAGTGGCTAAAAACTACACTTACTCTAAACTATATCTTGAGTCATTCACAGACAAAATTAAACTGGGAGGTAAGAACTGAGATTATACCAGAAAAATCAAGACTAAACCAGCATCTCTTTTAATCCAAATTTTGGGAAGTTCCAGTGGCCCAGAAGGTGCCCCATGACTGCCAATAGCTCTGGACTAGCCAAGGCATACTGAAATATTGGCAGGGAAAGCCCAGTCTGTACCTACATGCAATGTTAGACACTTCAGAGGATTGGCATCAAAGGCTCATCTTCCCATGCTTCTCTTTTGCATCAAGATTGTGAAAGGTCTCTTTGTAATCTGTGTTTTTACAAAGCTGCCTCTCCCCAAAGAGCCCTAAAATACTTTGCAAGCCAAAGGCCTCTTTTGGATCTGTCTTATATTGGTATAAATGAAAATTACCCTGATGGTTGATCAGAATCAACCCTTTGTGTAAACAGCATTCTTGAAACTCAGCCTTCTCTTAGGCAGAAATCAATCAGGCTGCTTGTTTAGCCTTAATCCTCCTGTCATAAGCAATATACGTATTGCAGTGGGAATTGAGAGGGTGCATCCTGAAACCACTTCATGTTTGATGCTCTTGGATTGTCGAGGTTAAATTCCTCAGGACAGGAATGGTCTCTTAGAGGAGGCCAGGAATTGCAAATGTCACAAATACAGTAGAGCAAGGGGATGTCAAAGCCAGGGTCTCTCCCTAGTTTTAGTGCAGACCTTGTGAAGTACCTTGCTACAGAGGTAATCAAGTAGCCAGGCATTTTCTTACAGAGGTGTAGACTCCAGCATCGAAGACTTGTGTCTCATGACCACAGACTTACATTCTCCATTTACCTTCCTTTTAGAGCAGCTCACAACTCCACAGGGTTTCATTGACATGCAATTTGAAAACCCTTGGCTGAAATCACCATCCTGTAGCAGAGCTGGGGATTCTAAAAACTGCCATGGTGAAGAACAAAGAAATAATTTCTAGAGGGAAAGAAGAAGAAATACTGATAACCAAGTGACATGGTATTGAGCTTTCACCAGTGCCTGTGTTTGCCTTCATGGTTTCAGCATCCTTCCACTTCAAAAGTTATTTGGGGACAGGGACAGTCATCCACTGAAATTTGTCTATCGATAACTGCAAATGAAGAAAGGTAGGGAGGAGGAAACAGAAACAGACAGCAAACTTTTTCCTCAATCCCTCCTTATTTCACTCTACATAAGTCTCTAATTTCTTGGTAGAAAATTCTTCCCATTGGATATCCTGGGGCATCAGAATGTCTCATTTTAATTCACTGGCATTTGCTAGCCAAGGTAGAAAAAAATCTAGAGTGCATGTGTATGTGTAGGGGGATTTGAAAACAAAATAAACAAAGGCAACTCTGGGGAACAAAACAAACAAATAAATATTTACCTGGCTTTGCCTTCAAAGCAGGAACATTATTAAGGAGTTTGCTCTCACTTCCTTGTGGGGTGTTCCTTGAATTTGCACTATAAAAACACATCACATGGAAAGCACCAAGAAAAACAGGATCCCAACCTGGGTTTGCATTCTTCTTCCCCTTTAAACTCTTCAAGCAAAATGCCTCTACCTTGAAAGCATAGAGCACATTCTGAGGTCCTTACTGGAGAGCTCAGATCTCTCCTTGCCTTCTCCCAAGCGGGCCGCTAAAATAAATAATGATGTGCTGTAAATAAACCCAGGATTGTTTTCCCTGGAAAGATATCTGAGGATCATGGGCAAGGGCAGAATGAATGTGGAGGACTGTTTCAAACCAGAAGGAAAATATATGTAGAGTTTTAGCTAACTGTCACCACTAAATCAAAGGGACAGATCTAAAAGGCCCAACGGGAGCAGTGTGGACAACGGCAAGAACTGTCCTGGTGGGTGTCATTCCCACCAGTTCCTTCATTAGTAGCCTCCCTGCTGGTGCCTTGGTAGGTGAGAATTCAGCCAGAGCTGTGGGGTTTGCTCTTGCTGAGCAGCAGGATGGTTTGGGGCACGGGGTGCAGCCAGCCCGCTCTGCTGCGGGGTCAGGCGGCCCCGGGCTGATGCCTCAGCCCCCTCCCACATGGCCACATTCCCCAGTGCTGGTGGCAGTGACACCGCGGCCCGAGGAGCTCACACCGAGCAGCATCTGAAAGCAATAAAGCAAAGGAAAACTGTGGGGAAGTGCGAGCTGCAGGAGCCTGGGTGGGAGCAGCCGAGGCATTTGGTTGTATGGAGAGAATTCATTAACAGCCGGTTTTATACTGACATTCCAGTCTTGGAGATAAGGTTCCTGTTGAGATATTTCCTTGTCATTCACAGCTTCTAATCCCTAATTTTCATTTCTATTCGACTGCTCTCAGACACCAGACTCCTCTCTTCCCCCTCGTACCAAATGACTTTGCAATAGCAGACTTATCGGGGACTAAGAGTTTGTGCCACTACAATGAACATTCACAGCCCCTCCAAATATCTCCATTCCTGTAGCAAAAGGGCACGTATTTCCCTCTGCCAATGCAGAGACAGCACTCAGAAGAGTTTGGCAGGACAGAGGCTCATAACACACCCTGGAAATGTCCATCCTGTGAGGTAAGCAGGACTGGTACCCATTCCCATGGTAAAACTGCCTGGAAAGCAGACCGTGGAAATGTGCTTAAACCCAGATTGCTTAAACTTAACTCAGGAAAGTCTTTTTAGCTAACTTTTCGTTCATGAATGCATCATACTTTTGATTGCACTGAGAGCACTCTGCAAGCCTTCCTTGGAGTCTGATTCACAGGAGAATTGCAACCTGAAATATTTAATACAACCACACACCTGGGTTTCTGAAATATGAGGGGGTGGCAGCATGAAGTCCATTACTTCCAAAAAGCCCATCAAACAATGGGAGGGAAATGGGGCTGCAGCAACAAAAAATCTGGGAAATCTCTAGAATTTCACGTCTTGTGAGTGCTGCTGGGATAGCCAGCGATCCTGAAGACCTCAAATATTCGTCTCCCTAATATTTGGCCAATGGTGTCAAAGGTAGATGCCTATTTTGCTATGCCACTTTCACTTTGCTGCACAGAGCCTCAGACAGGACCGTATGAGCCTAACCCAGGAGATGCTCCAAGGGAATTGGTATTCAAGGGAGTGTGAAGCCTTGGAAAGGCTACCAAACCACTCTCTTTGGAACAGGATTTAACACAGATTGAAAATCTTCCATACACTTCAAGGTTTTCTGCTTCATTCCCAGAGATGCTTTGCAGGCTTGTCAACCCTGATTAAATCATTCCAAATAATTAAATTGTTTTTGAAAGTGATTTGTCAAATATATACATACATATATAATTTGTAGCCTGCATGATCACAGTAATACATCAAGTTCCTGAAAGTCATTGAGTCCTGCATCAAATTGCCTTCAGTCTAAATGGTTTTATTCTGTTCAATTGGGTTATAAAACCTTGGCCACCAAGTGAATCTGGTAGTGGCTATAAATCTCTGCAGCTGGGAAACTGGAAGGCAGCCCTGCCTACCTTACAATGAGAAGAAACTCTGCTTCCCATTCCAATTCAGCAGTGCCCGCAGAGTATAAAGACCTTTCTGAGCAAAATCCTTCAAAAATAGTAATAAAGAACTGAAGGGAGACCAGGGAAGAACACATTATTATAGATGTTGTTTGGAGGGCTCTGCTGTATTTTGAAGGACATTTTGAAAGCCACAGCAGTGATGGGATGGGATTTTTGTTCTGCAAGCATGGGTTGTACTGACAGCACCCATGAGCACCACTGTAGCACCAAGATATATCACTTTGTTGTAGTCACTGCTTGTAAGGCCCTTAGAAACCCAGTGAGTTACAGTGAATGTTGCTGAACATCCATTTCCCAAGGCTATTGAAATAGGATTTTTTTTTTATTTTTGGTGAATGGCCAATGAATAAAACAATCCTGACGGAAGAAAATGAGCCAATTCCTGGCTTCTGTGTTAGGATTGAATAAAGAGGATCAGCTCACACAGTAGGTGAAAAGGATACAATGTACTTGTGATAAACTGGTTGCCTTTTATCCCATTTTCTTTTAATTTCCATGTCGTCAGGTTTTTTCCTTCAAAAAATTATTTTACAACCTTGTATAACTTTGAGGTCAAATTAATGGCTCTGTAGTTGCCCAAAACATCTCATTCTCTTCCTGCTTTTCTTATAGCCATGGGGCCCAGATCCTATTTACCAGTTACATGAACTACCCATGACTGAATGAATGCATCATTGCTACTGAGCTAGCCAATTCACACCCTTCTCCTTCTAAAATTTGGGCACAGAGTCTATCTGTCCCCAAGTCTCCATTCCTCCTCCTATGTGGTCATTCCCATTCTTATAGCCTCATCCTCATTTCCTTTCATTTGCAAATTTACCCGCATCCTTAACCAAAAGGAAAGTGGTGCTGTCACAGGCAGCTGAGCCAGTCTGACACTGCACAGGCTGCAAGGAGCTGCTTCTCTCCTCCTTCACCTCCCCGTGGCCTCTCTCATCCCTAGCAACAACCTGGGTTCTTGTGGATCAGTTTTCTGATCTGATTCGACTTGCTAAAAGAGCAGAAAAACTCTAGCCACATGCTTTTCTGGGGTGGTTTACTAAGGAGTTAAGGAGCTGGCACAAGACATGGGGTGAGACATCGTCACTATGGTGGGGAGATGGGAAAGCACAGCGGAGCCTCTGCTTGCTGGCAGGGACAAGTAGTTTTTTAAGCCATCTAACCCTATCTCACAGAACTGTATCCCGAGGAAAAGCATTTATCCAGTTTTGGTGCCATATTTTTGATCTCCATATTCTTTCTCTTCTATTTCTCCTCCAGATGAAAACCCTTCTGGTTTTGATTTTAACCTCCTTTGCAAGGTTCAGCTCAGCTTGACAGTTGGCAATTCTCACAAGCTCTCTATACTTTCTGACCTCTAAGATGTGGCTTTTTTGCTGGTCAGATACAGTTTTAGTGCTTGTAACCCTTTGTTCTGCCCAGTCCAAATGTCCTGTTTGAAGTGAATCTTGATTTTGATTCAGCCTGGAGCCTTCCTCTGTAATACTGGTCCCTCTCCTGAGCAAGAAACAAGAGCAAGGGCTTTTTTCACCCTTGCCTGTAAAGTACCCTGCACACAACAGTCCTAGAGCTCTTCAACCAATTTGCCTCTTTGGACCTAAGTTGCAGATCCCTCTTTTAACACTTTCATTATATTTACATAGATTCATCTTATGATCACAGGCCCAAAATCATTAAGTTTTCAAGAGAGCTCACCGTCTACAAAATCAAACATAAAAACTCATCATCTTGTATTTCTTGCATAACTGAGTGAATGAATGGGTCAGCCCACACTCAGGGCTGTATGGGCCTTTCTTGATAGCATTTATTTTCCAGTGCACTTGTGCAGAATTAAAATTTCTATAATGATACAATTCTCACTTGTATACATACTGATCTCTCTCTCTCCCTTTCTCTCTGTCTCCCTCTCTCTCTCTTTCCCCCTCCATATAGGAAGGTAATCTTAGCTTACAATCCAGCCTAGGAACCTATAGGAAATTCCTGGAATTACTCAGTTTTAATGTCTTCAGTCATCTTACCCATCTTACCCCTCACTTGGACCAAAAGGTGTTTTGCCCTGCCCGTGCAGTTCTTGTGCCTTGGCAGTGTCTCCTACCATCACTGTAAAGCATTACTTCTCATTTTAATCTTTGTTTCTGCCCCTCCTGATCAAAACTTATCCCTCATTCCTGCATTCCAAAATCAATGCCATTCCAATATCCTTCTATTATCCTTACAACATCCAATGTTACATCCTGCTTTGGTAGTTAAATGCCTCCATTTTATTGTTAATGCCTCTTTAATCAATAGAAATATATATCAGTGCTTTTACTGGCCAATATAATTTTTCTACCTGCATCAGACAAAATATTTTTATTATCAAATTATCTATTTGATTATTCCTTGCAGCAATAATTTTCCTTTCCACAAAATCCATTTTACTGTTCCACATCCTAGCACACACTATTTTTCTATTATGCACTGAATCTGCTCTTCCTCTGTGCTGAATCCAGGTGTAAGAATTTCATAGCTATCTCTCCAACTCTCTCCCTCATTTCTCATGAGGTCTTCATACATGTTAATTTTAATCCTACAATACCACTCTCTCTACTGAGGTGAAAGCAATCCACTGAATATCCTTTTCCCTAGTAATGCCCCATAATCAACTGTCTCAAAATCATCCTTCTTGATGAATATTTGAGGCACTTGCTGACCTCCAAGTGATTTTTATACCCTTTAAAAAGGCTGAAAGGCTTATCTAAGACTAACTTTGTATGTCTCTCCTAAATGGGCATAATTATCCTTGATTCCCCATCACATCCTTTGGGGACTTGCTTTAGTTTCTATATCCACATTGTAGTTCCCACTGTCCTCCAAATATGTCTAGCAATATGGTAATTAACTGGCCAAAGTAATTTCCTTTCTGGTCATTGAGGGAACCAGGGACCACACTGTGGCTTTTGGAATTAAATTTTGTTTTCATCCATGTCTCTTGAGCAGCAAAGTAACATGCTACATATACCTCAGACTGAAGCCACAGTTATGGGGAAAAGTTTATTCTGAAGAGCAGAGATCTGGTCTCTAGGTAGCCTGACCCTGGGATTTGGTACCTGCAGGCTGAGTTACTGTGCGGTGTTTCTGCAGTGTTCAATAAGGGCTCTACTCATGCCGCATCTTCTGTCAATGCTGTCTCTTTCATCTCCTCAAGCAACTTTGTCAAAAACTTGTAGGTGCTTAATATTCCTGAGAATTCTCAAAAACTTAGCTGATAGTGACTATGTGGCTGAACAGTTATTAGGAAAATGAGTAACTACAGACAGACACACCACACATAAACGGCAACTATGTTACAAAACCAGGCAAAAGGGTGTTAATATGTATTCATCTTTAGCTAAGCAGTCACAGCAGAGCAATGTATTGTCTTTGCCGATCTTATTTTCACTTGAATGGTTTTCCTTTTATTCCCTGTGGTGTTTAAGGTCTTCCAAAAGAAATACAAATGATCATTGGAAATGAATAGCTGGTTGTGCACGGGTGTTGGGAGAGAACTGAAAATGGGCTTTCACTCTGCATTCAGTGGGAAAGTGAATCACTCTCACACAAAGCTAGAGCCTCGAATGTGAGGAGGGGAGAGAATGAAAGCAGGATGTGATTCTCAAATGACATTTGGTGCTGTTTATCTAGTGGAATAGTGCATAGATTTGGTGTAGAGGAAACACAGCATCTCACTGCTGGGAAGCAATTGCATTCATTTTGAAGTGATCTATTAGCTCTCAAGTCCTTTAAGAAAATGGAGAACGACATGAAAAGAGACAGAAAAGCAGAGGAAAAAGCTGAAGTAAGTTCAATCTGAAGGCTCTGGGAGGCTGCAGAGGGGCAGAAGTCTGGACACAGCAGGCTGTTGTCTGCCCCAGATAGGCCTGTAAAGACGATTTATTCCATTCTCGAATTTTGCATAAAGTCCCAATCTTGCATAAAAGCAGAGTCCGAAGCTGAAGGTATTCAAGAGCTAACTGGAATCTCTGGAATTGTATAGGCTTAAAACCTACATCACTACTCCATTTAAAGCAAGGATGGGCTTAAGACACAGCCACTGTGTGGGGTGGGTGTGTGCAAATTCAGCCTGTTTGGAAAAAAAAAAGTGAGGTACAGATGAGTGTAACAGATGTGCTGGAGGTTATCTCTTCCTTTCCTTGTACCCTCCTCTTCCCAGCTTCCCTGCTTTATGCACCTTGTTGGTGCCTCTGGCATTCACCAGCTGGCCATGAAGGCCTGATCCCCTCCATGTCACCCACTCATCGTTAATTTGGAGGTTAATACTTTACTGTATGTAAAGTCTGGTTGCTCTTGGATTCAGCCCCCAGTTGATGCAGATCAATGAAGCTTCACAGATTTAATTTCCAGCAGCTTAGGCAAGCCAGTTTTGAGAGATCTGAACACCATTAGCACCATTTACCTCCTCATTTCTTCTCAAAAATTACTCCCAGTGTTCCAGCAATGCAGGAGCATTGGAAAACTAATGACTCAAAAGCAAGAAAAAGCTGTCCTTGAGTTTACATATTTTAGCAGCTGGGAAAGAAAGCAGATCTTCAGTTTGTATGAGCAGGTGGAGATAAAGAGCTGTAGAAGTCATGTCTACCTATACTTGCAGAACCCCCTGTGCACCCTGCCCAAGGTGACATTTGTACCAATAAGGTGAGTTCCGAGATGGTGGTCAGTGAGGAGACGGGGGAAAGAGGATGGATTGCTCAGAAAAGGAGTAGCTCTCCAATGCAGCTTTAGTGGGGAGTGATCATCACTGTTCTATTCTTCCAGGCAGTGTCACCCTGTCCAGAAATGAGGTTCTGCTGACCTGTTGTACCTTTTCTCCAGAGAAGTGGTGAGTCATAGAATGACTATATGTTTCCAACATGTAGACACTTCCCTAAAAGCATGCTAATGAGTACAGCAAGGTGGCAGATGAGCCAAGGGTTGCCATCTACCCAATTAGGTGGGGAAGTGCAGAGGGAGACTTGCAATCCATAACTTTCCTTCTGCCATCCCCAGGTGGGGGATTGTCCCCTATCTTTACCACACCAGGTAGTCAATAGGTCTGTCTCATTGAGGAGGAACTGGTTTCTGAAAATCAGATTTTCTCATTCCAGGGCTAAGCTGTAGCTGAGCTTGTACCAGCTGGGCCCCCACTGGCAGGATGCTGGGCTTGGGTGTACCCTGGGAGGGCCTTCCCAATGCCATTCCTCCATCCAGGCCTGGGTACGTGCAGCGCACTCTCCAGGTCTGAATTCTCTCCAGGAGTAACGAGCTGTCCATGCTGTCTATCCTGTCACAAAAAGCACATCCATCCCCACAGAAAGCAGCACACCTGCAGTGAGCCTGGCTCCAGCACTCCTGCAAGCCCTGCTTGAATTAAGCACCTATTTCGATTTGGACATTTGTAGGCTCTGACTACCACTAGAGTATCATAGAGCATAATTACTATTTTTTCGTTCTCTTTTTTATTGGTGCAATGAATATCTGTTGGTAGTTTTTCAGTTACATGCAGCACCTATCCTGTCTAGTGTGGAAAAAAACCCAAGCAGCTTGGTTAAAAAAGCAGCAATTTGAAATTATCTGCAAAGGTGCTTCTCCTGGGTCAGCAGAAGGGAGAGCAGGCACAGAAGCATCACTTTTCCTTTTTTTTTTTTGGGGGGGGGAAGCAGTGTCTGGATGCTGGCTCATTATCAGTTGTAAATTACGGGGAGGTGGGGAAAGGGACATGAATGGCAAAGTTCAGAAACAGCATCTGCTGAAGGAAAACAAATGAGGTGGGGGGCAAAGCAGGAAAAAACAGATGAAACACTGTAATTGCTTGGCAACAAGTTGCTATTGTAATTTAGAAAATTGGAAGCATCCGTTCTCAAACAGTTCTAGCTTCATTTCGTTTCTTCTTTACTTTGAGTGCAGCCCTTGTTCAGCGATCAGCTGTGTCCTGCTGCAGGATTACTGGCTCTCCCTCACACAGAGCAGTAATGGACCCCTCGTGTTTGGTTATGGGCCATCGAAGAAAAGCATTTTGCGATTGTTTCGCAATGCAGTCATTTAACAAGATTAGAGATAATTTGCCCCTTGGAATGTAAAACTGTTTCTACAGGTGCTTAAGCTTCCTGGCTTTTGGATTAGAGGCCTCATTTTGTTTTGTGCCATTGCATTCAGGAGGTCTCCAAGGACTGTAAATAAATGAACAGCGACCCTCTGCAGCTGGGAAACTAATTTTCCAGCCCAAGCTGCAAGAGTTGCAGCTTACAAAGCTCAGTGGATGCAGATATATATGTGCATGCTAATGTATTAAACGCGCTGATTAACTAATACTGACGGTGCCTGAATGCCAGCCATGTGCCAACTGGGAGACTCCCAGAGAAACAAGCCTGGCCGAAGAGGGAGCAGGTTGCTGGAGGCAAGCAGGAGGTGCAGGGATGTCAGAGGTGGTAAAAGGGTTGATGGCCATTCCCACTGATGCTGGCAGAGCTCCTTCACACCTCCCTGCCTCCTTCTCCCACAGGGGAGAATACAAGCCCCAGCCTTTGGCCACATCGAGGAGGATGGGAAGTCTCATAGACATCCACTGAGATGTGGAACCTCAAGGATGTAGGGATGCCATGGACTCCTTCCAAAGGAAAGAAGAGACCATGCATGCTCCCCCAGGGACACCCACTTCTAGTCCTGCCAAATAGATGTGGTCTCTGGAACAATTCTCCAAGAAGGATCATTGGATGGAGAAGGATTCCTGAATGGACCTGGATCATGGTTACTGGGGATCAGAGAAAGCCTCATTTATTTGACTTCCCTATTCTCTTTCTATTTTTTTTTCCTTTTCATGTAGTGTTTCCCTTTATTCTGTGTGTGTAATTTGTTAATTTGAGCTGTGGGGGAAATTGGATTCATTCCACTTTTTTTTTTATTCCTAAGTCTTTTTTTTAAAATTCAGATGCAGGATGAATATCAAGACCACTTAAATTCCCCAGATGATGAAATTACTTCTCTCTGCTCAACCCTGCAACAGTTCTGAGCTTGGGGAAGGTCTGAGCAAGTCTAGCTGGGACCAGAGATTCCCCTGCCTCAGATATCCCTGCTGGAGCCTGTCAGGCTGGCTCCCTGGGATGCTCAGGAACACTGTGCTTCTGTAATTTCCAGACCTGTGAGGCCAGGTGTGCAAGCACTCTGCAAAACTAGCCATGATCAGTGGTTTGGGGGCCAATCCAAGACTCAGAAGTTCATTGTTTGAGAACTTTCTGCGCCACAGGTCACCTGGCTTTCCCTTTTGAACAAAATGCTGAAATATTTCAGTGTACTTATGAGTCGGGACAGAGAACCTGAAGTTCTACAGATTCACTAATAAAGCATTTTAAAAGTGATTTAGGTGAGGTGGGGGGTTTTTTTACAGATTTTTAGTCTTCACATATGTAAAAAAAAAAAAAAATTAGTCAGAGGATGCAAAGGCATGTTCAGCTACAAGATGCCACCAAGAGGGTTGGCTCTACTCCAGTGTAACCCTCACTGCTTGTTCCCACCTGCCCCAAACCATCTACTGGTGGTGAAGCTTTGGTAGCATTAGTGTTTTTGAGGGTTTGGGTTAACAATGGGATCAAACAAGCACTGACATCAGGCAAGGGAAGCAACAAGATTTAGCAAACACCGGTGAATATGATGATTCCTTCTGGCACCAGGTACTCCTATTAAATTAGCTCAAAGGTGATAAAACTCCTAACATTGTCTTTTTTCTCCCTTTTTCTAAAAAAATAAGGCTAGCTGGCCCTTTCAAAATTATCTACAATTTTAATGAAGGTCAAGCTCTTCTCAGAAATGTTCCTTATTTTGATTTTGTTTTGTTTTCTTTTTGGCTCAAAACATTATTCACCTCTACTCCAAGAGATTTAAAGACCACAGACAGCTTCAGTGATCAGAAATACAATACTGGCAAACAATATATTTGCAGAGAAAATTTTGCCCAGATGCACTCTTAAGAGTTTTAAAACTTTTCTCATTGTTCTTCTAGTAAAATGGCAAAATAGAATGTTCTTATCTGACACAGAGACTACAACAATAAATGTTTGAAGAAACGTGGCTCACACAGTAGGAGCCAAAAAGACAGGTGCTGTAAATTGTGTCCCTCGAGGAAATAATAATAATAAACATCCTTACAGACTGACAGGGTATCACATGAAAAGAGCAAATTCCCCCTAGTTCATCTGTTTCAGCCATCTGAGCCCTGGACTCGCCGATGCACAGTTTGGTACCTGCCTTTTCACTGATGAGTGGGAGCAGATTTTGCAGAGGAGGCATTTCTGCAGGAGGACTGACATTGAAGTTTCCTTCAAATTTGCTACAAGCCACCAGGCAGCCACTTGACAAGCAGCAAAGTTCAAGTGGTAGCAAGCAAAAAGAGGAGAAAAAGCAGAGGTAGTACTAAGAAACCTGTCCAGAAAGCACAACTTAAATAACCAGACCTGCTAACTAGACAGCCACATGATGAGCACGTACACCTTCAGAGCAAGGTGATGCCAGTGGGGATTGGACTCAAACAGACTTTCCAGATGGCTGCATATATTGCTCAAACTTCATGCAAATACTATTTGCATGGGCTTAACTGGTTGTGTACAGAAAATCCCACTCATCCCCCAAATGAATGGAAAGCAATGGAAGTAAGAAGAAAATATATGATTGGCAGCACACAAGTAAATATGCAAGTTTAATATGATGCAGTGCTTGTGAATATCTGATTGCGTCCTCTTCACAGCCAGGCCCTGGCACCCAGGGTCTGTCACTAATGCCCAGCCACTATTCCAGAGTTTTATATGCAATAATGTCCAATTCAAGGTTCACCCCACTTGTTTAGGTGCTGTAAGCTGCCACAGACCCCCACAGTTCTTGAAGTACAGGGCACAGGCAGATGAAATGTAAGAGAGCACAGAAACAAGGGCACAGGCAGCTGGGGAGGTTTGTTCCCAGAGACAAATATTGCTCTCTGCTGTTGGGAGCATTTTGCAAGCACTGTGACAGAGAGGAACCTTGAAGGCAAAAGGAAAGAAATTCTAAAGGCTGCTGTCTTGGGAAAGACTAATACTTCAAGTGGGTCATATCTCTTGAAGGAATTCTTCCTTTAATTCTGTGGTGGGTCAAATCATCTTAAAGTTTAAAAGCAAATCTGTGGAGTTGTATTTAATTTGCTGTATATTTGTCTTTATCGAAGAGGCAGGGGTTGCTTGCAGTATGTGAGCAAGACCTCTCCTCTGTGGACACACCCTGGGGCGCTTCTCACTGAGCTCTTCCCAAGTACAGCTGCAGGTGGAGGTAGCTTGGCAGAGCCCAGCTACACTGCTCCTAATGTTAAACATGCAACAAGGTGTCTGTGTCAGAAGTGCTAGCCCTGGCCTCGCTGTTAGTGTTGGAAGGGTACCCATCCCCTCCTAAGGGCAGATAGGATCACCCCGTCTGGACTTGAGTTTCTCCCTTTCCCTTCTGGGAGCAAGGGAAGGCATTCAGGCATACTTGGTGGGGGACCAGACTCGCCTGGGTAGCACTCACCACCTTGCCTGGACAAGGGGCTTCCTTCCGCTGAGCATCACCACCAAGTGTTTTAGGGCAGGTTATTTTTCCTGGGAGTTGCACGAAGCCCTGATTGCCCAGAAGAGCATAAGTGAGCATTGTTTCCCCTACATTGTTCCCTAGCTCTCCACTTTTCCCAACTCCTTCTTACCTCATCCTCCCCTTGCTGGCTAGAGAGCTGTAAGCCGCTGATTAGCACTTCATTTGACAAACAGGAAGTGGGGAAGAAAAGCATCATTTTCAGAATTAGAGCCTCGGAATGAATTGAAGAAAGAAAGGGGGAAGAAGGAAAAAAAAGAAAGCGAGCCTTGCACACTTTCCTAATTGCTCGTTAGAACCAATGGCCTTTGTGGTTCCTTCCCCCTGTGTCTTCTTTATAAAAACGTTTGCACAAGACATTGCTATTGTCTGCCAGACAGCCTCAGGGTAGGACAAAATGAACTAATTGATTTGCAGTTATGTCGTGGTGAATAGTGCTAAACATCCATCTGCGGATTCCTTGTGAGGAGTGATTAATAATTTGTACTCCTGGGCCTGGAAGCCTGAATACCCTTTTTTCATGTAAAACTGAAGCGTTTCATTCTCTCAGCATCACAGATATCTCGTCTACATTGTGGGTTACAAGGACGAGGTCAGGAGTGCCGCGCTGGCGATGTCGCCCAGGCGGGTTGTCCATGTGTGGGTAAAACCCAGCACGGTGGTGGGATTAATGGGAATTTGTCAGGCTGACACACAGTACTGTACAGCACTCCTGCTACGGCCATTCCAGTGCAGATGTTCCCAATCCCCTGTCATTGTTCCAGGGACAGAGGATTTCACATGTGTTTTCAAAGAGAGAGCTGGGAGACTTAAAATTTATTTCAAACACAGAACCAAAACCTAAACTGAGACAGTTCAAGGAATTAGGACTCAGATTCGAATTTCAGGGCTTTTCTGGGCACTGTTTCTATAACCACCAGATGGAAAGTCCCAGCACCAAACACACCCAAATGCTGAGGAGTTTCAAAGGTCAGTCAAATAAATTCTACTTAAATACCACCTACATGTTGAAAGATACAGGTGAAATACCTGAAACTGTCAAGTAAAGGGAAGTCTGCAAGACCTCTCTAGAGGAGCTCCTGCTTGTGAATCTGCTTTACCTGGATATTCCTCCTGTGCAGTCAGAGCTGCACATTTCCATAATTTAAACGGTGAGCCCGAGGCCGTAGGCACTTTGTCTTTGTCTGAGCCCAGTCAGCTGTGACAGCCTGCGATCCTCTCTCCCAGCCACATCTTAGGGTCTTCATGGTTGTGTACCCAACTCCACCACTCATTCTTGGTCCTTTCCACCTCCACCTGGAATGAAAAGCTTGTAGCTGCTCTCTGAAGCATTTCCTGCTTCCTAATGAAATCTGTTGGCCTCCTGAGGGGAAAAAAAACATTGACTCAGCCAACCCTTAATGAAGTCATCTGTTTTCATGGTGTTACTGGTGCCCTCTACTTTCCAGCTCATTAAAAAAATTAACAACTTTTAGATACATCCAGAGATCCAGAGATGAGATCAACTTGGTCAGAGGAAATCAATTTCAGTGGAAAAAACACTTGTCTTTCCCTCGTGACCCATTTTTATATCTTCCTAGATTATCTACATTTGATCTTATGCTTTGAACATTTTGAGTGCATCTACATTAATAAACAGATGCTTGTGAGACCTTGCTTTGCTGTCAGCTTGCTCCCTGGCTGGTTTGGACTGCTGCCCTCTGAAATCAAACCAAGGCATGGTTCTGGAAATGGCTCTCTCCAGGAACTGATCTGATGTCTCAGATCTAGCTCCCTTTGTGATTCATAGTCCTACAAACCCACCCCAAACACACCTCAGGGGGTTTTGTATCTTTAAATGTTCCCTGAGGCTCTGCTGTGTATTCAGCACCGATCCCATTCGTGCCCCATGCCTTAAAAACCAGACTGTCAGGTTGCCTATGCCACTGGGTCCGAGGGGCAAGGACTGACTGCTGTCCTTTGGGAGAGGCATGGACACAGTTTATCTCTTTGTGACAAATAGGCATAAAATGCAAGATAGATTTGTTTGGTTATGCCATGTCTGAGTCAGGTTTCCTTCTGGGAAGCCTGGGATGAAGCCCTTACAAGCACTTCTCCCCAGCAGTACCCAGTAGCACAAAAAGAGACAAAGACTTTTTAAAAGAGTTCACAAATCCAAAATATTTACATGGTAGAAAAAGACAAGAACATTTAATAATTCAATTTTCTCAGATTCAGCCAGCCTGATACCTGGTTGTTTTCCTCTCCTGAGAGGTAAAGGGCTTCTGGGGAAATTATCTCTTCTGAGTAAAAGTAATTACTGTAAGTGCTTTGCAAGAGTATCTTTGAGTAATGTATTTGATATAGTTCTGAAAATTATTTTGTGAGAAAATAATGAACTAGGAGAATACAAAGTGCCTATTTCAGATAACTTTTCCTATTACCTTTCAGGGGTGAGAGGCTCTGGCCACTCATTAAATATAATGCAAAAGCTTTATAAATACATGGTGCTGTAAGAGGAATGAGATTAGATTGGATGGGGCTTTGAAAAAAGCATCCATTTAGAAGAGTGTTTGCAAGATTGATGATCTCAGGGAGTTCTGCAGACCAAGGGAAGGAGCAAGGCTATGGCTATACTGT
Source organism: Sitta carolinensis (assembly GCA_032173965.1). Lineage (NCBI taxonomy): Eukaryota > Metazoa > Chordata > Aves > Passeriformes > Sittidae > Sitta > Sitta carolinensis. The sequence continues at coordinate 52,952,891 of CM063285.1, read as the reverse complement.
CATATTCTTTTATTCGGGATATCTTGGACTGATTTAGCACACAGCAACACAATGATCTGAGCTTAAACAGATTAAAAGGACAGGTTTGGATGCTTTATGGTGACACACTGTTTAAAATCCATGGTCTTGAATGACAGTATGAGTCCTTGTTCTGAGTTTCTGAGAGTAATAACAGAGGGTCAACATTTCCACACTGCTGAGCTCACTTGTGAAACTTATTTCTACAGTAGATTACTGAGGTCAAGAGTATAATCCAATTCAGAAAAATCAGTGGGAACATAACAGGAAGCATCATTATAACTAATGATGCTTTCTTTTATGTTTCTACTACTGATTTTTCTGAATTTGACATTCATTTGTGCAAATCCATACAGTACCTACATCTTGAATACTGGAAGAAGTTTGTGTCTGTTCACCTCAAAAAAGACATATTGGAAGTACGGGCAAAGATAGAGAAATGCTCAGGTCAGAATTAGCTAAAGGAGACAGCTCCTTGCCCAATGAGTGGTTTAGTTGAGGAACCCTTTGCTGCAGAAGTAGTGGGTTCAGGAAGTGAGTTTAAAAAGTATTTAGATATGATGAAAAAAAAATCGCTGGGGACAATCAAAAAAGAATATACCACCATTAAAATAAAAAGCCCCCAAAGTCCCATGGCCCACACTGCTGGAGTGGGAGGAGGCTATTCTGGAGTGGTATCACTGCATGTTATCCTAAAGCTTTGCTCCTCTCTGTACACACTCCTCAGCTGTGGAAAAACAATGGGTTTGTGGCAGTAGCAGAACTAAAACCCCATATCCTGAGTCCTTTCCTTGATGACCATGGGCAGCTGACAAATTGAACCCACCAAATCTAGCTTTATCCCAAGCAGGAACACAAAGTCCAAAAAATCTGGGCTTTGTTTAATGAGACAAAAGTCACTGAAAAATGTTCAACTTTTCGTGCAGAATTGCAACCCCTGGCAGGCAGGTAAAATTAGCCAGTCAAAATGAGAGGTGCAGCATTTGTCGAAACAGAAAGGCAGCCTCGGAAATGTGGACCCTTAATGGCAGGTGGCTGGGTGTCCCATGGCTCTGCCCAGCCTTCCAGGAGGAGAAAGGCTCTGGACGCGGCCCGTGCTCTCTCCTGTCTCAGAGCAGCGCTTGGCTCTGCACTAAAACGCTGCAAGGACAGCAGCGCTGGGGCAGCCCGGACAGCTCCCAGCTGCAAAATCCCTCCCATTTCTCCCAGCTTTTCCCGTGCAAGGCTCGGTGGCAGCGGGGAGAGGAGGGGATGGACGTGCCGAAAAGCCCTGGCGTCTCCGGCCACTTCAGACAGGGCCATTGAGCGGGCGCAGAGGCCGCGCATTGTGCCCTGCCCAGAGGGCTGCCTCCTCTCCATTTGTTTACCACACATCCTGTCTTCTTTTCTGTTTGCTTCACACATCATCGCCTTCATTAATCGTCCTCCCCGCTCCCCATTTGGGCCTTTGGATTTTCGGCTCGCCATGGGTAATTCTAATTACCTCAGACATAAAAAAAATAAAATAAAATAGGAGCTTAAGTAGGTGCACTTCATTCTTTAACTGCCTTTTACAAGCAGTTCAGTGCTGGCTACCAAGGGAATCTGATTAAACTAATTACCCTGATTGGCTTGTTTAATCAACTGCTTGGTTTAATTGGGCCTCGCTAATGCGGAGTGGTGGAGTCCGTGGTGCGTAATGTGAGAACCAGGAGACCCGTAACACCGGCGGTGACACCACTACAGAAACCAGCCCGCATTCCCAGCCTAACGGGGCGACTTTAATAAATGCAGACCTCAGCTGAGAGCCCAACTGTATTCTCAAGAGCCTGAATGGGCTGGAGGTTTTAGTGATAATTAAAATTGCTAGGGAAAAAAAAAAAAAAAAAAAAAAAAAAAAAAAAAAAAAAAGGAAAAAAAAAAAACCCAACTTTTTCTCATTAAAGGACTTGTCCTATTCCCTTCCCCCCTCCCAGCCTCCAAATTCGAAGCAATATCGGGAGTCCTGTCTGCCTCTTTCAAACAACACTTCAATTCATCAGGGCAAAGGATCTTTCCTCCTTCATCTCCCCTATCCCTGAGATTTTTCACTCCCATTTACAGTGTACATGGCCCAAAGTAAATACACAGACAACAGGATTATAAATTACCTTGCACTAGGTAAATCCACCCTGAGTACCTAGGGAGTTTGTGGAGTACAAACAGCTTCTGTGTAAGCATCCTAGTAATAATGGGCATTCCTATAGCTCTAATTGCTAGAACAATAACAACCTGCAGAGTGTCCTTTTCCTCCTCCCATCCCAGTGCCGACTCCCCACTCCCTTCTCTGCCCTCTGCTTGCTCTCACAGTGGGAAGAGATGAGCACGAAGAGCCAAATATGGCTGGTTTAGCAAAGCTCCACTCATCTGGGTCCAATATGTTTTATGGTGACAGGCAGACTCAATTTGCTACTTCCTGAGGATTTTCTTAGGGCCATCGACATCCTGCAAACTGGTGGGTGCTGGCGTGAGTGTGATACCCCTGCAATCAGAACTGTAATGCAGCACAGGTATTCCCTGTGCCACAGTGAATGCCACTTGGGCAAAAATCAATGGCATGCTCAATTGTCATAGCTCTCCAATAAACCATCTGTAAAATGGGGAATATTGCAGCAAAATGCTGCATTTAGCCATAGAAAATATAAATGTATATACATGATTTAGCAGCTTTAGACTGTGTTTGTATTTGATGAAGGGAAATGGGCATTTATGGCTATTTCAGATGTGCACTTCACCTTACCCTAGGAAGAACTTTTACTTCTGCTTTGGGTGTGAAGGGAACTCCAGGTGTTCTTGGAGTTACACCATGGCCAAATGACTCCTGCTGTGGCTGTTGGGATGAGGACCTATGGGAAGGCACCAGAGCTCCTCACAGAGCCCATGCTATGCTTTTGAGGATGTTGGGGACCTTGCCTCTTCCCAGCCAGCAGAGCAAACTGGGCCTGCTTCCCACTGTGGTCACTGTCTTATCTTTGAGCTCTGCCCACATGTTGGCCCAACCTCCCCACTTGTGATGGGCAAAGGACTACCCACAGGCATGAACAGACTTACAGAAGGGGTCTGGAATTAATTATGATCACAAACTGTGAGGGGAAGAAAAGACAGCTCCTCCAGAAGTGGTTGGGTGGACTCCTGTGTTGGCCCACATATCCCCTGGTTGCTGCCACCTCATACCTCAGCACCATACACAGTGGGTCGCTTTCAAATTGTCTCCAATTGTCACATTTTTTTCCTGAACAAAACATTGAAATGTTCTGCAGATTCGTAAAATATGTGTTTGAATTCTTTAAAAATTCAAAGGCATTGGGATTTTTTTTTGTAAATCATATATTGTAGAAGTCTCCTTTGCACTGTTTCCCCCATAACCCGTAGCAAATGAACCCCATGATTCTCAAACACTGCTTCAATTGCTCTGGAGAGGTCTCTCCTTTTAATTTTATGGTCTGCTCTGGACTGAAAAATGTCCATATAAGTGAGTATGTGAAAGCATTTTAAAACCACAGGGAACCCCAGTGTTGAGCTGAAAAGCAAATGAAAAATTTTCTTCATGGATGGGGTGTGTTTTGTATCCCAGCTGACCATGCTGGGAAGGTCATTAGCCACTGATCAGCTGGGGTTATCTCATTGACCATCCCAAAAGCACTAGCTGCAGGAAGCTCAAGTTAAAGTCACAACAAAAATCATTACCATTTTTATGAGGGAGAGTGTGGCATTTCTCACTGTAATATACCCAGTCAGATACTCTACAAAGTTGGGGGAAAAAGCAATAACCGTCTGCTAATATTTCAATTCTATTAGAGTCACTCAGGGTAGTGCTGTGGCGATCTCCCTCCCCATCCTTCTGCCCTGTGGCGTCCATCTGGGACACCTAATGAATGATTGGTAAACATAACTTTTCCCAGCAAGACAAAATCTGTTTCTAACTCATGACCTGCTGACACTCGTTCATTATGTGTCCTGTTTCTGAGAGACAGGCTGTTTAGGAAAGCCATTGACTGGCTGGGTGCCCTGGGCAGCCATCCCCTAATTGCAGGACAGATCCTCTTATAGCAGGGTGATGCTGAAGGGCGGCTGAGCGGATGTTGCAGGGAGGGCATCACGGCCACTCCGTGCTCTGCCGAGACGACGCGGGGCCGTGGGACCCAGTGCAGAGCCCGTGGGGCTGGAGGAGACGTCCTGGCTGACCCTCACTGCTTCTGAAACAGGGCCAGACTTCACCAACACCCCCACAGCCGCCCCTCTCCTTGTGTGGGGATTTCACCTAACACCTGTGAAGATCAGTGCTCCATTTTTCACTGTTTTTTGTCGGCTTTGAGTGAGGCATTATTTGAGATTTTGGGATATGTATTTGTCCTTGTGAAATCCTTCACGTTCACAGACCCTACACTGTCATTCATCCAGAGGCACTGGGTTTGTCAGGTCAGGGATACCCCTCTGCTGTAGGTAATATCCCAGCCTCAGCTAAACATGGCTTACAGCAGTCTGTGGTGTTGCTCTCCTACTCCTCACGGACAAGAAAGATTCATCTAAAGCAAATCACTCCAGCTACTTCTTGCTGATGAGTAAATTAATGGCATTGCAGGGAGAACTCATAGTTAACTAATACTTTCACTTCCCACTCTTCCCACTGACCTCTTGGGAATTGATGTGAGCTAGAGAGAGTGCTGTGTTTTTCTTTCCTCAGAGAGTCTTCAAGTTGTTCACCTGGCAAGGTAAACAACCTCACTGATCTTATGAAGTTTAGATGAAGATCAAAGTAATTTGGGCATGCTCCAAGCTTTAGTTTTTTGGTTTTTTTTCCTAGAGCCACTAATATACCAGTTTTAATTTTTTTTTTTTTTCAATTCCAAAGAGCTGCATTAAAATACCTTATTGCCAGTAGGAGGGGAATATCTCCATTCCACGGAACGATGCCAAGTTATCATTACATTCAAACTGCATTTTAACAGCCTTCTCATTTTCAGGGCTTTTCACCTTTGCGTTAATAAACACTCAAAATCCAAGAGCTGTTGAACTCATACCTTTCCCCATATCCTCTGTGTGTTTCTTAGAGGCGTGACTGCAAGAGAGATTTGATCAAGGTTGAATTGAATCAAAACAATGAAGAGCCAGACAGTTGGCTCTGGAGCCTTGGCAGTGCCAGAAGCAAATAAAGCCTCTCTGTGTTTATCACTTCATTCAGTCCAGATGGGCCGTTTTCCCCATCCTGCAGTCATCATCCTGTACCCATACAAAGCTCTGAGTGATATTTCTGTAGCATGTTGCTTCAATGAAGCTGTCCTAGAGTGGCTGTACCAGCGGTTTTGAAGTTGCCTCTGTGTCTCTCATGTGGTTAGGCTTACAGATGTCTTCTGTGGTCTCTCTTTCTCTATCAGTCATCGTTTCATTCTCATGCCTTCCAGATTTCCAGATACCTCCTGCCTGTGTATGCTTGAAGAAAGGCACCCTGTAAAGCCCTCCCATGTATTACAAAAAGATCTGCTTCTGGTTTTGCTTCACATAACACAATGTATGTTTTGCAAAAACCTAGAAACTGACAATCAGATTATTGATCACAGCCAACAATTCTGGCTCCTCTATGTCTAATCCTACACTCCCCTCTGGAAAGTGGCTTTAGATTTGTTAAATGAATTTGAGGCTGATGAAAAGCTAAGGTCAGACGTATGAGCCTTAAGCAGACAGAATACAGGGAGGAACTTCTTATGTCATGTGCTCTTCTAATTAGACTCAGTTGCATACTGTACAATTTCTGCAGCTCAGGCTATCAGTCTTTCTTGGAGAAAAGCTTTTATCTGCCCAACATTCTGCACCAAATCAGGTCAGATATGGCTCATTTGCAAACCTGGCCCATATTCTGCACAGGAGAAGTTCAAGGCATTGAGCACTCCTGGCCATCCATTGCTCCCATCTGCCAGCTGGAAAGGGAGTTCAGCAGAGCAACTGCTGTCAGTTGTGTTGGCTCCCTCTGAAAACAGACTGCAAGAATGAGACAAGAAGGAAAGATCCAGGCAAGGAGCTGGGAATTGGACAACTCAGAGGTCAAGCTTACATTCAGACATTCAGCCACAGTCCTTCTCAGGATGAAATATTTAGGGTACATGCAAAGCACAGAGTAGAAAATAATATACATAAAATAATATACATATACCTCGAATCCACGAGTCTGGACACACTAGAATGAATCCAAGCAGCTCAGTTCATGCAAAGATTAGGTGCACCCTTTTAGAAGCTTCCAAGCACCGCAGGCTCTGCCCCCAGGTATTGTGTCTCTGCATTAGCAATAACCCTCCTAACAATTGGCTTTGCCGTTTTTAACTGCCCAGGTGTGTCCAGAGACCAGCTGAAACCAAGAAAGAACCTGTATTCCTCTCTGTTCCTGACACAAGCCCTTAGTGTTTGTTGGCTTTACCCCTCTAACAGCCAGACTTTGCAGGCACATTTTAAAAATTTGACTACTCCAAAAATCTAGCAGAAAACAAAACTGCTGGGCAAAATCAGAAAAAAAAAAACCCCAGCAGCATCACCATCCTCAAGGCTATGATGCCACAAGGGAACGTATACCACGGGCTGTTTTCAAGGTGTTTCCTCTCCAAAACCCTTTATAAAGAGCTGAGTAACCTCTTGGGCTTTGCACTGGGCTCTGAGCTGGTGTGAGCAGGGCTGCAAAGGTATAACCAAGCACAAAATATGACCCTGGCTTAGCCCAGCCTGCCTCTGGCAGGGCTGTGCACAAAGCCACAGAGCCTGTGTGAGAAGGCCCTCAGTCAGGCTCATAAAATGTTGTAGTTTGCAGCTGAGAAGGGATAAATTAAACTAACAAGCATGACAGCTATTTAAAAATAAGAAATCATGTTTCATGGGGTAAAACAACATCTGAGGCCCCAGAGAGTCTGTACTTTGTGTTTTTAATAGTCCTCTCACTGCAACAACACTCTCTCCTTCACTTAGCCGGGCTGAACACCCCAAGTTCAAACATTTCCCCACTGCTCTCTCCCTGGTTTACTACAGCTCTCATCTTTACTATCACTCTGGATAACTCTCTTTTGTGAGGAGAAGGACTCATTAGCCAGGAATTGATAAACAAAAAGGAGGGTGGAAGCAGAGGTCCCTGCTCCCCAAAGCAGGCTCCCCGGGGGTGGTGGTGGCCTCCCACCCAGGACAGCTCCGTGCAGCCCCCAGCTGCAGCCTGTCTGAAACGTGCTGGGGGACGGGCTGTCAGAGGGCTGAGCTGCCCCACGCTGGCCCTCTGGAGGAATCATGTGCTGAGGGGATGAAAAATCTGTGTCTCAGAATACTCTGCAAAGGTAGAGTGAGGCTGGTCGCCTTGGGCAAGTGTGTTGGGTTCTGGCACCCAGGGAGTGAGTGGGTGCTGGTGGCTTTGGGTTACAGAGGTAGCAGAAGCTCATGAATCCCCATTACAGGAGAATTGAAAACTTACCTTCTACAAAAGTCTCCACTTTTTTTTAAAAACCACGACACCCATACTCATTGGTGTTGCCTACTCCCTTCTTGCACCCTGATTCTTTAAGAGGAGGGGAAAAACAATTGAATGAGAATGTAAATGCAGTTAAAAGTAGCTTTGAGGCAATTTGGCAATGATTGCTGATGGCTAGCTTCTTCAAAGGAGGATAAGTTTCAGGATAAATTCCTTATGAGAACAGATAATCTGTGACAAGATTGCAGTAATGAAAAAGATCATCCTGTAACCATCCAACTTCTTATACGTAATCATTCGGTTGCCAGTCCTCCAGATGACAAAATAATACTGTTCTCTGTGGTCATTAGCATCGGCAAAGACAAAACAAAAGGTGCTAAAGTTATTTAAGGCAAAGCAGAACATTTTTCAACTAGAATTTTCCATTTTCCATGGTGATTGCTATGTGAATTGGGAAGGTGAGGCAGGGAGGCTCAGGGCTGGTTACAGGTAAGACCATGGTTTATTCTTATGCATGAAACTCTCAGAGCAGAAGCTGGACATATTGTCTGAAGTTCTAGCAAACCTTCAAAGAGTATTTCTCTGTGAGACATTTAACCAGGGCAGATAATGATAGGATAAGGAGGACAGGTTTTAAACTAAAGGAGAGATTTAGATTAGATTTTAGTAGAAAGTTCTTTACTATGAAGGTAGTGAAAAACTGACACAGGGTGCTCAGAGAACCTCTGGCTGCCCCATTCCTGGAAGTGTCTCAGTCCAGGTTGTACATAGTTCTGGACAACCTGGTCTAGTGGAAGGTATGGCCCATGGCAGGAGAGTTGAAACAAGATGATGTTTAAGATCCCTTCCAACCCAAACCATTCTGTGAGTCTGTGATTCTGCGGTCTGCCTTTTGAAAGCGATTCACAGAGACACAAAGACATGGTTAAAATAAAAGTCTGGATGAGTATACAGCATTTACCTTGCCTGCTTCTCCAAGTGATGGGAAACAGGGGCATTTGATTATATCTAGAGAGGAGTTGAGGATGAGGAGTTCATCTCCCTCTGTGATAGAGTTTTATCCTCCAAAAGGACAAGAGGAACAGCAGGTCCTGAGTGCCCAGAATTGTCAGATTCAGCCTCAATATGGACCAGGTGAGTTTTTCAGAATTGATCACTTGGTGAAGCTTAGCAGAAACAGAGCTATCCACTGCTTTCTGCACACACCCTCAATCTTCCCATGAATTAAGAAATCACTTTTTGTGGGCAAAACCTGATTTTTGGGTTGATGACAATCTGCATGTGTTCTGAAATGGAGATAAGCTGTGTGCTGCAAGTGTAAGCCAAATACAGAATGCCTTTCTGTAGAACTTGCTGGAATATTTGTCATAAGCAATGTCTGCTTTTGATGAAAAATAGCTTCACAATTATGATAGAATTTTAAAATACAGGAAAAGTATCTCTTTCTTTTCTATTTCTTGGATAAAAAGACTGAAAATAATGTGAAAGCCAAGGCTTTACTCTGTAGTATTCTCAGAATTTAAATGTTGACTTTCATTTTCCTTTGTTCATTTTTTTCTTCTTTCTTCCTTTCTTGCAAAGAAAATATACACTTCTTTGTTTTCTTTTATACCTTTGCATAACTGTCCTTTTCCTTTCTCTTAGTTGAGAAAAGGTAAACGAGAGGGTAATGGTGGAGAAAAAGAAGACAAACTATATCAAACACAAGTATTTTAGTTTTCTAAGAAACTGAAATAAAGAAAAATGTTCTATTCACAGCATGAACATTGTCAAAAAACTTCCACCACACCCCATCTTATTTACAGGTTAAAATGCTTTATTTCCTCAGGCATGTTGATGACATTTGTTTCTTATTTTTTTCTTCTCAGGACTGGTCCAATTCCTAACTCTTATCTTTTTCTTCAGTTTTCCCACTTTGCACTGGAGGAACATTTTCAGGAACCTCTATGGGATTTGGAATAGTAGATCCTGTTTTGAAGAGTAACACAGGCACTGGGGAGCTGCATCAGACCCAGCTGGTCTCTGCCACTCTCAGCTTGTGCCCACGAGTCAGGGCTGTGACCCACTGCTGTGTCACTGCGCATTTCCCAGTGGCTTTAATTAATGAGTTAACAGCAACAGCAAAGAGCAAGAAATGAGGTATCAGGAGCTGCATCCCTTGGGATGCTCCAATACAGCAGCCACACCACAGCTCTCCTTTCCCAGGCACCTCAGAAGCAGCCAGAGGGTCACTTTGTCCCTACCAGGCAGGACTAGCAGCAGTGCAGATGATGAGTCTGCTTTACCAGTCCAGGATTTTGATCCTCAGGACCAAAAATGTCCTTTGTTCCAAACAGAGAAGTCCATGAAAAACAGTCACAAGAAACAACTGGATCTAATGGAAAACAGTTTCATCAGAATCAGCTGTGGAAATCTGTATGCTATGCAAGGTATGTGCAGCAAGCAAAGCACCTCTTGAAGAAAAAAGAAAAAATGCAAACCCAAACACTGACAAGTACTTTCAGAACAAAGGAATAAAGAAGACTCTGTCATGCAATATCTGGACACCCATTTAAACACCCGTTTTTGCAGAAACATTAGGCTTTTTGCTGCTCCCTTAATGAGTGTGGATTTGGATATTTGTATTCCTGTCGATCCATGGACTATTCCACAGCCTCGTGATGTGATGAGAAACAAATGGGCCTGAGCTGTGTGGACACTCACACACCACCTTAAACAGTGCTTGCTTTACACCTGCAGCCTTGCTGCCAAAGAGGTGTCTGCCAGGGGCCTGGATGTGCAGGTCTGGCTCAGACTTGTTCCTCTCCCCACGTTGTGCCTTTAAAAAGGGGCCCTCAGGGCATGCATAAAATTAGGCACATGCATCTCTTAAGATACATTTCTTTACAGGAATGGTCAAATCTCAAGAAATAAGAGTATTTTTTAGTTTTACTTCATTCTTGTAGATGAAGTTTATAAAATTTAGTTCCTTCTAAGTTTTAAGATTTTTCTCTGCCTTGGCAGTGTGTTTGTATGGTTTTCTCTTTTATAAATGGGAGTTTTGGGGTTTTTTTTAAATTAAGAATAAAGAGACTCCTCCAAAGCCAAAGAAGTTTTAGCTTTCATACTCACATTGTCACACACTGCATTTTATGACCAGAATATTTATTTTTATGCTCATTTTTCTCTCTTTTCCATCTTCCAACCCTATTTGGAAATGTTCTTTACATTTTATTTTTAATCATTTCCCACAGTTTTTGGGTGTGTTTAAATGTAATCAAATTAATTAATCCATCCCAGCAAGAGGGAACATGGTCAAGTGGCATTTAGTAATGCTGTTGAACCCCTAGACTTTATCACTTCCAGTGAAAGAAGCTGTTGGTTTTTTTGGTAAAACAGATGCAGATCATGGAGGGGTTACACTAAATGTTATGTGAGTTTGTCAGCCAAAAACCAGCTAAATAGCCAAATGATGCATCTCACCAATCACACCTGCCCTTTCATTTTGAGTTGCCTCATAAAATGTCACCTGCCAGTCTTTAGCTTTGCCTCCTTTTCCTGCAGATCTCCATGAACACCAGGCATGGACAACTTGAATCGCTCTCTGTATTAGTAATGCATTCATAAGAATGGCAGAGGGGGATACATTTAGTCTGGCTCAGGTTATTTCACACCTTCTGCTGGGACTTTCTCCTGCAGCAGGACCCCTCTCTGTTGCCACCAGTACAGTCACATATACCCTGTGGCTGTTCCTGAACAAGTCCCTCCAGGAAGAAAGTTGCAGCCAAGTGAGAATTTGATTCCCTTATATTGCCTCTGGCATTTCCTCATCTTGTAGTAATATTCATGCAGACGACTTGCACTGAAGTTAAAACAGAAAAGAGGCAGCACTAGCAGTTCAGATATTTGTCTTAGTGTGGTTCCTTGCTTAGGGCCAGAAGCTGAGAGCTGGGGCACAGCAGTTCTGGCAAAAAGGGATCCAGTCTTGAGAGGAGAGGTTACCTCCATCCTCAGGGACTGTTCCAATATCTAATTATGCTCAGGATAATAAATTTACTTTTTATTTCCTATTCAGCTTTTTCCTGACTTTAGCTTGCAACCACTAGACCCTGTCGTGCTTCTGCCTGTGTAATTAAAGAGGACTGAACCTTCACCACCCATTGCCTTTACAGGCAGCCATGGCTCGTGACCAAGACACTTCTTAATCTCATCCTGATCAGCTAACTAAAATAATTTAAAATATTCTAGGAATGTATGCTTTAAGTAGAGCAAAATCAAATATAGGGAATTTGGAGCTGTATTGCTAAGGTAGTGTAACACTGTTACACTGTCTCTGTGTACATAAATATGTACATTTAAAAGCTTCAGCAATTAAAATACCGTGCAGACAGAAACTGTGGAGTAAATGTAATAGCAGTGTCTTCTGTTTTGTCATTCTGTGACTCATTTCACTTAGTTAGGTACTTTTTGTTGCTGTCATTTTGTTTCATTTGGGTATTTCCTTAAACCTTAAAAACTTAATTTTGGTCAGTGCTGTCAAACAAACCAAAGCCATGCACAGGCTGGGTTCTCAGTTAATACCCTACTCTTGCGTGGCTCAGGAAAAGGAAACGACTGCAGAAAAAAAAAAAAATCCCCTTCTGCTGGTTGCTTCTGAGGGCAGCGATCTGTAACTTGAGCACCAGCACGTGAAAGCTGTTGGTGTTCCGCTCCCTCCTTACTGACAATCCATAATGGCTCATGAAACCTTCACAGGAGGTATCAAGAGCTGTCCATAATGAATAACTCTGCTTTCATCCAAACTACTTAAAGACAAGATTTCTCTGCCAAGATAAACAGATTACATTAAAAAAAAAAAAAAAAAAAAAAAAAAAAAAAAAAAAAAAAAAAGCATTTACAAAACATATTGTTTCAAAGAGATAAAGAGCCAGAAGAAACACAGATCTTGTTTAAGAGCTGAAGCCCATTTAATTTCAGACTGCTCCACAATCATTCTCTCCCCTCTTCTCTACTCTTACCAAAATCCCTCTGTGATTTTTTTTTTCAGTTTACAGTCTGCTTTTTTTTTCTATGCTGGTTCTACCTACAAAGGTCCACTTTGCATTGCACAAAGCAAGGAATGGCTTTGAAGGCTAAAGTGCTAAAAGGGCTTTCATCAGCCACAAAACTGACCAGGCTGCACCTTGGCATAGAGTGATAACCATCCTTTTGCTTTAATGTGCATTCAAAAATATCAGCTTTCAGCCAAAAAGAAGAAAAGTGGCTAGAAATGAAAATATCATGGACCAGTTCTAGATCTACTGCTTTCAGAACTAGCAATTCCCAGAAGTGAGCATATTGCTCATATATTTCTTCTTAGTATTATCAAGGGGGTTGAGGTTTCTTACTTGATTTGCCATGTGTTCAACCCTGTAATTGGTTAATTGCATTTCTTTATTGGTTATTCCACAAACCACATCTAAAAATCCTAATGCCAGAAGTGGTAAGGTAATTTCCAAATAAATTCTGGGAAGGAAAAGCTAAAAATCAGATAAAAAAAAACTAGTACCAATCTAGTCCTATGTATTTTCAAGTACTACAACTTTCCCTAGTGATGCTGCTATGTTCTGAAAAATTCATTAGGACACTGTAATACTTCCCTTCGTGGCAAAATTCCTGTTTGTGACAGCATGGAAATATACAAAATACAGTGAAAGACATTCATATCCAAGTTATGCAATTGTCAACGTGTTCATATTTTAGTAAAAATTCACTAAGTGATGGGAATGTGTCATCCCTTTGAACTGATTTCCAGTTATTTTTGTTTGCAAATAGTTTGAAGTCATTAATCAACAGAGCTTCCTTGAACCATTAACAGAGCCGCTGCTCTGCTTGCTTGTTTCTCTTTGAAGGGGATTACAAAACCATTTGCTGTAGTTTCAATCCACATGGGTTCCTGCTCTGAATTGCATGTTAAGTTTAGGGATGGAGCAAATTATTCATCTGGTTTCATGTCAAAACCATCTGAAGTCAGAGAGTTTTGCAGAAAACTGATGTAGAGCCATAAATTGTCCAAGTTCAGCGTGGATTGGCCCAACTGTGTTTGCTTGAGTAAATGTGGGAACTGGAGCAAAACCTTGAGGGAAAATGAGCTAAGTTTCAAACAAAACTCAAGACTATGCAAATTTTACATAATTTCAGGTTTCACAGCCAGCTTACCCTATCCTTTTGTTCAGAAAATGGGACCTGGCCCTCAGTGTCCTTCAGAAAGGCTAGCAGAAGATCAGCTGAGGAAAGAAAATTTGCCAAGTTTCTCTTGCACAAAGTTCCACATATTTTTTACTCTAAAGTACTCACACTTCTGTTATGTCCACTTCCCTAAACAGATACACATGCAAACTGGTGGATCTGACTGTGTCATTTCCCACATTCAAATGTACAATCTAGGTTCAGTCACAACTGGACACAGAAAACAAAGAAGGATGCCATCATTTGTTTGGGAAAATGCAAAGCTAGCCAGTGTGCATTGGGTGCTGAGGATCAGAGACTGAGAAAAACAAGTATTAATTTCTCAAAACTAACTCCAAAATAACAATTCTGAGGAAAAAAAATCCTCTGACATTTAACAAAATTATACCCCTGAGGAAAACAGTCTTACTCTGAAGCAGGAGAAAAATTAGAAAGCATATATGTTGTTGGATAAATCAGCTTTGCCAGATTCTCAGTCAGCAAACTAGAGCACAGTTTGGTTGGAGATAGCATACTAAAATTATTTTAAGAAATATGTATTCTCAATAATTATTTCTTTAATGTTCTTTATGAGTTCCTACTTCTCTTTCAGATGTTTTATTGCAAAGCAGGAGCTGAAAGTTTTAGAGAGGATGTTTAAATCCTATCTCATCTTTCTGAGCTGCTTCATGTGTGCAAAGTATCAATTTCAACTCAGCACAAGAAGCAAAACAAAGCTTTTAGGAATATCTTCTCCTAGAATAATTGGTATAACTGGAAAAAATAGATAAGCTTTGGGGTGTACAAGCAGGACCTTTAAGTGCTAAAAAGCATGTTTAACATTTTCCATTGATAAAAGCCATTACTCACCAAAGTGTGTCCTTCTGCTTGATCAAAGCACCATAAATCTGAAAAATAAATCCAGCTAGCACTGCCTGGGAACAGATATGTTCAAACACTGTTTGTTGTCCCTTCAATGATGACAAGACAACCCTGAAAACTTTGTCCATGATTTGATTTTCCTAATGTAATAATCCAGTGCAGTTTGACAGAGCTGTAAGGCACCCACATAGGCTAGGGCTGTGTCACACAGGACCTACAAAGGGTCTGATGGGGGCCAGGTGAGCCACAAGAGGTATCTCAAAGGCTCTGGGTTACCACATTTAAGCATTTTCATCAGTGTGTCACAAGAAAATACCACTGAAGCTGAAACCAGAGTTTATAAGAGAAGAAGTCTGCATTGGTGGTCATTTACATTTTTTTACTTAGATTGGTTTCATCTGGAATTAAGTTGTAAAATGGCATGAGAGGATAGATATTAATCAAACATCTCTCCCTTTTTCACAAACTTTCCATAAAGGAAGATGTTATTAAGGGATTTTAAATACAATGGTTAAGTTTCCTAGAGAGAGACATGTACAGGGTAGTAGTGCATAAGACTGGCTATTCTCTGCAAAAAAAAAGCTGGAAATTGATGTGAAAGAAAACAGATCTGTTCTGAGTGCTGAGCTCCAAACCCAATAGAGTTCTTGGGCTCCCAATGCTTATTTGGGCACCTGACTTTGTATTTGAGTCTAAGAGGAATGAACTGTTAATTCAGTGCTCACATGCTCTCTGGACAGCACAGTACACCTGGATATCTTCACTCAGTAGGAATAGCAACACAGCAAGTGTCAGTTCCATTTGGTTTTGGGTTTTTTTTCCAAAACCTCCTCCAAGACCTGACACTTCCAGGAATAGAAAATACAATCAGCATTCTCCTGAAGTTTATAACTGCCCATGTTGAGTAGTCATGTCACCAGTGATGATCATCCTAAGCTTCTCCAGAGCTTATCCATGGCTCTGGGGGACTTCTCCAGAGCATGAAATCTCAGGGCTCCTTGTGGATTTGCAAGCTCTTGAGCTTGAGGTGGAGAGTTTGATCTGAAGTGAGTTTCTGTCCATCTTCATCTGCAGCAGCTATCAAAATTGTGCAAAAACCCACAAATTTTTGCATGATATTCATGGATATGAAAAAGATACCTGTTACCTGCTTGAGCTCAACAACCCAATGGGATGTTTTGGACATAGGACAAATTCACATTTGCAGGGCTTTTTCCTAATATTCTTCTACAACCAAGTCAGAATTCCTTGCACACCTGCAGGTCTCCCACTGAGCAACTGTCAGGATTGTACAGTATTAAACCAATCTTGGCATTTCACAGAGTCCACTAATTATAAGGACATCTGTTTAAGAGCCATTAGAGGAATGAAAATCCCAGCATCAATGTGTTTGATGCATGTGTTTGCTTCCCCTTAAAGTGAGGGTGGGAAAACATACTTTAAAAATCTGTAATCTTTATTTCTCTTCAAAACAAATGTAAAGTCTCCCTCAGCTCCCCTGGGGAACATCACTGAAATATGGAAGGCTCTCAGGGAAGATGAGCAAGCCTGAGGGCAAACTTTTTGTAAATGTGTTCATGCCTGTTAAAACTGATTTAAGATAAAAATAAAATTTGGAGAAAGCAACCAAACTCAGGTCCAGACAGAGGACTTGCACCTGGGATCAGTGGCAAATAGCTGTTACTGCAACATCAGCAAATTTTGGATCATAGAGTCACATATCTTCAGTTGGAAGGGACTCACAAGAATCATCAAATCCAACTGCTGCCCTGCCTAAGGCTACCCCAAGAATCCACCATGTGCCTGAGACACTGTGCACATCTCTTAACATCTCTTTGTCCAGTTGAGTTATATGTGGCCGTAGATGGTGTCTCTTCTCACCTCTACAACCCTGACTCAGGTCCAGCCTAGTGTTTCTGGCCTTGTGAGTTAACTGTCTTGCTCAGAAACAAGTTTGTGATACTGAAGTATTCTATTGTTTATCTATTTTAGCAAAGAAAGCAGTGAGAGCAAAAAGGTTACCGTTTCATTTATACAATTTTCCTCATTCAGAGTAGATGATCTTGGCAACAAGTCTCTTATGTTATAAGAACAGTTCTCATATTCAAACAAATATCACATTACTACAGACAATAGCATATTACTACTTGGTGGTCTGAAAGCCCATGTCCTGAACCTTTTGTATTAATGTGGATAAGGACTAATGATCATGGAGTCAGTAGTGTCAGTCAGTGTCACAGTCAACTGAGAAGGGGATACTTTGTCTCTGTTTTTGTTTGAACTTCCAACTACCATGGGAACTTTGCTCACACTGGGCCATTCTTGACTCAAATACTTCGTGTCTCCCTTCACATGTCCCTTGTTAAAAGTAGCCAGATAACCAGTTAAAAACTGTCAGCAAAAAGAGTGGGTTCTCCAGACATAACACTGTCTGTCAGCCTTTGGTCCTTTGAGCAAGACCAGCCCAAATTTCATCCCACTGCTCTGTCACTTTTTATCTTGCATTTAAATGTATTTAATGATCAACAGAAACTGCTTCAGCCTGTGGTGCCCAGCAGCTATTTTTTGGGAGAGGACACAGCTGGTGCAGAGCAAGCAGTGGTTTTGCACCATGGATGGGTGAGCTGCAGAGTCACAGCAGCCCATTTGTCAGACCCGCTGATGGCTCCAGTGCAGCATTCACTGCTCAGTCAGATACTCTGGAGTCATCCTGTCTGCTTCACAGTGCTGAGAGTCCTGGCAAGCCAGTTTATCTCTTTGCACTGATACTTGCAGCCCTGCCTGGCTGAAGCTGTGGGGCTCATCAGCACATTAGCAAAGCTGAGAAGGAAATCTTAAATCCTTCATGACCAGACTCTGGTATTTGGGATGACCAGGGTGGGAGATGGGGACAAACGAATCTGACCTTTGTGAGTCACCACCAGTATCAGCAGCATTTTGTTCAGTCCAAGGGATTTTCCCTGGCACCACTCATACCCCCCAGCTCTTCAGTGATTTCCTGGGAAAGAAACCCATGGTGGACTGCGTGTATTTTGCCATGCCCCTGAATAAAAGCCCTGCATGGTTCAGGGGCACAGCTGAAGTGAAATTCAAGCTGACGCCCACTGTGGCTTGCAGGATAACCAAACCTTGGGCTTGGTTATCTGATAGTGTAGACAGCAAAGGCCGTTTATTCACAGGGTTTTGATGAGTATGTGGACAATCAGGTTTCCTGGGAAGTGTCACCAAGCCTGCCAGGGTTCAAGGAACATTTGGACAATGCTCTGAGGCACATGGTGTGATTCCTTGGTTTGACCTGGGAAGGCTCAGGAGTTAGACTCAGGATCCTTGTGGGTCTGTTCCAACTCAGGATATTCTATGAGTCTATAAATCAAGGGCAGCCCTTGGCTGCAGCTGCCATGGTGGCAGAGGACAAGAAAAGGAACAGGCTGCGAAGCTGGCACTGTTTCATATGCCATAAAACCAGCAGAATATCCTTCCCTGGGTCACTGCATTGAAATCAGCAGAGGATCAAACTTGTCCTGCTAATGACTCAGGTAATGCCTCTGTGTGCTCTGCTGCTATGCTGAGACCATGAAGTTAGACATGAGCAAAATTCCTGTCTGGTTAAAACAGGGTGAACTAAAGGACAAAGAAACAACTCTGTTATTGTCTAGACCTCCAGATCGTATCCTTAGAGGCTATGATGCAGTTTATTCAGCAGAGGAAATAAAAACTGCTTGGATAAAATCTTCTTACACATTCCCATGTTCTACTCTCTTGTGAAAGTGTTTTTAGTGTAGAACTACACCACTTTAATTATATGCACTCCTTCAATAAAAAAAGGATGACTCACATCTCTGCACAGGAGATAAAAGATGTGTGGAAACCATAAAAACACTAAATCAGTGTATAAAGTAAAGCTGCCTATCTTCATGGAATATTTTAATGTCTGTCTTGTTCTTCCAGGAAAGATGTGGGACAATTTGCACCTTTAAAAAGCCTCAGCTTGTAAATATGTATCTTTTCTAAAGCTGGTTCTGTAAAACAGTTTTTAAAAGACTGATATGGGGTTTAACAGGGCATTCTAGATTTTAGCACCCTGAGCATTATATTAGCCATACCTTCTTCATGAATAAATATAATGGGAAGGAGGCAGAAGGGCCTCTGACAGAGATGGCAAACAGAGAGGTGATGACAGAGTGTCTTCCTCCCCATGAATCCTAAATGATTAGTGGTGCCATAAGCAGAGCAATTTGACTCCAGCTCCCTGCTCTCACCTGCCTTGCCTCACCTTGCATGGAGGTCATGCCTATTCCTTTGGGCCACCTTTCCCTCTAGAGTCACTAGCTGCACCCCAGCAAATCCTGTCCCGTACTCCCAAGTGCTGTGGAGCTTCATGGTTAGGGCTCAGCTTGGCAGACCCATGTCTCCATCCTCCTGGGAAGCCTTTAACCACAAGCCTAGCAAGCAAAGGGAGATACTGTCACCATCTGTCTTTGATCAAAACTTAGTGTGAAATTTGGGGATCACATGATCATGATCAGAGTCACATGATCTCATTTTTGGGCTGCCTCCCAAGGCAGATATCTCCTCCCTTACGTCCCACTGAGATGGGGCTCCCAGAACAGACACCTCAGTGACTTTTGGTACCATTTGACAGGATAAAAAGTACCTGAGAGAGTCATCAGGGACTTCAGTGACAGAGAGGAGCCTTTGTGGGCTGGGTGGTCGAGAGCACCACAATGGAGACACATTTTGGGCTCTAACTGTCCAAAAGTTTGAGCTTCCTTTCATGTGCACACACACACACATGCACATGTTATATATTCAGTGATATGTGGCTGTGCTGAGGGTGAGCTCAATTAAAATGTGTCTTTGCAGGCAAAGCATGGTAGTGAGCAGGGGTCTACATGGCAGTGAGCATTCCTGGATTTCCATGAGGTTCATTATTGACCTCTGTGCAGCTGGCACAGAGTTTGTTATTAATCTTTGGCTGTAGCACTCTTATTGCACATCCCACCAAACTGAGATTCACTAGATATAATATGGTCTAAGTTTAATCTAATTTAATCTGTTTTAGAAATGCTTGGTATATTTTACTGTTATCACCCCAAAGCTGAGCATGCAGCTGAGCCTGCAGACAAGGAGGGGAGGGTGATTTGCTGTGACAGGAGTCCTGTCCTGGCCAACAGCAAATCAGTAGCATGAGCATTTAATGGGTACATCACATGAATTCCATGAATGTTCTGATGGAACACAAAAAACCATAGGCAGCCACTCAGGCTGGTGTGCATAAATATCTTCTAGTTATGGAACTGCTACAGATCTGGGATCATGTAAGGAGATGTATGCATCACTGGTCAGAGTGCCCAATTTGGAGGCAAAAATTAGAATTTTATGCCAATGGTGGAAAGCAAGCCTCTTCATGTCATTTAGGATGTTGAACTAGGAGGCTGAGCAGGACTGTAGCCAATGTAGAGAAATGAGTCTCCAGACTGAGATAAGCAAGCCCCCATGAGGTGCCTACCCTGCTGACAAAACCCCTACAAACCTCTAATCACCAGTATTTGATAAGAGCTGTGCAGGGAGGCAAGGTCTAAAGCCGCACAATTAAATCACTTTATGATACTCACACTTTCCATGGTTCATCAGCAATGTAAATCCAAGCTAATTTATTTTTTTTTGTAATAACTGAAAATGGAGGCTAAAAGGCATTTTTAAGATACTAAAGTAATAAATACTTCTTTAATTCTTTAAATGTCCATACTTTGCTGTTCTTTCTCTGTCAGTAAGTTCATCTCTGTTCCCACCCACCACCCCTTTATGGTGCATAGAAAAGAGAATCCATTGAGATAGTTACATCATTTTCTGATTAAAAATTACTTCTACCGCTTACTGCACTTTTCTGCCTTGCTGCCAGGCATGTGACCACTACTTTACACATCCCAAGAGATTCAAGCATGATTCTAACTCCTTTTAAGTAAAGAGCAAGCAATGAACAGCTTCTCCCTGCTTTGGATCATGCCATGGATCACATCAAAGTGACTTCCGTGCATCTAGTGGTACATTGGAGAAGAACTGAGAACTCCTTTATGAGATTTCGTAAAGGCAACACAGAGGGATTAGCATGCCATTAGTAATGCAGTTTGTCACAGTAAAATTTATTGAGGCTGATTGGTAATTTCATCAGTCATTGCTGTTGTGCAACACTGAAAAATCTGCAGCATTACATGGAGAAGGCAGTTCAATGTGCCATAATATTTAGCAAGGGTAAAGGCAAGGGTATAAAAGTATATAAAATTGTGGGCTGTTCTTGTCAGCATTAGAGAACAAGTGTGATTAAGAGCCATCTCTGCTAATGAGGGTGCTGAAACACGCTAAGAAACTCGAGCACTTATTTTTGATGAGCACAATACTGCCTGTACAGGGAAAAGGTAAAAATCACATGAGGGGAGTCAGAGTCAGCCGTGCAGGGAGGGGAAGGTTTTTGAAGGCTGCTTCCTTGTACTTGGTTCTCCAGCAGAAAGGCTGCTAGGAAAATCCACCCACAGGAATAGTAATGGGACCTGTGTTGGGATACTTCTTGAAATTAGCTATTTATTCTCTGCTCCTCCCTGCCTCACCATAAACTTACTGGCATAAGAAACCTCAGCTTCTTTCCAAAAGCATTTTAAGCTGTTTGACCTTCAAGCATTGCAGCAGAGCAGAGGGTTACTAGCTCTCTCTCAGAGGCTATGTGAGCTAATGATTTTATACTTGATGCCATACCTCTGAAGAAGCTACCTTTCATTCACTGAGGAAATTATTAATCTCTGTCAGACTGCAGCTCACTGAGTTATTCTGCAAATGGTGTCATTGTGCCCAGAACACGAATACAGGAAAAGAAGGTGAGACCCATGGATACTGGCCTGGGGAATGGTCTGGCACCTCCTAGAATCTGTCAAAACTTTTGATATCTTGGCAGATTTCCCCCTTAACTGATACCTCTCTCTTTCTTTCTTTCTTTCTTTCTTTCTTTCTTTCTTTCTTTCTTTCTTTCTTCTTTCTTGCTTTCTTGCTTTCTTGCTTTCTTGCTTTCTTGCTTTCTTGCTTTCTTCTTTCTTCTTCTTTCTTTCTTTCTTTCTTTTCTTTTCTTTCTTTCTTTCTTTCTTTCTTTCTTTCTTTCTTTCTTTCTTTCTTTCTTTCTTTCTTTCTTTCTTCTTTCTTCCTTTCTTCCTTCTCTTCTCTTCTCTCTTCCTTTCTCTCTTCCTTTCTCTTCCTTTCTTCCTTTCTTCCTTTCTTTCCTTTCTTTCTTTCTTTCTTCTCTTTTCCTCTTTTTGCTTTTCCCTTGTTTCCTTCTTTCTTCTGCCTCAGCACCTTCCCTTGCCTAGCCACCTTCCTAATTCAAACACACCCAGCTTACAAAGTGTATATCTGTGAACAACATCTTCACATGCAGAAATAAAGTCAATTCCATGCTTTGGCATTTGCAGGAGTTGAGCCTGAAGTGTTAAAGTACAAACACTTTCTGATCAGCCATTCCCTTGATAACAGATGGCCCAATCTATGCTCCAAGATTGTCTTTAACTCTGTCTGACCCAACATAAAACCAAATGTTCATAAACTGCAGTTCTCCATACCCCAAGATGTCCATTTTTGGCTGTAAATCTGGAGCACATGCTGTTATCTGAGATTTGTAAGTCATGTGTGATACGGGGAGGTGCATTATCTTCCTTGGGGGTGTCTGATCCACACAGGCAGAGCAGTGCATCCCCCAACAACTTCAGCTTCTCCAGGGAAACTTTCTCTGCCAGTGTTTTCAGTGTGATAAAGTAATTTTCTAATTTCCCTGGATATTACCTCACCTTATACCTTGGGTAAATATTCCAAGCCATGGGAATCACATACGTTAAAGGCTGCAGGAATCACGCTGTGTTTGGGTGGGAAAGGACCCCCTTGCACATCACTAGAATTTTGGTACAAGATCTGCAAGGATGAAAGCTGCTTCTTTCCATTGGCATTAGTGTTGACTCAAGGGCAGGAGAGCAGAGAAAAAATGCCAGAGGTAGAGCCCATGGAGCTGCTGAATAACACCTCAAAGTTAATGAATTGTGAGAAATCAAACCATAGCTCAGATGTCTGGCTGAAAACACTCTTCCCCCAGCATTCGTTCAAATACTAATGGGTTGTGTCACACACTGCTGCTGAGAAAGGAACAGGGAGATATCTCCAACTGGATGCTTGGCACACCCTCATTTAAGGAGGAAAAGGGCTGGATCTGCTCTTTCTGATAAAGCCACAAATTCTGTTAATCAAATGGATGCAAAAAAAGTATCACCTTTACTGTAACACATTAAACTTTTGTCTCAGGCTTCAAAATAAGAAAATAAAAGGGAATTTGCTTTTAAGGTGTCCATAAAATAGACAAAAGTTCAGGTTTCCTTGAAAAAAAAAAAAAAAGTCTTTTCACAGGCATTATTTTTTGCAGAGCAGGGGGAAGGGGAGTTCCTAATCTGTTTATACTAGGATTAATATTAGGAGTGAGTTAGTTTTTCCAAGGTTCAGCAGAGCATGAGGGGGAAAACAAAACAAAACTTATTTTCAGGAATGTTTACCAATGGGTCCTGGTCATGATTTGTGTTTTGAAACTTGGGAGGCCAGTTTTTGAGCCTCACTGTTAGTGTTTAATTTAAGGATTAGGAATTATTGAGTTAGGTTCATTAAAATAGCTGGGTTTTGTCCTTCAAAAATTTAAGAAAACATGGTGTAAGCCTTGGAAAGAAGGTCTCCTTCTGGGTAACAACAGCTTCATTCAGCTCTAAGCATATGGCTGTCTTTGTTTTAGAAACCTGTGTTAAAATAAGGATAAGGCTCCCCATTCCAGCAGAGTCATCAGCTCTGTTCTCAGGGATTTACAAAGCTCTCAATAATACTGGTTTAAGCCTTGAGAAACCTACTGAGATTCCAGCATATTGCAACTACTGTAAGTGTGATGGGAGTAATTTCTTCCCTAAATTTCATGTTCAGTTCCCAGTTTGAAGCATCAACATCACAGACAGAATAAGGCCGGCAAAGGGTAGCTCTGAACTCTCTGCGTGAGTAGAGTATGAAGATACTGAAATATTAAAAGAAAACCCAAACCAAACCTTGAGGAGGGGCTAGTTTCAGATCTCATCGTGAACACGTCCTCTTGGAAATGCATGAATAGGACAAGGGTGCTTGTCCTATTGCAACGGGCTAATCTGCAAAAGGCAGAATGAATTCTCATGCCCTGGCAGGAGGAGGACAAGGGTCCTCCAGGGCCAAACCTCACCCCCGGAGCTTCCCAAATGATTTGCAGCAGTCTGTGTGGCTTTGTGCCAAATGCATGGCAGCATCTTTGCACCACCATTCTCAGCAGGTCCAGTTCTGCCTTCAGCCACTTTAATGTACAAGAATTCAAAGCATCTGCCCCCTTGTAGTGTGGACTAGGACCAGCCCAAACTTGTCTACGTGTGGTTGTGCTCACAAATGTCCCATTAATTGAGAACAGTCCTTAGTGGGTTTTCATTTCAAGAAGAGTTTTAGAAGTTTGGATCACTGTAAACAAAATTGTGCCCTGCTCTGTTTTGGGTGTTTTACAGCAACTCAGCTCTTTTTTTCTGCAGCCCAACCAGCTGACTGTAGCTGGCAGGAAGACAGTGAATCCATTTTACAATGACTTTCAGAGTTTCAAAATGTGTTTTGGATCTGCCTTGGAGTGAAAACAAAACCTTTTGAACTTTTTTGTGCTGGGAAGTCATGTCAAGACCGTTTTTGCCTAGGAAGACTCTGAGCTTCCCTCTGTGATGCAGACTGTGAAGGCAGCCTTGGCATTTCTGCTGGGTGTCAGGTGGCAGCTTAGAGCTCTGGAAACAGCAGCACAATGATGTATAGAAAAAAAAAAACCTGGAAACCTTCAGATATGGATACAAGACTAGCTGGTTCCTAGACCAGAGAAGCTGTGGATGCCCCATCATCCATGAAAGTGCTCAAAACCAGGCTGGATGGGGCTCTGATTTAGTGGAAGGTGTCCCTGCCCATGGGGGTTGGAAGGAGATGATCTATAAAGTCAATTCTGTGATTCTGTGATTCTGCTCTGGACAGTTTCTCCTAGGTGGGATAACTGCTGTGACTTTTCTCAGGAATGCTACAGCTCTTCCTAACAGTGTAAGGTCACGATGACATTGAATTTTTGTGACAGCAAACCAGCTGTGGCCAAAGTGAATTTTTATCTTGATTCCCAGCCTCACTTTTCACTTTTACACATACTACTAGCTTGCTGATGTAGATACCACTCTTCTCACCTTTCCATGCTTAACAGAGAGATACACTGTGCAATAACTAAATAAAAACAAAGAACAAAAAATGCCTTATCAATCTTGAAACTGCCTCATTTTCCTTTCTTGTGTTCTTATATGTTCTTATATTCTTCCATCATGTCTGTTTCATTTGTTAAGAGAGATAAACTTACTGAAAAATGCAAACTCTGGCCCCAAAAAACCAATTCAAAGTAAATTTTTTTCAGAAGAGACACCAATTATGCCTTATTTTTACTCAGTGGTGTGTGTCAGCTGTCACATGTTTTCAGACCTGTGAGGAATTACATCAGCATTGGATTATAGTGTGCTTGATTTTGAAGAAAGGAGAAGCTGTACTACTATAATCATTATTTAAACCATATCCTTTTGATTTGTTGGATGCCAGGCTCCTATTCACACATAGCATATCATCCAGTCAAAAATAAGGGGCCTGCCTTTGAGGGGAAAAAAACCAAACAACACTTTTTTTTTCAGATGAATTATTCACTTTTTGCATAAAAAAAACATGTTTTCAGCTAGAAAGGGGGAGAGAGAAAATTTGAAAATGTGATCTTTCAAACACAGGAGCTTCCTGTGAAACATGACTCCATGTGTCAGGTGCTGTGATAACACAAAACTTCTCCCTGAAGAACTTTCAATCTGAATGGAAAACAGTTAGAAAAACACCATATTTTTAGTATATCCTTATATACTCCAAATGGAGAAATAGACCAGTGAGAGAGTGGATATTTTATCAGAAATATGTCATGTTGAAAAGGAAACCTCTCTGGGAAGGCAGTCAAATGCACTAACCACAAGATTACATTCTTAGTTATTATCTTTTCAAAAGATTTCACATCATAATTTCTGCCATTCTGGTTAATGCCACATTAAATGGAAAAAGCAACCTACTTGTCACATAAATTACTAGAGCAGACCTGCCACCAGTCACCCGTGAGGATGCACTGCCTGTTTTACATCTTGATGATGCTCTGAGGCTTATGAGGTCCACGTGGTTCACCCCGGTGTTACCTCCACACAACCTTTGCTATCACTTTCTGCCTCACTTACCAATTATTTCCACACATTGTTGTGGAGCTCATCTTACATGTTAGGATTAAGAGTCAGATTCAAACCCATTACCCAAGCAGCTGGACATCAAGGCATTGTCCAAAGAGCTGGCAAACACCAAATGCCCAGCAGCTCTTCCAGATGGAGATCAGTTATTTTCCCCTTGCCCATCCATCTCCCTGTTTCCCTATCAAACATAACTGGGCACCTATGATTTTTTAGCCACAAAGTATGTGGTTTATATTTGAAGAAAGGCATTTTGTAAGAAAGATGACAGATTCACGTAAGCATCCAGTGAACTCATACTGTCTTCTTCAATGTTTATATTAACTTATTATGCTCTACTGTTCTCAAATAATTACATAACTATCCACAGTTATTTCAAACAGCCCTTCAACCCACATCAGCCTCATGTATAAACATTACTGCTTTACACAGTCATTTTGTATGAAATTTGTCTGCAGGGCAACAGTTTGCTGTACTGTATGCCTTTTGTGAGATGACTCAGGCAGCAGTTAAGACTCAAAGTGCTTTTGATTCCCTTGCAAACAGTCTGTCTGCCTTCCCTGCTATCTGAAGCTCAAGATCTAAGAAGGGGTTGCCCAGTATGGTCTGTGTCCAGAGTCCTGCTAATAAATCACTGAGCAGTAAGAGACACAAACAGATCTCAGGCATCTGGACCCCTCGTTCCATAACTGCAGGCACAAAAACTTCCATCATTTCTTCTAAACAGGTCCAATTTCAGCTCAAGCACCCATTGTTAATGGGTCAGATGCTGCAAGGTTGGAAGAATATGAAGCATTAATTTGTGTCTCATTTGGGGTCATTTGCTTGAGCTTAGCCCTGCCCTAACTATAAATGAAAGAAAACACAGCCTATCTGGAAAGATTTGGTGACTTTCTGCCCTTTGCAGTCCCATGCAGTAAAATAAAAAAGACCTGAAACTCCAGAAAATTATACAAAACAACTTAACTCTCA
The DNA here is from genome assembly GCA_032173965.1 of Sitta carolinensis. Classification (NCBI taxonomy): domain Eukaryota; kingdom Metazoa; phylum Chordata; class Aves; order Passeriformes; family Sittidae; genus Sitta; species Sitta carolinensis. The sequence continues at coordinate 52,926,023 of CM063285.1, read as the reverse complement.
AAGAGACAAAGACTGCCTTTTGGAAAAATTACAGGCACTCTTAAAAGCAAGAGTGCTTAGGATGAGTCACCGTCTGACTTCCCACACTGCTTTTGGGCAGGAAAGGTGGAGAAAAAGTCCAGCAGAAAAAAATGTGTCATCATGACAGGCCTGTTCATCTCACAGTGTAAAAAGCGCCCAGGAGACAGAGAATCCCATCAACCAGGAGCAATTAGGTGCTGGGCGTAAGGACTGGCAGAAGGCATAAGCATCATGTAATTCCAGTTTAAGACCCTTTTAAACATATAAGAGAAACCTGAGCCATCATTGTTGGCCTCGGGACAGATTCATGTCCCTCCACCTTCATCCTTAAGTGTTGTGGTTTTATCTCAAAAGGGAAAGGATTTTGCACAGCACTAGCCCATATTCTCATTTGAGAGGAAAGCAATCTCAGGAAATTTTGCTGATTTCTCTCCAAGTTTGAAGAAATGGACACTTTTGCCCTTCCTTTTACTGGCAGGAGGAGTTATGGTCTTTGTTCTTTGAAAGGGAGAAAGATGAAAACCTCTGGGCTGAGTAAAGAACATTTTTTAGTAGTTGTCTCTTTTTCAGTGGCACATCTTATTGTATGTACACACAAACACACGCATGAACACACAGACACACATTTTCTATTTCATTAAAAAACATTCTGGTTACAATCAGAGACAGCTCATAAAAGTCATATTTCGAAAAGCATAATGCACGAGTCCCTCCTTAGAGCAGTTTTTATGACATACAGTATACCAATGTTTGCATATAATTTCTAAGACTATAAAATAACTTTTTATGATTCTTGGGCTAATATCTGAAAAATAGAGTACATTTTCGAATTAAATTCTTTCACAGTACTTAAAGCACAATATCCTCTGCCAGTCCACCCTCCCTCTCGTTTCTCTTTCTATGCAAAACCATGTGACAAAAAGCAAAGTGCTTCTAAGAAACATACCTCTGGCCTAGAGCCAAACCCTCTTTTTCTTTTTTTTCTTTTCTTTTTTTTTTTGGTTTTGCCAGTTGAAGCTGACAGATATCTGTAGCAAACAGTTAACATATATAAACATGTCAGCTGTAAAACAAATACTCTTTGAAAGAAAACAGAGAGCTGGAATGGTTTATGCTGCAAGACAATGTTGGTGCAATTAGCAGACGCAGGGTGTGGGGTCTTCAGGGCACGTTTGGCAGGTCTATCCAAGGTAGAAGTGCTTTTCTTCTTCACTCTGTCAAGTCCTGTGTGGATGGCATGGAAAAAAAGACAGGCCCCTGGTGTCACAGCCACCATCTGGTGCAGGTGAAAAGAAGGCATAAGCAGTTTCTGATGCTGAGGAGGTGTGCATGAGAGACAGCTGCAAGCACGTGTCCCAGGGATACATTTCACAGGTCAAATAAGTGAAATCGTCACTGAATTGCAGCCACTTAGAGGTTTGATCCTGCAAAGCTTCTGCCAGATGCTGAGCCCTCCTCTCGCCCCCTCCCTGCTCCAGCCAGGCTTTCCTCTGCTGCTTATTATCTCGTGGCACTTCATGTGATCGTAAGTGAGCAGGACTGAATTAATTAGAGATAGGAAAGAAAACCGTGGGCTGGTGCAGTGCACTGTGGGCAGGCTCACAGCACCCCACCAGTGAGGAGTCACCTCAGCACCAGAGTCACTTACAAGGTCATAGGACGTTGACCACAGAGGGGTGGATACACAAGCCTGGGGCAAAACCCAAAGGCTGATGACCAGAGAGGGAGGGAAGGATGTCTTGCTTGAGTTTGCTCCCTGCTCTGCTGAAGGTCACATCCCCCATGAGCACTGCTGGGCAAAGGTGTCCTGGGGCCCAGGTGTTCATGGGCCCAGGCACGTCAGTTTTGGCATTGCTGGTATCAGACTGAATGAGGAAAATAAACATTTTGGCCTGCCTGTCAAGTCAATGAGTGGGACTGGCATCCTTCAAGTAGTTCACAGTGGGCTTTGGTGTCCAAGATGCCATGAGATGGATCCAGCCTCTGCTGAGCTTATGTCCAAAGGTCCTCATTCTTGGTGGGCACTATAAAGCAGTCTAGCACAGACCAGACGCCAGGGTGGCTCCAGGCCATCAAACCCTAACAATAGATTAAGAATAGACTAAACAGATAATTAAACAGATTAATTCAATTCTCAAACAGACTAGGAGTGCAACTAAATGGACTCTGATTCCTCAGGCTGGGAAAGACACCACTGAAGGGGATATGATAGAGATTGCAAGACTGGAAAATATGAATAGAATTTTTTTTTTTTTTGTTTGCTGTCTTTTCTAACACAAGAGCCAGGAGACATCAAATGAAACTAGTTAGCGGCAAGTTCAGGAAAAAAAAAAAAAAAGGAAAAAGAAACAAAAGAAGAGCCATTTTCCCCAGTGTGTAGTTAAGAGGGGAAGCTCTTTGCCGTAGGGCTACCACATCCAGTTGTGGAAAGAAAACCATTTAAAGGCTATTGAAGCCAAAAATGCCTCCCCTGGCTCAGGGTCTGGTGAGTGCAGTGCAGGACATCACTGGGTGCTGGCCCTGCTCACACTTCAGCACCTGTGGGGGGCACAGGCCAGGTCTGCCTTGGAGGGGGGGTCAGCTTAGGACCAGGGTCTGTGTCCTGCTGAAGCAGCGTGAAATTCACCTCTCAAATGGCAGCCTAAAATGTTATTACCAGCACAGATGCTGCCTGTGGTTGGAGGGGAAGACACACACCTCAGAGTCCTTTGCACACTCCAGCCAGCAATACCTGAGCATCCTGGAAGCTGAATCTTCTTGAAAAAAAATTAAATGTGGGGTAAGGAGGGGCTTCATCTTTCTAATGCCTCCCAGGGACACAGATGAAACCTTTCTTCTTTTGTGATGGGAGGAAAAGAGAGATTAACAGCAGTGATGGGTGAAATTCAAACACTTTGCAGGTTTCGTTCAATTTGGGTAAGTCTAAAACAGACCTGGAATGGAATTTAAGCAATACACAGATTTCAGAAAATGCCTTCCATCAAAGCAATTTCCTACATCTCAGCTTGCTTTCATTTAATGAAGAAATAAATAAGGATGAAAGCAAATACTTTTGACTACAAGAATACTGAAGATGTGATTCACCAACAAGAAAATATTTGCAGAAAAGTAATTTCAATTACCTTTTAATTTTTACCAGAAAGGTAAGATTTTTGAAAAGCTATTCTTAATTGAGTTGGATTTTTAATTCCTTCCTTCCTTCCTTCCTTCCTTCCTTCCTTCCTTCCTTCCTTCCTTCCTTCCTTCCTTCCTTCCTTCCTTCCTTCCTTCCTTCCTTCCTTCCTTCCTTCCTTCCTTCCTTCCTTCCTTCCTTCCTTCCTTCCTTCCTTCCTTCCTTCCTTCCTTCCTTCCTTCCTTCCTTCCTTCCTTCCTTCCTTCCTTCCTTCCTTCCTTCCTTCCTTCCTTCCTTCCTCCCTCCCTTCCTTCCTCCCTCCCTCCCTCCCTCCCTCCCTCCCTCCTTCACATTTTTATGCTCATTATTCCCTCATCCTACTCCATCTACTGCTGAAAAAATAAAAAAAGACTTCTGAACCATTAGAGAACTGCTGTTCACTTAAACCTATTGGAAAAAAAAAATAGAAGAAAGAATTTGAAAATATGAAACTATGTGGAAAACAAAGCTTGTTTTTTAATGTCTTTCCACCTGAAATATGGAGGGGAAAAGCCCATACAGAAATACTTTGAAAAGTGGGATGCCTCTACTTTTGCCTTTCCCACTGCAGGCACAGGAGATTTGATAGGTCTCACTCAGCTCATGGAGGAGCAACTGAGACATCACCTGCTACAGGATAATATTAGAGATGCCATGGTTCCTGCTTAGATCTGCTTTTACAGACACACAGGAAGTCTGCAGCAGAAAAGGGATTAAGAACAAGCCTTAAATGAGTGACCTCTCCCGCCCTCAAAGCAGCCGCTCTCATTTCTTTCTCCTTCCCAACAGAAAACACACGCTGTTGATGGGAATGGTGAAAGGGAAGGTGACCCCTGAGACCACTGAGCTGTTCTGGGGAGATGAAGCAGACAATGCCATACAAAGCAGCAGCAGCATTGTGGTTTGGGGTTTTTTTGGTGTTTTGGTTTTAGGGTTTTTTTTGGCTCCTCAATTTTTGTCAGCAATAAAAATGCACCTGATTTCCATGCAGCTCCAGTCTGGCATGGGAGCTGCTAGTCCCCCAGCAGCTCCGAGAGTCCCCATGGCAATAGTGTCTCCTTTTCTGGGCTCTTTTCTAGTTCCCTGCTGCACAGCAGTCCCCTGATGCTGGGGCCAAATCCTGAGCCAGCACATGTAGAGGTGCTGCCGACTGACATTGGCTGAAGATTAGTCTCCTGAGATTAATTGCTAACTTTATAGCTCTGGTTTCAGGGGGGATTTTCCAATGCATCTGTTTGGTACATGTGTATGTAACAGAGCAGGGGAAACTGCATAGATGGCTTTATCCCCCTCCATGATGTAACATAACATAAACAAGTTCAGTCATTTATTTCAATTCATGAGAAAATCTATCTCCAAATAACAAAAATATCCAGAGAAGCTTTCTGCCAGTTCAGCAAAGCAGCATACTGTGAGAGCTGCTTGCACTAAGCTGCTTGAGAAGATCCTTCAACCCCAAGGCAAACATCTGTGGAAGCTTTATGAGAGCTGGGCCAAGAGAAAAGCCAGCAGCGGACATCTGTGGACTTCTTTTGGGCCAAGCACAAGAGATCCCAGTATCTATTGTACGAGGAAGGATTTCTGGAGTTCATGGGCTTGACAGCTAGAGGTGAGAAAACCTTCGCAAAATCCTTAGCTGGAACATAACTTCCTGAGGTTTCTGACTCTTCCAGATTTATTTTCTTGTATGAAATCTCCTTAAAGAACAAAATTAAGGGATGGTCAATTTATAGACAGATGAACTGGGCATGATTTGCAATAACCTGTCTGGTTCTTAATGCCTTATGCCTTGGCAGTTCTGGACTGGTAATAGCCTTTTGGACTGGCCATTTGACACCTGCAATAAAACAGGACGCTATTGGGAACTGTGTCTCAATTTCTCACAGATGTCCCTGTCTTCATAGAATCATAGGATCACAGACTGGTTTGGGTTGTAAGGAACATTAAAGATCATCTTGTTTCAACTCCGTCATTGGCAGGGACACCTTTCCCCAGACCTATATAAATAACTGCAGGAGATCATACAGCCTCTGAGTCATGGGCAGCATGTGTTCCTAGACATGTATGGGTTGTTGTTGGGTGTTTTTCAGGAAGATATTGGTTTGTTTTTCTATCAGGGTGAATCCATTGCCTTTTAAGACTGAGTTCTGAGATCCAGAGATTGGAATCTCCCTTGGGGCCACCAGCATAATAATTTGTCAATGAGTTTGTGGGTGATATTGACAATGTGCTGTAAGAGGTTGAGATGGTTTAGAAAGCTAAAGAGTGAGTGCAAGAGTGATGAGGGACATGTGGCTGTGTGGGACCTCTAGGACCACTAAGCATGATAGCTTGGGCTGCTGAAGAGCCATCATTCCCAAGAAATCCTGGAGAAACCCAGCTGACATCCTCTCCTTGGCACCAGTTGCTGTGCCTGGGCCAAAATATAAATTGGGCTAGGACAAGAACTAGTTTACTTTACAAGCGTAGATGTGACCAACATGTCTCACCACAGCCCTGAACTTCTGTTCAGCTGAACTGGAGACTGGGACAGCTGTGGAGAGGAAATGAGCTTGCACAAGTATTCAGCTGCTGGTGTCCCTTTTCAGCTGAAATTAATGTCAATGGTTGTTGATGCTACAGGTCATTTCCTGTCTCTCCCATTAAATCTGGAACTTCAGTGGATTTCCCAATGGTAAAGAGAAGTCCGGCCAGCTTTCCATCCAGCTTTTCAGGCTCAGAAGCATTCTTGTGAGCACTGGAGAGTAACTATGAAGCAGGATGTAACCCATGTCCCACAGAAGTTCATAGCAGAGATTGACAGAGGTAGGAAAACATGTTGCTGTTTGTGTGGGGCTCTTCCTGCATAATGAGTACCAAATGTCATCTACAGATAGGTAACCAGATATACAGCAAAACTTTGTTAGCTGCCTTAATGCCAGGGATCACTATCCCAGACTGCTGCCAAAGTCAAAGAGTTGTTCCAATGCCATTGCCTTAGAGACTGAGCTTTGTCCTCTGGATTATCTTCCAAAGTTGTTTGGGCACCATGAACACAGTCACCACCACCAAAAGGGAGCCATGCCTTCAGTTCGTGGGTGTCAGCTCTGGCCTTGATGAATACTTTTTGTCTCAGAGCAAGCAGCAGAAGCAGAACTTCAGTGAGTGACCATGGAAAAATTCATGGGTAGCTTGGCTTCCTTTTGTAGTCAAGTACCTATTTTGATTCCTCATTCAAAACACATGGGCACCTGAACCAGCACAACTGGGAAGCTTCAATCCTTTGAAACATCAGCTGTCTCCCTGGGATCTCCAAATACTGCACTCAAGAGTTAATCCAAGATCTCATAAGGCAGCTGGGATGCTGGGGCTGAGAGCTATCTCCAGGAGTGCCCAGTGTTGCACTGAGGTTTTCTGCTGATGTGGCCCACTAAGTTGTAGTTTTGGGGTAGGAAGACCAAAGGCTGCATCCCAAAACCTCCATAAGTGTGGAGTGGGCACTCACTGAGTGCATGAGCAGCCATGGAGCTACTCACTGCCTGAAGACTTGGCTAGCACCGCTGGATAGTAAGCTTTGCTCATTTCAACTTTTCTGATTTTGCTCCATGCAAATTTGAGGCATGTTCTCTTCTCACTCCTTTTCTATTTCTTGGATTCTTCCTCTCTTTTTTCATAAAGTTTCCTCTGTGTCAGGGGAAAGTGCCTGAGGTGTATCTGGAAATACAACCCAAGGTACTTAACTGAGACAAGATTAATCCTGGGCTCTCAGGCCTGCTGGGGAGAAGTTTTGTGGTTTCTGCTCTGAACATTTTCTCTCTTATCTCTAGAAGAGCCCATTTCTCGCCCATTTATTTGAAGAAGGCCTCTGAGAGCAGCTGGCTAAGTTTGGTTCCTAAAGTCAGGTGGGGTGAAAAGTGCTGCCCTGCAGATGCCACAGGGAGTTCAGTTTGCCTGGGACAGGGAGGCACTGGTGAAAGCATAATCCTTTTTTCTGAATTCTTTGTTTGTTGTGCCATGGCCCAACAATGAAGGCTGGGATCTCTCTGTGCCAGCCACCACATAAAAAATAGAGGGAGAAACTTTTCTCACCCCAGAGTTTGCAGTCTAAACTACAGAAGAGTGAGCAGAGTTTGGCTCACAAATACTGTGTTAGCTCCCTGATTTCTTCATGGATGGCTGGGAGGCAGATGTATTGCTTTCTTTGAATGGTTTGGAGGGGTATCCGTGCAAGCCTGGGAGTGGAACAGGATCTTGTCTTTATGGCAAATTTGGCATGGGAAGATGTTCCCAATTAAATTTGTGCATGATCAGATGAGCACTTGCAATCCTAGCAGAAGGATTTCAAACTGAATTGGTTTAATTTGCTGCATACAAAGAATTGTGTTCATTTGAAAATGCTTTTATTAGGGCTTCTCTGGGTGGAGTTTTTAAGGGACAACTATTATTTCCTAAATCTGTCCCTTCCCTTAATCTAAATTAACTTCCCTTGATAGAAAAGTGTGTGTGTATGTAACACAGAAGGGGCCAGGGGAAAAGCAGGAAGGGATTAGTTGAAAGGAAAAACAAAGGAAGGGACAGAGATTTGAAGGGGGGGAAATAAATTGACATGGAGAGGGAAGGAAAATGAAGAGCAGCTGGAGGGACGAGCCCATCAGACCAGGGCCTGAGCAGGGGGATCTCCCAGCATGTACAGGGCTGGGCAGCCTCCCATGCCAGGCAGGGAGCAAGGGCTGTGGGGTCCCCATCAGGATTTGCATCATGGACCCCTCAGCTTCTGGAGACACCATTTGCTGCAGAGCTCAGCTCTGGAGTTGTTGTTTGTTTTCTTCAAGGAAAGGAAGTGTTTGTATTGAAGGAAAACTCTTTTTTTCCATAAAAGTTTCAAGGAACCCCAGCATATTTGATGCACTAATGCAAGTTGTTGCTTATTACAAATTTTTGTTCCTCACACTTCCATAATCAAAGGCAGTGAAGCCAAAAACTTCTTTGTTACTGAAAATCTGAAAAAAAAAATTAAAGAAAAGAAAAATACAGACAGTAAGAAAAAAGGACCAATTTCTTCCTTGTTAAGTGAAGTTCATCATTACTACTAAGTGGGGCAGGGGAGAGGAAATTCTCCACATTTTGCCCACAACAAGCTGACAATGCCATATGCAATCTGTATCTCATGAACAAGAGCCATCCTTCCAACAACAATGTTGTTCTATGGGGCTTTCATGGAGGGGTGATTATATCACCTACACACACAGACTTCTGTCTAAGTAAACAATACTTCTTGCCACACTGGATTTCTTATAAGCAGGAATTGTGTTTGGTGTGATACAAAAGCACAGCCAAAGTACAGTTTCTAAAAAAAAGAAAGAGAGATGGAAAAGAATAATGACATTTTACACATGATTTCACTGAGTAGAATAAGAACACTGAGGGCACCAGTCTTCTCAAAAGCTTAGCAACACCTTCTTCTCAATACTAATTACAGTGGCTCCTGAATCCTTCAATTTGTTTATGTCTTAAACCATTAGAGTGAGTCTGAGCTCATTGTGGGAATTTCACCATTAATCTTAATAAAACCAGGCTCAAAAAGGGATAAACCCATCTGGGTACATGTAACACACCAAGAGCTGTCATACATAGAATCATAGGAAGACTTGGGCTGGAAGGTCACCTGGCTCCAACCCCCCTGCCATGGGCCACCCACAAGACCAGGTTGTTCCAAGCTCCATCCAACCCGGCCTCAAACATTTCCAGGGATGGATCATCTGCAGCTTCTCTGGGCAGCAGCTTCAGTGCCCCACCACCCTTTGAGGAATGCATTTCACCCTAATACCTAATTTAAATCTCCCCTGTTTTAGTTTGAAACCTTTTCCTCTTGTCTTATCACTGTTTGCCCATGTAAAGAATCACTCTCCCACTTTTTTGTAAACCTCCTTCAACTTCTGTAATCCCTCAATGGGGCAGGGGGGTCTCCCAGTACTCAGAGTACATATAGGGATTCCATTTCTTTGAGTGTAAATTAGGTGAGGAAAATCTCAAAGGTTGTTGTGATTCCCTGTACAGTTTGACTGGAAGGAAGGCTGATATTTAGAGCTGTTCCAGGAATGCCCTTTGTCCTTGTTGGTGCTGCACATCCATGATCAGGACTTGATCCCAGGGCCACAAGAGCTGTTACAGCTGTTGAACTTTGCTTTCCAGGTACAGAGTGTTTGTATTCCTCTATGGAATTGTTCACACTCCTGCACTGTCAGGTAGCACGTGGTCTCCTGGAGATCCTAATTCATGTTATGTGCAACCACTCAGACCAGGCTCTTTGAACTTGATCTTGCACTTGGCAAACCTGGGTCTGCTCCAGCTTTCCTGCAGGCTTCCTGTGTGGCATTTGGACATGTGTTTATCCATCACACACTTCAGTTCTCCCCACCAAAAAAGAAAAAAATGGGAATCATGTTCTTATTTCCCAAGGGACTGGGAGGTGAAATTGTTACAGACTGGGAAATGCTGAATCTGAGGGGCAGTGAGGTAGAGAGATGTCCTCTTGGTCTGTCTGTGATTAGAGGGAGCTGCGTGGAGTCAGATGCTCTTGTCAGCCTTATACAAAAACAGATGTGTGAGATGTCCAGCTATGTTTTTTAATGTTACTTTTTACCCTGCCTGCATTTTTCTTTTCTTTGTGTAAAATTATGACCTTTTAAATATCAAATAGACTATATATTATTGCAGAACAGTTGCTCGGTTTTATAAGAGTAACAAACATGTTTTCCATTATATTCTCCAGGTGCATTCTATAAAAGGGGCGTTTATGGTAGAATCATACATATTTCAATAAAGGCTTAGTAGTTTTATGTCAGAGAGAGGTAGCCCTAAAACCAAAACCATACATTTCAACTTCACTGAGATTGCTTTTTTGTTTGAAATAATGTAAACCCTCAAATGGGAACAAAACATATTGGGTATTACACAGGATTTAGAGAGAGTAATTTAGGAGTTAGGGCTGAAAAAAAAAAAAAAAAAAAAAAAAAAAAAAAAAAAAAAAGTTTATCATTTATATGGGATTAGGGAAAGTTGGAAAACGTAATAAAACCCCACAAAAGTAGGCAGAGAGTTGTATAATACTGCAAAACCTGGCAATTCATACCCATAGCCTTCACTTTTACTATTTGGAATCTTACTTGAGAAAATGGTTAATTAAAGCTAAGCCATTGAAACAGTAATTTACAGCCCCATTTGGAGCAGAAGCCTGGAACAGTGAATTCTGGAGCAAGGCTGTGCAACACAGGGTTTCACCTCAATACTGCTGTATAGACACTGCTGGAAAAGCTCTGCTTCTGCTGTCCTGTGTCTATTAATCAGTATCTCTGTGTATACACGATGGTTTGAACCATTTTGCAAATACTTGTCATTTGTAGGAGGAGATGTTGCCAAGTCCTATCTTGATACTGCAACCATAAATAAAGAGTCTCAACACAGAACTCTGAATTTAAAACAAACTGCTGGAAGAAGGTGAGGACAAACATTTTTTATGAAATATGAACAAGCCTTCAATCTTTAGCCAAACACAGAAGGAGTCTTTGATATTGAAAAATCTAAAGAACAAGTGGAGATTTTGGGTTCTATCCATCTTCTGTGACTCCTGCAAGTGTTTCCCGATATCACAGATTTATTCAAGTTTCATTATTTTATTCATAATTTTATTACATCTGCCTCAGCCTCACTATCTCTGAGATTTCCAGAACATTTAAAAAGTGGTTAAAATCTGTCAGGGGTGTTTTGTTCTCAGATCCTCTCCCAGGAGGGAAACAAGTGAAACTGCCTTTTTTCAGGCAAAAAAAAAAAAAAAAAAAAAAAAAAAAAAATTAGAAAAAGTAAGTCATGTCCATTACTTATTTGGAACATCCCCAGCAAGACCAGAAATATACCTTTTCAGAGAGAATGCAAGTTCTTACAAATCTGAAAAAGAAACTCCCACAAACAAAGAAACTTGAAGATTTTACTGGGCATCAATTATTTCATGTGCATTTGCTGTGTGTTCCTTGCATTTTCCCTGGAAGGGGCTGTTGTCAGACGTGAGAGAACTCCAGAAGTGTGATCAGGCACAATGAAAGTCTCTGGGTCCATTGATGGATAGACCCTTCAGGATGATCAAACCTGTCAGCACACAGCACCAGTCTTGAAATAACTCAAGATACTCTCTCAGGCTCGTGCCAAGCAGGAGATGAGGTGACCACCATAGTCACTACCTTACACAATTACCTCACCCTGGAGAACACAAACCAGTGTCCCTGCTGTTTATAAACCAGAGCCAGCTCTAGCACATCCACACTGTCTGTAAGGAGCAGATCTGAAATAATTTATTCTCTCAGTCATAATGAGCTTTTTTTTAAAATTATTATTATGAAAAGTGCTGAGATCATCTCCAAACAGGAGCCCAGGAGCAAGCCACAATGGATTTAGTGACAGTGAGAGCAAAGACTTGGAGGAAAACAAAACCAAGGGCATAATATATATTTTTTAGCATAATTGGGCTATATATTTCTGTCTGAGGCTGCTCTATGCTCATTCTCTGCTGATTTCACTCTCAACTGAACTGAGCATTGGCTTTTGGAATAGTTTGTTATTCCACATCTGCAGAAATATTGCACAACATTAACTTTCAGCAGCCTTGAGCCAGCGTGTCCTTTGTGTGCCTGCTGCATTCTTTTGGCCTTGAACCGTGTCAGTAAATAACGAAGTTCTGTTGACTCAGTGTTTATTCCTGATAAATCTCAGCCCCCCCCCCCCATGCTTTTCTTCATGCCGAATACCTAAATGTGTTCTCAAAACCTTTAGCCAAGTCACATCCAAGCAAAACATCTCATTGTTGTTACATCTGCCCCAATTGTCTGTGTATTTCTGTGAGAACTGCTACAAGTTTATATCATTATATGAGGTAGGACAACCTCTTTGGGCATCTTTCTGTGCTGGACACACACCTTTGTGTCTCATCTTTGCCTGTTTCTTGATTTCCTCAAATACTGTTAAAACTGGCAAAACTTTCACTTCAAATCTAGGGAAGTTACACCATCTAGCTCCTACTGAATTCACCTTCTGTATAGCTCTGAGTGGTGAAAAAGGGCATTTTAGCATAAAAATCTATATTGCTAGATGATGAGGGAGGTCTTTGAAAGGGATAGGCTGGGAGTCCCTGTGCTGCCTTGAGGCTGCTGGGGTGGACTGCAGAGCAGCAGGGCTGAGGGTGGAGGACTAGGGAGGGACACCAGTGTAACTGGGACCAGTCTGGCCACCAGCAACCACTGAGACACAGGAACAGGGAAGTTCACATCTTATCTAAAGGATAAAAATAGGGATAAAAAGCCTTTCCCGGATTTTAGGCTCAATGCTGGAGGTGCTGCACAAACCTGGTGACTTGGTCTGCTGGGGTTGCTTTGAAACTATGACTTGAATAAGAAACAAATCTGGTCTGACCAGGACTGATTCAAATTTCTGCACTATTTAACCCAGATCAGCATTTTCTTCTGGGATCACCCCAAGTTAATCAGGTAATAGATTAATTCTGAATCTCCATGTTCCTCGTCAGCCTTTAGTAGTTGAGTTCCCCTCTGTCAGTCTGCCCCAAGCACTTCCAGCTATGAGCTGACATACTTCTGCAAGATGTTTCAGCTTTGACCAAACCTCCTTTCTGTAAGCAGAGGAGAGGGATCATTGCAGCCAGCTCTGGCTGCAATTTTTGACTCCCTACAGGACATGTGCTGATACGTTTTTCCCCACGTTCTCTACCACCCTTGCAGAAATCAGGGTATGAATCAAGCCTGTGATATTTTGGACTCATTCCATTCCAGAACTATCAAATTTATTTGAATTATTTTCCTTCCTCTTCTTCCCATGAAAAAGCTAGTTCCTCTGTTAAAATGTGGGAGAAGATTCTGAGTTCAGCACAGATTTGCCTGGCTGTGATTTATATCAAGTACTGCACATGCACTTTTTAAAGCAGGTTTTAAAATGGCATTCCCTAATAGAGATTAAATATTGATTACTTAAGTAATAGCTCTGTCTGCAATAGGAAATAGATGTGCAGCAACATCTACACATCAGTCACTCATATTATCTGAGGAAATAGCATACCAGATGAAATACAGGAATTTTGCAAATTTTCTTCTACATAGATGCATAGGAATATATGCACATCGATTTTTATATATGTATATATACACGTATATAACTCCATTGAGTTTCCCTGGAAAGCTACCTAGTTCCTCAATTTTCATTTCACTTCCTCCTGATTACTTGGCATTTCAGTAGTGATGCCAGTACACCTTCCCCCATAACTTGTCATACTATGTGTCCTTATTGATTTTGAAAATGTGTGAGCCTCTGACACAGAAGAGTGGGGCTTGCCCCTTGGTGTGCTGGTGGCCTGACGTGAGCGTGTCCCCTGCCAGGGGCAGGGCTGCGTCAGCCGTGTGGCAATGCCATCCGTGCCAGGTCATGCAAGGATGGGGAGGGACGGAGAGCAAGTGGTGTGATATGACCACAGTGACCACAGACAAATAGTCCTGGGGTGCAGCAGTGAGTCCTGTGGGTGTGTCTGCTTTTGTGGCATTGAAGAGCTGGAAAGAAGCCACTGAAGAGCTGGAAAGAGCACCCCATCTTGGAGGGGAAGGTGAAGACTCTTTTCTTCACCTTTCACTCTATTCTGCAGTCTGGGGCAACCTGATCCAGTGAGTGGCATCCCCACCCATGTCAAGGTGTTTGGAACTGGATGATCTTTGGGGCCCCTCCCAGCCCAATTCTGTGTATGATTCTAGGTATGACAGCTCCTGCTGTTTGACATGCACCCTGGGTGGGCTTCTGCCTTGGCTGCCACACTGAGCCCAGACCCCAAGGCCTCACTCACAGCCTGGGTCCCAGTGGGCAGAATGGGACCTTTGCCTCTTGTTTGCCACTGAGCTGCCTGGCTCACAGCCTGGGCTGCTGTCAGCTCTGTGGCACCCAGAGCTGCTCAGCCCAGGGCTCCTCCTGAGCTCATGTCCTTGCAGCACTGCCAATGCCACTGCCTGTCTTTAAACAGGCAGTTTCCTTTGCCAAATTGTATTGCAGCACTTTGGTTATATGCTCAATTTGTTGGGAAAAAGATAGCAATTTTCCCTGACCTTGCCCTTCTGAGATAGCATCAAAGCAAGGTTAGATGTTAGATAAAGCCCAGGGACACGTGGGTCCCTGCCTGCAGAGTGCACAGCATCTTTGGAACATGTGGACATGGCACAGAAACTGAAAAAATGCCTGCAAGAGCAGCATCTGTCCGATTACTCTGTTCTGATTTCCTGAATCATGGGAAGATAGGTCCTTTTCACTTCTGTAAGATATCTCCTTTGACTATTGCTGCAGTCAGTGTAACATGAGCTTAAATAGCTCAAACCATATTTTTCTGTTGCAGATGTTTTATTTTAAGTTTTCTTCATTTAGATGGAGGGATGTAGAAGACAACTGCCACCCTCATTCCTGCAGAGATTCCACTTTGGGTTTTGAAGGCCTGACATCAGAAGGCCTTTTCTGAGGACAGGGAATTGTTCATATGGGAGTTGTCCATCACTGACTCTCTGCAAGGCCTCTCATACCCATCTTTCTACCAAAGATTTGGGGATCCATTTCCAGAAACTCACTAATAATTAACTCATCTGCATCATTCCCAAAGAGATTACTATTGTCATGCTGTCCTGCAGGTAAATAAGCCGTAACAAGAAAATCATTCTAAATAAAACAAACACAGAAGGAGGCTTTAAGAGGTGAAACATCTACTTGGTACCTGGCTCCCTTTCATCTTCTACAGGAATGAAGCCTCCAGCTGGCACAAATCCACAGGCAGGCAACAGTGTGAGCATCCTGCCAGGAGACACAGAATTGCACTCAAATTGTGCAAGCCAGGCCAGTGGGCTGAAAATCCTTCATTGTGCTGCCAAATGCTTTGGCCTGAGCTGGGGTAGTAACATGGTCCTTTTTAGCACTTGTCAAAAACAATTTATCTGGCAGCAAGGAGCTTAAAACAGCTCAGAAGTAGGAGTTAAGTTTCAGCAAGACCCTCTAAACTTGAGTGAGACCAGGCTATACAAGGAGTTTGTTGAGGCCATTCAGCAAATACACGTGCTTGCATCAGAGGAGCTCTTTCTTAGCCCTGACATACCTGGGGGGTAGAATACAGAGAAAACATGGAATATAGTGAAGTATGCAATCGGGGTTAGAATCATCCTTCTGCCTGCGACTGTACCTACAAAACTGAGAGCAGCCTGAACTCCTGAAATGTCACATTGGCCTTCATTTTGGCTGGCACGTTTGAGACAAAAGTTTTTGAGGCTCTTGCTATGAGGATAGGACAGGACTGCAGCAGCATCTACTAATTCAAGGACATTTTATGACTCCAAAAGTCATTAATCACATGACGGAAGCTCCCACAAACCAAACCAGATGAGAGTGCCTCTGTCCTGCAGGCATCCTACAGACCCTGTGCGGAGGACTCTGACTGAGGCCATGAAACAACGAATCGCTACAGAGGCTACAAAATAATGCAAAAATCCATGTAAGCACAAACTTGTACATAATGGGTGTGTTTTCAAAAGCCAGGCACAAGAGTGTGAGCTGAAGATGAAGTAACAGCCTTTCAGCTCAGTATGTCTGCACATATGTTGACTTGCTGTGACTGTAGCAGTTTAATGTGGCACCGTTTGTACCAGTGTGCATTTATGTCTAGGAAATTATTTTTTTTTTCACACCCCTCAGAGCCATTGCAGACCCCTTAGGAGAGCTCTGAGAGTGTAAAACCACCACCTTCGGAGCACCCACAGCATGTGCTGAGGTCAGTGGTGTTTGATGGTCTGCAGGAAAATGTCACTGCACCAAACAGGTACAAGGCAGTAGTGGTTCAAATGATCCTCCTTTTGCTATCTGACGCTCTAAAGCATGTGATAAACACCACCAATTGAACTTTGATCCAAACTAGCAGGAGAAAGAAACTTCTCTCTGGTCAGATGTCTGAAAACTAATGTTTCATTAACATATTAGCTCTGTCCTAGTTCATTAAAAGCATGTATTCATCTTCATTTTATTAAACCCCTCCGAGGCAGTACATCTGCATTATGAATCAGTCATCTGATCTGCCCATTTCCTTGCTTTTAATATTTCAAAACCACCATTAAAAAGTAATTTAAGCAGAAATTTCAATCTCATAATTATCAGTATCTATTAATTGCTTTTCAGCTGGCATATTGTGTGCCAGGTGAAACATTAATAAAAGAGACATTTCTTGAACTGTCCTAAAAAAGTACACTTTCTGGGGAAAATCTTGATATTTTCAGCAGGACTCAAACATCAGGCTTGTTGGGTGTTTCAAGTACTAGTTATAATACTGAGTTTTAAATTTTATTTATGTTTTTAGTTAAAAAAGACAATTCTGTGGAAAGCATGGATTATTGTGAAATAATAATTTCTTAGTAGAAAAGCACATATTCTATTAAGGGAAATAGATTAATTGCAATGTTTTTAATTTATCCCTTTATCCTTGCAGCAACTACTAAATGCTGTTGAAACTGATGATTTTTTTTTAAATAGTTGTATTGTTCATATTTTTAATTGAAATTTGGTCAGATTGAAAACATTGCTGGACGAAGAAGTTCAGCATGAGAAGGAAACTGAGTTTTCTTTGTATTTTAAAGTGCACTCAAACAGTATCAAACATAAGCAAGCATAAACCATAAGGAGTGAACAGAAGTTTGACTTTTTAGAAGTATGGAAATTAATCAGGAGGAGAAAAACTGAAATTGTGACCAATCTGCAATTGCTGAAAATGCTTTTTATTCTGATGTGTGTGTATCAGATGCCCTGATTCTCTTCTCCTTGACACAGTTGTAAATTGGAAGTGAGTTTTGTGGGAGTTTGCCTGTTACAGCCTGAGAACGAGACTCAGAGACCCGAACAGATTGCAACAAATAGATCCTCTCGCTTGTACATTGGTAGGAATTTTCTAAATGTGCTTCCGTTTTGAAGCAATCTGTATTACCAGGAGCCAGATTTGTGTTTTCTAATTAGGTCCTATCACACACTGGGGACCTGCTCAGCCCTGGGCATCTCCTTGAGGGTCACCCAGTGACAACTGCCCAAACTGGGTAAGAACCGCTGCAACAAATCAGTGCAAGGAGACAGTGAGGGTTCAGCTGAAAACTGAAAAGATGGATCAGGAATTTATCAGTTCCACAGAGAGAGGGTTTGGCCTCAAGGAAATATTGTGAGATAGACAGATACTCTCTGAAGGCAGTGGTCCTCTCTTCATTTACGTCTACTGAGAATTTGGCCATTCTACGTGTTGATTTTGGGGCCAGAACTCTGATGGCAATGCTCTACTCTTTAAATCATGGCAGTGAAGAGTAGGAGCAGATTAAAGGCGTCAGGATTTGGCCCTTTGTAGATTAATAAAGACACGCTGAATGGGAATTTTGTCTTTGTGATTTTCTTGGAAGGGGACGAATAAAGTGCTTTGATCTAGAAAGGGGAGTGTGAAAGGTCACTGGATAAGCATGTGTGCTGAAGTGCCCTGAGCCATCCAACATGATTAGCATAAATTAGAATCTGACTGCCCAGCTTTATTCATCTTTATTGATGTCTATATAGTTGCAAAGGCAGAGGGACTCTAACAATCCCAGCCAGCACAGAGAACCAACTGGGCATGTGAAAATCCATAAAATGTTTAGTATTTCCAAGTGGAAGCAAATATATGAGTGTTCTTAATGCACAAGCCTCATAATTTTAAAGCTTGGGTTTTGTTTGGACCTGGATCCAGACCTTTAGAAGCTTATCTCAAGTTCCAAAACTACTTGTGCTTGCAAAATTGCAGCCACGTTTTGTGAGTTTATCATGAGATTTTTTTCCCCATTGTTTCTAGCCCTGGCTGAACCAGTGACAGTTGTTATCAATGCCCAGCTGCAGACCTACCAATATTACATGTGCACATTCCCTCAGGCAAACTGACACACTCACTACAGTCCTGGGAAAACAGAAGCTGTACAAAATTGGACAAAATAGGCTTATACCATGTTCAAAATTTCTGCTTCAAGGTCACTTTGGGAAGCAAAGACCTATAATCTCTCCCTCAGACACCTTCCCCCCCCAATAAAAAAGACATTAGATGTACAGATTAGTGACAGCAGGAAGAGGCACATTCAGTTTTGTGCTTGCTCAGAGCATCTATCTCAGTCCACCAACCAGTTATATAAAATCCTTCATCACCCCTCCTACCTCTGTTTCTTTTTTAACACCAAGTTACCAGGACTTCATGGTTCCATCCCCAGAAACACAGGCCATGGGGCTGAGAGAGCTCCAATGTGTTACTCAAGCTGACAGCTGTCATTTCAACCCCTTGGAAAATGAAGTTTTCCTCTTCCAAAAATATTGCAAAAGCAATAAGAGAGAATCTTTCATTTCTGACTACTTGATTATCTCTCTTGGACGAACAGCAGGTGATATTCAGGGTTCAGTGATTTGCAGAAAAATGCAGTCTTTGAAAGCAAAATATAAACAGAACAATATCCAAATTACATATCTGTGTTAAGGAAGCTCCTATGGTCAAGGCTCAGCTATGAAAAAAACATGTCCCAAATGACAGTCCCCAAGCCAAAAATCTCAAGGTCAAACCCATCATTTTGATCATTTACCCTGACCTCCTAAGAAGCAAACCTTAACAAGAAATTCCTTGCTGAAGTCTGTAATGCTTGGCATATACCCTCTGGAAAAAGCTCTGATTCTGAGTTGAAGATACCAAATGATGGCAGAGTCTGACGTTTATGTTGGCATTTTCTTCTAATGGCTAATAATTGTCATTGCTCAAACCAAGAACCAGTTTCTGTAGTTGTACAATTAGGGAGCAAATGTTGTCACCACTGTAAAGAGCTTGACACAAGAACACAGTCAACTTGTAGCTGCCAGTTCTTCAATCATGCTGATTTTTCTTTTCCCACTAGAGAAATTTTTCCTAAATGGACAGTGAAATAATGTAATTACTCTAGGTGCCAAATAGAACCTAAACTGAGTATTCAAATGAGCTTTTGTTTTTAAAAGTAAAGAAAAAAATATATATTTACAACACATGCCTTTTGTTTCTCTTTAAACTGGAAACACAGTATGTAATTTTCAGGAACCACAGTGCCTCTATTTTTTCCGACCACAAATTAACCATAATTCAGTGCAGTGAAATGCAGTAAGACTGATGGAATGCTCTGCCTAAGGGATGACTTACCCCTTACAAAAATTGTGCTTTGCTTCCTATTTGTTGTGTTCGATAATATTGCCTCTCTAAATACTTTTGGTTCAGTACTGACACCAAATGAAGAGGAAAGCCTCCAGAATGTACAGACGTGCAGGATTATGTTTCGTTTGTCTTTATTCGTTGTCCTAATTCAAACCAGTCACCCAACCACTGACTTATGACTCGAGGATACATACTGTGGGGGTTTTTTCAAACGTATTTCACAAAACCACCCAAACTCAAAGAGCAAATTTCTGTCCTCAGCTACACCACTGCAAGAGCAGCAAAGTTTATAAGCTTGCACATGTGCAATGGTGTGGGTTACAAAAATACTGCACGTTGCCTTTTTAGTTTGTTATGTTTGAAAATACAAATTATTTACTCCAGACATGCCTGACCAGTTTTTGCAAGAGGCCAATAAACAAAATATATATACTTTGTACATCTACCAGTAGATGAGTAGATTTTTTTGGCCTTGATTAGAAATCTACTCTTTGAGAATTTGTTTCCTCCCCCAGTTGCTTAAGTGACAAAATTTTCTCATTAAATGTGGAGAAGGGCAATAAAATTCAGCTTTTCTCCTACACCCTCCACCCTAAATTGAATATATGCAATGAGAAATAGTTCAAAATTATTTCCAGATGTTAATTAAAAATCTCAATATCCATTAGAATTAGTCCTTAGTAGATATTTATACCCATAGCAGATGAATGCATGAGAACATGTTTGTTAACAAAGTACTGAAAAAAATCCTTATTCTCCACTGGAAGATGTGCCCCAATTCCCTTGGCAGAATTAGTGGCTGAGTGCATCAAATGCCTGCCATGTTTCTGAAGGCTGGTGTGAACCTGTAATTCTGCTGCATGTAAATAGCTCCCTGGAGATTAACGGGAGCATTCAAGTAGGCAAATGTCGTGCACACTGGGTGGCAGGATCAGGCCAGCAGTTAGCACATCCCTCACAGTTACAGTGACTTTTCTTCAGATATAGCAACTGTAATTGCTACATAATTTCCATTAAATTTTCTCACTTGTATCCCAAAAGAACAGAGACTTAATGTTACAGTAACCGTAATTGGGAAGGACTTAAGAAAATTAAGTCCTACAATGTGCAATGTCTTGCAAAAAGAATGGTGCATATCATCATTGTATCATTGCCTGGTTTTAGTCACTTTATTTAAAATTTGATTGAAACTCTAATAAGGGTTTGCTCTATAAATCCTTACCTGCTCAAGTCTCCACTAAGTTAGAGCAGTGAGCTTTTTTCCCTTAAACTGTAAAGAATGAAAGTTTGCAGGGAAATATTTTAGCTGTCAGCAATAGATCTGAAGAAGGAATTAAAATTCAAGAACTCTTGTGAGGAATTTATCTAATGTTAATCATCTGAAAGTAGGAATCTAGTCTAAACTTGCTGTCTCAGATGTCTCAGTGTCCAGGGGATGAACAATTCCATCTCAAAACAACTGTCAAAGTTAAGTGAAATAATTGCTCCCAGAAATGTGCCTTTTATTTTTTCCCCTGCAGAAAGCTCCAAAATGGACAGATAGGTCCAGGCATCTAAGCTTTAAATGGCCAGCATCAAGCTGGGTTAACTTCAACTCGGTGTCCATTCAGTATCCTAAGCCTTTCCTGGAGGTTTGCTCACAGAGGCAGCTCTATCAGCAAGCAGTGCAATTTGCATCAATGACATGGCCTGGCTCACTGGGATGAGCTGTGCTGATACAGATCTTGCTGTATATATGTTGTACATCTACACCCACACTGTCAAAATCCCAAGTGCTGTCTCAGCCTGTTCCCTTGATTAGCCTGAATGAAATGTATTTTTTTGTGATGAAATCCAGGCTAACTTCTGTTCGATATTCAACCTTCACTGCAATCTTGACGATTCAGGCTGATCTTGCTCCCAGACAGTGCATTTTGATAATGCCTCAGCTGCATAGCTGGCCCATTTCCAGTAGAAAACACAATGGTTCTGCTTGGGTTGTGCCTGGAGTGCGGGATTCATCCTGATCATAGGTCAGAGGAGACTCCTGCTCTTAATTCTCTCTTTTTCATGAATAGCTGCTGAAATCCCACTAACAGGTAACATAATATCAGGAAGCCTTCCATAAAACTTCAGAAGAATCTCAGTTTAGAGCTAAACTCTAAAATTCATGTGGATTTCAACCCTGATGCTAGCCCTCAGCTCCCAGGCAACAGTCATACACAGCTAGGACATAACATGGTCCTCCAAAAAATTCACTGAGTTACTGCTGCAACATTTTCTCTAGATGTTGGGCTGCTGGCCTGAAAAGATATGGAGTACCTACCCCATCTGAAAATATTTACTGGTGTACCTTGGTTGAGATATCCATGCAGAATGGAGTTTTACTGTGTTTCCTGCCAGCCTGGCTCCATTCCCCAGAAACCTGTGTTTCTGAAATGCAAGAAGTTGGCACTGCCTCCATTTTCCTATTCCTTCATATCTGAGTTTTTCCTCTGTATACATCAGGACTAGAAACCTTTATTTTTTATTTTTTTTTTTAATGCTTATGCCAAGCTTAAATTAAGGCAGAAGTGTTCACTAGCACTGGGAAAAATGGATGTGAACCCTACCCTGTACAAGGGATTTCACAGGTGTCCTGACCCAAGGACTGCACTACTCTGGGACATACCAGATTGATCTGACAGAGTGACATGGACTGGACAAGAGATGCCTAGAAACAATCAAAAATATAGGTGAAAATATTTTACTCCAAGTACTTTCCGAGCAATGAAGGATTTGTAGTTCCTGAACCCAGTGCAAGTCCTCTGGTGTTTCACAGTCTTCTTTGCCATGGTGCTGCCCAGTAAAATACTGACCAGTGTCTTGGGAAAAAAAAAATTAAAAAATCACTACCCAGTGTCCTCTGATACTGCACAACTTAACAATCCACAAATGATGTAACACCTCTGCCTGCTTCAGACGTGTCCTGGGTGGTTTCATGTGGTCCTCTTGTGGGAGGGCATGGATGACAAATAATAATTTCCTCATCTTTTCCATCATAGTTTCATCTTCATCTCCACTGACTGTTTTATCTTTTTTTTTTTTTTTTTTTTTTTTTTCTGGGTAGAGAGTCCTATTCTGATTACCCTCTGCATGGACACTAATCCAGACTTCTGACCATATCTATTGCCCTCTCTGTATCTTCTTTGGCTCTGCTGTGGTTTTTTTTCTGAGGCAGGGAAACTCACGCTGTACAAAGGTGTTGGCATACTATGGATTGATCAAGGAAAAATATTTTATTTTCTGTCCTCTATTCCTTCCATAATAATCAAGCATTGAACCGATGATTCTCATTGAGCTCTCTCTTACAACCCCAGATATCAAATCTGTGTCATAAGTCAGCTTTGACATCACTGAATATATGATGCTGAGCCTGTGCATAGCAGCCCAGATTACAAAGGGTTATTTAAGAATTGACAATGTGAAATTGCCTTTAATTGCCTTCCATGAGTACTATGGACAGCTGCATCCTTTTGCTCCAAAGTGCAATCAAAGCAAACCTGCTCTGAAAGAAATATTCCCTCTGGCTAGACATGGAGGAGAGACTGAAAAGTCACTAGAGTCTCCTCTGCCACCTTGTACCTCCATGACTTTCATCTGCAGCTGTGCTGCTATGGATCTAGTGGCTTCTGAGCCCTGGGAAGCAGCCTCAGTCCTGACTGCATCCATGCACAGCTCTGGTCAGAGCCAAGCCAGAGATAAGAGAGCATAGCTCAGGACAACCTACTGTCTGGGATGGAAGCTCTCAAAGCCTATAGACTACATGAACACATTAGCTGTGGAGGAAAGACCAGCAGAGGTCTGAGTGCAAGGTCCAACACCTCACAGTTCAGATTTGCTGGAGAACTGTACTGGAGAGAGCTGCCTGCCATCTCTCCTGGTGGGGATCCTGCCCCTCTTCTGTAGCCAGGTCCTACATAACCCATAAGTCTCTTTATTCCCCTCTCTGTGCTGCAGTCCCCCTCTTCTTAAGGGCTTCCATGGACTTGCTGCTTTAACCAGGATCCCCACCAGGCTCCTGCATCACGCTTCTGCTCTGCTGAGGAAGGGAGGTGGGAGCTGGGAGGAGAACAGCAGAGCAGCGCTCCTCTGTTTTTCCTGGATGTCTTTCATTCACCCTCAGCTGAGTTTTCTCCCCATTCAGAATAACTAGCATTCTTTGGGGCACATTTCTCCTCACAAATCTCAAGGAGGCGGAAGCGCTGCAGAGCTGCCGCTTCACTAAAGAGCACGTTATTCCAAGGCTGAGATCTTATTACAATTCCCTTACTACAGCAACACATTTTTTCCACTCCTTTTTGAAACCTCAAATGTTGTTATGGCGTCAATGGTAAAGAAGTTTCAGCTTGCTTGGATTTCAGTCTCCTGGCCTTAGATGGAGGGGAAACATTATTTCTCTAAATACATGAACCCTTGTGCACACACACACTTGCACGCTCCTAAACCCCAGTCTTGCAATAGGATCTGCTTAAGCACAGCCTTTTGCCTGTATGTAGTTGTGTTGAATGTAAATCAAGCACATCTGACAGATCAGACTCTTTTAATGCTGTGCTTTGGTAATGCTGCTACTGTTGTGATCCAGGAAAACAGCAACACGGATAAAACCCAGTCAGGCAACTGTCCCAGTGTTGTGGCAAAGAAGATAAAGTTAGTAGAGACACAAATGATGCTGCAGGGACCCTGTACGTATCCAGGTCTCTACTTTCAGCCTGGTGGAGGAAAATGTGGTTTGTGCTCCCCACTGCACAGTGGGGAGTGGGAAGTGAGAAGTGGGAGGTGAGAAGTGGTGGAAGGTGGAAACCCAGAGCTCTTGCTGCTGCAGCTCTAAACAGTCAGATTGGACCATGGCACAGGGACACAGAAAAACACCTGCTGGCATGCTTCCTCAGCCCCCTGGGCTTCTACTCCCTGCATATATAAGATGGGAGGGAGCTGAGGGGCACAGAAATTGGTACTGGATTTTGGGAGAGATTGTGGTACTGTTATCTCATTGGGCTCAGTTTTTGCCCTGGATGCAGGCTGCACACCCTGGCCACCTTCCATGGTGACTGAATGGGTCTGTCCCATCTCACAAGACCAGTACAAGACCCCAGTCCTCCTTGATGACTTCCTCAGCGCCCAAGGCACTTGATGCTGTCCCTTACACCAAAGGATCTGGTCACCTTCTGGCCTTCAACATATTTTTTCCTTCAACAGCCCAGGGATAGGACGGTCTGTTTATCATAGTTGAAAGCAAGGCATAGAGCACAGCCAGATTGCTGATGTCTAGGTGCCTGAAGATGCAGATATGCATCTGGCAGAATTGTCAAGCATGTGGAGGCACTTCCCTACCACTGAGCTTGAGCCGGGTCCCACAGTGGGTCTGGGCTGTATGCAGGAGGGATTGGGCAGAGTTTATAACAGACTCTGTTGATGAGATTGTTAAACCCCCTCTACACTCCAAGAACAGCTTGTTTCCCGCCAGTGAAAATTGTTATTCTCTCACTGTTATTTCACAAGTTCTGTTTCCAGCAATGCCTGATCACAGATAAGAGAAATGCAATCTCAGTATGTACATCTTGGGCTTTGTTCATCCAGGACCAGCTAGGCATGGTGGTGATGCCAAGAACGTCATTTCACTTCTTTTTCCACAACTTCATGTTCTTACACTCAGACTTTAATTAACCACAACACTTCATACCACTGGAATAGGGATAGGACAATCCCCTGATCTGGAATCGGTTTCAATCTTGCCACATGGACAGGTACTGATATGATTCAAAACCAAATCTGTGTTTCTTGCAGTTTGCACTTTACTAGTGGCTTCCTGCAGACTCTTGGCATTGCTTAATGCCTCTCACAGGAACAGCAACCGAGCCCAGCACTTCCATCTCAGCTTCAAAGCATCTGGGATGCCTTGCCAGAGCAGAGGGGATGAATGAGATGCCTGGGAGTTGTCGTCTCCATGACTGCCATAACAATGATAACGTCACAAGAGCATTCAGTGGTGTGGCATTAATCTGTGACTGGGCAAGAGACCTTTGCTACCAACAATTCTGGAGCCCTAAGTGATGAGTACTTGCAGAAGGAGCACTTGCATTTCTGAATCTCAATCAGAATTACCTTTTTGTAAATTAAATAAAGAAGAATGACTGTACTCTTGTTCCCCCACTCTGAATAACAAAGGTTTGGGCGATTGGCTGGAGCCTACAGAGAGGGGTAACTGTTTTGATCAGATGTGGATTTCATCTCACACAGGTTAAACAGATTCTGGAGATGAAGGAAAGATAAACAGAAATCTTGTATTTTGATCTAATTTTCACTGTTCCTGTGAGATTCACAGTTGGATATAACGCGCCAAAGTAATAACTGGTGGAGTGAACTTTGCAAGGAACTCTCTGGTGATTTAGAAATCATTTACATGACTTGTGAAAATCTGGGTATTATTTTCTGCCAGTGCCAACCTGAGATGTAATAAGTCAGACGCAGCATGGCAAGCTAGAGTTAAAATAAGCCTGTGAGGCAGGCATAAACTGTCATCCAGCATGGCCAAGCAGCTTCTGTGTCCTCCACCCCACCACAAAAAATTAACCTGATTAAAGGCAGCAAAAACAGCGCAAAGCAAGAGAGTTAAGTTGCAGTTACCTTGGAAGAAAGGCTGGACAGTAATTGTTTAACCCAGCCTCCTGACCTGATTTCTAACAGCAGGAGGCAAAAAACAGTGGAAGCTGATATCCCTCTTATCATAAAAAACGGGTCCTCGTTTTTGCTTCTCTGATTTAAGTGTTTCAAACAGGAGGAGCAGGGAAGAGAGAAGCTTTTGTTCAGTTGCAAGTTGCGTAAGTCAGCCACAGTGAGCTGCTCTGTGCCTCCCTGGGACCAAAGCATGATGGTAACACTGGGGTGGACGTCCCTGCCTTCCTTACCCTAGAAGGGCAGCATCGCCCCACTGTCTCTGTATTTCTCTGGTTCTTTATTGTATGGTCTCTAGGCACGTTTGGTGCCTAGTCCATTTGGTCAAGGGCCATATTCTTAGTCCAGGTGTCCTGTGACTGCTCCAGGACCTCCTTCTAGTGGTGATGGAAGAGACCCAAGCCACCAGAACTTCCCCCAGGTACCCACCTCTGTGTCACAGCTTGCATTTAGCCTGGAACTAAACCCTGAAGCCCTGTAATCTGGGAAGCTACAGTGGTCCTCAGAGGTCAGGACATCCCTTCTCAAAACCTAACCCTCTGACTGTTCAGAGCGGACTAAAAGCAAGCCTGAGAAAGGGAGGAAAGGGAGGAAAGAAGTGAAACCCTCTAGACCAAAAGCATATTTGAGGGTTTCTGAGTGGTATGCCCTCTTGTCCTCTTTTTAATTGTTGCCAAAATTCTCTTAGTTAAGTTTCTTCTGCCAGCTCACGCCTTGACATTGGATTGCCATACCTGGCTATCTGCTTTGTCTGCCCTCCTGCCATGCAGACCATCCCTCTCTGAGCAAAAGAAACTATCTCTGCTGTCCTGCCAGGCCCATTTTAACAAATCCAGCATACTGGGAGAGAATATCTCCTTACACCATGCAAAATTCCTGAGACGTCTGTGAGCCTCATGGGGCATCACACGAGGAGAGGAGAGAGGTTGGTTTCCCCAGCTGAATCTCAGAACTAATCCCCGGAGGAAAAACACCCCTCCGTAGTCCTCATGAGGGCTGTTTGTTGGCAAACTTTGCACAAACAAGGCTCCAGCAGACACTGCCACAAGGGTCCTCAGTGTTTCCCTCAATGTCTCTTGTCGGCTGAGGAGCGATGCGACATTTGAATGTGAATGGCGGGCGCTTGCCGGCCGAGAAACGGGCATTAATCACCTCTGAACTGCAGCTCCAGCAGCTCCCAGGCTTTCTGCAGATCTGCTCAAGAGTAAGGAGGGGAAAGAAGACTCAGAGGCCAGCCCTTGGCACAGCAGAGGTGATTGTGGCAGGGAGAAATGGCTGCAGCAATCAGCCCACGGGAATTAGGTTCATAGGCTCTCCAAGACCTCTAGGATTCCTCTCCTTCCTATTATTGCTTGTGACAGAGTTGATAAAGCACCCCAGAAAAACCACCAGGCAGCCATTAGCAGATGTCAATGTTTCTAATCTTGGTTTTGGCCTTGAGTGATCGAGACCAGTTTGGCCATGGAATACAAATCAGGAACACGTGAGTTTTGGGAAGAAGTAAATCCAGGCAGCAAGCCGTGTCAGAGGAGTAATAACTCTTAGCCAAACCGACATGTATAAGACCTGGCTTTCACAGCACAGTCTCAAACTGGATTTCTAGTAAATATAAATCAGTGCAGCTCCACTTAAACATGGGATTCTACATACCAGAAAAAGCTAGCCAGGATGTCAGAGACAGCTTAGTGTTTCTGCCACCAACGATAGCCCGTGAATTTCAAAAGCTGCTGGGCAAAGCAGGCAACCACCTGACAGTCAGATACCCAAAACTCCTTGGTAGTTAAGCCCTCTGGGTCTTGGATACTGCTTAACTTCCAGTCTTCTTTCTCCTGAGAAGAGTTTTCATCATATAGTCCACTCCAGGGAGGGCCACCAGTCTCTCATCTCTGCCTCTCTGCTGTGGTCACACCATGGTTTGCCAATGGCTTACATTTGGTCTTCCTGGCAGAGACCACAGCCTCTTGGTTTTTAGAAAACTCAGCTTAGCTCATATGCATCAATGAAAATTATGCAGGTGAATTAAGAGCTTGAAGTGTTTCATCAGTTCATTATCAAAAGTTACTTACCCTCCTTTAAAAATAGGTATCTTGTGTAAGGTAAGGAAGCCCAACTCCTACCAGAGCAGGTTTTTATTACAGACAGACTTAAAGCATAAGTCTTTAATAAGGCTGCATACAGCTAGGACTAATACAGCCGTGTCTCAACAGAGCTGCTCCCCAGATGCTGACAAATCAGACAACTTCTTCTTTAGCTCAGAGATCCTATCGAAGTAGTAAAAGTGCTTCCACATGTTCATTATGTGCAGGGTTGCTGTGTAGTTATTAATGTATTTGCTGTGCAGAGCAGAGACCCTGGCCTGCCTAAAACACAGGTCTCCCCTCACTGCTCAGTGTCTATCTCCAGCAGCATGGCCTCTGATGTGGAGAGAGAAAAGACACAATTTTCTACCCCATGAAATGAGTCAGAATATTAAATCACTTCCAGTCATTTTGTAATCCTTAGATTTAGGGCATACAATATTCTAAGTTAAGCAGAAAGGGTCTACAAGGGTTAAAGACAATAAATCAGAAGAGAGGAGAAAAATGCTAAATAAATTTAAAGCAAAGGCCATATAGGACTTGAAATAACCATCTGATGGTGCTGAACAGAGTGGGTTTGGTGACAGTTTGATGGAAAGAAGTATTAAGTAAGAATGTGCATCTAAACTCTTCTGTAGTTGGGGGTTTCTCCTTTGGGTGCTTAAATTTGCAGCAGAAATGTGGCAGTAACTGACCAGCAGAAGTACCTTGTACAATGGTGATAACTCAGTCCCAGCTTATGGCTGGCTGGGCTTTATTTAAGGCTTGTGATAAAAACTGATAGGAAAGCTGGTCTCAATTATTCATATTTCTGATTGCAACTTCCTTCATCAACCTGGACTAGCCCAGTAACCTCTGCACCCCTGTATCCTCCTAAGCCATGCACCTGTGGCAACAATGGAGTTTTAATGCAGACACTGCTGCACCAAGGTGAAATATGAGCATGAGAGGTGGTAAAAGCATGGTCTGAGCCCAGGAAGGCTTTTCCATGTAAAATATGTGGGGTACCTGCCATGATGGTGAGACTGCTTGTCTAGCAGCTGAGGCCATGGCTGAGAAGATGGGGCACCACTGCCTGGGGGCTGGATCTGCTCCTGATGGTTCATTCACTGCTCAAGCAGTGGCTGCTAAGAGAGGGAAAAAGGCAGATACAGAGGACCCTTGTAAAAAATAAACAAATCTGAACCCCTGTGACAGAGGGCAGGATTTTTATGGAGGTGTGTTTGCCAGAGAAGCTCACCCTGTTCCCATCACATTTATTTGCAAAGTAAAGGTGAAACCACTGAAATAGCAGCTTGAAGTAGAGTGTATCGAAATCAGTGGAAAGACTCCCACAGTGCTCAGCAGAATTTGGCATAAGTCATAAAAATGTCAAGCTCACTGTGCCCTTTTACTTCTCTATTTTACAGCATTTCTTAGGCAGAAATGGTGTCCATCCTTCACACACCACTGGATGAGAGAGGGAAAGTTGTACATGGCTAAACAAAAGAATTTGTTAGGAGGGCAGGGAAGTGTTGCAGGCTGACCCAATTTGTAACTTCAGGTCAACATAGTATGTTAAAAGTTAATGAATAACTTGGCTGGGAAAAAGAAAATTAAAAAATAGTTGTTCAGATATATTAAAAATAAAATGTCTCATTTGAAAAAGGTCTTTAGATGAATACCTGAGTTTGCCTTACTTTAAAGGTTAAATATAATGTCAGGAAATTGACATTTAGTTTGGGGTTGGATTTTGAATCATTTTGACTCTGCTTTGGAAGAATTTAATCCAAATTTTTTTTCAAGTGTTTAATTTCACTGTGAAAACTACAAAGCCAGTTCTGTTTCAGGACAACTCCAACTTATATTTTCTGTTCTGAGCTTTTAATTCTGTGGCCACACTAGAAAAGTAGCTATTCAGAACATCTTTATTATAAATGAAACCACAGTCATCTCTGTGCCAGTAATGAGGAGATAACTTCTTGAACCATACTGACTGGCAGTACAGTAGAAAGCCAGTGCTGTGCATTTCAAATTTATTTAACATTCTCTTATAAATCCATTTCTCCTGCTCCTCTTCTGTTTTCCCAAACATTAATACAGCAGAATAGAAGCATCACAACAGTACAGAGCAGGACAGTGGAAGTTTTGGAAATATAACACACACACCTTTCTTCCAGGCAGAAAGCAAAAGCCAAAGAAACACTGACTGAGCAGATCTATATGTACATTCTTTCTTAGAAACTCTTAATATCTGACTACAGCCCTGCATTTCCCAGCCATCCACTTCTCCTTT
Source organism: Sitta carolinensis (assembly GCA_032173965.1). Classification (NCBI taxonomy): domain Eukaryota; kingdom Metazoa; phylum Chordata; class Aves; order Passeriformes; family Sittidae; genus Sitta; species Sitta carolinensis. The sequence continues at coordinate 52,895,544 of CM063285.1, read as the reverse complement.
CAGGGTTTATATTAACATGCTGATACACTAAAAATGAAAAAGATGTGATTGCTTTGCAAAACTTATAATCCTGTACTCATCCTCAGCCTCCAGCGTGTGTGCAGAAGTTTTCAGCACACAGGAATGAGCAGTGTGAGCACATCAGGCACCTTCACTCAGAGCTGTCTCCTGTGGCTGTGATGCTCTCTGTGAAGGCAGGACCCTGCCAAACCCACCAGTAACAGAGCCCATAAAGAAACAGTTACTTGTCAGCTGGCAAAGGCAGAACAGGTTTTCAGATCTATTTTTCCATGCTTTTATTTTTTTAAAAAATAAAAGATAAACACACTGACAAGGGGAATGTGAGAACAGACTCTTTAGTAATCTCCGTTGCATGTATGGATGCTCAAGACTCATGATGGGACAGGATGACAGCACAGGGCTGCAGCAGTGGCTTGATTTTTTTAGTAGCTTCATTTGTAATCAGAACAGGTATTATAGAGTGAGATATTTATTCAACTGTGAAACTGCTGCCATATAAAAACACTGACAGATCTATGTAGTGTTAAATTTAATTCTTTTTCTGTTGGTTTGTGGATATGTTGAACATGACTCTCACCATTCATAACTGCTAGAGCAGTAAGGTCTGGATGCAAAATGTGTTTTGGAAGAGATATGATCCTTTAGGCTCAGGAAGGTCTAATTAACAAGCTGAGAAGGACATTTTATCCGCAGCAGGTCAGTCCACAATTGCTTTCTTCAGGAGCAGTCAGCACTGGTTGCATTGCCCCCAATGGCCAGATGCCCTGACCACTGGGCTAGCACAGGCAGGTCTGATTCAGTCTGGCAGTGTTCCCACTGCATATGCTCAGTCCTTCAGAAGCAGAGTATGCTTTTTAATAAAAAAAATGTCTAAACATTTTGTTGTGGGAATTTCTTTGGGGGCAGTATTATTCTTTGTACTTTGCAGAAAAAAAAAAAAAAAAAAAAAAAAAAACCAAAAAACACCCTCCTTCTGGCTGATTTTTTAGTTTATTAAGAACATAATTGAAATCCTTCTATACTAAAAAATATTTCACCAAAGATTGATAAGGGTGTGCAGACTAAGGATAAAGGCACATTTAATCACTGCTTTTATTATTCTGTTTTCCTGAGTAGGGTAATTTCCCATCATCCTGAGTGGCTTAAACAGCCACAAGCCTGAAATAGTGATGATGGAATTTCCTGGGAACAAATTAATGTGGAGGCACTGGGATATTACAGTAATAGTGTGGTAAAGGAATGTGCCTTTTACCACATGCCTCCCTCATATTGATGTATATTTTGGCTAACACCAAGTGTCACTTGCAGAATGTGCACCATGTTGTGGCCCGTGTTTTCCTGGCCTCTCCCAGACCAAGGCAGGGAGCCCTATTTCACGTTAGTCACTCCTGATCGTGGTCCTGCAGCTCTTTCCCATGCAGGCAGAGCTCCCACTGATTTCCAGACGGGCATGTACAAGTTAGGGCTGCTGGATCTGTCCCTGACATAGTAAAAATAGACAGTTACTTGGTTGTTTTCATTAAAAGGAGAGGAAGGAGAGCATTATATAACAGGAGGGTTCTTGGGGGGAGCACTGGTTTATTTAAAACCTCCAGTGATAGCTGCTTTCCCTGACTGGAATTGGCTCTGCAGCAGGGCAGGAAAGCTGGGCTTTTGCCATTGCTGGAGAGCAATGCTCTTTTCTTTATTAGCAGACAATAAGCCACATTCAAGACATGCTAAAGAGCTGGAAGACAAGCAGGCAAAGCAGAGAAATTCAAAGCGAGGGCTGGTGCTTGGGAGCCTGGTGTTTGCATTTGCCTTCGAGGGAGAGGCAGACACCACTGAAGATGTAGCAGCTCTTTGCCAGTGCTCTCACTGCTAGTGGGAATCTGGAGGCACCAGTGGAGTGGTTTAATTGACATCTGTGCTAACTGCTTGCCTGTAGTATGCAGAAATCCTGCAGGACTGGGGCAACTGGATGAGTGCAGCAGGCAGGACACATCTGGGAGGAGATGGCATTTTTTGGGGAAGTGAGGGAAATTTAAGGACCTCACAGCAAATGAAGAGAAGGGGTGCACAGGAGCTGAAGGTTCTGCTAGTGTGAGTTTGGCCCCTGTGCCACATTACAAAGAGGGATCTCAATGCTTGCAACCTCCGTCCTGGCTCTGGGCACCATCAGCTGTCCCCTCATGGACCACAGCCAGGTCTCACCTGCCCAAAGGATATGGCCACAGCACTGCTGACAATTCATGAGCAGCCCAAAGGCTGCTGTCTTTGAAAGAGAAAATGCCTGAAGAGAGGGAGAGCGAGACCTGAATTTACCTACTACATCCTGGCTGGCTCCTGTCCTGATCCATGTCTTCTTGGGAGAGGCATGGAAAGGCATAGCTCTCCAAATCCTTGGAGGAGGCTTCTCACCTGTGGCCTCACAGCAGAGCTCCATGTTCTGTGGGGCATGGGAGCAAGTCTGAGGCATGGCCATGAAAGGGTGCTGGCATGCCCTGAGCTGGCTGCAGGCCTCCCAGAGGATGCCAGCCCTCTGATGACACCACACTGGGTGTCCTCAATAGTCCTCAGAGTGAAGTATTTTGCATTGTGTGTGTGTTGATTCCAAGCCTAGTTTTCCAATTGTTTTCAGCAGAATTTGTTTTTGGCCACAAGGCCCTGAATTAACATAGTGTTGAGCCTGGCAAGTCAAGAGAACTAGAACACCTGATTAGGAAAAGGCATTTTTTTAAAATTATTCCCTGCCTTTAAAACTTACATGTAGAGTTGAGTTTAGAAAGATAAAATGCTATCACTTGTGTGGGACTTCAGCAGATCCTGATGTGCTTTGCAGAGCACCTGGTTGTTGGCTCCAAAAGCAGATACACTTCTGAGAGAAATATGGAATATTCTCACTGTGAACAACAGGTTATGTTCATTCCTTGAGCCAGCTTTATCACAGTATTTGGGTTCACAACATGCAAAGGCAAGAAGTATCAGAGTCCTGGTGAAGGCCATCTGAAATTGTTTCAGAACGATCACTAAATAAATTAAAAAAAAAAAAACAGCAAAAAAAAAACCTACGAAAAAAATGTATTTCAGCAGTGAGACATTCGTTTTCAACATTGAGCCAAGGGGCATTTCTCACATGTAGTTTCAAATGAAAAAAAAAAAAAAAAAAAAAAAAAGAGAATTGTTGGCAGCAGCCTTTTCTCCAGTGGTTCCAGAGGAGTAATTAAACAGGAGCCACTCGGAGCTGGCTCAGGGGGAAGCATACATGGTGATCTTGAAGTAGGAAGGACTGTGTGCCTGCAAGCTTGCCTCTCTGTGTGTGTGCACATTGGGGTTTTTTCATTCTTTAATCATATTTGTGCATTATTTTCCTGTGTGCCCATGGCACCTTACTTCAATGAACAGTTTGAAAGGCATATGCTGTTGAGCAAAGGGGAGAGAAACTCTCCTGATCTTTTTTTCTCTTGTCTCAGTGAACATGCCATTTTTTGATGCTTTTCCTATGGCTTCTGTGACCTATGCTTTACACCACCTGGCTGGTTTAATTCATGAATCCTCTATTAATATGACAGGCTCTGCAAAGGTGACTAAAATGTTAAGGAGACAGATGTCATCAATATCTCTCAAGGGTAAATACTTGAATTTTGCTCCCTTTTTGTGTGGCTGGTGTCTGTGCTGATCTTGGCACTGTGGCTGAGCCACTGAGACTAATTCATTTTTGTTTCTCCCTCAGATGTTGTGGATGAATGCTAATCATAATTTCAACAGATCCCTGTTCTTTCCTCAAGTGTCAAAGCCTTTCTTTTCTGCCACTCTTGCTGGAGAAACCCCATCTTACACAAATGAGCAATGTAGCTGTAAGCATCCTTATAACTCATAAGAAGTCACAGGGTGCTTTCTATGACTACTAGGACACAATCTGACCTTCAGGCAAGAAAATAATTCTTTGCTAAGGGTATTGTTAGCTCCATGCTGAGTCAGCTCAGCATCCTGCCCTCATAGAGATCTCACCTGGAAAAATATCTCAGGGTCTGATATGGCTGTCCCAGTGGTAGCTAAAGTTGAGGCTGGAATAAGCAGAAGCAGGTCTGGGGTAGATATAGCACAGGGAAGGGAGAAAGAGTCCCAGTAGCACAACTAGATTGCTTAGACAACAAACAGTCATCACTGGGGGGGCTAAGGAGAGGATGATGATCTCTGGGGTGGTCTCAGTATTAAGTGGGAGATACCATGAGCAACCTCAACATTCTGCCTGTGCTTAGAAAGCAGCAAAAGCAAGGAAATGGGTGAACTTCTTCTCTTCATCTCCTTGCAAGTTGCTTAGTGCTTTGGTCCACAGTTAAACTGCCGGGATTTGGGCCCATGTAAGAAACCCAATGTCAGCCCAGATTCAGCCACGCTGTTGGCTCCAGGACACAATTCGTATCTGAGTCCAAGCTGCACATCATGGGCTTGTTCTGGCTGGAGCATAATTCATTTCTCCTCCCAGACAAAGCCCCATGTCTACGCTGTCCACATCATATTTATCCATAGGAGACCGAATCAGGAAGATTGTTTCATCTTTGGAAAAAAACTCTTTTGCAAACAGGCATTGTGCTGGTCTCATCTCTCCTTTCACACTCCTTCCCAAGGCAGTTACTTGTCTGCTGTAATTTACTCTTTAATGCAGCACTTTCCTATTCTGTGAGACAACAATCATGAAGCATTTAAATTCCAATTGAGTAGGGCTGGAGTGCAGAGGGGCTGCCGCTTGTGCAGCACGGACAATGGGAACCTGAGACAGGGGACACCAGTTCAAGGCCCCCCAGGAAGGAAGGCTACAAGCTTCTCCCTCACATTCCCATCTCCCTAGAGATGTAAATCAAGAAAAAGAAGGGAGGGAAGAGGAGGAGGGGGATGTTTATAGAAAGAAAAGGGAAAATGGATTGAGTTGTGCTGAATTCTAAGACAAGGATCAGCTACACAAGAGAACTATTGAATAGCTGTGAAATCTGGAATTGAGCCATCAAAAAAGCTGCTGAGCTGCATGTGAATCAGGTTGATTGTTTTTGAGAAGCACCTGATTTTTTTTATTTTTTTTTTTTCCCTCTCTCTCTCCCAGGCTCTGTGCTTAGCCTTGGAATTTGAACATGACTGCTGATGTGCTAAACTGCTTTTCCTTGAGATAGAGACATTTTAGGGACCCGGAAAGGAGGGAGGGTGAGGGAGCATCTCTCTGGATGTGAAGGCCATGGCACCCGGATTGTGAGCTGACAGGTTCCCCGCTGCTTGGGGAGTGGCATCAAGGAGTTCCCACTGCTGGAAGAGACCAAGCAGGGAAAGCAAAGAGCTGTAACTCCTTGGGACAAGGAGTTCTAAGGGCTGCTGGCTGCCCTGTAGCTGGGCTGCAAGTACATTTTGCCAGCTCTTCACTGGGTTTGTGCTCTCAGGAATTCACATTTCCTGTCTTGTCTCCCAGGACAGAGACAGCACCTATTTCCTGCTGAGTGGTCCCTGCTGGACCTTGGGAAAATGAATTGCAAAGAGTCCCAATGTAATATTACACTCATCAGCATGGTGTCTGATTCTCTCATGTGCAGTGGTAGAATTATAATTCCCTCTGTAGTATTCACTAGCAAGGGAAGCAAAACACTGGGATGCCAAGATGCTGTTTTCCCAAAGAGAACTGTGATTCCAGAGTGGCCTAAAAAGGCACACTGAAAGAAGGAAAAAAAAATTAGTAAGGCTGCTTTGAAAAATCTAGCAGTTTGCCCAGGGTTATGGAATGAGTTGGGATTGCAAGAGTGAAACCTTGCCTTTCCTCATTTGGTATGTCTGAGAACCATCTCTGTTCTAATTTATTTTTATTGTATTGCATTATTGTGTAATTTTATTGCATTAAAAATCATGTGAATAGCACCATGGTGCAAACAGAGAGCAACACAGACCCACTGCTCCAAGGAGCCTTGTTAAACAGCTTCCAGATTTGACTCAAGAGACCTACACACTATTACCTTATGCAGAAAGCATCTACATTGTTTTATTGTTGTTTATTTATTGACCACTGAGGGCAAGCACTGAGCTGGGAGAACTTGCACAGTCTGGACAGTTCTATCACACTTGAGCTCTTCTGCAATGGATGGGCTCCTGTGGGCTCTTGTTCCTCCCTCTGCCATGGTACTCTAGCTCAGCCCAACCCCACAGCCTCTCGGCTGCTCCAGAAGGAGTTGACAAATCCCAGTTTCCTCCCAAGCCTTGGAGGAGTGCTTAGACCCTGTAGACCATCTCTGCCTGTAGACCACCCTTCTCTGCCCATGCTGGTCACACCAGTGGCTGAGAAGCCCTGGGTACCTTGGAGCAGCCCTGGGGTTGGTCTCAGTGCCACCTTCCCCCACGGGAGCCTGTGCAGCACCCACACAGCAGGCCAGCACCAGGATGAGCCACAGCAGCTCAAAACAGCCGGGGTGGTGCTGAGCAAGAGCACTGGACACTCCCAGATGAGCCGCGGCTCAGGTCTGGAGACGGGGAAGGCATCGTGGCAGGAGGGAGCCCAGCACACCCTGCTCACACAGCCCTGACCCCAGGCACCAGAGGGGAAAAGGCTCAATCCTCAGGGGGCTCTTTCTTTCCTTTCGATGCAGAAGACCCTCTCATGGGGTGAAACATGCTCCTGGTAGCGGGGGAGGGAAGGAAATGCCCCCGTGTCCCCTCTCAGCCCCCTATCTGCTTTTGTGCTCTTGGTCCCGGACAGACCCCAGCGCTGGTTGTGCACAAGGTGCTGCCCTGAGAAAAGGCTCCCCCAGTGACCAGCCCTGCATCCGCCGGGTGAGGGGGCTCTGGAAGGCTCCTGGCGGTGAGGACGGCTCCGGAGGGAGGGTAGGGCAGCGGCAGGGCAGGCGGGGTGCGCCGGCCACTGCTGCCCGCTACAGACCCTGGCCATTCCCCCTTGAAGTTAATGAAAAGACTCTCCGGAATGTCAGGGCGTTGGGGACTGAGCCCTCAGTGTCCAAAATTAGAGCCACATCCTCTTTAACTCAGCAGCACTGCGAGCTCCAGGAGCACCCAGAGATGCCCCGGATGAGCACTCTCAAATAGGTGCAGGAAGCATCTTCCCATGCCAGTTGCTAAAGCGCCTCAGTTTTTTTTATTTTTTTATTTTTTTCCCAGGGGGAAAAATAATTAACCTTCACGTCAGGTCCCAACTCGCATAACCACAGATGAGATTCTACTAATAATTTGCTTGCTTAAGTGACTCATAATAAACACTGTTAGTTTACTTTTGCTTTGAGAGCAGCTGATCTTTGGAACAAACCACCCACAGGCGTAAAATCATGTCACCCATTTGCTGATTTAACCCCTGACTGCTCACACATCAGGCTCTGCTAACCTGCTGCTTGCAGGAAAGCCTGGAGTCTGGCAAATTTTGTCATCAAATGCAAAATTATATCAAGGGAGGAAGAGATCTCTTCTTCACCTGTTTCTGACTGGAATGTCTTTGCTCAGGGTGGTGACCCCCACATATGGGTCCAGAGATGGGGGTGGAGGCAAGGACTTCCTGCCCCGTCCAAAACTGCTGACCAGCTATTTATTTGCATTTTCTGAGGTAGCATATTTTCCATATGACAAGTTCTCCTGAGGATCCTTTTATCCATTAATTATAGATGAGCATGCTCAGCCTTGATTCCCCCTGGGGCAGCCTGAATCTCAGCAGGGCTGATAGGGTGTTTGGAAGGCACCAAGGCTCACCATGACCTCATGCTGAGCACAGGATCCTAATGGGACACCAGAGAACTAGTGCCAGTCTCAGGAGGACACATTGCTGGTGTAAATAAAAAGAGCCAGGGTGTGTTTTCACAGAGCCAGCCTCTTTTGCCTCCAAAGCACAGGGTGGGGTGCTGTCCGTCACTGCCTGCACAGAGAGAGCCCTGGCTCTGTGCTTTGCTTGTGCTTTGCATGGCTGAGGTGCACAGACCAAGCTCAGGAGGTGCCCCACAGCATTTCATGACCCCTTGTGCAATGCAGAGGTGACAAGCACGCACTGGCCTGGGTGAGCAGCTGCGTGTGCCAGCAGTGAAACACCCTCTCATCTGCAAAGTGCGACCCGGGCACGCCTGGGGTCATGGCCGTGGTGAGGAGGGACTGAGCCCTGTTCTGCAGGTGGAGATAACCCAGCCTGAACCAAGAGAAGGGCTTCCCCAAGGTCATACAGAGAGCTTGCCAGAGCATGCCCTGTAATGTAATTTAAACATCAAAACCCAGTCCATGGAGCAGGCAATTGCTCCTATGCTGTGTGCACATGTTCCTTTGCCCTCTGCATTCAGCACTCGATGCACGGAAGGTTTGCAAGAGCAGCAAATTGCCCTCAGGATGCTGAGCAGCAGTTTTCTGTGGAGCTCTCAGACTAATACATTTTTAGGAAGAGAATTTTATTTCTCTTCATCCCCAGCTTATGGTTTCAGCTAAGCAAAAACCTGCTTGACCTAATTTCTCCACCTTGCTGATCAAAGGTCATGTTTACCAGGATTATTTTTGTCTTCATTGTAGGCACAGCTGGTAAACAACATGGAGATTTTACAGTATTTAACTTTCTGATAGATTTATGGAGGCTCCCTGCCTGACTTCCTGTGCTTCTTTCAAAGCTATTACACTCACCCTTCAGATGATACCATGCACTGAGTACCTTCAGGCCCAAAACCCAAGCTGTGCAAGAGAAAAGAGCTGTGTGTCAGCAATTATTCACCCTCCCTCCCCACAGTTAGCCCCAAACCTCCACTCCAGATCATCTGCCTCCCACAGAGTGCTCATGTTAGGTCAGGAACAGCCCAGCCCTGCCCAGGTGCAGTGATGGGCATTGCCAGGCTGCCAGCTGCAATCAAAGCAGAGGCAAGGTCCTGTCACCTTCCCTGGGCTAGAAGCTGCATAACCCCCACAAGCCAGTGCAAAAAAGCTCTTCTTCCAAAAGAAAAATATTGAGGGCTGGATCTGGCTTACCCTCACTTGCTTTTGGCTTCAATCTCAGAGGAAAAGAACAAAAAAAAAAAAAGAAACAGAAAAAGAAAAAAAAAAAAAGAGAGAAATAAAAAAAAAAAAAAAAAAAAGGTTTTGCTGGTCCAGCAGTTGCCTAAAGACTTTTGCACCCTTGGGAACTGTAGCACACTGCTGGGAGAACACAGGACTGTATCTCCATCCAACATCTGGCCTCCTTGCAGTGCAGTGGTGGTTGGAAGGGTTCAGGCTGGATTTTCCAAGCTGCAAAGCCTCATGCTATTTGGATTTGAGAGACAATTTCTTCTGTCCCCCAGTTAAACAGCTGCAGTAGTGATAGCAGAGGGCAAAAGTCCAGGTCTGGATCTCCAGCCCTTCATGTGCCTGATAACACCTGGTGGCAGAAGGAGCAGAGGGTGTCCCTGTGGGCACCAGGTGTGCTCTGGAGTCGCTTAGCAGACACAAGGGACCATGCAGCTTCCAGATACTTTCCCCATCCTTCCCCAAGAAACCCCTGGATTCTGTAGCACTTTCATCAAAGCAGTGTTTGCATCACCAGTTAATCAGGGAGGGCAGTTTGGGAGCTTCTGCTTTTGCCAGTGTTCATGCCAGCAAAGAGATTATTCAAATCCTCTCTGCTGAGGAGTCAAGCTGAGCTACGTGCAGTTATTGCCTCTGTACCATGGTATTGATCCACAAGCAAAGTCAGTGACTCACAAGGAAATATTATTTCACCTACCAAACAATGGTCTAAATATATAGTATTCAGTACTTTTTATCTTCTTTCCATCAGCCTCCACAGAGTAACATATCTTATTCAAACACCATGAAGTCATACTTCCCTGGTACAACCATTTTCAATTATTTATTGAACAATGGAGGTTGGAATGGACTGAGTGCTGCTATGGTCAATCATTTCTTCTTTTTCTAATCCAGTCTGCAAAAGGTGGTATAGGTGTATAGAGGTAACCACTTGTTAGATACTACTTTGGAAAGGTTTTGGACCAGGCTCCCAAAAAAGGGCATTTCTTTTTCTTCAGAGGCACTACCTTCAGTACAAGTAGTCAGTGGAAGGCTTTATTTGTGCTCTTGCCCTGGGGAAAAGATGCAGGCCTGTACTTTTTTATGTGCTATTAAGTCTTAGCTTTTTTGTTACATTTGTAACATGATGTAGTCAAAGAATATGCAGAAAACCTCTGGAAATATCAGCCTATCTGCTTGAGATTTCCAAGAACCTCAAAGCAAGCTCTAACCAGACCATAAAGTGAAGTCCAAACCCACCAGTGAGTCTCTTAACCCTAGATTTCCTACAAGTGCCATGGCAAATAAGCTGGGTAAGAAGTTACTCTGAACTATCTGAGACAATCTTGTCACCCTCCCATGCCTTCATGCATCTTCCAGCAGCTGGGGAATAGCTGAACTGGCAGCTCAGGTGGTAGATGTGTGCCAGGACCAGATTTCCAGTTTCAGAGAGAAAACATAAATGAAAAAAAATGAAAAATTTTTGTCTTTTTTTTTTTTTTTTTTTTTTTTAAATCCCGTCAGAAAATTCTGGCCAGTGATGAAAAAAACAGGCTTCTTTATTAGAAAATTCTGAAGCTTTCTGAAGAGCATATCCACCAAAAAGCATTGCCATTACTTCAAGATAAGAGTAAAGTCTTTTAAAGTAAAAATATTTATAAGTGTGAGTTAAATTCTTGTCTCTCAATAATCTACTGATTGCAGTGGTACGACAGGAGATGGGGCTTCAGAGGACTGCCCTGGCTTTTGCAAGGAAATGGTGTAAATGAAGTTAAGCTGTAATTTGTGGATAATTGAGTGATCAGTGACAAATGTCTCTGTGACACACAACAAGCTGTCTTGGAAAAAAGTATGCTGCTACAGCAACATGTCACATGTGGTCTTAAACTGATTATTCTAAATCATCCAGTGTCTCTGCTCAGTTTGCTTAAACAGAAAAAAAAAAAAAAAAAAAAAAAAAGAACAAAAGAAAAAAATCCCTAAATTTGACCTTTAAAAAGTTTAATTTAAAATAAAATTAAAAACTAAATAAATAAAGGGCATCCAGAGATGAGTTAGAGAAGATTTTGCTGCTGACTCAAGTGGGCTCTGGCCAGGCGGCTGAACTGACCACTAACGTGGATAAAGTGAGATGCTCACCCTCTTGTCTTGCAGAAATGTCATGCAAACAAACATTTACAGGTCAAAAGCCCAGATGTGTAAAATAATAACCTGGTGTGGAGGGCTGGTGTGGCAGCTCCAGTTTGCACACATAGACTGAGGGTAGCCGATAATCACAAACCTGAGCCTCCCCAAATATGCTCTTTCTGGAACATTGTGCCACAGAAAATTAATTGCATTCCAGCTCCAGGGAGCATTAGCACTTCTCTCAATTCAGGGCCAGCCTAAGGAGCTGCCGTGCCCTAGGCAAAGAATCCAGCCCCCTCCTGGCCTTTGCCCCTTCCTCTGCAGGGCTGAAAAGGAAAAATTATAATAAATCACAGCCTTTAGAGACACCTACTAAACACTGACTGGAATATAAATGTATAAATAAAATAGGAACTGAACGTAGTCATCTCAGCCCTCGATTGTGTCTTTTCTTCTCTTCTCACTTTCATTTCTTCTTCCATTTCTTTCACCTTTGTTTCACACATTCTCCTCTCCCTACCCCCTCCCCCTCGCCTCCCTCAGTTTTTCCCCTCCTTTGTTGTCTTTTACTTTCTAGCCCCTTTCCAAGACTGTCCTTTCTCACCCTTTCTGGTCATCACTCCCTATTGGTAGTTAGATCCCTTTCCTTCTTCCTCAGCACTTTTTTTGACTCTTTTCTCTTCCCCAAGAATGTCCTGAAGATAAGAAAACAGCCCTCTGTGGAACAATCTATCTTTGAGAGATTGCATCCTTATCATTATTTTCCTTACAAAGAGCAGTTCCCATTTAAGATACCTTATACGTTTTCTCAGGACTGGCATTTAGTATAAAAGAATCCAGAATCACTGGTTTCCTTTGGAAAGTTTGGCATATATGTGGTGCTTTCTTTAGATAGTATGTTACTTAGAAGCAAACCGGCTACCCTTGTGCAAGATTTCTGTGGCTGTGGAAGGTTCAAGCATGCAGGTGGTTAAAAACTGATCTGTCTTGGCAAAGGGGCTTAGTTCTGCCCAATTTATACACTGTTATTCTTACAAGTTTGAGTTACTGTGAGTCATGTAGAGTCCAAGGAGTAAAAAAACTAATTCATGATCCTACCAGCTTTTCTATTCACAAGTGTTATCACATTAACCATCTAAATCTCTCTAACATGAAATAACACCCCCAATGGGGATGAATTATGTCAATATAAAGTTGCTTTTACTGCTCCAGTTACTCTGTCAGGGGAAGGGAAGGAAATACGTACAGAGGGTCCCTTTATATTGAGGTGTCTGATTCTGCCTGAGCAGCTGCAGCTATGAAAAGTCTCACACTGCTGGTCAGTGCAGCTCTGGCAGTACAGAAACTATCTGTAATAACCTGAATATGAAGAAGAAAAACTATTTTGTGAATGAACAGTTCTGCAGCAGAGAAGCTGTGTGGTCTTTCTGGGATCCTGCGGTATCCTGTTGACATCTGAAGTATTTTATCTTTGTTACAACACCTTTCCAAGGGAAGCATTTTTCTTACTGTGTTTCCCATGAACTCCCTCCTCTGTATGTCCTTTTCTTGCCTGCTGACTCCAGCTTGCTCTGTGTGTCCTCAGGATTTGCATTGCAGGGGCACTGCTGGAAATAAAGAGGCAATTTCTGCTGCAGTTGGTGTCAGGGTTAGCCCACCACAGCTCTGCTCTTGCATCCCTGGCTGTGTTGAGGGAGTCTCCATGGAGGAGTGTATGGGAGTCTCGGAAATCTGACATTGGTGTTTCCCCTTCATGTATAACCATATGTACAAAACACTGTCAGAGTTGATTTTTCTGCACCAGCTCTCCAGCAAACCTACCAGGATGATGACTCTGCAAGTGTGGGCTCACCTGCTCATGGAAGCTGAGAAACATTCCAGGAGCTGCTATGGAAGTATATCAGAAGTCTCAAGAAGAGAAATAAAGTGTTCAGATTTAAATATTGATCACCCTGGTAGAGTGAGGCATGGTAAGCATCTGAGCTTAATGTTATGGAGCTCAGTGCAAACTGATCCTGCCAGGAATGGGGCTGTGACTGAGCTTCAGACATATTTCTGAAGCTTCTGAAGCTGTGATCAGCTGCACCTGGAGGGCTGATGGAGACCCACTCCCTCATTTACTCCTTTTTATGGACAGTGTATCAGATGTATGCTCCTGAAGTGGACAAAGACCCAGTGTGACATGCTGTGCCTCAAAAGTGTGCTCTCTATCTCACAATCTGACTGACCATATGTTCCTCCTTCTTTAAACTGCTCTGCAGAACCTTTTCTCTGGCTCCAAATGAACTTCTAAGGTTGGTGATGGTGGTGCACCTTCAAAGTCTTGCCACAGATTAGCAGTGCATTCAGACAAGCCAGTGCAACACCACCTGGCACATCCGCATAGGATGTCTCCCATATGTCAGGGATAAAAGCATGATCTTATCAACTTCACAGAATCACAAATTTTTAAGGGATTTTTAAAGGTCATCTAATCCAACCACCCTGCCATGAGCAGGATCATCTTTGTCTTGATCAGGTTCATCTTCCAGGGTTGCCCTGCTCTCTTTGATCCCTGTTCCATTCGAGTCAACAGGATATTCTGCCACCACTTTCAATGAGCAGAGCTGGGAGTGCTCTTCTGACCAGAGTTAAATCCAAATACAGCATTGCTATTGAAAACAGTGAGAATTATTTAAAGTATTGAAAGCATCTTAATTCCTCATCTCTGTTCCTCAGATGGAATTTAATGTTCTGAGAAAATGTGCATATTTTCTCACCAGAAGAATAAACTTAATTGATCCTTTCATTTTAAACTCTCTGCCCGGTGGCAATCGGTCACCTCTTTGCAATAATAGCTGCAAAGAAAATAATCTTTGCTGGATCAGATGAAAAGGTGCAGAAAAAGTCACAGAATTAACTGGCAGAGCAATCTGGTTGTTGCCCTAACATATGGAAATAATAAGTGCCAGCCAGATAGAGCCTGAACACTGAGCTTTCATTTTGTTATTCTAAGCACAAAAATAAATATTTTTATAACTACATGTAAAGAGTAAAAGCAAATAGAGTTAATATGTAAAAATATACATTTTGCTTCATTATGTGTAATAATACATATTGATTTCATTACAATATTTTTGTTAAGATCAGTTTGCCTGGGAATAGTGGTCTACTCCTAAAGCACAGCCTGCCTATTTCAACCTATCTTTCTGAAGTGCTGTGCTAGTATAAAATGAAAGGGAAATAATAATTAGGGTGTAATATAAAGAGTTATACACTGGGGGGAGGGGGGGCATTTGGAAAAAGGTGAACTAAAATAATTTTTATTTTTACAGTTGAACGTCTTTCTGATTTTCAGTCAAGGACTACTATGAGCATGAAGGAATAAACAGAGAGAGAAATGGCAGCAGTGCTCCAACTGTGAAATGTTCCAAGCAGAAACACACCAGGCTGCTTTGTGCCATCTCTGCAGCTCCTGTAAGATGTGGGCAAGGGCACTGCTACAAACCTGGAGCTCAGACCCCACAGAAACTTGGAGCCAGGACAAGCACTGAAAAGTACAATATTTTGTAGCACTGCCCAGGCACAAGCAGAAGTGGAATCACCCTTTCCCAGGGCTGGCATTGTAGGGATTCTGCCAGTCCTGCCTACTACCTTCACTCACCCAAACACTGGGTGTCCCACCCTAACCCTGACTATCTCTTGTGGTGCCTGAGGACCACAAAGACCTGAATTTTGACAAACAGGTGCCTTCTGTAGCCCAGTGCTGGAGAATGATGTCACATGTAGCTGTGTCATTGGAAGTCCCATTTTATGTCACCTCTGCCCACCTACCATCTGAGGTAATCCAGTTTGTCACTGCCCCATCCCAGTCTGCAGGCTGGCAACTGAGCAGCTGACAGACTCCAAATGTCCAACCACATTTTATACAGCACTGGGGAAAAGCTGTGAAAAAAACTGTCACAGTCCTTTAGGATAAGGACATGGAATGTTACAGGCACCATAGAGGGTAATTGCTGTTTGCTTTTATTATTCATGACCTGGTTAAGCCCAAGAGGGAAAGTGATATTTATGTGGATTTTGGGGGAATTCATACAATAAAAAGATAGAAAACAGCAAAGCCCCAAACCAGGCAGCCTTCTCACCATCCCTCAAGGTGCAAAGACTGCAGTACCTGCAGTGGTTTTGCTGACACTGAATCTGAACTCACCTCCTTCGCATCCACATTCTGAGAGCTTCATTTCCCACTCCAAAAAAGAAAAAAACCCTCGACCAACTCCAAGTTTCTTTGGCCCCGTGGTTGTACAAGAGCCCATCTGTCTGTTTGAGCTGCTACAGGCACATGGTCCCACCAGTGTCATATCCCTCCATTGATTTTGGTCTGGGTGGTGACACTGAGGTTAAAGATCAGCCTATATGTACATTATGCAGGCTCTGAGGAATGCTGACATGAGGTGCTTGCAGCAGCAGGAAAATCAAACCAGAGAGCACATTCAAAATGTTAAACAGCAGAGCTTGGCTTTGCAAACATTAGTGCTGGCTGCATATGGGAAACTTAAGCTTTTATATCCAGCAAGTCTATTCTATCAAGTATCACTTAGGATGTGGGCTGATTTTCCACACTTCTGTACAAGTGATTTAGCAGATATGGATTCATTTTAAGGAATGTGCTTATTTGTTTAAAAGCCTGTTATCATGTTGTGGATTTGGACTGAAGTGAACTTTTTTTTTCTTTTTTTTAAATTCTAGTGAGTGGGTGAGTTTGGTGAATTTTTTTAAAATCTAATGAGTAAGTGTATGTATTGCAAAATATTTCTGAAAGTAGGCAAAAAAAATGGTTACAGCAGATTTCAATGTTCCAAACTCTGGATAAATTAAGTGATATGTCAGCATTTATTTTCTTAAGGGAGCAAATAAGTTGTGCCTCCTAAAAGGGTAAAACAACATTTAGGTTTCCGTTTGTTGCAATCCTACAACTAGTGAAAAATCTCTCCATAAGCAATGAATGTCCCTGAAAAAAAGTGTGATATTCCCAAAGAAGGTTGAAGTGCTTAAATGGTGAGCCAGAATGGGAATGGGTTGAAAGGAGTTAGGACTGACCCGAAGAACAGAAACTCAGGGCTGTAGTGCTGGGCCCATGAGGATGGGAAGAAATTCAATACTGAACTCATTGCAGCTTTAGTTTCAGTTTAGATCTTTTTTCAGAGTTCTATCTGAATGCCTTGAATCTGCCAAATTGGGTTGAAAACCATGAATGGGCAGTGTAGTTCCTGTGTTGTCTCAGCTTCAATTCTACTTGCATTGCACTGGTTTTAATTCCAGTTTGAAAGTAAACAAAGTACAATCAAACATTTCAAGAATTTCCAAAATGGCTCATTCAAACACAATTTTAAGAATGGGTAAGGATGTTACATGATTATTTTGGGAAAAGGATACACTCATAATCTCTGAAGAGCTGATGACCTCAAGGAGACTTTATGAGCTCAATGCCAGAGTGTGAAACTTTGTCCTTCTTATTTTTTCTTTTTGTGATTGTTGGTAGAATTGGATTTTAATTCATAGGTGAGGACAGCTGCTTATAAAATGCATTGTCAAAATGTACTTTTCTTTTAATTTACTCCTGAGAATACAGCAGAACCTTTCTGATCACTCCTATTGCTAAGGACAGGTAGTATAAAAGGACCAAAAAAAGGACAGTGGCAATACAGATCTCTACTGGGTTCCACCACCCTTCCTTCTGCCTAAAATATATTCTTTTTTTTTTTTTTGGTTTGGTTTGGTTTTCTGGGGTGGTTTTTTTTGTTTGTTTGTTTGGGTTTTTTTTTTTTTTTGGTTTGGTTGGTTTTTTTGCTTTTTGTTTGTTTGTTTTTGTTTAAGTTTTCTTTGCAAGTTCTCTGGCTTTTTGCTCTTTCTTGTCTTCCTTCTGCAGTTTCTTCCTGACCTCTCTGCTGTGACTAGCTCTTCTCTGGGCCACATGCAAATACTCCATATTCTCATGCCCTGGCTCGTTTCATGATGTTTCATGTTGTTCTCAAAGGGCTGCCCTGAAGTCAAATCATTGTGCAAGATGCAGGTTTTGCTTACGAGCAGACTAAAGACTAACAGAAAATGCCTTCTGAGAAAGATGAAGAACCTCAGCTATTTTTAATTTCATCACCTTCAAATGACATCACGTCCAAATGTTTGCTCGAAATAATGGGACTAAATCAACACAGAATTTTGGCTCTTCTTCCTTGTTCCACTCTAGTTTCATATCTCCTTTTAAATAACCTTATTCCATGTCTCCCCTCAAAGACACCTCTTTGGAATCATTCAGCTCTGTGGCCTCATGCCATGCTCTGTTTGCTCTGTATTATACTACTCTTGTGCAAACCTTCTTTGGTGGAGGGATTTGCTGGGCTTTGGAAAAGCTCTGTTTCTGCACGACTTCCATGACTGGGAAGCTCTGTAAATAAATAATCATGAACACCTTTGCAAATTGTGAGATGGATAATGTCCCCCCATGCATTTGATGTAAGGGTCCCAGCTCTCTGCTAGAGACTTAGGGATTGGACTTGATGATCTTAAAGGTCTCTTCCAGCCTAAATGATTCTATGATTTATGGCAACTGAAGTTAGTGAAGATGCATCCATCAACAGCACCTAAGAGATGGGACAGGTGATTTAGTTATAGGCCTTCTCTTGGATGGTCTGAGGGTGGCCAACTAAAGGCAATCTCCCTTGGACTTTGTTTTTCTAGAGTTGCCCGATAAGCCACCCTTTTATTCGTTTCTACAAATCTTGTTTGAGGAGGTTTTAAATCCTATACCCTTGAGTTTTGCTGGTGCACATAAGTGTTTTTGACAAGGAAGATGGTGTCCAGCAGACCCTGATTCTCAGCTGGAATAAAATCCCTGAAGCCCAGTAAATGTGGGGATGCTTTTACGTCAGCTGAGTCATTGTCCCACAGTCAGAGAAGAGAGATGCAGCAATGGACAAGATGGGCTACGTGAAAGCCAATGGCAAACCTCCCAGTGATTTCCTCAGAGCCAAGACTTCACCCAAGTGGGTGTGTGACCTCCTTCTAGGGCCACACATACCCTGCAGCATTTAGCAGATTAATGAAACCCCATGCCTGGGCTGCCATAAAACACATTTGTGGTCACGCATGCAGCTCTTGGGACAGGCTTTATCTGCTCTCATTGTTTGCTGTGTGTGTTTTAACATAGAGCCTCAGGACACAGCTTGGCTGTGGTACAGCCTTTTGAATAAAGCCATCCCCTAAGCCAACCACAGCTAAGATGCTGTAATTCTCATAGAGACACCATGTACTTTTTATGTTCCTTAACTCAACTGTAGTCACAAATCCCTGTTTGTACTGGCAGGTCCTGTGAAAATAGGCTTTAGGAGGTAAACCTAAAAAACCCCCCTGTACCTCTGTGATGTTTAGCTGCATTGCCTGGTCTTGCCTGACTGGAGTAGCCCTGTATAGCTTGCCTGAAAAAAACCCACAAACTTTTTCAGAACTTGCAATTCACATAATATAGCATTCTGTGGAGCCTGTAATTAAAATTAAAAAGACATCATGTATTAAAAACCAGCTCTGCAATAATTTTCTGAGTACAACCTGCCTGTATACCAGTAGCAGGTCATTCTTTTCACATCTCTTTTAGCACATGACATTAGAGTCACAGAATGGTTTGAATTGGAAGGGACATTCAAGATCATCTCATTCCAACCCCCCTGCCATGGCAGGGACATCTTCCACTAGACCAGGTTACTCAGAGTCCCCTCCAGCCAGGCCTGGAACACCTTCATGGATGGGGAGTCCACAGCCTCTCTGGGCAACGTTACTAACCACCACATAAAAAAGAGCTCTTTAAAGCTGCTTGCTGAGACTCACAATGGGACTAAACACAATTCAACCTACATTAAATTTCAGTAAAATTGATTATTTTCACAAAGTCCCGAAACTCTAAGCTAGGGTGATCCAAGCCACTTCAAAGACATGATCCCTGCCCAAAGGACTTTCAAGCAGACAGAAGCCCTGGAGGTGGGGCACTGGGGCAGCCAAGAAGACAAAGGGCAGCTGAGCAGCATCAAGAGCTCCCAACAGCACAGGACAAGTCTTTATGCATGCAGTTCTTGTAGCTCACTGAATAGATTTATAGTCCTGCTTGGGTAATTTATTGTTGGCTAATTAGATATAGGATTAATTAAGTAGCTTGCTGGCCCTTAATTACAAATTTGGTACCTTAATTTATTGTAATTTCTTCTAAATAATGACTATGCTCAAATAATCCTGATTTATATTACAGTAGGATGCAAATACAATGAGCCTGACTCTATGTTGTGCAAAAGCCTCTTTCACGCTCCTCCCAGGCATAACAGGGTCTTGAAGTGAGCACAAGCATAATTTCTGCCCTCCAAGGTGCCTTTATAGTCCCAGTGAGCAGTGATTCACCGTGAGTCAGCAACAAGCCACTGTAAAGGCCATGACTTGCACAGCTGCTGAGAAATTGGGATCAAAGGAGCTGGCCTTGGACTCCCATGAGCCTGCCTTAGACAGGGAGCCCCGAGGGCAGGCAGTTGGTGTTTGTGTAGCACAACCCACTTGAGCAAGGGGGGGGTTGCTCCAGCCTGCATTATTGACCTGATTTTGCCTGCCAGCTCCCTCTCCCATTTATTGCTCTGTTTTGTGTTGCCCTCTGCAAGCCTGGGGCAGAGCAACCAGAGTGTAAACCAGAGCTGGGACAGGGGCTCAGAAAAAAAGGATATGAAACGTTGGCAGGATTAGGATGGCTCTGGGCAGGGCCAGGGCTGGATGCTGAAGTGTGCAGGAGTGGCAGCCTGGACCAAGGTGAAGAAAGGTGGTCTGAAACAACTCCCAGGGGCATCCTGACAGCAGTTTGGGGTAAAAAAAAGCATTGTTGGTTGCAGCTGCAGCAATCAGGGTTGAGGCAAAAAGCTTTGCTTATGGGTGTGTTGATTTTCTTCCCCTCCTCCCTTTCCTCTGCTGAAAATTAGATCCCTAATGGAAGGAGGAATCTCTCCTCCAGCATCCCTTCCAGCTCCTTAGATTCAACTTCCTCAGTGCGACAGCATGTGATGATAACAGCAGCTCTAAACCAAAAATCTCAGTCATTACTCTACAACAGGTCCTATAATGCTTGCAGGCTGCTCTATCATTTCTCATGAGATTTGCATGGGTTTTTTCAAAAATACCTTTTACTCCTGGCCCAGGTGAGGCAAATGAAGTTTGCAAATATCATCACCTACAGATACGGAAGTTCGGTCAAGATATATTGTATTTCTTGTCACTCTTTACCCTTGCCACTCAGAAACAAAGAACTGATGGATGAGTCATCTGAATCCTTGCCCTTAGTCCTGAACACTGAAGGAATGACAAAAATCACTATTTTTGTTCTTGGTCTCTGAAATACTCACCCACTGTGTTATTGAGGGGTTTGCCTAGACCTAACCTGTGCACATCTACAACTACCTAATGAGAGGGATTCGGCAGAGATTGTGACCACCAGATACCCTGCAGAACCCTTTCCCTCTGCTTGACAATGTCTTGGAAGTGAGTTTGGGTCTGAATTTATGACTCAGATTAATACCCAGGTATCAGGTCTAATGAAAGCAATCCTGCATAAGGATATGATCTAACCCTGGAGTTCCCTGTTTGGATTAGTATTTATGAAACCTGTAACCCCAGCTCAAGCTCTGGGCTCTGGGATAGGAATCATGTTTTCCAGAAGCATGCCAGAGCCACATAAATGTCAGAGGAATGAAGATAAAGCTTTAGTAATGTCCCTGGTGCTAGGATGTAAGTTTTTGCAGCTGAAATAGAGCGGGGAACACCCGCTCCCAGGCTCAGCCTGGAGAAGGAGCCATCCTCTGCAGCCCCAGCCGCAAGAGCAGGAGCCATGCCAAGGTGAGGGGCTGCTAATTCTGACAGGACTCCCTTCAGAAAGGATCCTGTTGAGAAATCTGTCTCTAAAATTATCTTGATCCTCTGCCATACACACGCACACACTTTTTTAAAAGGGGTATGAAATGAATCTTTTCTTTATCCATCCCCTTGTGAAATATAAACAATTCGTGATGGATTTGCAGCTTACACTAGTAACTGACAGCCTGCTAGCTGCTGGCATGATTACTTACAGTCTGGCAAGCACGAGATGACTGTGATGCCTACAATGTGCAATCCCTGAAACATGGTATTTTTCAATGTTGCCGAAGATCAGATCTTCAGATCTGCTCAGTTCTTATCTAAGCAGCAAAACAACTGGCCAGAGAGCCAGCAAACTGTTTTGAGACTGATATCTGCTGAAAACTTGGCCTGAACAGGTATATTAAAAGGGGCAGGTCTCCTCTGAAATGTAAGTCTAAGCTGTGAGTGCTGAGCACTTGGAAAGCAAGCCCTGAATGTGCCCTTGTGCAAGCTGGGTTTCTCTATATGAACAGTTAAGCAGTCCCTCCTATGTACCATTCCAGGGAGTTGGATGCCTTGATGGGATTCTTTCTGAGTGAGAGTCTAGATCACAAATAGATGAAGCACTGACTAAGCACAGCAAATAAAATTCCTTATTTGCTCACATAAAAGCTGCATTCAAAAAGGAGGGCACCACAATTGCATACACCTACTCTCAGCCAGCTAGCAAGCTGGAGCTCACCTCCATGCCAGAGAGAACTTGGAAACTTGCTCGATTTTAAAGCAGATCCTGCCCAGACCAGTAAAAAGCTTTTGCGGATGTAAAGGCACCCATTTGTACCAGCCATGTGGGGAATAGCCCTACTTCGAAGAACTTTTTGCAAACAAAGGCGATTTGAGCATTCAGGTGCCCACTCTGAGCACTCTGCCCACCCATCCAGCAGAGATGAGGCTGCATCAACCTTTGCTCAGACAGCAAACACCTCTGTGGGACCATGCAGCACAAATTCACCAGTGACACAGTGAGGTGTGAGAGACTAGGATTTCTTCATCTTTACACGTGTTAGAGGTTGGGGTTTGGCTGCCTGTGACCATCTGTAGGTCAGATGTGCTGCTGGAAGATGCCAGGAAGGCAAGAGGGCCTAGAGACATGCAATGAGCTCTTGCCCCTACAAAGGCAAGGTGCTCTCCCAGCAAATGAACACTGATGTGATCACCAGGCTGTCGCCACTCCTCTGGGAATAGTTTGTTTTGTTGTTTGAGAAAGAAACCCACACAAAATATATTCTTGGGGGAAAAAAACCCCAAAACAGCCTACGAATATTTATGTCATGAAGCAGAGCAGACCTTCTGCTCCCACCTGGCCTACAATTGGTTACAGGCTACAAACCAGCTTAGCACCTGAGTTTATAACAAAGTGAAGCCATTAAAGAAAACATTGAGCAGCTGAAGCAAGAGAAAAGGAGGGAATGGGGTCTGAGAGGGAATAAAAATAAATTTTGCTCTCTCTCCTGAAAAAGGGTGGGAAAGGGAACTTGTTTGGAGTATGTGTATAGCTTGTATTGAAAATAAGAATGAAATTCAAGATCAAGGACAGCAACTGGCTTTTTTTCTCTGACACAGAGTTATCTGTTTAAGGTCTGCCTGTTACAGAAGAAAACCTTCTGGAGGCAGGTCTGGCAAAGTCTGCAAATACCAGAAATATACTGGAGATGCTGCTTTGACAGGTAGTCCATGAGCTGCTCTGAAATTGCTGTTAAAGAAAACAGCTCTCTCAGAGGATGCCATCAGTGCAGCACTTCCATAATCATCACACACAAAGCTCCAACTGCCCCTTGCCTGTACCATCTCACCCAGGAGCAAAATAATTTATTTTCTCTGTATTCAGTGTTTTGGGGTGCTTATTTTCTGCCACATTGTGTCTATTATCAATAGGGACATGTGGGTTGCAATACTTTTTTAAAAAGTTTGTGAGTCACCTGGACCATTTCTGTGTGCCCACATCATTTCCATGCACCAAAATTCTTTCGGGCACCATGGTAGAAGCACACCACAGGTGCCCTGTTGTGCAAGCCTTGGAAGAAAGGAAAAGAAACACTGGAGAGTTTAGGTACAGTTAATAAATGGGAGAATTTTCTTTCCTACACTGCTGGTTGGCGCTGGATGTACAGCCTGGGGTGCTTTGACTCCACTGTCAGAGGATCCAGCTCAGTGCTGCTGTTGTGATCACGCACCAGGACAGGCTGTGGCCCAAGCGGGAGGCTGGGTATGAGTACACTTAAGGCTGGCTGGGAGCACATGGCTCTTTGGTAAGGTCTCAGTGCCATGGGTCCATGCCAAGCCCTGATGATGCAATTCTCTCCTAGCCCTCAGTCTTTTTGTAACCATAAGTGATTTTTTGTATTGGAAACTTTCAAAACAGTTGCCTAGTTCAGTTGACGTTACGAAACTCTAATAGCTGCTGAAATCACAGGATCCTAGAAACTGAGGGAAGAACAAACCACTGTGAAATTTCCCTGTATCTCTCACATGCAACCTGTTCCAGAAAAGGAGGTGTCACAAGCCTGTTTCTTCTAATTTTAAATATTTTTTGAAATTTTCCTAATATCTGCTCAAAAGGCCTGGGGAGAAATTACTATATTCCATTACAGATCTCTGGTGCTTCAGATAAAATTGTTTTTTTCTTACTAAGCAGGACAAACAGAAGTAGGTTTTTGCTGATGCAGGGAGCAAGAAAATGTGAGTGCCTTCAGCATTTGCCTGCAAGACACTTGCACTCTATTCCCATGTTCCCAGAGAGTCGTGTCCATGGACTGTGCCATGCTTTACGAAAGTTAGTTGGTTTCTGTTCTTTCCTTCCTATGTTTTCTGAAATTGGGCATTGCCATTTCTAAGCAGCATGGTTTATGAAAACAAGGTATATGAACCTGGGTAGTGGCCTTTTTTATATTCTTTTCTCTTTACAGAGGGATAATTAACAAAGCTTTTAAGTCAGGAGCACACAATTTTTCCTGATCCCTACGTCAGAGGTGTGTTTCTGGAAGAGCAGGAAAAGAAATCTTTGTTGGATTGTCATGGCAGCCTGAACTCCTGATTGTCTGTGTTTCATTTCTGGTTCCGCTCTGATCTAGTAATTTTGTCTTGAGTTCAAAAATAAAAACAAACAAAACCAAAACAAACAACAAACAAACAAAAACATAAAACCCAAACCCTCCTAAAAACCCCACACTAGAGACTAATCCTCATTTAATGCCAAGGAAAAATAGGGGTTTCAGGTGGTGGCATGCAGTGGCAGCTGCCAGTGATTACCTGCATCCCTACGAGAGGAGCCCAGTTTTGAGTGAAGGTGTTAAAATCTAAAAGTATTAAACCTCCTTGACATCTTCCATGCTTGACTGCATTTTCCAATAGTGCTTCCAAGATGTCCCTTACTGTGTCCTCCCCTGGACACTCCCTCCTGGGAAGTGTGATCCACAAGCATTCATGCAGCTGCCACACCCTGTCTTGCAGTGGAGCAACTGGAAGGTAGAGACCATTCCTAACCCCAAGATTTTCTCTTCCACCTGTGTCAGCCTCACACCTCCAGCATGAATCATTTGTGAATAAGAACAGCTCTTGTTTCATAGATCTCAAATTGTTCCTTTCACAGTTGCATTCAGGTTTGTGGATAATATTATGATAATTCCAGCAATATATTACAATCAGTCATTAGACCTTATCAGTCTTCTAAGGAGGAAATTACAAAGCTGAGTGCTTTTTATCAGACAAATGTGACATCCCAGCATCACTATGTCTAGCAAACTGTCAATTTGTAGCATTTGAGAACAACACCTTTCTACCCTGTAACTCATAACAGTTCAACCAACATGTGCTGCAGAACTTCATCTTGTTTGCAAAGATTCTGTGTTTGCATCCTGTAACCTTTTTCTCAGTCTCTCCAGTTACAAATGTCATTGTCAACACATGAAATGCTGCACACACATCCTCTTGCCAGCCAGGACTACTGAGCCATGACTGAAGATAATCACTGGATTGTTCCCATCTAAGAGCAGTTTAACACTGCAGTGTCCAAGTCCTCTCCATAGCTTCCACAACATGTAAAATTGTAAAAAACATGGTACATGAAACAGTTGGCTGGAATGTGGCCAGGGAGTATTTTTCAGGGCCTCTATGAGTCCATCTTTATTAGTGTTTTTTAAATTCAACATGACCCTAAAAACTAGAGGGCAACTTGACACCTCTGAAATATTGCAAAATGCCAGCAGTTTCTGGGTATGCCTGAGCCCAGGAGCTTTGTGAATAATGGCTGTCAAGCTTGGGCCATTGTTCTCACTGGAGAAGTATTGTCCTTTGTTTGGTTGTTTTGAGGGTTTTTTTAGGTGTAGGGATCAAAATTGTTTTGGCATCACTTGCTGCTTGGGCTGCCAGGCCCATGCAAAGAAACATTGCTGGCACAAGCCAGGCCAACAGTGTGATTTTTCCGAGCCTGGGAGACATCTCCTTCCCATAGGAGAGAAATAGTCTGCATTCAAAACACACCTGGGCTGACAGGCCAGGAAAGAAGGAATAAATACCTCTGAGTTTAGCTCAACAGGGTTTGAGCAAAGAGAACATCTGTGACAGATGTCCTCGGGGACATGGGTTAGTGGTGAACATGGTGGTGTTGGGTCAATGACTCAATGATCTTAAAAGGTCTTCCCCAACCTTAGTGATTCTATTACTCTGTGAATGCATCCTCATGAATAAATTTACCACATGTAATCCAAAGGTCAATGCACACTGTTCCCTGAGCCCAGCTTGCCCAACCAACACTGGAGACAGAGATCTGCCTTTCCCCTGCAGTCTCTCGGGAAAATTAGGAGCAGCCAGATTAATACGAAGCTGTAGGAGCTGCCAAAAATGTGGAGTATTTTTATTCAAACCTTAATTCAGTTACAATCCTCATCACTTCCTCAACCACCTGTCTTCCCTTAACCAACACTTCTGTGTGTGTCTGCACCCATAAGAAGTGTGTCCATGCCAATAAAGCTCGAAGCCAAACAGCCCCTGGTGGTTTCTGTGACTAGATTGTCCCCTGGAAGCCATAAGCTGGCTGAAGCAATTAGATGTCAGCACCCACTGCCTTAATGTGTAGGAGCTGTGCTTCACACTGCTAGAGCAAATTCGCACCCAATTTGCATCCTGACCCCTTGCAGCCCTGTTATCTAAGGGAGTCCTTTTCTCATGATAAAGGTGTAAGTAATTGCATGCTGATGAGGCTGGTTATACCGGCAGCTTGGTGGTGCTTTGAGCTATGCTTATCAGATTTTTTTGTGTCTTTTTCAAAGAAAAGACATAAAAAGTGAAACATGAGCTGATGTGACTGGTTTTATATGCTGTGAAGCAGGGGCCTTGAACAGTTTAATATTTACCACCATCAATCAGTCCTTTCTCCCCAGCTGAGAATACATTCAGACTCAGCTCACTGAAACTGCTGTTTTTACCAAATTCAAAAAAAAAATCAAATCCAACAAACAGAAGATATTTTGTCCTGTTTCCTGAAACCTGTTAGCTAGTATATACATTTTATTTTAGAATGCATTTTCTTTTGTTAGCAGCACAAACTATTCTGTGTAGAAGAGTTCGTAGAAAAGACACTGTGAGTATTTTTGTATGTGATGAAGCTTTAAGTCATGAAAATTTATCACATGTATCACTGGATTTTAACAGGAGGATTTAAAATATTCTTAAAGAAATGAAAATACTTTGACTGGTTTTACTTTATCATCCCAGCGAACTCAGTTGGTTAGAACATGGTGCTAATTGTTATTGTAGGTTTGATCCTCCCAAGTTGTAGGTTTGATCCTCATAAAGGAAATTCACTTAAAAGTTGGGTTAGATGATCTTTGTGGGTCCCTTCCAACCCAGAATATTCTATGAAATCTATATATGTCTGAATGACCGCAAATATTAAGGTTCCAAAGCCTGAAAAAAGAAGGAAAATTGTGGATGCAGATAAGAACAGTGTCTCTGCAGTTATATTTTCCAATGACTTATGTTACCTCACAAAAGAGAAATGCCTCAGTTTTTCCCAAAAAACACACTGGACTTCAAACAGGAAAAAGTTGCTTTATACAATGGGCTGGGTGGCAAAAAGAAACTGAATCATTTCCAAGTGTGACCAGTTAGAAACAAAATACACCATGTGGCATACATCAGCAACATGGGGGTTTGTTGTACTGTGAAGTTTTTATTGCTGTGGGTTTTGTTTGTCTGCGTGACATATGAAATGACAGAAAGACAGAAGCTCCATAGGCTCTGACCAGCAAGAAACATTCAGACTTCATAGCCACACTCAGAGTTGCAGACCAAGAACAAAAATCAACATGTGGGAAGGAGAGCATTTCTCAACCAAAAAAAAAAAAAAAAAAAAAAAAAGAACAACAACCAAAAAAGCAAAAATTTGGAAATGTTTCAGAAGTCTTACAATGGAAAGAGTGTATTCTGTGTAACTGCTTAGCAATTATTGCTTACTTCAGTAGTCAGTTTTATGCAAAGGCCATTCCTGCTCTCCAGAGATTGTCGCCAAAATATATGCGATGAGATAAATGGGATGGAAAAGCCTCATTTTACAGAGTCTTGAGGCACTGGAGAGACTGAAACCTAGATCAGAGAACTTAAATATCCTTCCAGAAATAAGCTTTAAAGATTTGGCTGCTCTTCCACACAGATCTGCAGTAAGGTTGAACTCCCCTGATAGTCTCTGTCCAGAAGAAGAAAGTGGAAGCTTCCTGGTGTTCCCTACCTTTGCAAAGCATTTCTGTTTTGGACATCCTCCTACATCTTGCAACAGCTTCGAGTCATCACCTCCTAGAAACCTAAGAAATCTGCTCTCTAAGCAATGTGGGGGAGGATATGGTCCTAATTGTTCCTAAGTAGGGGATTGCTGAGGAAGGTCAAGCCAAAAGGGAAATTCTGCAACTTTTTGCTCGTATCTCCCACCTCCTGTTGTCGTCAGCCTGGATCTTGCTGATGTGCTCTCATATCATCTGAAGCAGCATTAATTAATTAATAAGTAGTCTTTATGTCTAAGATCAATTAGATGGTACATACAAAGCTTTTCCTTTGTAACTCTCCCTAGCTCCTGAGAAGAGCATCTCTTGCCCTTTTCAGAGAACATCTTTTTTTAATTAAGTTTTTTTTTATTGAGCTGTTCAGAAAAAATCAGAATTACAGAGCTTCAAAATACAATTAGCATAATGTAACAGTAACATCACTAACGAGTCTGGCATGCATTCACCCAACGGGCATGACTTCACAGAGCACAATAGCAGTTTCTTTCTGCAAAACCAAAAGACCCAACCCGGGCAACCATCGCCTTTGTGTTGCACAAGCTGAGAACTGCCTCCACATCCTGGTCTCCCCTCCACACAGGGATGCTGGAGCTCTTGCAGACATATGAATGGCCTGCAAACAACATGACACACCATCAAAGGGAAGTAGTAGAGAACAAACTTCAGACGTGACAGCGAAGTAAATGACTTTAAAATGTAGCCCCTCCCTCTGCCTGCTTCAAAAGCTGATGAGGAACTGCACCTAAAAAAACACAGAATGCATGCAGACTTCTTGTATTGTAGGAGGTTTACATCAGGCATAGCTAAAGTGACACATATTCACAAACATAGCAAATTTCTGACAGAAGGTAGGGATTGTCATTTTTTTACAGAGAAAAAAAGGTGCCATGTTTCCCTTGCAGGCCTGCCTTAACGAAGTGAATTAATTTAGTCATTAAGACCACTATGTGTCAGGTGGACAAGCTCCAATACTGTTGGCTGGAAATCCTCTCATTATTTGTTTTCCATCATTGTTTAGGGATTTTTTTGCGATAAGTGTTTTAAAGCTAGAATAGCGTATATGTATAATGCCTCAATGTATGTTCTCCAACATTTTAAGGGGTTTCCTTGTAAGAAATCCTGCTTCTGGCACAGGTATTTCTGCATGTAGTACCAGAACTGTGGATTTTTACAGTGAGTATTACAGCACAAGAACACAGGCCCCTATTCAGAGCTTGTGTTTAGCTTGGAGTACTCACACTCAACCAGCATTTAACCATGTGGGCTGAAGAAGGTTAGAGAGTTTCCTAGCCCAGGCAGTGCTGTATAACTGTTCATGCAGGGATATTCAACAGGAGATTAGATTTATGCAAGCTCTGCACACATTTTAGAACAGATCTTGTAGTCAGCAAACTTTCCAAACTGACCTCTGCAATTCCCCCTGCTTAACTTTGTTCCATTCTTTCAGTGTTTTCCTGGGGCATCAGGAATACTGTTTATCCAGAGTGAATCCACTGAAATCTTACCAATGTGTCTTTAGCTGAAATTTTACAAAGAAATATGTGATTTTTTCCTTAACTTCTCCTTACATACAGTACCATACCTGTGCTTCCCTCACAGAGATGTTGGTCACTTTGGTGGTGCCTAATGTTGGCAGCCTGACTGGTGCTGACCACTAAATATTGTGTTTGTCCATCAACTTCATCAGACAAACACACCATAACACTAAGGGCCACATCCCACTGTTTCTTGAATGCTTCCACTCCACCACTTCATTGGGCAGCCCATTCCAATGCTGAACAACACTTCAGTGAAGAAATTCTTCCTGATGTCCAGCCTGAACCACCCCTGGCACAGCTTGAAGCTGTTTCCTCTTGTCCTGTCATCACCCCACCAGGCTACAACCTCCTTTCAGGTAATTGTAGAAAGAGATAAGATCTTCCTCAGCCTCCTTTTCTCCTGAGTAAACAACCCCATGTAGCCCAGGAAAAGGCAAACTGTACTCTTAGTCCCTCCCAGCCTGGGTTAATATTTTGTGAGACTGGCTTCCGATACAAAATTTTGATTGCCACCAGTCATTATTTAAAATAAATCCGACTAGAATATTGGGAGCTCAGAAATAAATTCTGTGAGGACTGGATTCAGGATTAGAGTCCTCAGCCTTTGCAGGGTCACAAACTCCTGCTGGGAGAAAGTAGACAAGGGCTATTGCAGAAAACAGCATTAAAAACTGCCTGGTACCTCCCTGGTTTTCCTTATGACAAAGGTCAGACTGTTGTCCAGCCTGTTGGAATTGCTGAGCTGGTAGGTTTTGATGCCTTTCACTTGTTTTGGCTGTGCAGCTTTCACTGGCTCATCTTTTGAGGTTCGCTCAGTGTTGCACCCACAACAACTGATGAGAGATTGTGCAAGCATTGTGAAAACTGCTCTGGAGCAGGATACGTGCTTACCGTGCTAAAGTGAAAAAGTGCAGGGGTTTGGAAGCTGCAAACAGAGCTGTGTATACAAAATTCATTTTCTGGCTACTCCCTTGAACTGAGAACAGCTAATCTTAACAAAACAAAAGCAGACGGGCAAGAGACATGGTCCAGAAAGGCACAGTCAACCTGACTTATCAAACAACTGTGTTTACCTTTTGACACTGTTTTATTCCATTAACAATTACTGATCTAAGACAGTTCTGCTAGGGTATTGGAAATCTTTTCAGCTCCGGGGGAAAAAGTGTATTCTCTTAACAGTTTTGTTAGCTCAACAAGTTATTCTTTATTTATATTGGCTTTGATGTGAGAGAAGAAAGTGAAAAAGAATGTAGAAAGTGGGCAGTTTCATAAGTATATTTATCAAGTGAAAGGCTTAGGAGATGAGGAAAAACTGTAATGTGAAACACTGCAAAAACACAATTAGGAACATGAGTATGAAATTATCCAGTCTAACCTGATTTCAACCTTTGCTTGCCTGGTATGAAGGTAAAGGTTTTAATGGCATTTCCAAAAAAATAAATACCTGCTTTTATTGTCTAAAACTCAACCAGGAAACTGCACCAGCAACTGGCATCACTGCAAGGAGGAAGTCATAGCATGCAGGAGACATGATGTCTCAACACTTTTTTAACTGCTGAAATGTGCCTGAGATCAGCAGTCTCCCAAAGGGTGTTGGGATTAAATTTATCTGAGGAGGAAGAAGGAGAAGGGCAAGGATGAAACATTTTTAGAATACTTCTATGGTCCAATCACCAGTCTATGGATGCAGTACCATCATTAGTGCCCTGCAGAATCTGCGGGCTCAGAGCAAAGCTGCTATCTCTGTCCCATTCTCATCTCAGAGGCATGATGTCTGAGTATATATTATTTTTACATCAGTCTTATATGTATTTCAGCTTGGTGTGCTAAAGCAGCCCAGCTGGCCTGACCTTAAGGAGGAGAAGGGTGATTTGTATCCAAAGGCTTCTCTATACGAGGAAGCTGCACAGGGCAGCAAACCTCCCCAGTGAGCACACTCCCCTCCTGTCTCAAATAACATTCCTTTCTTTACAGCTTGGCTCAAGCCAAGATGAAAAATGTCCTGTTGCACTGGAACAAACGTTTGTGGACAGCTGTTTGACACCAACAGTTGCACGGTGAGGCTGCTGAGGAGAGGAGAAGCCCAGGTGTCCCTCAGAGGGACATCAGGCAGCCCAGGATGGAGGAGCACACGCAGCCTGTGTCTTCCAGATCCTCTGAGGCTCCTCCCTGGACCCTTCTGGCCTCTCTCTCATTTCTCTGCACAGATGTGGAAACTCTTGCACACAGCATCGAGGGACCTGGATCCTCCTAGCTACCAAAGCTTGCTTGATCTCCTCTCTAATAGGAAATATATGTTCTCCTAAGCATTTGGATTGGTTTGGACTCAGTCTGACTTTTCCCCTCCTTTCTCAGAAAAATTCTCCTTGTCTAAATGTGTACAGAGTTGCAGATGGTCATTCGCAAGCTTTACATGCTTGGGAAAGAAATAATGGGTTGCACCTATGATGGTAAAAAGTTTTATTGCTTGGAAAGCTCCTCAGTTGTGTAAATGGGAAGGAGAGGATAAAAGAATCCCTCAATGGTTTCCTCTCTGGAGTCCAGCTCCTTTCCAGAGCACAGATATAGTAAGGAGAAAAGGATGGAATGATCTTGCTTGGTTATTTTTTGGTTTACCTGATATGGGGTAATTCCTGGGTTTCCCTCAAATGACCCTTCCCTTTCTTTGGTCCCTGTCAGTGGTCTCAAACTGGGACATCCTACATGGAATGTTGTTGGTTGTGATGCATTGTGCACAGCCCTGCCTTCAGACACTGCTGCTTGCTGGCTGAGCCAGGACATTTCCCACACCTATAAAATGGGTGAAATAAGGACCACTTTTTCCACAGGCAGCCTCAGATGAGCCATCTAGAGACACAGATCAGGCAGGAATTTGCACGCACAAACTGGACAAGTGTGCATTCAGCCACCCAATTTAACTCTCTCTAGGTGTGTTTCCTAAGTGCATGTGGGAAAATGCATGTTTACACATCTTCAGAGGTTGGTCTGAAAAAAAGAAAACCTACCTTTTTTGATATCTAGCAAAACCATTTTTAATTTAAAGAGTTGCTAAGAAAGATTGCAACAGAATGTCTCCCAGCTGACCCAGTCTAGAAGGGAGGACTATCTAAGACACTCTTTTCCCATGTTCCTTTTTATTTTTCATGAGAGACTCTTCTCAGGCAGCAGGATATCAGATATCCTATATGGCAGACAAAGAGTTTAGTTTCACCACTAAGTTTCTTACCCAGTTGTTTTCAATGGGAGAGTTTGTTTTTCCTGTATGATTGGACTAATTACCCTGATGAGGCAAAAGCCTGGGGTAGATGTTCTCCCTAACTAATAATGAAAAGTGTCCTCTGCTTTTTCTTGCTGTGAAATCCACTACTGTCCCATGATATCCCACAATGGGATGCAGGTAGTGAATGATTTAGGAAGTGGAGTGTTGTTGATGATATTCCTTCTTATTTCAGGAGAGGACAGGACAAAATGTGTGGCATTAAAATGAATTGTATGCTCACTCTTTCCAAGGAGGAGAATAACTTTTTTAAAAGTTTCTAATTGTTTCAGGCTACCTACCCTTTACAATAGAGAATTATTACAGTTTTGATATTTCACCTGAAATGCTGCTGCCAGCTGTCAACAGCTCAGGGAACAGTTAATTATAATTTTGTACAGCTGTTCATAAGATAGTAAAAATCTGCTGTCCTCCTCCTAAAAAAAAAAAAATTAAATTCTTGGCAGCAATCCTTTCGGGAGAATAGTTAACAAGTGTCCAAAATACAACTGGAAAACCAATTCCTCATCTTCCCTTTGTGAAATAAAAATGCATTTCCTCTGGTGTGTGGAGCTGTATAAGAAACTCCCTGGTTAAAATAAAACTGGAGTGGATTAGAAAATGACCTTCTGTCAAAGTATTCACAGGCTTCAGAACAAGAAGGATCTGGCCATGCTGCTGTTCTCTGTGAGCCTGTCAGTGTCCATCATGCTCTTCCTTAACTGGGCAGTCCGTGCTGTGGTCCACTCACCTCGCAGGTGCTCAGAACATCTGGGACTGTCAGCTGGAAGCAGCACTGGAATGGATATGGCAGGATCCACACCTTGTAGGCTTCCCTAGAAACAGGACCTTCACCCGCCGTGGGGCAGTGCTGGCGCTCAATGGACATGGAGAGACTTCTCCAGAGGCACAATGGCTCCTGCAAGATCAACTAGAACAAACCCCTGCTGAGGTTGGTTCAGCAGTTGGTGACAGCACGTGGCTGCCAGGGAGGATGGCAAGAGCACTGGAAAATGCAGCCCAGAGACAAGAGTCTCTGCAAGATGCAGCGTGATGCTCTGTGCCTCGAGAGAGGAGTCAGACACTGCTGCTAGTAGAGACTCCTCAAGCATCCCCCTGCCCAACACCCTTGCATGTGATAAGATGCACAAACACACTGCCTAAAATCTGTTCCCTTGATAGCTTGACTGAAAAGCTTAACAGTAATAAAAATAAAAATTAATAATAATAATAGTAGGAATGATAATAAAGACTTAAATCCTGAGCATCTCTTTTGCAGTACTAGAGCTGAGTTATCCAAGTAGTGAGCCATGCCCTGCTCTCCACTGTACTTCAACATTTTCAGAATATAAAGCAGCAGGAATGGTGAGAAATGGAGCAAGCAATATAAAAATGGAAAATAAGGCAGAAAATTGCAATTTAACTTCATCGGCACAATTGTATGGAATTGAAAAGAAATTTCAGCATCCCCAAGACATATTAACAGTCTTAGAGAGTCCAGACATAAAAGCAAGATGTTTTCCAGACTTCAAATGGATCCAAAGTTTCCTAGCAGGAGGGAATTGTTTTAGCAGTAACTTTATAATTAGATGTTGGAAAAACTTTGTGGTGGAGTAGATCCCACCCTAACTTACACTGAAGCAACTTCACTTTAAAGTACAAAAATAAGTCTGGGTGGAGATGGCCTTACCAAAGGACAGAATTTAGCCCAGTGTCTTTGAAGGTCATGCACCTACATGACCAGAAACTCTCCTGCCCTGAATGAGAAATGCTGGCTAAAATTCCTCTAGAACTGGAGTCAATTAAGGTTAATTTAGTTCAGTCTTTCTTGCAATAAATGGATGTAAATGAGGCATCCCCAGTGGAGACAGATTTATGGCAGGCAAAACAGCTATAAAATTAAGAACAACAGGAAAACTAAGCTGGTTTCTGATAAGAAGGTGCGAGCTAATTATGAACTTCCAGCTAGCACATGAAAGTAACATATTTAACCCCAACAAACAGTAAATGTCTCATCTGGAAATTTATGGTGATTGGCAGGTGAGACTTGCTGTGGGAAGAAGAAAAGAGAGGTGATGAAGGGGTTCTTTGCATTAGACTGTGTGTTACACAGGATAGAATGTAATTTAATCCTGTTTCTTATCAAACTTTCCCTAGTGGCTCCTTCTCTCCCATCACAAGGTTTCTCTTCCACTTATGAGCCAGTTGGCTGATCTACTTAATCTCCCTTATTTTCCAAGTTCGGGTTTTGCTGAGCCTCCTTAGGCTTGCTGTGGAGACACAATTCAGATGGGATGGAAGAGAGGAAATTAAAAAAGAAATCATATAGCTACTGAAAATCACATGGCCTGGGGTGTTCTCTCCTCCATTTCTCTGAAAAAATCTTGGGTTTGCAGCTTTCATTGGTTTTCAATAGGAAGGTGAATGTCATTAGTGGCATTCAGTCCAAGGAAGAATGTTTCACTTGAGGGGCACCAACCAAGTTAGGAGAACATAAGGGCCAGCAAAGGTCTTTGTGGTCCTGCAGCCACATGGGACAACCAAAAAGGGAAAGGAGTGGGAGGCAGATAAACCTATATCAATGCCTGCTTTCTCGCCCAGGTCCTGGTCTCCGTTCAGTATGGGACAGCATGACATTATCTCAATTCTTACAAGCCCAAAAGTGTCCCTTACTCAGACTTGGGGATACTAGTTGCTCTCCCACACCACAATCTTTTTTGTCCATAGCATTTAGATTACAAGGGAATGGCCTCTGATCCCATCTGTTCTTAAAAAATAATCAGTGATGGGGATGTATTCATTGCATAGGGAGAAAAGGGCAAACCTGCCCAGTTCTGACCCTCTGCAAACACTTAAACTTTATTCTGGTAGAATCTGAAACAAATGAGACAGGTGCATTATTAGTTTAATAGTAAGAGTCCCAAAGGCAGGGAGGTTGACTTTTTGCAAAAGAGAACACCAGCATTTCAACAGCCACGGACATGTGTTTCCTACAGAGATTTCAGATTTCCTAGAAGCTGCCATGAGCATGCACAGCATCACCTAGGCTCATCTCTGGTCTTGCCTCAAGGTCCAAGCAAGGTGGGAACAGATTTTGTGAGCTTTGATCAGGCACCAAGCAGGACCAAAGCTGAGGGAGGTTGCAAGGAGCAGTGAGTAAGGATGGTGCTCAGGGCTAGCATGATACTGGGTAAGATGCAGAAAGGTCTGTAGATAATCCCCTCAGCCATCTGGCATTGCCTTCTCCTCCAGATGGCTGTACCCACTGCATGGCAAGCTGGTTTCCCAGATACACTGGGAGATGAGGAAGGAGAGAGCCCTCCCAGAGGAAAACAGGACAGTGGATGCAAGAGAGGGACCAGGTATGCTGGAGACCAGAGAAGATATGCCTCTGCAGCAGATGTTGAGCCTTCTACTGAACATGTGCTTGACAATTTCCCTACAAAGAGCTTGAGGACCTCTAAGCAAGGAACTGGCTCAGGTGGGAGCACATGGAGTCCACGAGCAAAGGAAATGAGCACATTTGGGTTGTGTTGACTGGCACGTGAACCAGTATGAGCAGGAACACAACACACAGTGACTCTGTGTGTGTACTAAAGGCTGCAGATGAGACACAGAGATGTGGAGACGTCTTACGCTTCCAGCTGGTAGCAATAAGCTTTAATCTGGGCAAGAGAGACCATCATTTATCCATGGTGAAGTTTTTGCTATTTTGGGTTTTACTCCTTTTGGGTGCCTGTTACAACAGGAAGCCAAACAAATGTCCCTGAGCCAAGAGACCCTTTGGACAGGCGAGCACTTCTGAGGGAGTTTGCATTGCCTCCACTGACAGCTGACAAATTGCCCACTCAGGTACCAAAGAACTTTCCAAAATTGTCTACAGCTCCACCTGACTGCAGGCACATAGAATCTGCAGACCAGTGCCATACAGTCTGGGGAAACCACAGAGCAGTGTCTAAAGCTGCATCCTACTGCCACTGGTCACCTCTCAGCCTTGTGTAGGACAGCACTAATATTGTGAGCAGCAGAGGTAGATGGTGACAGTCTGTGGGACTGGCTTGAGCCCAGCAGAAAGTGCAAATGCATGTTTGGCTCCACAGCCTCGCTACACACCAGTGGAAGATCCTTCTGAGACTGTAAAAGCAGCCACTGTTCCCAGTGTGCATTGATGCAGGTCCCTCTTGTGCTGCCACTGGAAGTCTCAGCAGAGACTGGGGGGTTTATTAAAAGGGTGAGTAATTATGCAGAGCAGTTCTCATATCCACCACACCACGTGTGTACAGACTGTGACCTTTCTGGAAGTTTCTGCAGCACACCCTTCAGCAGCTTATTACATAACAGGTACCCAGAGGCCTGCACAGGGAGTGCTTGCTGATTGCACCGAGAGCTGCTAAACAGCTCTCTGACAATGAGCAGTTTCCTTTCCGTCCTTCTCTTTCCTTGCCTAATTTATCAGAGTGAGGTCATTTTGATTATTAACCTGAGCCCTTTTTTTTTCTATGGACAAATGCTTCCACCCTCTCGCTGCACATTTGCGTGCTGCCTCTCTGAACATTTTATTACTTGATTTTCCTGTTTGATTTCCCAGGGTACTTCAGTTCCTGCTTGAGATACGGCGTGTTCCCAGAGTCGGTTAAAAACTCACAGATCTCCAAATCTTCAGGGATAAATTCTTTTCCTCCTTCTCAGTAGCTGACAGATGGTTATTCTTTAACAAATAAAATCTAAATTGTATGAGTCTATTCCGCTGCAGAAGCAAGTTCTTAATAAGCACCTTGCTGTGATGAAAGGAAATAGAGGAAAAAGCAACATCTCCAAAGTGGGGGTCTTTAGAATTAAAAATAGACTTCATGTCCATTTGACAGAATTACACAGCAAAATTTCACATCTGAAGGGACTTATATGGCACAGAGGCCTGGTTTTTGTTCTCTCCAAGGGCATGAGTCACATCCATAGCAAAATTTCATAAGTGGTAACTGTTTTCTGAACTAGTGCCATTTTATGTGCCAAGTTCTCCTCATGCAGGATCCATGTGTGAATGTACATCAAGGGAAAAATGAATCTTCACCCAACCAGGCTGACACAGCCACAGTTAGACCTGCCAGGGCTATGGAAATGGGTTTCCAACAGATCCGACAGAAGCATCTAGGCTGAGTTGAGTTTATAAGGCAGAAGCTGACTCAGAACAAGCATGAAGAGCTTCCCATCTGACTGACCTGCTGGCTCATGCCATTCTCTGGTTCCTCTTTGTTAACATACTTATCACTTTGAAATGGTTTTATAAAACTTTAAAAACCCACTATGGTCATTGTCTTAATAATCCCATCCTGGAAATCTCTTGGTTCTCTTCTGCACATTATGTGACTGCTCTGGCTCTTCTTAGTCTCAATTCTGATCATGTTATCTTTGGTATAAGCCAATACCTACAGCAAGGTCTGGACTGAATTCTTGGCATCATCAGGGTTAACAGGGTTGTGCACAGACAGCTCAGCCCAGCCCTTTCCATCATAAAACCAGGGTGTTTAGCAAATATGGTCAGTGCTGGCCCTTGATTAATATTGCTGCAGCACCATGGACTGGACTGGCCCAGTAGCTAAATGTGCTGCTCATCAGACAGTTCCTTCCTGTTTCTGAAATGCTGACCCAACCAAGGTTTCCAGTCATCTTCAAGTTTTTCTCCTTCTCAGTCCTAAGATAAAGTAAGAATCATAGTTGAGGGAAATATAAACACTCCTCTTGCTGTAGATGGTTAACTACTCAGGCTGTCACTGTTAGCAAGATAATCCCATGGGAGAGACCCTTGGTGCTCCAGCATTTGAGCTTAAAAATTGTCTTTATTACTGTTGATTAGCTGTAGACTGTGAATGGACTGACA
Source organism: Sitta carolinensis (assembly GCA_032173965.1). Lineage (NCBI taxonomy): Eukaryota > Metazoa > Chordata > Aves > Passeriformes > Sittidae > Sitta > Sitta carolinensis. The sequence goes on along the minus strand of CM063285.1, from coordinate 52,857,036 downwards.
TCAGACAGCAATTGTCTGGGAGCCTACAAGATTTCAATCACCATATCAACTGGTTAAGAAAATAACTGCCTAAAACCAGCCTGATGTTAATGTTTGATTGTATCCTAATTATTCAAAACCCATAACTCAGATTATTTAGAAAAAGACAATTGCACCTTGGATACAGAGAACAGAAGTGGGACAAATAATCCACTAACTTTTGCTGCTGTTCTGCCCAGTTTCCTGGGCTTCAGGACACCTCCCAGAAGGTTCTCCAGCCTCTGCAAACCCAAACAATGAGCCTAATATCAGTTCCAAGAGCTGCTGCCATTGGACTACTCTGAAGAAGTTTGTGCAAGCTGTTAAAAAGTTAAAAAATCCCACTCTTTGAGGCAATTACATTGCTGCTCTACCCACCAGTCTCTGAGCACTTTAAAATCACCTTTAATATGATCTATCTGCAAAACTACCCTTCAAGATAAGGGCGATACCATCATCCTTGTTTTACAGATGGAAAACCAGGACACAGACAGAACACTGTTGCCTAACCACTTCTCTTTTATTAGTGAGCTTACCTCTGGCAGTGCCTGGTTATGTCTTACTCAGCGTTCAGCCCTTTCAACAGCTGCTCTTACATGAAGGCTCACAAAGGCTGTCGAGCTGCCACAGCACGAGCAGACCAGGAGGTTTGAGTGGTTGCATCACTGTGGTCCTCACTGGACTGCTCTAGGTGCAACTAAAGACCCTGAACATGCAGGAAATGTACATTCATCTAAAACTGGAACATTCAAAACTGGAACATTCAAAACCAGGTGTTGGTTCACTTTATTCTTGAGCAGTCATAATTCATGTTGGAGAACAGGTTGTACTCCTCAGAGAGGTAATTTTATTTCAGACTCCAGCTTCTCTAATTAGTAGTGTAAAGCATTCTTTTGGTTGTGCACCCTCTGTTCCCAGACAGGGAATTTACTGCAGTTCTATACTTTCTGAAAATGTGCACATTTTCAGAATGCATTGAAAACCTGCTTGCCATGTTGTGGCACATAACTTTGACATCACTGAGAAAATAATTTCTTCTGTTTACATTCCCATTATGTGGTTACATACTCCTGTGAAGCCAGCGCTCTCTAGCCCTGCTCTTCTGGTTCTTTAGCTTAGTTACTTCTTGTGCAGCTCATGTCAAACATTGCTCCAAGCAACTGTGCCAGACCTATGCTCATATACTGAATCCATCAAAATAGTCCAGTTGGCCCCCAACATGGCCATGTACACAGCCCACTGGGCCACCCTTCTGACTAAGAAGAACCACCTAAACCCCAGCTTTGATGATAACAAAAGCAGTATTTTCATGCCTCCTGGCAAGCTGGCTGCTGCTTTCCAGATTAAGAAGCCTTCCTTTATGTGGATAGCAGTCCCTGCCTTGCAGCAGCAGCCTGTGTGAGGTGGTGTGAAGGTCCATGTTGCCTTTGCACCACGTGTGCTAAAACCTGAGGACACACTGAGAATCATGTAGTAGATGGTCCATGCCCATGTGCTAGACCATCAAATATTTTCCTGTTGTTCATTTTTTCTGTCGTTCTTTCCTTTCTCCTCCTTCTTATCTGCTGGTACATGACACCTGCTAGGAAATGTTGGCCTGGAGCCAGCAGGAAGAGGGAGCAGCTGAGAGTTGCTTGGCTGACTTTCTCTTTGGAGAGCTCTCAGCAAGTTTTGCACTGACAATGAACAAAGTGCTGTTTCTTGCATTCAAAAGGCAAAGAGGAGTGGGTGGGATAGCAGGGCTCTGCAGTACAGATTTCCCCACAATCCCAACTTTATGGTAGGGTAACACAGATCAGTCTTGAGTTCTTTTAATATGGGACAGAGAGCCAAAATTCAGTCATCCAACAGCACGGCAGGTGCTAAGAGCCACCCAGGCTGCCAGTGTCTCCTGTACTACAAACAAGTAAAATCTTTGATTTCAAGCTCTGGCTATTTTGCTCAGATATCCCTTGTTTACCAAGCGCTGAATGGCACTCAGCATTTACAGATGTAAAGCCCCTAACTGGGAAGGTCATTAAAATTGGCGGGAAGATTGGGTAAAATCTGAGAAAATCCACAGGGGAGCCCAGCTAATTAATTATGGTTTTGTAATGCACCTAAAAGAACAATGTCCAGAGTTCTGAGCTGTTTGAAGAGGCTGTTTAAAAGCAAATTAAATCAGAATATCTACTGTAAATGTACAGTTGAGCTGCATGCTAAACACTGAGGCAAACTTGTTTACCCTGCTGCTGAGACCTCTTGAGCAGGGTAGGTTTGAACATTTGAACACAAATGTCACTGGGTTAGGAGAGACTGTGAGAGACAAAGAAGGCAAGGGAGGAGCAAAAACATCCAGCGGAGAAAAAAAGCAGTGAAATACTGCAGCAAAGAATGAAAAATAAATAGAGGCAAAAAAGGGAAAAACAAAATAATTGAGATAGAACTGAGTCCACTCATGATCCTCTACAAAATTTGTATCTCTGTCTCTGGAAAATTATTTGTGAGGTGAAATTATGTTTTTGAAGAGAGGCTGCTGGAACCTGCTGGAGTTCCCATTCAGAGGTGGGCTGGAGAAACCAGAGCCAGTGCTGGAAACCTGTGCCCCATGGGCAGGCTCTGCCATGCCAGATCTGCATCTGCCACCTGGGGACCACCTGCCTAGAGCCCAGCAAGGGCTTAGCAATGACCCATCTAGGATCTGGGGGACATGGCTAGCCTGTGGTGAGCAACAAACCATCAGAGGACTTCAAGGCACCACTACAGCCAGCCCTTTTCCAGGCTGAGCCATCCCAATGGAGGAAGCATCTGCCTCTCATCTGCTCCCTTGTGCCAGCAAGGGCATATTTTTTCCATAAGCCAAAGATTTTTCCTTGAGTCAAAAAGCTGCATTTTGGAGTGGACCACAACCCCTGGGCTCTCCATGGCTGAAAGCTTGATTCCTGCAGTGAATGTGGCTTTTTCATGTGAGAGCATAACCAGTTATGTTTGGCAACTCCAGTTATTTCAGGAGGGAGAAAAAATACAACTCTCTCTCCTGGTAATCTCATTGTAATTTGGCACAACCTGCTCAAAACTCTCCAAAAGGTTGTGGCACGTGGTGCAAGACAGGTGTAGCTGGCTCTTGGAAAGCACATGTGTGTAAGAACTTGTAGCACCTGCTCTTTCTAAACTGCTCAGTGGACAGGGAGCAGTGGCCCTAGAGGACTTCAAAAGATGAAAGATGTCAGAGGCTGTGTGTGCATTCCTGTGCATGGCTCAAATGACAAGAAGTGAAGAGAGAAACTATTATGTAACTTAAAATATAGTATTAAACAATAACTTAAGCACACTCACAAAAAAAAAAAAAAAATTTAAAACTATCCCAGCCAACTGCTTCAGTGTGAAAGATGAGATTTGTAAGATTAGTGAGGTCTCTTATCTGCCAGATCTTGCTGAGCATTACACCATGCACTGGAGTTGGGTTAACCCTGTGTGCTATTATGACTCAGCTTAGGGGAGAGATAGGGCAGGGCAAGACAAACTTTACTATCAGCATCTCTTGGAAATTGAGCTGTATTTACAACACCAGGCCTGATAAATGTCTGTTGTCTTTGACTAACACCAAACATTGCAATACACAGCTTACCAGAAAGGGACTGGACTGGCAGCTAGATTGTTTAATTAAGATCAAATTACCAGAGGGCTAGATCTGGTTCTCAAGATGTAACACAGAGATTATTAGCAAGAAATGAGTTTCAATATAAAAATAGCAGCTGCCACCAGGTACAACACGTAGCAGCTGGCAGGAGAAGCACAGTGTTTGCAACACTGAGCTTTGCCAGCTGCTGCCTGTCACCAGCCTGGCATTGCTGTGTGCTTGCCCAAGGGGCAGCCAGGCAGGGCAAAGGACCAGAGACCAGGAATAGATGTTCCCAGCTCCCATGAGTGCAAGGTGTTTTTCCCCCTGCTCTCATATCAAAGGGGCCATACTTGGGAATGGGTGGTCTTTGTGCCTCTGGCCTGAGGGTCAGACGAGCCCTCTCTCCAGATGGGAACAGGCATGAGGAGAAGGAAAGTCCCAGTAAAGGAAAATTCACCCCTCCCAGTAAAGGAAAATTGAGTAAACTGGTCCCATGCTTCACATCCCCTCTCAGGAGAGGGGCTACCACAGCTAGGGTTTAGGCAACCCTAGGAGTCCCTCCAGGCTTGTCATGAGTGGCTTTTATGCATCAACAGCAACAGGTATTGGTTACAAGCACAGGAATAAGCAAAGTCCAATGCTTTGAAGCCTTACATAATTTTTGTATTTTGTTTCTGTGGAGGTGTGAGCCCATATTGCCAAAATCCCATCCCCTTTTGGACCCACTGAAAGGTTAAGTGGCCTTCCTCTCAGACAGCAGGACTTCTGGCATGCCTCTCTCACTTGGCAGCCCATATTCTTCAGTTTTATTTACTTTTGCAATGTGTTTCTTTCTGTCGAATGTGAATAAATTTGACCAGTGGATGGTTGTGTTATGAAGGAAGGTCAGACAGAGACATGACTATGGCATTTGTTTGAGCTTCATTTGCACAAGGAACCAGACTGAGATCCACCCACTAATGAAATATGTCCTGCTCCTGCTTATCTGTGACACACCAGAGTGTCTCTCAGCTTCCTGGTGCATTAAACTTCATTTAATACAAAACCTGCCTATGACCTGATATCACCTCTGCAGTTCCTTCTCTGAGTTCGTTGCACATAAAGCATTTCAAAAGTGGAATTTAAACTTAGGGTCCCTGGCTTAAGGACCCAAACTTCACCTAGTTGTATCCAGAAGTAAGCATCCCTGCAGCTCCAACCAAAGCCAACAGGAGATGCAGTATTTTAGGCACGTTGGGTTATGGCAGCAATTTTTAATGAACTGTTGGTTCTTTTGAGACTTGAGTTTCTTCATCATAGCTCAGTGCTCAGAAGAGAGGGAAGAAAGAGAAGTGTGTTGGTCTAAGGCCGAAACAACTAATTTATGTACTTACACTGTGACTTAAGAAAGTTCTGCTTTAAGTGAGTTTATTAAGTGGAGTCAGGATGTCTGACAGCTAGCAGAGCCTCTGCAAATAAGACAAGGCTGTTGGTAGTAAAAAGTAAGAATCCAGTTAAAAAATAGCTCCTCCGGTTACAAGACTACTTGAAATATTGTACTCTGGAAATGTTTGTGTTTTAAGCTGTTTTAGTGTACAGTATAAGTCATTGACTTGTTGGGGCTTTTCTTGGTTTTGTTGTTAAACCTAGGAGGGGAAATGTTTTTCTCCACTCACTGGACAGCAGCCATGAATTAGTAATGACCCACAATGTTTCAAAAGTATGTTTGTATTTAATCTGCATTGAAAGCCATGTTTATATTCTTTCTGGAGGCTAAAGGAAGTTTTAACATTAGTGCTGGTAGCAAAGTGCAAACTGCTGTGGCAGGGGGGTGCAGATCTGCCACGTGTGGATGCTCTGAATCCCCGCACGGGGTGCCAGCTCTGCCCACACAATTGACAGGCAGTTTTGCTCTGCATCAGCGTCTGTGACCTCGGCTCAACACCCAGATTAAGTTCACCCTGTTCAGGTAGATTCCCCATCTCGGCCCAGTCCAGTTGTATCACTTGTTTCCTTCTTTTTTGAGGATGAAAATGCAGGATCTCCATGCCAGCGGGCTAACACCAAGCTCTCGTACAGGCAGTGAGGAGCTCTCAGCTGCTAGAGGAAATCACTAACCCTTTGAGTTTGTGCTCTACAGTGAGCAGCATCCTAGACCAATGTGTTATCTGGAAATAAACGTGCTTATTTCGGTGATTGCTTTATGAATTTATTGTAGCTAAATCTGCTGCGATTATGTTGGATCACCTATGGAGGCAATTTCCTCTCTCCAAGGGAAACTGAAGTAGAGAATGAGGATCATACAGAGACTAAAATGTTAAATTGACATTTGAGAGACCTTAGTTTAATTTCTTCCACAGACTTCCTTGGACAAAACACAAAGTCTCCCACTTCTACCATTTCCAAAATAAATTTGGAAATTTCATTAAATTTGCTTTCTGGGGCAGTGAGCAAAACATGAAAAAAGCTGAGGTGGTGGGGCTACATAAGTACCTCTCAGAGAGATCCAGGTGGATGTGCACAAAGAGCTTAAGTTTGTGATCTTCATCTGCTTTATAGGAATGTAGGTTGGGAGAAGCTGTGCTGATGCAGGAGAGTGAGGGCATTGTGGGCTCCAGGCACTCACAGTGGTAAGGACACACAGTGGGGTCACCTGATTCTTGAAGCCTACTTGAAGCAGCAGATTTTTTTCCCTAATTCGCCTCTGTTAATTACTCCAGCCACTTTTCCTGGTGACCAAGCAAGCAGAAATATTCTACTCTGCACATCCACTGTTGTTTCTTCTGCTCTAACTCTGCCATCACTACCTTTGGAGTCTCTAGGGAGGGCAGCAATAGCAGTGACATCTTCACAGCTGCTCTACAAATTTCATCTGCACAAAATGTACCATTCATAATGAATTACTTCAATGAAAAAAATGGGAAAAAAGAGCAAAAACTTTCCAAAATATTTTGGGCTTTAAAAGTTTAAGGAAATTATCACTTTTTTTGGCTACATAAGTTTCACAGTACTTCTCTATTTGGGTGGAACAGGATAATCCCCAAAAGCCACACCCAAGTAATTCCAGTATTTCTGCTAATGTGTGTACACTGTGCTTCTGTAACCTGAACTAGCGTGTTCCCAGCTAGCTCAGGTACTTCTGCATGGCACTTCATGGAATAAACTCATCCCAATTGCCCCTAGGCCAATGTACTTTCTTATGACTGTCACTTACACCAACTGAAAGCATTTCCTTTTCCTTCCACCTCAGGTTTGCTCTGGTCCTGCAGGAGTTGATATGCTGGGTGATGGAGAGATAGAGCAAAGGGACTGTATAAGAAGAGAGGTTTAAAAGAATCTTCCAAAATCCTGTGGAAATATATGAAAGCAAGATACAGGAGCATATATATGGATTGAAGAGGGGTTAGGATGCATGAGTGAATCCTTGAATTTGATTAGTCATGAAGGTGATCTAGAGAAATCTTTAATGGTACAATGAGAAAATGGAAGAAAATTTGAAATGTCCAAGGATGGAGTCTCTGTTCACATTGTCAAAAGAAGCATTTAAAGGGAAACAAAGTGAGTTTCTCAGAAGCTTGCATTTTCTGGCTAGAATAATGGATTTGATTTGATTTCTTCAACTTGCTTTATGAAAACTAACAATTACCAGAGATGTGGGCAGGATTATATTGGGTCATACAGCCTTATCATATTTAAGAAAATCCTGGACATGGTAAGATATTAAGCAGTAAGTCTTTCTTTTCCCTAAAGTGGTTCAACTGACTTCACCTGCCATCTCTTGGAGGAACATTTCTGCTCTCTCCCTATGAACAGAAGAGTAAAAGTGAGTCTAGTCATTGCTTTGGATTAAGACAGCTACATCATGCATATGTCAGGTAAGACTGAACTAGGGGGATCATCTTCACTCTTCTTGTTTGGAAGACCACAGCCCTCAGACTGGAGAGACAGTCCTGATAACAACAGAGGGTTTTAAGGTTCTCGTGGCTTTCAGCACCTCTGCTGCCAGAGCAAATCCCTGTCCTTCCTGAGAATTATATCAATTGAAACTCCCCAGTACTGCCCTGGACATACTGATTCAGGCTGACCCCTCAGGGTAAATGATTTTTTCTGGAGGTTGCTGTTTCATAGATGTGAGCATAGACTCTGACTCAGTGGAACCAGGTACGACACAGCCACCCCAACAGCAGAACTTCTCCTTCCACAGTGTGGGGAGTCCAAAGTGCTGCCTTGGTCTGGGTGAGCAGGGCACAGGGTAAGGCAGTTTCCAGCCCATGCCATGCAATCGGGCCGTTCAGAGCAAGCAAACACGGCCTCCGGGGGTCTTTGCAGACAGCCTGGCTCCAGTCTTGAGCTCTGGGAGCTTAGTGTGGAGATGTGCTGTGGTCTGTCCTAGTAGAAATGACCTTCAGATATTATTAAGCCAATGGTGGCTTGCACCATAAAAACCACCACAAATATTTTATTGCAGCCTGGTAAGAAGGACAAGCTTTTGCTTGTGCAGAGGCTGAGATTTTACTGAGCTGAAACTGAAATACAGCCCAGATCAGGACAGTGCCTCACAGTTCCTACAAGTTGTTGTTACACTGCCTCTGCCTCTGTAAGCTGCCTGATTCAGCTATTTTTTATGTGCTTCATCTTTGTATTTCTAAGCTTTCTCTTCTGTGCACTAAATGGAAAGGCAGACATTTACAATGAACAATATGCTCATCCTTTAAAAAGATTTTGGCTTCCTGGTTGGATTGATTTAGTGTATGGATGATTAGTACATGGATGTCTTTGGGGCACCAATTGACAAAATAGAGGTGTTTGTCTGTGCTGCCTAAAGGTCCAGTTCATCTGTGACAAATCCCCAGGAAAAATAACCCAGAACAACCAACAGTCCAACAATGGACTTGTAACACAGCTGGATTTGACTCAGACCTTCAGTGTTCGGTGTGAGTCTCTCAGAAAGCTAACATTGATTCAGAGTATCTATTGCAGAGCCAAAAGCTAAACCACATGGTGGGGAGGGCAAAGGGAGAGGTGGAGGCGATTTGCAAATGGAAGACTGTGTGCATTATTCAGGCTTTAACATTGCTTGCATTCATGGAGCAATGCCCTTCAGTTTGGGAAAGCATCACAAGCACAGCTCCTGTTTGGCAGGATGAATGAAAGGCATCTTACAGAATCTGTATGTGAGAGCATTAGCCTGACGTCCGAGGCACTGCAAAGGCTACACTGATAAACCACACCTCTTGAAGGAGACTGGTATCCTTACATCACTGACACAGGCAAAGCCCTCAGATTTGTGCCAATAGGACCTTGTCTACTGTCTGCTCTCCTTGCCAACATTTTCCACTGTTGCCACCCAGGGGATGCAAATACAGGGAACATCCTGGAGGAAAAGAAAAAAAAAAAAAAAAAGAGAGAGAGAGAATAAAAAGAATGATTTTGTCTCATCATTTAAAGGTAATTTCATAAATTTGGGTGTGGGTTCTGGAATTCATGCGCTGGCAGAATTCTCATCAGTAGCTCCTTGACTCTTCTGACAGTGGAGGGCTGTACTGTGAACCCTCATTTTCTAGGAGGGGGTGTTGTAAGGCCTGGAGGAGAAAGGCAACTCAGTCAAGGCTGTGGAGCAGTCCAAGATGGGAACCAAGATCAAAACCAGGTTGCTATATTCACAGCCTTGTCAGTGGCTATGAACAGGGCATCCCGAGGTTGTTTTAGGCATCTGCAGATGGAATAAAATTAGTTAACAGGGTGTTAAAGATTCTTCTGACCATTGATTGAGCCAAACTCCTCTGCTATTCTGAAGAAAAAACCTGTCAGGTCTTCAACATCATGAAACCCTGAATAGTCACAGTCTGTGAGCACCCTGTGAGTTGTCATCAAACTCACCGATACTGGTACACAAATGGAGAAGTAGCCATTTTCAGACAAAAAGGTTAAGCTACCAGCTCCAACTCTTGTTTTATTTAGTTCTTTCTGTATTTAAACATTTAAATACAGAAACTGTTAGCAATCTTTTATTTTATTGCTTTTTGGGGTTACTTGTCTTGAAGTCTCCTCCTGAAGCATTTTGGATCAGTAACCCTTCGAAACACAGACTTGCCAAGTCCATCTTCAGATAAACCTAATCACTCTTAGAGCAGTTGTGTGGGTGTATTTGGAAGCAGTCCAAAGCAAATCTCAGATGAATTATATGATTCTTGTGTAAAATAAAAATATATGGGATGGGAAGAGTTTGTGGCATTAGAGTAAAAGAGAGGAGGGGGAAGAGTGAATGAGGAAAGCATGTTAAACAAAAATATGATGTGATCCTACGTCAAGCAAGAGGCTAAACAGAACGCTGCTCATGCAAAAAAGAAAACTGTTTCTTTAATAGCAAAATAGGTTTGAAAGACCAGGCTTCTTCATATTACAAGATAATTGCTTGTTGTAGGTTGAAAGGGATGTCAAGAGATCTCTAGTTCAACTTTGTGATAAAATCAGGGCCAGATATGAGGTGCTTTGTCCTACTCTCCCCTTCTTGCATCTTTACAACCAATGTCCTGAAATGACACTCCTTGGGGATTTCTCTTGTCCTTCTCAAAACCAGAATGAAGCAAAATATGAAAGTTTGTCCTTTGGCAGACACTGTTCAAAAAATCGGTGTCAGTCACATCCACTTGGGGATCTGTGTAATCCCAGTGAGGTGCTGTCATGGGACACCTGCTGGAGAACGCTGCTCTGAGTGTCTTCCAGGTCTTCTACATTTCTGGTGGCTTTGGCCTCAGAAGCTCCTCCTCGGGTTAGCCAGACAAGCTGAGAACAGGAGACCAAGTGACACTTGACACTTTTCTTCCTCACCCATCCCGATAAGAGAGATCACAGTTTGGAATCAAAACACCAGGGAAGTTCTTGTCTCCCCCCTGCCTGACTGCTTCAAATGTTCCCGCAGCTTAAATACACATCAACACAATTTGAGAAACCCAAGATAGGGAGGAAAGCATGCAGGTTCCAGCTGGGCTAAGGGACATTAACAGATGTATGGTACAAATTATTTCTTAGCACCCTTGCTGTGATTGCTATTTCTGTCCAAGATTTCTAGGCCGGTATGAAGGGATAATTATTCACATAACCATGAGGATTCTGGGCTGAATACGCCAGGACTGTGGTGCCTCTGTGTCCCAAACACATGCCTGTTTGATGATCTAAGCAGAGACTAGCTTAGTCAAATTGCAGCTTTGAAAATATTCACACACACCCTCATGCTCCCAAAAATTTTTTTTCAGAAGCATTTGGATGATATTTTTACGACCTTAAAAAGATGTGATATTCAGGAGCAATGTGGCTTTTTTTGAAAATTTGACTAGTAGGGAAAAAAAACCTCTGAGGATTATGCACCAGACTGTGTGAAACTCCTGATGCTGTAGGAAAGCTTCTAAGGTCCATGAAGTATTTGAGTGGTATTTGACCATAAACCTCAAACACAGAAGAGCAATGTGTGAGACATTAACACACTTTGTAAGAGGAGGTTTTTCAGCTAGGATGAGAGTACTAGGGCTCTCACAAAAATGAATATTTGGGAAAAACTTGCATCATAAAAATGACTGCTTCTGGAAAGCCTGCCTTACATCAGAAAAGGCCAGAATTTTAGAGTTCTTTTGTAGCTTCTGTTGCTACTAAAGTCCTGTATGTTTTTTGTTAAGCCCATGAAAGATGCCTAATTCCCATTAGTTTCAGCATAAATTAGATACCTGAGAATTACTTATTTACACCTTTTAAGTGTTTAAATACCTTTAACAGTCTAGAACTTCAAAATTGGGCTGGTCAGTACTGAGTTGTGGGTATCAAGCTGTTATTCTACTATGACACCAAAATCCTATATCAGTCTGCATTCTGCAGAAGACTGAAGTCTGAAAACAACAACAGCAACAATTAAAAAACAAACAAACAAAAAACAATAAATCCCACCCATAATACCAAGATACTGAAATATCATCAGCTCTTGGAAAGAATTTTATTTAAATTTGCAAAATTAGGTAGCTATCAAAGAAAATTTATTGGTACAGGGTTCCTGCTAGGAAACCCTGGAAAATACAAACTGTTCATCAACATATTATCAAAAAGTCAACAGGAGATAATGATATTGATGCAATTTCATGTCAGTCAATTAGTTATTGTTCCTGCCCTACACAGAATGATTATTTTTATGTTATGCTTGTTGTGAGATAATAACTGTGGTGACAGATGTCTAGAAATAAGGCAGTGCTCAGGTGGTTTCCAGGCAGAGAAATTCTGAGCTATCAATAGAGCATTTCTCATGAAGGTACTAAATTTAGCAATTAATTCACATTATTCTACATGGTATTGTTACAGTGATTTCAGGGGTTTTCCTTAGTGTTGTTGTGGCAAGTAATTGAGGTTTCTCTGATGCTGTTTGAGAACAATAGCAGGAAGTTCAGAGATATTACTCTTAATTATCTATAACGTAGTATAATTCCTGTCCTGCTTTGATTAGAGTCAATAAGATCCCCAAACCATCCAGGCTGGCCACTTGAACAGAAAGACCTTTGAATTTGAGTCAAATATCTAATGAAGATGAACTTGGAGGACTTGCTATTAATGCCGTGGACATGACTTCTTTACACACAGTCAAACACAGTGGCAGTTTCACCACCCAAATTTTGACACTTAACGCCCAGCACTGAGTGTCCTCAGTGCCACTCCTTTCATTGCATGGACCCAAAGGAGTCCAAATTCTCCCTCACATGAGGACCTTACAGCATTTAACGTCTTTGTGCCCCACCTCAACAATAAATGAAGCAATAGTAAAATGGAAGCACATATTCAGGTGTTTTTTTTTCATATATTGGACTTACTACTAGGTGCAGCATCACTTAGGAGGGTAGGAGTCCTTTTTTCCACATAAAAGCAGAGGGAACTCAATACCTTAATAACTCACCTTTCAGCAGGATAATTCTCTTTCTCATCAGTGCTCATATTTATACAGTTTCATGTAATTAGACTGGGAAATTAACATCTCATGGGTCTGAACTTCCAAACCATGGGACTCAAACTGGGACAGATCACCACTGCTTATTTCTCTTTATAATGATTCTCCAGTTATCCAGGGGAGGATTACACTACTCTTTAATAAAAGCTGTGAAGTCATTCCCCCAAGTCTGACCACATTCTTTTTCTGTAAAAAGGAAATGGAAGAAGTGTGAGAATTTGAATCTGAAAAGACCAACAGATTTACATTTCTAGGCTTCTACTTCAGGTTCCTCCTTTGATGTTGACTTCTCTTCTGAGAGCTGAAAGGACTGGTTTGTCTTTAGCCTGTGGTATAGTTTGGCTTAAATTAGAGGTGATTTACTGGGGGGATTTTGATGTGGCTTGCTTCCTATGACCAGCACTAACTCCTCCAAATTCATCTTCTTTAGATATTTGACTCAAATTCAAAGGTCTTTCTATTTAAAAGGGACAACTTAAAAAGGAATGGAAAAGGAATAAAATTGTACATCGTGATCCTAATATCATTGTCTTCTCTGCTCTTCATCCCTTTACTAAATGGTGTTTGCTTCTCATTCTCCTGCCAAGACTACTCCTCATTCCTGTCACTTTCCTTAATTTCATGTAAATACCAGGAAAAATACTGCACACTCGGCCAGCTAAATCTCTTATTGAAACCAACGGAACTATTACCTGAGTAAGGTTGAGAGCAGTTGGTCCTCCACTAGTGACTCAAAGGAAAGGAAAAAAGTCACCAAGAAATCAAAACACCCCATGTTCTTACTTATTAAGGAGGAGACAGGAGGTTCAGGAAAGTTTAGGTAGGGTTTGGGGGTATTATTTTTAGAAGAAAACCATAAGTTTGGTGTTGCTGCTAGCATGAGCACATGAAGTTTCAATTTGTGGTTTCTCCTTATGCAGTATATTTTGAAATTGGAATTTAAAACAAAATATACATCTCCCTGTCTGAGTGTGTATATAACAATTTGTCATTTCTTGGTGGGAATTTGAAACTATTTTTGGTGTTCAGAAATAATCTTCTGTCCCTTTCTTTCACCTCCCTCCCCCATCCCACTAACAAATTACTCTTTAATCAACCTCTGAGGATTTCTAGAGCTTTCCTTACTCTTGAAATAAGGAAAATAGTGACAGGAAATTAATAATTATTGAGGAATGGGGCTACATTTTCATTTCCTGGCCCCTTTGGAATTAAGCATTGAGTTGGAGTTATTTGTCAAAAAGTTGAACAGAGCAGAACCTGCAGATTCATTTTGATGAACGTCATTCAAGGACACTGCTCTCTGAAAATACATATATCATTATGAGAATAGCAAATCCTCCTAAAGCCAGAGCATTTGTGCTTTATACCAGTGCTTGACTGAGAATAAAATCCCCCCCAAGGGAGAGGTCTGGAAGCACATTTGGTGTGCTGCCCTTCAAAGCCACAGGTTTTGTTAGCCAGGACATCAATGTGGAGCCCTTTGTCCATCCCCAAGCTGAGCCATGTGCTGAGCCCCAGGCATGGAAGGGCCATCAAGTGTCTGACCTGGCTTACCCAGGGATGGCCCTGTGACCCCTGACAATGGCACCGTCACTCCTCACCAAAGGGTTCAACCCCTTCAAGCTCTTCAAGCTGACCACCATCATTTCCCAAAACAACTTCTCACCTCAGCTTACAGCAGCTGTAGTTTCTGAGCTCCAACCAGGATAAAGGACACAACATGCCAGGCCTCCCCTCTCCATCCCTCTCCACGCCATTATCACCAAAGGGCCTGAACTAAATCATCTTTCTGCACCCCCTTTGGAGTTGGGACTCTTCTCTGAGCCTGATGCATTCTGCTGAGCCCAGGTGTCTGAGAACGTTCAGAAAGCAGTACTGGGGCAGGGCAATGATCTGCCTTACACACTGTGCTACCAATGGTTAAAAATGCATGCCTAGGGAAACATATAAAGACCAAATAAAAATATCATTGTGTCTCCCTGCAAATTCCTCAACCTCTAGGACTTGGTGGCTTATGGATTTCCTAAGTTACTGGCTGATGCTTTTGCAGTTAATACTTGGTTGGTTTTCCCTCTACAACCTATTTGGTCTGGTCACTTTTTGATGCTCTGTAGACTTTTAGCTTCCCCAGCATCCTGTGGTAAAGATCCACAGTTTAACTCAGTGTTGTATGAGGAAATACCTCTTCCTCTTGGTTTCTAACCTACCACCAATTAGTTTCATGGTTGACTTCCATGAATCTTGTACTAGAAAATAAGCAACCTTTCATTTCCTAATTGCTTTCTCTACATCTCTCTTAATCTCATATATCAGAGGTGATAATCCACCTTTGTATGGGTGCCATACCATACCCTGAAAGCTTCTTTATAACTTTTCTAGGTCTGTATTGGGCAATACAAGGTTTTTAGACAGCTGTAATTAATATTTTATTAGACTTAGCTCTATGGCTAGAAATACAAAACTAGATTTTGGATAAGACCACTTCTTTGCTGCTTTTTTATTTTAGATCTGGAGAGATATGTGTACCCAATTATATGTTTGTGTTTTGGTTTTTTTAATCTTACTAGCTGTTCTAATAACAGATATTCATTTACAGGTCTTATTTGTTTACATCCACTTGCAACTACAGTAGAAATTTTATCACATAGTTTTTAAGGTGGACAGTCTGGACTGGTGTACACCATTGAAGAAGTGTTCATGCCACAGATTCACAAAATGGTATAAGGACTTCTGATTTGTTTTCCTCTCCAAGTAATCCTTAAATTCAAACAGAGATTTTTTTAACTGCTACAGAACATCAAGGTGCTTTTTATAGGACTGTCTGCCAACCTTCCGAGGTCTCTTTCCTAAAGGGTAGTGGCTAGGAGCATATCTGAAGAGCATGTCATTATGCAAGTTAATTGAGGAGGCTTTTTTCCTTAGGTGTCTTACCTCTGATTTATCAACACTGAATTCCATCTGGCATTTTTTCATCAGTATTGTGAAGCTGATTCATTGCCTCTGCATGTCTTCATAGTGAACTTTCATTTTTACCCGGAGTGGTCCTGTCTGGACTGGTGAGCAAGGTCTGTACTTTCACCAGATATGGAGTTCATTTTTGTACATAAACATGTGTGTGTTGCACAGGTCAAGCACAAACAGACCTTACTTGGAAAGCCCCCTGGCAAACATTCAGGAGCTGACCATTATTTCCTACTTATTGTTTCCCCTCTTTTACCCAGGTATGTACATTAAGGTCTTACCTATCTCACAGCAGGCTCTCTACCAGGCTTTGCTGAGGGGCTTTGTTGATTTCATTTAAGAAATCCAGTTAGACTTTGTCAACCAATTCTCCTTTTTCTATGAGCTCATTGAACCCCTCAAAGAACACAGTGCATTTCTCTTCCTGTCACAGAAGCTGTTCGGACTATCCCCACATAAATTAGTAAAGGTTATCTTCTATGTATCATGATCTTTTTCTTTATTAAAAGCTCTATCACTTGCTTGATATCCAAACTTCTATGTTTCCACTTGAAGAATTTTATTCAAAGGCAGGTTTAAATGAGAGCTCACACTCCACAGCCAGAAGATCCATTATTTCCAACTTGCCTTTCTTTAGAACTCATTTAATTAACAATATGTGATGCTGACAATTTTTTTTCTCCTGATGTCTTCTTTGTCCTTGGAGTTGAGGCAGACAAAATATGCATTAAGGCCTCATGGTGAATAAATCTGGAAAATAAAAACTTGTTTCTCCTTTATGCTGTTGCTTTTTCTCGTTGCTACTTTCACAACTTCACTGCCTACTGTACTGCTCTGCAAAACCTCAGCAAGACATTCATAATACAGCTAAGTAATTTATTATTGTTCAATCTTTGTGCCTTTTTTAAAGGTGATTCCAAACTTACTTTTAGATTTCTCTTTTTGAATCTGCATATTTCATAGAATCATGGAATCACAGAATAATTTGGTTTGGAAGGGGCCTTAAAGATCACCTAGTTCCACCTTCCTGCCTTGAGCAGGGACACCTTCGACTACAGCAGGTTGCCTGAAGCCCCATCCAGCCTGACCTTGAACACTTCCAGGGATGGGGCATCCACATCATCTCTGGGCAGCTTCTTCTAGTGTCTCACAACCCTCTATATTCAATCTACAAAAAATATTTCTCTTTTTTCCTCAATCGAACACAGCTTCACCTTTATCAGGAATATTCCTCCTTTCTTCTAACAGCCTCTCTCATTCCATTGCTTAGCTCTCCCATAGTTTGTTTGTTTCTTTGGTCTCTATATATGGTATTTTGATGGGAAGTATGCATTAGATCAGAGCTGTCAGTAAGGAAAAATCCTCACAATTCTTTCATCTGTAAATAGTCTTTTTCCTAGTTGGTGCTTCATGCCTCAAAGAAACTGGAACAAGCATGTCCCACACCAGTTGTCTCTCATCCAATGCAGCTTTTCTAATTATTTTCTTAACTTGTCAGTCTGTCTTTACATTTTTGTTGCTTTTACTTGAGCTCCTTCAGTTATTCATCTGCCTGTAAGGACTTGTACTGGTGATGAATCTGATGTTGAAGTTTAGCTCTGCTTCTGACAGGTCCCCTAAAATCCAGGTAAGGTCTCAGCAGGTTTGAATAGAAACCTATGCAGAGATGTCAATCACAGGATTGCTCAGGCCCACACACTGCTGTTTGTGCCTCCAGAGAGTACCACAAGACAACATAACCATAAAAATAAATAAACAGAACAGCTGATCCATTTTTTTTTCCAGTGCTATATAAAGAGATGTGCAGACAAGGGCAATATGGCCCAAGGTTGGCACTGGGGCTAGAGTCGGCACTATTTGGGGCTGAAAACAATAATTTTATTTTTTCTGTTTTTCTGAGTCCCATCACCTGTATGTCTCCACTCAATGAGTGTTCAGCAGTATTTCCAACAGGAAGGATTGACAGCCTGATGGTCACTTGATACACAGATTATCTAGGCTTCACAGCTTGATCTGAATTAGATCTACTGAAGGGCTGGTTCTCTGTCATTTTAAGTGAGGTCTTTGCTTTTGTGTCCTTGGCAGTGCTGCAATGTGATCAGGAGGCAGGGACTGGTCTTGCCATTCACTCAGAAAGTTTATCCCCAACACAGAGAAATGTGTGCCTGGACCTTACATTGAAAATTTCAAATCTGTCAAACCAGCATTTTCAAATGAAGAGAAAAAAAAAGTGTTAACCACAGCACCTTGGCCAGAAATCTGGATATCAGGTGTCCTGGGAAGGGACACATTTCTCAGGAGCTGGGAAGACATGACAGAAGGTTTTTCATCAGTTTATTCTCAATGTCAGTGAACTTTGTAGCTTTAAAATAGGACAACTCAAAGTCTACTACTGGCATCTCAGAGGATAGTAAATCCCAGCCATGTGATGAAATTCACCCTGCAATGTTCACAAACATAGGTCAGCAGGAGGCTAAATGGATTCATAGGGTTTGGCAAGTGAGATGGAAACTCTGAAGATTACTGATGGGCTAACATCATAATATCAAGAAATTAGTCTTTTGAGTATCCATGGAAAGCATACAGCAAACTCCTGGAAAATTAACTTTAATGTGAAGCAGCCATCTGTCCAAAATCTGGATTTATATTTCAGCTGAGCTTTATTATGCGCTTTAGGAGCACAAGACCTTATGTGAAAATTTAGGTTCTTCAACAAGGTGTTGGCTCTGTTGAGTGAGGATATTCAGATCTTGGGTTGGACAAGGCAATAGGAGCCATGAGATGTAAAATAATGGCCACTAGGAGATAATAAGTTTCAGAAAGGATTGGAAATACATATGTGAACACTTGCTTTTCACATTCTTGGCTAAAATTCTGTATTCCACATTAGCACAGATGTTAATCAACCTACACATTTCTAAAACAATTTTTGTTTCACACAACTGGTAGAAATGGTCTGTATATTGTATTATTTGATAAAACCTTTCTAAAGCAATAAACTGTACCAGAGGCAGAGCACTATTTGTGTTTAGAAACACAAGGCACATCCAAAAGTCCTTTCTCAAAAAAGGGAGATTATGGAAATTAATTAATTTACAAATCTCCAATTTCCAATACTAGTTCTGAAATTTTAGAAAAATTTGTAGAGTATTTGGGAGTGCCAAAAATTAATTCCTAATTTTTAAATATTTTGTGAATGCCATTCCTTCATAATTTGAATCATGTAACATGTATGGATTATCGCTGTGATAGGAACACAGAATTCCATGTCTGTTCATGAATTAAAACATTCCTTTTCCATGATACCTCTTCAGCATCAGAGCTGATTTTTAAAATCTTAACTTTATAACCATCTTCTTTGCAGAAAGAGTAGAGATCACCTGACATTTCTACCAGAAAAAGGGGCCAACTAGCAATGGTTTGCAGAAAAAAAAAGTAAAAAAACCAACATTGATCATGCACTAGAAATGTGCACACATTTTCAAACATCACTGGAGCAAAGTCAGTGCTCCTGTGTGTTAGGGACCAGCCTGGAGGTGGAAAGGGTCTCTTTCACAAAGGAGATCTGATGGTATGGCAACTGCCCCTCCCACTGCCAGACATTTCATTCCCTTTCTAATAGTTTTCTTGTTTGTACATCTCAGATTAGTTCTTAAACCTAGGGCTCTTAATAACAATGCATCCACCTACTTTTAGTGTGGGTATGAAAGAACTGGTTAGCATATATTTTCTACTTTGGTACAAAAGATATTTTGGTCTAAGAACTACCAGGTTTCAACTTCCAAACACCTGATTTGATCAGATGCGTTCTTTCAGAAGGGATGTGTCAGCAATAATTTATAGGCTGGGGGAGTGGGAAAGACTCTTCACATCTAGTACAAGCCAGATATTGCTCCGTGCTGTGTCAGTCCTGATTTTACAGCGCTGCTTCTGTCATAATCACGTCTGTAAATCCTTGTTGGTTCACTTTGCTTTAGTGTTCATTTAAAACGGATGCAGCTCTGTAGCGTTTGAGAAAAAACAGTGACAAAGCAAAAACCATAAAATTAAGCATAACTGAAGTGTTTGTTAAAACAAAACTGACGCCAATCTGGCACACTTGCATTTTATTCAGTTTTAGTGCTGGAATAGTTCCCTCCAGCAGAAAAAAACCTAACAAACTGCAACGACGACAACAACAAAAAACGCAGACAAAGAAGCAAACAAAAAAAGCAACACAACCAACCAACCAAAAAAAAAAAACCTTTGAACCTCAGAAAGGAAAAAAATTCAGTTCAGGCTAAGGGTATTTCTGACAGTCCCACAAGAAAAACTCCACATGAAGGAAGCAGTTTTAAGAAACAAGGACATTAAGATTATTTCCACACCGTTTCAGGGCTGTCACTTTCTATGATGACACTATTATGCCAACTTTTTCAATCTTCTATGCCTGGAGTCAAACCTTCTTATAGGAGCCCGTGTTCTCAACACCTCCAAGAACCAGAACTGCTTTCATGTTGGAACCAAAATCCAGACTTTAAGGTGTCAGCATACCTGTGTGTAAGTGAAGGCATATGTTTGTAACTCTGTGGGTTTCCTCGTTAGGAGGAAACCTATTGTTAATACTAGAGGGTCAAACTGCATGAAGTGAATTTGTGCAGGAATTCACCAAAACCACATCAGCTCTCTGACAGGAAGGACCTAAAGAAAGGAATTAGTAAGATCGGATGTGGTGCTTTCTGACAGACAGCCAAACCTACAAGGTCAAAATAAGAAGCCAGTGAAAAAATAGATTTATGCTTAAAATGAAATGTGCACAATTCCCCTTTTTATTGCCGTGCTCTGGATTAAAGAACTATTGCATGGAAGTTTATATATCGAAAAGCCCTAGGCTCAGAAAGCCACCCATTTCACCATAACAGTCCTCATTCAACAGGGCTGCAGATGCAGCATTTCTAGTGGTATTTCCCCCACTTTCTTCCCCAAAGGGACAGGGATCTGTGTGATTTTCCCCAGGATGTACATCCCAGGCTGCTTTGGAGCACCATGCAGGTGAGCCATCACAGGCAGTCACCACGGCCAAGGCTCACTGCTCATTTCCCTCTTTGCTTACCCCATCCACCACCTCGCCCAGGGATTTTAAGGACAGGGTGATATTCCTCAGCCTGGAAGGGGGGTGTTCCCATTGCCTAAGGTGGACTGTCAGAAGTGCACAGGATCCCTTCTCTGGTGAATATGAGGCTTTGCTCATCAGACCACATAATCACAGTGATAAGTACCTGCTTCCTGAGGCAGGGGAACAAATGTCTTGCAAGGATAGCATAAGAACCCATATTTCAAATTTCAGCTTGGAAGTGCTGACCTGTGCTGAAAATAACCTCAACAGATTGCATGGGGAAGTTCATTGTTCTGTCACAGCCTCTCATGGCCTTAACTATTCACTGGCAAATATTCAGGCGATAAGTAAGCTTCTCATTCCAATCTGTCCCTTATTGCCTGGTTGGGAACAGTGCCTTGGAGAGAAGTCTCTTGTTCCATGTGCCTCATGTTTAACCTGATCCTGTCTTTCCAGATCAGGCATCTCCAGAAGTGAATATCCTACAAATGGAAAATATTCATCCTTTAAGATATTATCCTCCAGGTGAAGGGTGATTCAGAAGAGTTTCTAGCTCCATGCTTAAGAACTGCTCTGTCAGGTTTAATAATTTTCTACACCTGCTCTCATCAGCATATTTTAGACATGCTTAGTGAGCTGTCAGCATCGAAACCGTTCCTTGTTCAGTTCTGCCCACCACGATTGCCTGAAGGCAGCTGAAAGGGGACCACTGTTCACCTCTCTTCTGGGACCACCTCCTTGGACCAGAAGTTGACCCATACGAGGACAGAGACTGAACAAGGCAACTCTAAGTGCATCCCTGTTATCTGAGGGGACAGCAGGTTTCTATCTACCCATAATGGAATTTTCATCGCTTTCCTATTCACACCAGCTGCGGGAAGCAGAAAAGTGACTTATTTACTACTCGTGGGTCAGCTTTACCAGGTAAGAAGATTCTACTAGGACTGGTAAACTCTATAGTGGCTCTGGGAGCAATTAACATCATCTTCGCTCATGCTTTGCTCATCCTCGCCTGGGATGCACTCTGCACCTCCCTAAGCCAACCTGCAAAGCCTCTGCTCTGCTCTTTTGACCAAAAGGCCACTGGTCCTTGCTCATGAACCAGAGCAGGAGGGAAATAAGAGGGCCAAGTTGCTGCTGAAATGGGGCACACAGAGGTGTGGGTACAGTGCTCCTGAGGTAACTGCTGAGGTGCCGTGGCTTTGGCAAGATGTCAAGATGCACAGCTGGCTAATATAGACCCTTCTTTCCTCCAGAGCCACCTCAGAACCAGCTATTGATTCTTAAGGCAGTATCTGGCATCTCATTCATTCCAAGTTAATTGCTTAAATGGGTGGAAAAGGAAATTTGTGAAACGAAATGTGCTGCTGCATCAGGCATAAAGGAAACTTCATCCCTATTAAGCTGAAAATGCTTCCCAAAGACAACACATAGGCTTTTCTGTGCCGAGGCACTTAAGTTCAATTCTTCACTGGGGCCACTGTTTAAAGAGGACATTACAAACTCAGTCACAGCAAGCTTCTGTGCTTCAACTTCCCAGTCACTCAGTTTACTCTTCAGGATGGTTTCCCCTACAGCTTAAAAATATGACCTTGGAAAGATTTGCTAAATAAGTAAATACTTGAGTCTACCACATTTTTCTTCCTAGATCCTAGCCCTGGCACAGGTTGAAGCCTTGCAACTATGTCCTATCTGCTAAGGAGACTTCTGGTGGTATTGAGTGGCATATTGTTTAGAGAAATAACACATTTTCCTTATGGAAGGAGAAAACATTCCAAATAAGCTGCTGGTCAAACACACATATTTATGCATGTCAGCAGCTTGAGAAGAATAAGCAGAAAGGAGCAGTTTCATTTTAAGTGATTCACTGAAGAAACGTTCCAGTTTACATTACCATGAATTTCTCCCTCAGAGTGCTTCTCATTTTCAGGATGCAATTTTGTGCTTCCTTCTCACAGCAGACTTTTCACAATCTGTGTAGCAGTGCTCATTTTAGAATTGGCTGTTTCACCTCTCTAAATAAAGCTACTTTAAAACCTGCATTAATTCCTTGCACTGGCCATTACTAACATTAAAAAATGCCTTTATGCAGAGATACTGCCACTGCAGCTATTCATTGAATTATTGAAAGTAGTTGGCGTCTTTTAAAGCAGCTCTTTCAATGTTCCTATTCATTATTTGTTTTTATTTGTGACCTCCATTGTATTGGCTCACAGTTAGGTAAGTCTGGAGAAGTTTCTTCTCCTGAATTAAGGCCTGATGAAGGTCTGAGGGGTGTTCAAGGGATTGGCCTAGATGCCATCCCAGGATCTGCTGCCATCAGCTTTCCTGTGCCTGTGAGCAATTTTCTCCAGGAAAAAAACCAAAAAACAACAAACCAGTCAAAGGAGACTTTAATCCTCTGTGGAGTGTTTTTTCTTCCTCAGCTCTGGTACTGCTGTGTGACGAGCTGTTCTCCTACACCTTAGCTACCAGCAGCCTCAAGGAGCTAATGCAACCAATGATTGCCAAAATAGAGACCTATTCCTGCACTCTCATGGTCCTCAAGGCTCTCCAGCTCAGTGGCAGTAGGGTAAGTCAGGCATTGCCAACTCCTATGGGTTCCTAATCCAGAGATCCTGTTCCCAGGTCTTGGTTCAGGGACCTGGTGTGATCTAAGAGTGCATGACTTTGCTGGAGAACGTCTCCTCCAACTGCAAAAGCCTGTTCAGTTTAAGTTTTCTCCAAAGGAATCTAAAAAACACCTAATTTTTTCTTTTTTTTTCCCCTGAAAAAGATGTCACATCGTCATATTTGTGGTTTTGTTTAAGGGGTGAGGTGCAAACTACTGTGCAAATTCTGTGGGATATGGTTGAGTGGTCAGTTCAAGAGTTAAAATTACAGGCAGTCAGAGAAAGATGACAGAGCAAAAAATGAGAGTGAGCAAAGAACTAAAAGGAACTGCCAGAGATTGAAGAGGAGCAAGGTAAATCTGGAAGGATGGTGATGAGAAAGTCAGGATTTTTCAAAAGTGGCACAACAAATTTTGTGCAGTTTGGTGCAAGTCTGTAGCTGTGAATTGACTGGCCTTCCTTCAGGCATCAGCAAACAGGCAACACTTTAAACTCAGTACTCTCTCACATTCTGCCTAAAGGAGCATTTTAGCTGCTTTGTTGGTACTGAAACTCTTCACTTTACTGCCCTGGAAGGAGATTGCTGCAATGAAGGAGGTAATGACAGCAGACAACAATATTTAGTGCTCAAGCAGTGAGAACACCATTGCCTTGCTGGGTAACTGGCTTCACCAAGACTGAGGAAACAACAATTTAACCTGCATCCTTGCACTTTAAGCCCATCCTTTTTCTGTCAGGCATGCACAGAAAGAGCAAATCATTCCCTCCCCACTATGTCAGCAGTTTTCTTATTTCTGGAGAACCCCTCTGATCCATTTCAGTGGATTTCTAACTTCAGTACGGCTTCCAGGGTTTGGCCCCCAGGACTGCTGATTTACTTTCTGCACAGCAAAACAAAGCTGAAAGTTTCTCTAAGGGTCTCTTGTAATGAAAATAGGGAGACTGACAAAAATTTGATTGCTAATGCTCACTCCCACTGTCATACCATGTCTGTTAATCCTTGTGGCTCTTGTTTTACACTCGCTACTACAGTGCATGGTTTAGAAGTGACTTCGCCCTTGCTCTTTATATGGGGATTGTTTCTAAACATAGGAGATTTCAGCAAAACAGCCACACACCACACACATACACCCCACCCCAAATACTAATCAGGTACTTCTGTAGGACAACAAATTTCATCTGTGGGAGATGATTTACAAGAGAGAGACACTTGTAAGAAAAATGCCCTAAGAAGAAAGGCTCTAAAGCCACACCTTTGAACATAAAAAACACTTTGTCTCTCAATCGAAACTGCTGCCCAGAGGACTCGTCATACATTATGTACAGCACCAAGGTTTCTACTGATGTAGAAGTTCAAGGCAGCCACTCTCTGTCTAGTCCATGTCTGTCATTCCTGCTCTAGGGTAGACTGGTTGAGTGAAAACGAGCCTTACTGTGTCACAATTCAATGCCACAACAGCATCAGGCTCTCCCCAGAACCATAAGGTTTAATACAGCATTTCACAACCTCAGATGATTTTTAAGTGAAGTTTATAAGACTAAAAGGCTGATGAATATTTACTCAGGAGTTTGTTCATGATTTGGCTGAGGATACACTTCCAGAAGCCTGAGACTGGTGCTCTGCACTCGTGTTCATCAATGCACGGAGTGTTGTGGATGGTTATCGAGTAACCTCCGTTTCAGAGGAAGGGTGTGCAAGTTCAACAAAACATTG
Organism: Sitta carolinensis; assembly: GCA_032173965.1. Taxonomy (NCBI): domain Eukaryota; kingdom Metazoa; phylum Chordata; class Aves; order Passeriformes; family Sittidae; genus Sitta; species Sitta carolinensis. The sequence continues at coordinate 52,832,076 of CM063285.1, read as the reverse complement.
GTGTCCAAAGGAGCCTGCGGTGAAGGAGACCTCTGAAGAGCTATTAATCGAGCTAAAAAGAAAACCTTGTGAGAACACTTTAGCTTTCATAAGTTTTCTGCCCTGGGGAGATCTGTAAAGAGGGAGCCGAAAGATAAAGAAACATACTCATATTTGCCTGTTTGTTTGCCTTGGTGTCAGTTATCTGGTACTTGATAAATGCAGAAATTGTGTTCACTCAACTACTAGGATGATGAAATTTTACTTTCTTCATCTGCTGTGGTTCTGGCAAGACATAAAGAATAACAAAACCCAAGTTATTAGGAAACTCAATGGTTGAACCCTGGAATGTCAGAGCTGTGCTCAGATTTAACTGACCTCTCTCAGTAAGAACAGGACTCACTGCCTTCATATTTTAGGCTTAGGTCAGGTACCAAATTCCTGAATAAATGTGCAAACCTTCCCAAAGTCTTGAGTTTGCTCTATTGAGGCTTTCATCTGCCTTCCAGAGAGATTAGAAATGGTACTAGAACAACTCATTTCTGGAATCCAGGACAAGCAGGAGTCTCACAAATCACTCCAATCCAGGTTTAGTTCCAGAAATAAGAGAAGAGTACTGCAGAGTACTCAGTTATTCTGCTATTTTTTTCCTCTAGGAGAAAAGTAGTCATTCATGTATCTGGACAAACTTGACTTGCACCATTTCCAACCTAAATGAACACTTTGCTCTCAGTTTGGCTTCTGTACACAACAGTGAAAATGAGAAAAGAGTCCAACAATACGTTAATAGATTCCAGAAATTCTGTACAATGTCAAAAAAGAAGTCACTGAGCTATTTAAAAAAAATTGAAGTATTTGCAAGACATCATGAAGTGAAATAAATTGTTCCTCTTATGGCTCATAAAAGAGGCCCTATGAAATGTAGAAAGGATTCCAATTATTATCTTATCAGAAAGAAAATAATAATTGATTTATATTTAAGCTAAATTGTAGTAATTTATTCGAAACATTGTTTCACTTGTAACTAGATAACTTGATTTGTAGTATGTCATTTCCACTGAGTGCAACTTTCAGGCAAACAGAAAATCCTCTTTTGCTAAATGGTTTCATGGTCTTTTGTATAAATATTCTACAAATGCTCATATATCTGCAAGCCCTAAGGAAAAGACATTTTCTCAGAAAAGGTAAGGAACAAGTCTAAGAAAATTAGTAAGGTACTGATAGTTCTAATAGGAGACACATAATTAATAGTAACTCAAAAGTCACCTTTGGATTAGGTCAGTGCAAAAAGTTTTTCCTGCATGCTACAGGAGGAATTGAGGTGTCCAAAGTCACTTCTAACACCGGCAACAGACAACTGGTAGAAATCTGAATTTTGGACAAATGATCCTCCAGGGACACCTGGACAGCACATAAGCTCTAATTTCCTCTGGTGGAGTCTCTGGTGGTTTTGCTCTTCAGCTGTAAAATGGAGGTATCTGTTGAATTTTCCTTTCTCACCAGAATGTTGTGAGACTGAGTCAGGTTAAAACCTCGAGAGCTGACTCTGGTGAGAGGGGGGAGCATCTGAGATGTTAGTTTGCAGCGCAGCATCAGGAGTGGAATCCACTTGATTGTCTGATAGCTACAGGAATTAATTTCTATGCAAGTTCTAGGAAAATAATTTGAGTATATCAGCTTTCCATTTCCCATTACCTTATTTCCTCTCTCAAAGGCTGCTTTTTTGGGTTTACAGAATGAGATTAGTTGTCGCGAACTATGGATATCACTATTTATTCAGCTTGTCAAGATGGATTTTTTTTTTATTGCCTAGAAGGGAGTGCCTGCTATTTCCATTTTCCTGAGAAAAATGGGAGTTAAGACATATATCTGGAAGCTGCCTATAGTGATGACACATGAGATCCCAGACCTCTGACCACACCAGAGATTTCAAAGAGAATTTAAACTCCTCAAATATTGTGGTGGGCTTGGTCACACCATCCTACCAAGGTAGTTTTAGGCTGGTTCAGGTAACTGAATTTAGTTCTTCAGAATCTCAATGTTGCTGCTGTGGTGGTACCTTCCTTTATTGCTTCGTTTTATCTTCACCAAGTCAGAGCAAATGCCAAGCACCTGATGAGGGTTAACAATTCTTGTTTAAGAGGATACTAACTATAGAGCCCAAGATGTAGAATCATCTCTTGTAGTGTTGATTTATCCATACATCTTAATTTGGTTTTCATTTCCACCCACCTCAGTTTAAGACACAGTGCTTTGTAAGTCATAGAAAGACAGAGACATCTTTCTAAGCGTGATTTCTGGGAAATAAACTCCTGAATTAACAAGTTGATCTTCAAAGAAGAATCCGGTAAAGGAAAACAAGGTTATTCTGAAAAACACCACTGTTCATTATGTCCCTGGAGATCATTATCATTCCAGAATAGCTGCAGACCTCACAACCACTGGAGAACATAGGAAATCTTGTGTTTTATCATGAATAGTTTTTTTTAATTCACTTTAAAATAATAAAAAATTTCAGCCTCTACTGAATTCCTGTACATTCAAAGGCAACATGTAAATATTTCCCTAGAGAACAGTCTACTGGACGACTACGGAAGAGGAGAAAATTAAATTCAGGTGAATATATAAGAAAAAACAACTCCTTTCATGTAGCTGCATTATTATAATTCATCTCTAACCTCTTGCTGAATTCTTAATGATGACAAAACTAATTTGTGGCAGTGGCATTAATGTTGAAATATCACACTTCAGCACAGCTTTTTTTCCTTCTTTGAACTTTCATTCTCTCCCTCACTTTTTTGAAATACTTTTCCACCTCTGCTCTCTCAGCTTATAACCAGATGTATTGCAGAGGTTTCTAAGATTTTTTTTTCCAGCTCTTATTTTCTGGGGGGGGTTCATTTGTTGGTTTGTTTGGGTTTTTTCGGAAGGGAATAAACGTGCCATTAGAGAATTGTTAAAGGTCCTCTTTTGTCTCTGGGACTGTTTCTGCATTTAAATCTCTTGGGCCAGGACTGACTAGACCTTGCTGTTCAAAGCCTTTCCTTTGTGTAGGCAATAATTCTAATCAGTGCCATTTCTGATTTAGGGAACCCATCTTCTGACTTTGCTAGAAATTAAAAAGATCATTTTCTAAATAGCCTAAAAAATTAGGTTTGTGTTGTCTTGAAAAAATTATCTTCTCAATATAACTGTAAAACAAATCAATTTTTATCTTTCTTTTTCTTTCTTTTAGCAGTGTAGCTATTCCCTCATGTGCAGTGAGGTTGTAAATGTATTTTCTTATTCCATTCATAGGTGAACAACCATGGCACAGAGCAAAGAAGGGATTGCCCAGGGCCATACAGACACTGTACTTCATGGAGAGCAGGGACTTGAACCAGCTTTTTCACATTCCTTCTCCAGTTCAGTAAGAGACCAAGGTGATTTCAGTCAGTAGAGATCACAGGGTTCTTCTCCTGACCTGGTCTCATATTTCCCAGCACAGCAGTCAGGTCCAATATTTTCTGCAAGGTCATTTCACTTTCCTAGTGTCCCCATTTACCTGCTTTCCTAAGGGTCTGCTCACTGTTTCCCTCAGAAAATGCTGGCAGGAAGAATAGTGATTTTACCATCTGTGAAAGATCTCCAGATTTAACAGTAACATTATCAGACTGACACTTCTGGTGGTAGAGTCATAGGCAAGTGGCCTTTCTGCAAATATGCTATGTTTCTTCTTCACCAAGTTGCTGGTATATATATAAATCCTTTTTTTTTTTATTAATATAGGGTTTCCTCTTTAAAATATGCAAGAGCTGCTCTGTCTTTTTCAAAGCTATAGGAATGATGAGTTACTTTTTGCCATCTCTGAAACATATCCACTGGGAAAATCCAGAAGCTCCTTACATCTTGTAATGCTTTTGTGTAAGCAATACTCTAAATTGCAGAGACTGGGCTTGCTTTAAAATGTTACCAATATCTACAGTGAAGCCCAGTGCTTCTCAAATTTAATAGGAAGAATAGAGGGAAAAGAAATACGTGATTCATTAATTCTGTTTCTTCACTCCACTGGTAAATTCTAAAACACAGCTCAGGAGAAAAAAAGGTTTTGAGGGATTCTAGGGACCTTTCTCATGACTGTATATGCAAAACACATCAGAGTAAAAGTAATTTGATTTATCTTCACATCACTGCTAGTGATAATTTCAGTCTGAGATTAACACCTGCATGTCAGCAGAGAATGTTGGCATATATGTGAGGGGGAGGACAGAACAGCAGTAACATTGTACAGGTCTTTATTAATTATCAGATAAAAGACTGCCAGTGAAAAAAATATGTTATACCATCCTGACATTCAATGTTCTTTAATATATGAGCAGTTTTGCTAAGCCTCTTGGTTCAGTATTTTTAGAACTATTTAGTGTGTTTTAACTGTTCTTGGTATTTTCCTACTTAAATCACATATGTATCATAGTTCAAAAGATCCCTCTATGCTCAGCCCCACAAAGATGGCAGACTCTTTAAGGGCACTGAATCACAACCAGCTTCTATATCCCTTATAAGAAATAATATTCAGGAGAAGGATTTCTGAGGTGATCACTGAGGAATAGCAGAAATTAGATTGGCTGCGGCTGGGAAACCACAGCATTCCCACAATAAAATATAACGATAGGTAGTGCTCATCCTATGAGTGAGGTGTTTTATACCAACACACCTTTTGGGGAAATACTGAATTATCAGTCAGTTCAACACTCATGCCAAGCACCAGACGTGCCTCCCGAAGGGGCACGGTGTGTGCAGTGCCAGTGTGAGGTCTGCAGCTCCTCTGCCCTGCTGAGCCTCACCCAGAAGCTGGTGGGTGCTGTCACCTCATTGATGCACCAAACATGTGGGGCCTCGCTCGTGTCTGCAACCACAGGCGACGTCGGGTCTCTGTGCCTCTGAGAAATGATGTGCCAGAGTGCCGGGCTCCTCTGGAAACTGAGCGGTGACTTCCCAGGGAGAGGCATCCACAGAGAGCTACGGAAGGTTTCTGGGCAGCAGCCAAGCTAATTCCTGCTCTCATTTCCACCAAAATAAACCCGAAGCTGTGTGACAGAAGCAGAGAAGCACATCAGCACTTCAAACCTGACCCAACTGAGATCCCTGTGCATCTGCACACAGCAGCACCTCCCCTGTGGACACGGGCATGCACGGCCTGGGACACATTTGGCCCAGGGCTTGTGGAGTTTGTCCTCAATCCCCCTCTAGACGAGCTCTCCTTGCAATTCCAAAAACGTAGCTCAGTAGCACAGCTTGGCTGATGACGAGGGGACACAGAGCCACTTTGGAAACACAAACTGGCACGGGGAGAGAGTCTTTTTGGCTTCGAAAGGACAGCACACACGTTCAGAGCCAGAATGTGTAAAGACTTTTGTTCACAAACAGAAATCCCTTGTGCTGACAGGCTCCGAACAAGGCTGGCACTCTTGTGAACGCAATATGAAAGTTGCCTTGTACTGGGATTAGCTGAGTGAACAGTTAGCAGCAAATAATTAACTCAGAAAATTTAGAAGAATAGTACTCCAACATTAAAAAATCGACTGTGAAAACTCTGCTGTTTTGACTTTGTTCTCTCTCTAAAATCAGCAAATGTTTCAGGGTGATATGCTTCAGCCCAAGAGCAGCTCATGTTCTGTCTGTTACAAATACTCGCTCTTCAAGGTGTGATACTCAGTCTGTGTAGTGTGACCCATATCCCTGACTGTTGTCTATTTGTATCTCTGGAGCAATGAACTGCTCCATGCAGCAGCAGGACTCTTTTCCTCCACCTTACCCAAAGCTATGCAAAGTTAGTAAGGTCAGATCTCTGTACCAAGTCAAAGAGGGATTCTCAGCCAAATTTGTCTTGCTCTGTCACAGGCACATCATAATGTCAGAGACATGAGCTTTGCTGGCAAAATTTTTACCTTCCTGATAGAGGGTTCTTCACTAACAACCAAGAAATTAGAGTGTCCAGAGGGACACTCTCTCCTGGCACTCTTTCCCATCTGAGGCAGGATTGGCTTCCCTTGGACAAGGTGCTGCTCCCATAAACTAGAGATGGAGCACAACCAGGCCAAGCGACTGTCTTACATGCCTTCAAGGCTGCAGTGGAGGAAAGAGGTTGAAGTCACATTGTGCTGAAATTTCTGTTTCTGATCAAAACCATATATTTTAAAGGCAACCCTTTTTTTTTTTTTTTTTAATTTCTCCTCAAATTAATTTCAGATCAGTTTCAAAAAAAGAGAATTGCTCAAATGTCACTTTTCCCTGTGAACATTCATACCTTCCAGATTCTCCAGACCAAGAATTCTCCAAAGAGGTCATGAGCACAGACATAATAAAATCCCAAGATTATTTCCAGCACTTTCCCCTCACTTCAGGCAGATGTGAGGCTTGGTTCTGCACTACTGCTGTTAATTTCACTGCAAAGATTAAGTTCCTACACCCTTTTGTGTTAATTACCTGGAATTGAGCTAATTATTAGTGGATAAGTCAATTTATGCAATGTGACTAACACTGAGAACAGAAGAAGAATGAGCCAAGCCTAAAAATTACTGGATTAAAAATTATAAGATTCAAATGTTTTTAAAAAAAGTCACTAGATTTTTTTCTTTGCTAAAACTGAGTTCCACATTTTCCCTCTGTTTCAAGCTTTTTACAGTGACAAGAAACTTCTTGCTGTCTCAAAGATCGGTGCTTTGTTGCTTTGCAGGGCTCCTGCTGGGAAACCATCAGCATTGGCAAGAGCCCCATCATGATGTAGGGACCTAGGAGGGCTGTCCTGGGCAAGCAAGAGGCTCAGAGAAGGACCTCAATGCCAAGGAAAGCAGAAAGTGCACATGATCCAAGTCATTTGAGAGCAGTTTGAGACTAGCAAACACTCTTGAGTGGTGTCCCTTGCATGGCTCAAGCTCTGTGTGCTGCCATCAGCTGTCTGGGACCAGGGATTTAGGGGTTGTTGTTGTATTTCTTACATACCTGTCACCTAGACTCTGGATCCTAGAATCACAGAATCATAGAATGGTTTGGGTCCAAAGGGATCTGAAATACCATCTTGTTCCAACCTCCCCTGCCACGGGCAGGGACACCTTGCACTATCCCAGGTTCTTCAAAGCCCCATCCAACCTGGCCTTGAACACTGCCAACAATGGGGCAGTCACAGCTTGTTCCAGTGCCTTATTACCTTCACAGTAAAGAATTTCTTCCTAAATAGCTAACATAAATTACCCCACTTTTCCTTTGTATCCATTACTCCTTGTCCTGTCACTACAGTTGCTGATGCAGAGTTCCTCTCCAGCTTCCCTGTAGGCCCTGTTCAGACACTGGAAGGCTGCTATGAGGTCTCCACACAGCCCTTCCTTCTCCAAGCAGAGCAGCCTCCCCTTCCTCAGCCTGGGTTCACAGCTCACACCCTGTCCCACCAGGCTGTGACCATTGAGGAGCCCAGTGTGGGTGAGTGGAAGCAGTTCTGTGGGAATTTCAAGACCAATGGCAAGCCTGTGAGATCCAAGCCTGAGCCCAGGTGAGGAAGCTTCAGGTCTTTAAAAGGACAGTTTCACCTGCTTTCCTCTCTTTCACACAATGTGAAGTAGCATCTGTTCCCCACTTGCAGGACATGCCTCCAAATTGGCCTTTTTTTTTTTTTTTTTTTTTTACTTTTCCACATTTATAATCCTTTCTTAATTTCTTTACTCAGTCACTATCTCAGCTGCATGAGGGACTCTGCAAAACCATCTGAGAGTGTATGGGAAGGACCCTTCCACTGAATATGTGGTTAGGACTCACAGGCACAAGCATTTTCCAGCAGCACTGAAAGGATTAATTGAAATGTTGAGCCAGAGCAGTAATTATTTTACCAAACAGTGAAACGCTATTCAGCCCTCACTTTTCAACTGCTACTGATGCAATCAAGGCCAAATGGAGCCAAGATATAAAATTACTGCTGCAGTCCAGCATTTTAAAGCAATTAAAAGTGAGAGGTACCCACGATTACAGTGTAAGAAAGAGGGTTTTCATTAAACAAATGGGTGTAATGCTTGCTCTAAAACCCTGCTTCCCAGCAAAACAAAACATACAGGACTGGACTCACTTCTGACTTTCCAGAATGAATCGATTCACTTGAGTAGAGTTACTCCAGATTTATTCGGTGAGATCAGAATCACACCTGCACAATGACAGACATTGGAGGTGCTTTTTCTTTGCTTTGTGTTACTTTCCTGTAAGTGCATTTTTGTCTCTTCCTATTTGCAGTGCAAATACAGGGAAAACAATAAAAGTCCCAAAGAAGAAACTCAACTGGGTTGGGGAGCAGGAAGTGAAAATATTCCAGTCTTCATGTTTATTCTTGCCATAGGAATAAATAGGGCTTTGTTCAGTGCACAGTTCTGTCACAGCATGTTGTGTTTGCTTCTCCTTAGGCTGGCAAAGCTTCACTGACTGCTGTGAAATCACCTCTGCAGTGAGCAAACAGAAACTGGCTGATGCTCAGAGGGGACAGCAGTTATCTGGAACTGCTGAGTGATCTGCTCTCTCTCAGACCTGCACTCAGTGATCCTCACCCCTATGCTGAGAGTGAAGAGCCCTGCCCGTTTATCACTATGAATCTGCCTCCTCTAGTCAGTGGAGCTGAAGGACATTTCCCCACCTGCATTACATGCTCTTATTTATCAACCATCTCCACACATTTTTGTTCCTTAATACATTTGGAACTTCCAGAAAAATTCAACCACCTTTGCTGAAATTTTCCATGTTTTATTTCTGACCAAAGGTGAGTGGATTTTTTGAGAAGCTAGAGGAAAATTCCATTGGCTGCTTGTGAACTGAAAAGAAGTGCCAAAACAAAGAAACGCTTCCCCCATCTGAGACAGCTTCTAGCCACATGTCATTAGAGAGTGAAACACCAACTGTCCAACATAAAGGAGCTGCACACAAAACTTATGAAGGTCTCACCCCACCATTCAATGGGCAATAGAACTACACCTGGATTTGTTGCACAAGCAATGGCAGCTTGGAAACCATATGATTCATCAGGTTTTCCTATGCATCCAACCCAAACGCTGCAGAAACCTGCAGCATCCTTCTATCCATCTAACAACGACTCAGCAATAATATGGTAAAAGGTAGGGCTTCTCTCTGTGGATTTTCTCTCTTGTTGCTAGTTGGATACCTATCACCCCAAAAGGCTCCCTGCATATCCCTCTGCCTTGTATCCACCCTGTCTAACCAAAACAAATATTTTTTCCTAACAACGGTCCTTGTTCTAGCCTGAATTGCCAAAAATTAGCCTCTGACTCTGAACAGAAGACATGGCTAGTAATTTTCTACCTTTCATTGCCAACACAGAACTAGCTAGCCTCCTTCCAAAAGAACAAAACCCTTGGATAAAAAAGTCTTTGTAGATTTTCATAGGAGGAGGAGTGGCGACTATTCCATCATTGAAGGGATCTTGAAAGTTTGGTCTTCTTTTGCTCTGAATGGAAATGAAGTTGCAGAGATCTCCTTGATCTAATAATGGAAAGCTCTCCTGAAAGCAATTGCCTGCGTAACTTTGTTTTGGAAAGTGCAAAGCAGGCCAACCTTTCCTGCAATTTAACTTTCATTTTTCTTTCTTTCACTCCCATTTCTGTTTCTTTCTGCCCATTGTGATCTTATCCCTAAGCTGTTGGGGATTTTTTATGTTTCCTCTCTGTACTAGTGCCATCTGACTCCCTGGGTACAGGGTAGAGTTGTTCAGCCCTCAGAAGGAGTGCTCTGGGGTAGGACTGGAACACGTTAGGGAAGTTTATTATGGCCCCTGACTTGGCTGACACACTGGGATTGGTGTAGGTGCCTCCAGAGCTAAAAGCCCAGGTTGTTGCAGGCTGGGGTTCCGAGCCAGGCTGCGGAGCTGGGAGCCGAAAGAGCTCCGATCCTCTGCGGATTAGCACAGAGGGGGACTTGTGAATGGTCCATGTGATATCTGTTCAGGAGGTAAACAGAGGATTTTAGTCTCCCCGGCTGTCAAACCAACTCCTTTGACAAGCTCTAAATTCACTTAAAGCCATGTAATTTGAACATGCTGTGGGGTCCAAGTCTACTTCACCCTTGATACTGCGTAAATGGGTCCATTAAGATTTAGCCAAGTCTTGTGTGGTTTGTTCTTAAACAGTCAATGTGACGCCTACTTCGGGGAGATAAGCCCTCCTCTGCCAGAGCACAATAGGGGCTGCTCACAGGATGAGAATCCATGGCTTTAAAATCATCAGAGAGGGGAAAAAGGGCAAAAAAAGAACTGTGCCCAAAAAACATTATTAAACTTCAGCAACTTTACCATCACAGATAAAGACTGTGTTTGCTAAGCTGTGATTTCATCAGCACTTGAATCACAAGTAGTCTTTCATAAATCAGACATAAACTTTCACCATGAGACAGAACTTTGCATACAACTTGTCATCTATGACAGAAACATTTTTTCTTTCTAAGGTTAAGAAATTTAAACATCATGTAGATACCTCTAAGTGCCAGGATGTTTCAAGAGAAGAAAATTGCATGCAGAAAAACATAATAATGCACTTATATTTGATTTGAGGTTTTGGGAGGTTTTTTGCGAAGTCATTGCAGCATCGATGCAGTCTCAGCCCTCAGATTTTTCTCACAATTCTTCTCTGAACCAGCATCAAACACCACTTGGCAATCATACGAACCAGATGCAGTCTTCCATAACATGGAGTATGAGTCTCAAACAGGATGATTTGGCAAATCTGTTCCAAACTTCAACAAGAAGCACAAGCTGAACACTGTGACCAAAATATTTCTTTAAAAAGTCTGCCTTTTTGATTGGAACCATACCAACTTCTTCAAATCAACACCTATGATTATCTTAAAGATATTTTTAGCATTCTGTTTTTCAAGATTCTCCAGTGGCATCTCTGGGTAGGAACCAAAATTATTGCCACAGGTAGGAAAAATCAGTCAAGGAGAAAGAAACAGGAAGCTAAGAAGCCCACAGATGCTGATTGAAGCCACAGGGAGCATAAGGTTGCAAAGGACCAGTATTCATCTCAGTTGTTGTTTCAAACATCTTAGAAGAAAGAATGGTTAAAAAGAAATTGCTGAGAAAATGGACAGATAAGAATTCACTGTTGGTCATGCTTGTTGTCCCCAGTGTGACAGAGCAGGACATCAAGAGAATGTGCACACAACTGGGCAGGGTTAGAGCACTCCTGAGGATACTGGAGGCAGACAGACAGAGGCACCAAGCCTCCTAGCTGGGTCACAAACCACGCTCTTCCACACCTACAGCCCTTGGTTAGAGACAAGTCCTGGCAATTGGAGCATGGCTGGCTGAGAGAAGACACAGCCAAAGCAAGGTCTTGCAGCAGACTGCTCCTTGTCCAAAGAGAGATGGCCAGATTGTGTTATGGCTATCTGCTATCACTGGTAATATTTGCTTTATCAGTTTTGTGCCTTAGTCATCTCTATGGCATGTAATAAGTTTGCAGTGGTGGGTTAACCCTCTTTTTGCTCATATTATCCTTTGAAGGGCTGTGCTTGCAGTAGGCCCAGTGTAGAGTAGTTTGGATGTTGATATATTCCTACCCTGAAGGCCAGTGCAAAGCTCCCACTGACTGCTGCAGGGCAAATTCCCCACTGTTCTTTTAAGGGGAAAGCCTATAAAAACAACTGGGAAGCAGCCCTGAACCCTTCCTGGAGCCGGATTCAATCTCACTTCTCAGGATTCCTAAAGCCAAACCCCACTTTTCTGGTCTACACTTCACTCCCTGAACCTCTGCAGCTTTCCAAGTCCCTCATCACTCATCTCCTTCAGGTTTTCTGGGTGCAGACAAACTTTCTGGATCATTCCCTGGCATTTAGGCTTAGTAGTATCCCTTTGCATATGAGCTGGACGCCTTTATAAGAGCTGGAAAGGAGGAAACATCACCCTGCAAAACCAGCAGCCATCCAAGCACCAAAGCTGCCAGCTCTCAAGGTGTGTCTTGGCTCCTCTCAGGCACATTTGCTGGCCTTCCTTAGCTCCTTGGTGTTGCTTTAATGTTTTGGCTTTTTTCTGTATACCTGAAGCTCTGTCCCTTGCCTAAGCTTCCCCCTCTTCACTGTCTCAGATTTTCAGCCCTCAGTGTGGAAAGGAATAGTGTGGAAAGGAATATTCCTCTTAACACGGTGAGACCTCAGGGAAAGTGAATGAACAGAAGAGAGCACTTATAGCCCAGACGTTGAAAGGCTTCTTACACAAAACACAAAAGAGCTTTTCTTCTCATCAGTGTTTTCAAGAGACAAAAGAAAACACATTTTCTGAAGTGTTCCTTGGAGATACTTTGTTTTGAAGTGGTTAAAGAATTTCGAATGTGAGATAAGGGGGAGACACTGGCATGGAGCGAGGATAACAGCTTGTTCTTCCAAGGGCTAGGATTAAATTGCAGGGAATGCTGGCACTCGGCCCAAGCTCAGCTTCCCTGCCCCAACACTTGCTTGAAAAGGTAGAACTTGAAACATGTGCTTTGCACTCTCTTCTTATCATCACCCTCCCTGCTTCAACCATTGTTCATGTGCTCTGGCACTCACAAAGCCTGCATCTAGGATTTGCTCAAGACAGCATCGATAAGCCAGATGATGAATGTGGAAAACTCCTCCCTGAGAGGGTTTGATTTGGGTTGTATTTGAAGTTGCTGGCAAAGGACTCTTCTGTTGTTTTTTTGTTGTTCTATGGCCAGCATCAGGACAGTCCCATTCTGCAGAAAGTTGTACAATGTGGAGCAGAGATGCTCCACTTACAGGTGACTCATTATCAGGCTGACAGTACTTATAGCTGGATTATATCAGCTCTTGTTTTGACACGACAAAACTCATGATCTCTTTCATGTGCATTTTGCACTCTGTGTCCTTACCTGCTTCTGCTCTTTTTTTTTTTTTCAGCAGCAGAGACTTGCTTGCAGACTTTTCAAGCTTAACAATATTCAAGCCAGAAACTGTGCAAATCACTCGAGGAATCCTCCCCGCTCAGTTTGCAGGCATTGCTGACAGATATAAGATGCTTCACCTATCTAACCCTCAACACACATGTTCTCAAAGCAGATGGGTGAGTGGGGATTTTCATGTACTCAAAGGCAGCATGGAGTGGCAGATTGGTCAGGTCTATGAATCAGAAAATACTGTGAGGCCCTTTTCGTGTGCTGACAGAGAATGTCAAGACCTGTGTTTGCCTACATCCATTTATCATGGCTTGGTATGTTCAAAAATGTTGTTGTTGTTCATTAACTCTCTCATCTGTAAAAAGACAGAATCTTCATGCTGTCTTTGCAGCTGCATTCCTGGGTCTCCCAGGTTAATTGATTAATGAAGTGGAGCTGCTGGTATCTGTGGAAGAGAGGGCATGTGATTTAATGTAGATACCGCAATGATGGTCACTGGAGGCCTGATGTAAACACAGGGAGATGGTATGCAAAAAGAAAGATATACCCCTGAGAGCCCTATGTGTTAAATAGCAAGGCAGAGCAGCATTTTACCCTTTTAAAATAAGGGAGGAGGTAGGAGCTGATGGAAATGAGGGCAGGAAATACCCTGTGCCTTGTCTGAGATCAACAAGTTAGCAGTAGGACACCTAGGAGATAGGACCCAGCCATGTGTCCCTAGCTAAAAACAATTCAATTTTCAATTTTAGGTATTGGGTATGTCTTGTTAAGTATGTGAGCTATGTGTTTATCCCTTCCCTGGCTTACTCATTATCTCCTAGTGGGAAATGAAGAACAGTCCCATCCCTAACTGGATAGAGGGCAAGAACACATGCTGAGCCATAATGCTCCCTGCTGGCTCCTAAACCCAGCCCCTGTAAGCAGGTAAGCTTTGTGCTGTTCCATATCTCAAAGAGCAATTTTGGCATGTACTAGCATGGTTGGGTTGCAGGTGATTCTGTGTTCATCTCTCTCCTATGCCAAATCATAGCAGGTCCCAGATCCAGCACAGCTAAGCAAAAATATTATTACTGCAAGGGTTAGCACTCCCCTGGGGACCAAAGAGAGTCATAAAGCCCACTTCCCAGTTAGGGTACAAAAACATACTGGCACTGTACCAGGGAAAAAGATGTCCCATCAAAATCAGAAGTGTCAGTTTGAACCTTGATCTTGTAACTTTGAAGAACACTGCTGTGTGGTTTGTGTTGTGTCAGTTTCATTTGTTTTAGGATTTGGGGAGACAAAATACAGATTTTAGCCTATATATCTTTAGTAGTTGTATTATAGAGTTTGGCCTGTGTTGTCTCTGACATATTGTATACATGCAGCTTTATTTAAGTAACAGCTGGGATATATGAACATATGTCATCTATCAAAGATTGGAGAGGGAAACACATGAGCTGGTGCATTTTTGTATAACTTGCTGTCATCACATTCATGTAAAAAGAATTAAGCCTCAAACAAAAAACTTGTTGCTCCATCTGACCATGGAAATCTTCTTCCTTTAACCTTATGGCCTGCATGGTTGAGCAACTGTACGGAAAAGTTTAAGTGGGTAGTAAAGAGATCAAAAGAACTCCATCCATTATAAATTACTGGAGTCTCTTGTGCTTCAAAAAAACCCAGAGTCAGGTTCTCTTTGTGTTCCTGTGGGTTGTTGTTGTTTTAATCTGTTAGTATTTGTTTCTTTACCTTCTTATTTTGATGCTGACTGTGCCTACGAGCCAAAGCCTAAAAATAAATCATAGCAACAGGGACTGTAAGCTCTGTGGAGTTAAGACACTTCTTGTTTCGCTCTTGGAGTGGCAGGGATCTGTTCAAGGATATAAATAAAAGTTAGTGATTGGGGGCCCTTTCATAGATTGACAAATCTTAAGGGACCAGACCCCTGTCGTGTGTCTATTGAAACTTTGTAGAAGGTATCAGATTCCCTCTTCCCCAGGTAACACAGGTGATATGGGTGTGATACCGGGGATGGGAGAGCCTGTGGAGGTCAGAGCACACCTTAGCAGGATGGATGAAATTCCACCTAAATTAAGACACTGTCTGAAATGCACTGTTTTGGTAAAATCTCAACAAAAGCTCAAGGTCCAAATACTACAGCTCACTTTAGCCCTTCTCAGACAGCAAAGGCAGCTGGACTTTGAAGCACTGAATCTAGGCTTGGATAGACTTTGTTCTTCATGCTACACTAGCAAAGCCAGTGAGGCATAAAGGAAAGACATGAAAATTGTATTTATCTTCTGCATATCTCACCTACAGATCTACAGATTGTCTTCCCCCATCCTCAGAATACAGAAGCTGACATTTTAAAGAAGACCCAAGGTTGATCTAATCCAGCATCTTGACTCTGACAGTAGCCAGTGGCAAATACTTGAGATAACTGCATTAAATCATGACTGCAGGCAGATTTTAAATAATCTTCTCTCTCAGAATACTTGTTTTTCACTGAAATAGTTAAGGAATGACTTCATCTCTTAACAGGGAGAGGTACTCCAATTGTACTTGCTGTTAGGATGGTACAACCAGGTATTGTCATTGTATACTTTCTGAATATGGCTAAGCCTCTCCTTGCAGCAGTGAGTGCCTTATGCCTTCACCTACCAGGAGATGGTGTTTCATTTTATTTAGATTCCAGTTCCCCTGAAAGTCATGGTGCTGTTGCATTGTGAATTTGGAGAAACACTTTAGGATGTTTCCCAGAAACTTATTTCTATCACATTTTGTGGTTTTTACCTCCTTTCTCATTTGATACAACCACTGCTTATCTGGGCTCCTGCAGCTTTTGGAGCTGTGTCCTTGGATCCATTCCTCCCAGAAGCAAAGACTCCTGCACATCTCAGCCAGCTTCTTCAGGCTTCTCAAGAAGCTGACCTGAGGAGACATCTCCAGAAGACAACTGAGATGTGATGACCATGACCCTGAAAGTGCCACTTTCTCTCTGTAGGGAAAGCTGAGGTTCCCAGTGCCAAATGTCTTGAGAGAAGGGCAATCAAGGCATCTCCAACATGAATTTGCTTAAAACCAGTCCCACCTGCAATCCATCTGCATGTCCTCTTCTTATCCTAATTTTGACTTAGTGAAACACCATGCCTAAGTACACTCTAAGAGCAGAAATCTTTCAAAAGGTGACAGTGCTTACAAACACATGGTAAACCAGTTACAGATTGCTTTCAGATTTGGCTTTTAAATGCTCAACAAGTAACACCAGCTGAGGTTTGTCTTCACAGCCTTCTCGTGTCCTGAATTTCAGCACGTGCCAGATCATGTCTTTCCCTTTCCAAGCTGCTGGGTGGAAGGAGAGCTGTTATGCTGTTCCCCATTAACACCACCGCTGTTCTGCTCCTCACACCCAGACTTTCTCACAGAAACCCAATTTCTTGCATGAGCTGTAGATGGGTTTCTAAGACCTAAATTTTCCTGGAAGCCTTTTCCTTACTCATAAACAACATTTTCCACAGGCCAATCTGTAACTCAGTCTCTGAAAAGACTTGACATGGATGGCACGTATCTCCACAGGCTTGCTCCTGCCCCAAGCTTGATTCTGTTAATCTGCTGCAAATAACATCATTTCACTTATATGCATGACCCCTCAGCCAAAACCTTAATCTGAACTCTGTATGTTGGTTCAGAAGAGCTTCCCCCACCAATTCAGCATGTTGATTTAAATGTCCTTTGTGGAAAATGCTGTTAAACCCATATGGACTGATTTTGCCATCACCAGCACTGTTCCAGTTATCCTACTGTGAAATGCTGCCAGATCAGGAGAGCTGTGTTTTACTGTCCCTCATCCCACAGCAACTGACAGCACCGCACAGTCCCTTGGTTCATGTTTAACTTAATCTATGACTGTTAAAATTACTGGATACTATCAAAAGACAGGAAGGAAAGAATGGAAAATCTTACTTCCACAGGGCTGTGGTCAACTGAGTGTTGAAACTGGCATAGCTGACATTAGAAAGAGCCAGAGAGAGGCAGCATATAAGTAGGAATTAAGAAAAATTATGAGCTCTGATGATAACCCAGGTCTGTTAAGTGTCCTGCAGCCCAGGCTGGGAGGCAAAGTTCCTGGCAGTCTTAGCAGGGCATCAGATAAGCTGCCCTGCTCAGTGGAAATGGAAAAGGGCAGGGGGTGGTCACGGCACCTGGCTTTGCCCCTTTTTGCAGCTAATGTGAGACTTTTGGTAGACGAATGCTCTTGAGGGAGAGGTGCTCTGGTTTCCAGACGAGGCCTTGACCTCTCTGGAGAAAGCAAGGTCCACAGGGTGAGAGACAAGGGCCACACAGAGCCATGTGTGTGGGGCTGGTTACCATCCTCTGCACCCACACAGACCCCAGCGTGCTGTGTGCTCCTTTGCACCTGTACCCACCCCCAAAAGCTGCTTCCTCATGGCTTTTCATGTTCTAGTGAAATGTCTGGGCAAATAGTGAGCGATTATTTCCTTCAATTGTTGCCGCCATCCTCCACCACCCTCAAAATTATTAATTCTAAAGGAAATTTCAAAAAGCTTTTGTTTGAAAATTCCCTCCCACTAATTGAGTGCATTGTACAGAGATCAAAGCACTGTTTTCAGTGGATCTTGGTAGGCAGAAGTTTTCTGAACAGACTCCAAGCTTTTGGTGTAGAATGGGTCAAAATGACCTTTTCTTTTCCCCCCTCCCACATTCATAATTAGCAACTGTTAATCCACATTACCTGGCATGGTCTAGACTTCACCTCTAGGTCGATTATTCTTACAGCCTTGCTGTGTTCCACAGAGTGAAAGAGTAAACAGTGCTCCTAAATCACACCCATTTGAGTCTTGGAGCGTGGATCTAGAAGGGAGAATATCCCACTCAAAATCTTTTTTTATGGATACATTTCACCTCTATCAGGTTTCCACTTATTGAACAAAAGTAGAGAGAAGCAGAGAAAATATTGAATCCACAGCAAACTACTGTTAAAGAGATCCAGATCCCATGTATAATTGAGTTTCCTAATCCAGGACTCTCTTAGGTGGGCAAAGCAAATAATAACTCATTTTATAGCCCTAAACATGACAGAAATATTCATCACAATAAGGAACAGGGACTGTTAAAGACCTAAAAACGAATAAACAAGCAAATTTTATACATCATCGCTGGGGAAAACCTCCTCCCACACACAAGTGTCAGATGCTAGTCTTGGCTTGACTAATGCTAAAACACTAAAAGGGGGAAGGAGATGGGCACTTCAGAATGGTTTCAAAGCTGCAGCTCATAGGAGGAGACATTCACCACCTGCAGGAAATCCTGCATTTAGAAGGGCCAATGGGTTATCAAAGGAAAGCAGTGGTGGAATGGCTCCAGAAAGAAATATTTAATGGGAAAAAGCAAAATAGAAGACCAGAGAAAGATAATGTGAGGATTTACTCATAAACAGACACATTTCATTGCTGCCAAATCAGCAATCTCACTAATGAGGGTTTAGAGAGTCTCTTGCCAAATAACTAATATTACAGTGTGTAAAAAAGCTCAGGTTTTCTAAATGCATGCCTCTCCAGCCAAAACCAGCTGAACACTTCCTCATTTAATACTCAGTAAAATGTTTTATTTAAATGTCTCATAATGCTTCCAGTGTTTCTAGCATACTGAAATGCAATACATATCATTTAAATTTTGAAAATACCAGCACTTTGCAGGTTTGTTCAAGCTACCAAATATATCATATTGTCCAATGCTGCTATATTTGGGACCATTTTGAGGAGAGACATAAGTCCAAAACAGTATTCATGTTACAGTAGTTTCCCAGTCTCAGACAATTTTTTTTTCCTAATTTTCAAAGTCTGCAACTATCCATCTGGAATTTTACATCCATGATCCTTTGGAAGAAAGGATTTTTCTTTCTGGAAAGTTTGAAGTAGAAGTGGACAAAGCTTCTTTGAGACCTGTAGGTTCAACAAATGAGGTGTTTTCATTCTTGGAATAGTTGCCCAGTTTGTGTTTATTTTGGCTCATCTGATTGTACATGGCTGGAGCTACAGACAACCAGGCAGGATCAATGCTTTTCACCAGCATTTAGTAATGTTGTTTAGGGACAAGGACTGGAGACCTGGCCTAACAGATGGAATTTAAAAAATGGGTCAACATTCTTGAGTTTAAAGCTGAAAACCTTAACAGGAAAGATCATCAAGTCCAAGAGGCAACTAAATTACATTTGCTTAAATGAATGAGGCTCTTCATATATGGTACTGTGGGGTGACTTGAGAAGAAGGAGGACTGTTAAATTCACATTGAATGCAACATAATTTTCCCAGTGGTTCCCTTGGCCCTTTCTCCCTGGCAGAGCTGTCTCCAGAGGCTGCAGATGTCCTGCTGGGCTGCAACTCCTCCTGTGGTTCCAGCTCCCATTCCCATCAGTGAAGTTAAAGTCCTGCCCCCACTGCTGATCCCCAACTACATCCACAACCCACTTTCGTTTTTCTGAACTTTATACCTAATTTTTTCACCTTATGACTCACTGGGGTCAATTCACTTTAGATGTTTCCAGCAACTGGAAGTCCATTTCCCTCTGACTATCCTTTGGCTATTCCAGCACTACATATTTGCAGAGATGTGACTAAGCTGGGGAAGTCCTTGAAGTACAAATTGTTGACTCTTCCTTACACTTACCCTTTTCCTGTACCTTTTCTTAGGCATCTGCTACTATTAAAAATAGGATAGCAGGATACCAGGGTCTTCATAAAATCATTCCTATGCTCTTGAGCTTTTATAATGTATTGTTTCTGCTATTTTATAATAAATGTAAATCTGTGTGAGTGATGAGGCTGTATTACTTTCAGGAAAAAGGATGTTTCTCTTTTAGGTAGAGCACGGATCTCTGTGTATTTATAAACTATTTTTCTGTCTCAGCCATAAAAGAAGTGAATTTAGGACTGTCGACTCAACAGAAGGTGTGACTGCAGCCATGGTTGCTCAACCCAGGCAGAATATTGACAGCAGCACTGGCAAATGGTGGTGCTGGGTTTAGCAATGGCACTGTCAGTGAAGATCATAGTCCCAGGAGACCTGTCACCAAAGCTCTTGCTGTGGGGTCTTTGTTGCTACAGCCATTTGCTCCAAACATTTACCCTCTGATTCCACATCCTGCTGGAAATTTAAGCCTGGTTTTAAAGACTGCTGCATTTCCAAGATTGATGCCCAGTGTGAGCTCAAACCAAGGGCATCCAAATGGCCAAAACTGTTCTACACTATTACCACACAACTTGATTTCTCTACTGTAACCTTAATTCAACCCACAGGCATCAGAAAGACAAAAGCTCTGCTGAAACCACATGGCTTCACTTCCACAGCATAGCATCAATCAGCCCTGCATTTTGAAAAGCCCTACACTCTTTGTAATGGCAAGGTGTTTTGGAGGAGTCACAGAGGCTGAACCAACCCCTCACACTTCCTTGCCCCACTTTGCCGTTACAGGACTAGACAAAAGTTTTTTGTGTCATATCACCCAATATATTAAAGACTAGCATGGAATGACGTCAAACAACCCTTCAGCCAATAGATTACCAGCATGTAATCATGTGACACTTAATGATAGGAAAAGAAAACAAATATTTTGTTCTTTCTAAGGATAAATATACTTATGCAGCTACAGTAATAATGTTTGTTTGATCTTGGTCAATCTGCTTCAATAAATGTCATGTAAAATACCTCCTAGAAAGAGTTCAGGATGCTGAAGTGTTTGGAAATCACCTTGGATAAATAGTAAAGAAAACAGCTTTTCCTCTAAATTAAAAGCCAAGCTGATGGAAGAGTACAAGAGGAATTTCCAAACATGACAATCGATGATTATAAGCTTGTCTGTGTTCAGTTGTACACATATAATTGCCAGTGAAATAGGAAACTGCTTGCAAGGAAAAAATCATTCCAGGTCTTGGATGGGAGGGTAAATGAGAGAGGAGCAGCAGCATCAAGGCTTGTGTCACTTGATCTGCAGCCTACTAGGCAATGTCATTATTCTTTTCAAGTTACTGCATAAGGTGCCTGGATTAAAGAAGCTGTTTCTCTGCAGCGTGAGGGTGCTCTGTCTCTGGAAAGTCTCAGTCACTTGGAAACAGAAGTGGTAATGCTGGCAGTGTTAGCACAGTCATTTTTCCATCACCCAGGCTGAAAGTTGTGTTCTGCCTCCAATCTCTTCAACACAATTAGTTTGATTTGGGAAAAAAATGTAAGTACACAAGGAAAACCATCGAACAGAATGGGAAGAGAACATTTGAAGTGATCATTTATTTGGGTGCTGTCATCACTTCTCTATTTTCAGGGTCCACAGGTTGTCCACTTCATATTAGAAAAATCATAGCTAAACACTCTACAAAATCCTGAGATTATCTTTAAAAATCTTGAGATGTTTGATACATCAGCAACAAACTTTTACTACTTTAAATTCTAAACATTAAAGCATCATGGCCCATATTGGCCTCTTCTTTGCAACTGCTGGTTGTTTTTTTGGGGGGTTTTTTGTATTGTTTTCTAAAGGTGAATTCTTGTGTAGTTGTCCTTAGGAAAATAATCATAAAACGTTCACAGAGGCAAATGATTTTGGTACAGTCAGATGCTTGTCCAGATACATGCAGACAGAAATGTCATGGTCTTACTAGAGGTCTGTGGTTTTGCTAAAAGGCCATCAGATGGGATAAAGAGATGAGTATGGAAATCCAGCTTTCATTTAGAAAAGAAAGGGACATCTAGGCTTTTACATTACAGAGAAATGTTCATGTGTGAGGCTGAGACTCAAATGTTGGTTCAGATCTTAAAGACAAGACTTTTACAGTGAGATGTCAACATTTTTGAGTGAGTTTCTTGGATCTCAAAGCCTGGCTCAGGGGTTGGGCCATGGGATTGGGATTTTAGCACTCCAAAATGCTGAGCCGATCTGTGGAAAATCTGAAGTTAATTGCAAAGGGAGGACACTAATTGTGCATGTGCCTCTGTTACAGGTGCTGTTTTTATACAGACCAGTCTGTACATGTTGTAAAAGGCTTGTATATTATAGCAGCAAGTTCTGGAGCATTGAGAATGCTCTAATGGTGTAATTCAATGATGATCCCAGTTTACAAACCTGGGATGCAACAGCTGCAATCAAGGAGTGCAGAGCTTGGATTCTTCTCAAACAACAGTGAAATGTGAATGACAAAGCTGCCATGTAAACAGCAGCACGTTATAACATCTCCTGTTATACCTCTGAGCCTTGCTGTTTGGAATGTTACTGTAGGAAATCCAGTTCTGGTGCATGAGACACGTGATTACACAACTACTGGCAGAATACAAAATGATACCAATTGCTGTGGTTCAGCACAGCAATGTGTTTCTCTATATCTGTGAGTGACCTGAGGTCAGCCAGAGCAATGCCTTTGCTTGGCACCTCTGCACACAGGAAACAGGCACCACCTCAGCTACAAACAGAAGCTGGAAAATTCTGTCTTCTGTGGCAGTCACAGAGAGAAATCCTTCAGTCTGTGTGCAGCATGTATGTCATAGAAACATAGAATGATTTGTGCTGGAAGGCACCTTTCAGATCATCTCATTCCACTCCCCTGCTGTGGGCAGGGTCACTTCCACTAGACCAGTTCACTCAAAGCCCCACCCAACTTGGCCTTGAATACTGCCAGGGATGGGGCATCCACAACTTCTCTGGGCAACCTCTCCCAGAATCTCACCACCCTTATATGAAAGAATTCCATCCCAATATCTAATCTAAATCAAGTCTCTTTCAGGTTAAAAGTGTTTGTCCTTGTAATGTGGGTATGCAGTCCCACACCAAAAGAAAAGCCCATAGTCAGGCTCCTGTTGCAGCAAATTCTGTTTCCTGAAAACCGTGGGTCACAGTGGATGAGTCTGGCTATGGAGGGTCAGACCTTTGCTCTGATCCTACCTCAGCCTGCAAGGACCTCAAGGAAACTATCAGTTAACTTCAAACAGGTGAATGATGGGCAGCTCCTCCACGAGGCAGAGCCATGAGGTCATGGCTCTTAATACAGCTATAGACAGTACATCAATGTTCATTCCAGATGCAGAAGTGCTGGGTCTTGTACTGGGTTTGAGCACATTCCTCCCAGTGGCTGCAGAGCCTCTCCAGCAGAGGCTGGATCTTCCTGCATGGCCAGCAGCACGGCCAGCTCCTGCTGCTGAGGAGGAATGCAGACTACAGCCCTGGGAGGGAGCAGCCTGTATCCATTTTCCCAGAGCTCGCTTCGGGGGATGTTTTTGTTTATCCAGCTCACCCATTTGCATTCGCCGCTTTGCTATTTCACCTCAGAAATGCTTGCTAAGCAAAACTTCCCGCCTGCAAGCACTGACAGGGTGCAGCCTTCCACCAGACACCACTGGGACTCTTCTCCAGCTCCATGGAATTAGTCACCTCAGCACTCTCTCCTCCCCTCTTCTCGGGCTCCCTGTGCACAGAGACATTTGTGAGACACAAAAGGATAAAAGTTTCCCTATAAACTGCCAGGTTAGTGCTGACACTTCTTGCCACACAACTGACTGGACTGAGTTTATACAAATAAGTCTTGACAATGAAGGGCTCAGGATATTGTTAAACTCAAAAAGATCCATTTGCTCAGCTGGGGAGGTCTTTTGGAAATCACCATCCATGGAGATTTCACCCTGGTTTCCTTCTGTAGAGACAATCACTTTTATCATAATCAAAACATGCCTTCC
Source organism: Sitta carolinensis (assembly GCA_032173965.1). Taxonomy (NCBI): domain Eukaryota; kingdom Metazoa; phylum Chordata; class Aves; order Passeriformes; family Sittidae; genus Sitta; species Sitta carolinensis. The sequence goes on along the minus strand of CM063285.1, from coordinate 52,808,470 downwards.
AGAAAGGGATTTGATTGAATGAAGAATTTGGAAATAGACTTGAAAACGTCTTGTTTCCCCTCCATATTTTGTCCTCAGGGATAATCGGCCTTGCTGTTTTAATTGTTTTAATTGTTTTTCCATGCTTTATCTCCCCTGTGAATTTGACTGCCCTGAAATTCCAGGCTGAGCTTCTTCTTACTGGTTCTTGTTGTGCTGCTCTCCGGCTGAATTTGAAAAGCCCTTGTAGTGCCCGGTATCTCTGGAATGTACTTGGACACTCCATCAAGTCAACTCCACAATCTTCCTTTTATTGTCCTATTTATCTGGAGGACAGCAGGGAAATCGGGCACATGGTGATAGCCTGAGGGAAGTCACAGGTAGCTGGGGCTGTGTCCAGCTCTGAAAGGATTACCTCACACCTCCCAGCCATCCACTCCTATCTTTTTTTATATGCAATCCAGGAGAGCCATTCTGCTGAGGGCTCCTTTCTTCACCGGCTGCCTTGGGAACTCACTCCTGTCCCAGGAAACATGTAGGAGACATTTGGGGAAATTAAGTGACATGATGGCACAGCTACTGAGCCATGGGACTGATGAGGACCTGAAGCCCAGCCCATCAACAAGGGCACTCCACCAGGAGCCCAGATTTCTTTGTTTCCATTGCTTCATTCCCCTTTACCACAGCCTTACAATCATCTTTGAATTGGCATTTTTGCCTCAAGGCCTGTTGTCAGCAGGTTCTGGTCCTCTTTCTAAGATTCCTGGGAAAAGGATCACCATCTCTCTACACCTACAAGGCACCAGAGGCATCCCGTGTGCAACGAGGCAAAGCTGTGTCCCCGGTGTGAAAGGTGGTACTTGTTGGTGCACGTGAGCCTTGAGCTCCTCTCCAGTGCTCCAGTGTTCTTCCCAAGAGTCTGCTCCCTTATTTGTCCAGAAATTTTGTGTTGAAGGGCCATGCCTCAGTTTTCCCAACCACTAAAAGCATTTCAGTGGGGTTATCAGTGCTATTATGAAAGAACACACTCTCCTCATGGAGTGGGACCAGAGGTCAGGTGCAGAGATGCTCTAAGTGGTGGTACTCAGATATGAACTGATTGGTTCCTTAGATCTTATAAGAAAAAGGACAGCCCTTGCCAGGGTGAAAAAAATAGGCATGTTTAACAGCAAATGCAGAGAGCTTTCATTTTGCAGCCTAGCAGCAACTGAATTTCACACTCTCCCTCTCTGAAATGAACCTAGGATTTCTTCCCTCAATTTTTTCTGCCTGAAGTCCAGGTTGGTTTGTTGAAATAAGAAGTAAACTATAATGACTTTAATGGGATGAGCTTGCAGGGCTGTTGGCTGACTGAGGCCACCCAGCTAGAGTTCAGTGTGAGACAGTCTGCACCTTATAAGGCCAAGAGATGAAGGCATTTAAAAGAAAAAAATAAGGGATCTGAACATGTTATTTAAATCATGGTGAAGGCAATTTTTTTAAAATTCTTTTTTTCCCTTCTGGTTCATGACAAAACCTGATATATGCAAGTGAATATAACGTCTAACATTTGTTAAACCCAGACTGAAGGCCAGCCAGATAGCTCTGAAAACAAACTGTGAATATTTTAAATGGAGTGAGATATACATGACGGAGTAAATAAAGGCCACATACCACATAAGAAAAATTGGACAAAGTTCAAATGCTATTCATCTTGGAGAAAGGCTTTTGAGCAGAGCAGGGCAGCTTGGAAACATTTGCATGTGCATTAGGGTCCTTTACTGGGGTCTGCTTTTGGGGGCAAGGGGAGTTAAATCATTAAAAAGAAAATGGAAAAAAAATTGCCAGCCCAGGTATTGCATGCTCTTAGGTAACTCTGAAGAACTAGAAAAAGAGAATAGGGGTTGTATTAGGCAATAGGTGGAAGTGGTCCAACATGTCAAGAGTTCAGTGCTACTTCTAGGACTTAAGTGCTAATAAAATAAGCTTCTAAACTGCTGGAGTCACATGTCCAGCCCCAAATGCTTTCCAGTTCCTTAGCAGGTATTCTTTTTTTCTGTCTAATACAGCATTTTTAACTCTACTTCTCCAAGCCCAGAGATACTCCCAAATTTGGCTTGTTTTGTCTTTCTTTGGATGCTTCTTCAGTTGACACAACTCTGGAAATTGAAACCCTTGAACTGAAATTCCTGGTATGCATAATGCCACTTTTCCAATGTTTAAAAACTTGTCTCACTCTGCTTGTGGATTTGGTGGGAATCCCAGCTATGATAAAATATGACATACACAATACATAAAAGAAAAAAATGGATACATTTTACCCATATATCAGTAGTTTGCTCTGTGCAAGCGATAGGTCCAACTTTTTAACTGGAGAGAAGTTGTCCAATAGGAAAAAAAAAAAAAAGAAAGAAAAAGGATTTGAGAAAAAGAAATATTTTTAGGAGTATTAGGACTGGACTTTGGAGCTGCCAAGTGGTAACATGGTTAGTGGTACATGATAATAAATAAGTGGTAGCTCAACATCCCAGTGCCACCAATAGAAATGTTTAAGCTCTCAACAGAGTTGAAACACGCTGTCTGGGGAGGTTTGCAAGGCAGTTTATTCTGGTGAGAACTGGAGACATGCTTGTGGGGCAGCAGGAGAGATAACAAAACCGTCCCCGTGATCTCCCGAGCTATCCTGGCATCCCCTTCCCCAAACCCCGGTGCATCAGCCTTCCCCCTCAGCCAAAAGCTGACAGCTCTTGGCAGTCCAGCTCGGCGTGGCTGTTGGTTTTAATCACATTGCTTAATTTCTGTTTCACTCCATGCTCATGTGTCTGTTGCCCATGAACTCTGCATTTTAATAGCTGCCCGTCAAAGGAGCTGCTCAGAGGCACTGGGGGTGTGAGCAGGGAAGGCTCGTTTGTCATCTCCCACCACACCGGGCAGCCCGGGCCTGTTTGGATATCTCCACGGGACCTGTTTGCCAGGGTGGAGGGTGACAATATTTTTCCAAAGACTCTTCTCTCAATCAAATGACAGGGGCTTTGTGCTACCTCATGGGAGTCCCTCTCACCCCACACTGCCCCTGGAATAAAAAAGCAGAGAAGCACACTGTTTAAATATGCATATAAAGCTCTGCTGCACAATAAACTGCCGTCAGCTTTCTATTTAGTGTGAGGAAAAAACAGTAGAGATTTTTAATTGATAATTCAGAAAGACACTCCATTGAATGGTGTTAATAATTACATCTGCCTATTCTGAGCTCTTCATCTACGCAGGGGTAATAGAGCCTTGTCCCTCAGGGACTGGAGCCCAGCTGAGAAGGCGGGACACCAAGCAAAGGAGTTGTAATTTGTATTTTGTCAACAAAAGCTGCTTAATCCTCCAGAAAGGCATCCTTCAGAGAGGCAAGCCTTTGTCCCAGGGTTTTCAGAGTGGAGGGGGAGGATGGGGAGGGAGGGAGAGAGAGGGAGAAAAGGGAATTACTGGCCACATGTAATTTATGGTTGAAAAGGTTCATTTATAGCTATCCCACTGTTGTATGCTTAGCCTGAGACCCTACTAGCTTCTCATTCTCTCATCGAGTTTGCCTTTTGTGGCTATACGAATGGTAATGATTTGAGGAGAGGCTGGTCATGGTTGTTAAGAGTCATCTAGCATGATCAGAACTGAAGTCTCAAATTGATATTCATGTCTAAATACATTTCGGCAGCATGAAATTTGGGGGTGCCTGCAATAATCATCTAGGAGCAGACAGTCAGGATGCAATATTATGCATATATGTATTTACTAGCCTCCTTTCTGTCAGATTTCTAAGTTTCAGATGACACAAAGGGTTTTTAACATCTGGCAGAAATTATTAACTGTCTATGAGGAATAAATATATAATAAAAAGATCAGAATTGGGGATGTAGCCCTCTCAGCTCTGGTGATCTGAACATACTGTCTAGTTTTGCTTTCAGGTCAGATCCAAGCCAGAAGACACCTATTTTAGTAGTGCAGCTTGGGTACAGTGAGAAGGCCTGAAACACAAAGCAAGAAGCCCTATGAGTGCAACAGATGCTTGACACATTAGGCTGGCATCTCATGGGAGCAGAACCTGAGCAGCACCACCCTCTTATCCCACCTGACTTCCAGCCTGGACAGTCTCTGCAGGTCCCCAGTCTGCCAGACAGAGCATTGAACAACCTCATGGCAGATATTTCAGCAGACTGGCCACAGGTGCCAGCAGAGCTGATGTGCCCACCCTGAACCTTTGCAAGGTGTGATTCCCCATGCACCGAATCCCCATTCTCATGCCCAGAACAGTGAGAATCCTCCACCCCAAGAGTCATAGTCTGAAAGGTGCAAAATAGGCCACGAGTAATTACCAGGAGTTACCTGCAAAAAAACCCAACTGGGCTAAAGCCAACAAAAATTTCTGCCATCCTGAGGCTCAAGTCCTTTGGTGTAGCACCACTTCAAAAAGGCTGTTTAGGTGTACTTTGGTATGTGTGGATCCTCATCTGTCCACCCATGGCTGTCTGGCCAGGCACCTTCTCTGCAATGGGCTCCTCCTGGCTTGAAGGCAGAGAAAGGTCTGTGGGATGAAGGCTGAGAGAGGAAGAAGGATCTTCCTCAGGACAGGACAAAAATGGTGCTGGCAGCAAGGGCGGGGGGGGCAGGCAAATCAGCATGGGGCAGTTGCAAAGCACAACCTGGCCATCAAAATGTTTACTCCCTGAGCTGAGGCTTAATGATTGTTCAGGCAACTCATAATTGGAAATGTAATGCCAAACTGCACATCTAAACACACCCAGATCGGAGGACAATTGAAATCCAAATTTGCACCTTGATTTGCATTTTGTCATGGAGTCCTGGGTCTGTGAGCAAACCAAAAACATTATTTCAATTTATATCAATTCACGCCATAAACATTGGTTATTTGAAGCTGGGCTGACACAGGGCCCAGGCTCCAGAACTAGATCTGAGCTTGACACTTTTAATCCATCCTTATATATTTTCCTTCCTTCCAACTTCCTCCTTTCTGCCTTCTTCTCTCCTATCCTGCCCACCTTCTGTCTATCTTTCTAAATGAAATTGCACACCCTGTCCTATTTCTAGATGATGTCCTTGTCATAGAATTTCTAATTTCAAGTTCAAGTGCACTTTGAGGATTTCCATTCTCTAAGAGAATTTCATTTTGAAGGACGAGCAGAAGCAGTAAGGGCATTTCTGGGACAGAAACAAAATGCACTTTACAAACCAGATCAATAAGTAGCAGACTAATCATTAATTTATTCATATGGTATGTTATCAGTACATGCCTCCAACAGGAAACTCACAAACCAGAAGTTAACCTCCTATGTACAGTATATATCATGGATGATTTCTTCACTCAAAGGCATTTTTCAGATCAATGGGACTAACTAACTGTCACGCTGTAATTACAGTGCAACCTTCAGTGAACTCCTCACTCTCAAAACCTCAGCAAGGTTTTACCTGGCTTGCAGACCTGTAACACCAGTGCTGCTTTGCATCCTGACAGCTACCCAGTCTGCAAGAATGTTAGAGTACTTTTTCATCCCACTTTTTAGCAAATCAAGAGTTGGGGGTCATTGCCACATTTCTGTGTTCTGCCTAGATTTTTCTCAAGTTTCACCACAGATTTGATCTTCATGAATGCAAACGGGGACAAATAATAGTATGTACATAGGGACAGAGCAAAAATGGTTCCTGGAGACAATCCACTGAATGCAAATAGTAATGTAAAATCATTACCCAGGTAATGAATTTGTCCCTTCTGCATTACCCCTGCTAATATGTGCAGTAAATGCCTCTGAGTAAATGTCTCTCAGCAAATGTCTCCTAGAGATAGGTTGTCATTTAATTTTAACTGTGCTTTAACACAGCAGTTTCCTTGCCCATGCCTCTCTAAACACCTTTGATCTTGCATTTGGACCATTAGGAACAAGTTATTACCTGGTTACTAATGCTGGGTCTGGTAATTTCTCCATGGCATTACCTGAGTTAACAACTGAGTCATGGGAGAAAGGGCCCCGTGCATCGTGGAACCAGAGAAGACACCTGGGCCTCTTTTGGGTGGCTGAAGTAGGAGTGGTAATGGCTGTGGGACAGTGCTGGCTGCTGGCTCCTGGCACAGCATTGACTGGTATTGATGGGTGCCTGTGTTGATATGCTGCACCGCAGGACCAGGGTTACTCGCCTATTTGGAAGCGTCACGCTTGCTTTACTTCCCTTTGGTAACTATTTGCATTACCTCTCCTTGCCTTTATTATTACTGAAGGGGGACCAGTGTGCTCTTAATTGCAAAAAAGACTTGGACAGGTACCTGATAAACCAGAAAAACAGGATAGGAACAATGTCTTGAGGGAAACTTACTGTTCTTACAGATACAGTGACTCGGTGGAGGAGCTGCTGAGAGTGGGATCAAGATCTCCTTCCATTTATTTCCCTCTGTATCCCCGTGTCTCCATGGAACATGAGAGCTTTTTCTGGTCTGTAAATAAAACCAGAACAGAGACTTTTTTTTTGTCCTCTCATCATTCACAAGATGAACATTAGATCACTTAAAAAACCATTAACTAAAACCCTTTTGCTGAGGCAGGAACTGAATCAGCTTGACCAAAACACGCTGCTCTGTGCCTGTGTTTGTGAGAGGATGACTCCAAATAACACTTGGGGTTTACTCACAAAACAAAAACAGTGTGTTTGTGTTGGGCCAAAACTCATTTAAGGATTTCGTATGCAACAGACCAGCTTCAGCCAAAGAGGCTGTGCCAGACTGCTGAATTCACTCAAACTTTTCCGTTTGTCTAAATCCAGAGGAAAAAAAGGCACTTTCAGAAAGGGAATTAAATAGTTGCACTAATTTACCCCTTCCCCGTGTTCCTTGGGCACTGTGTCAAAGGGAAGTCCTTGTCCACCTTTTCAATGGGGAAGATGGAAGAAAGAAAGAGATAAATTAAGTCCATCCTTTCGTAACTTACCAAATGCTATCAGCTCATTGCTAGCAACAGAGGTGGTCGCTTTCCAGACTTAGAAGATCTCATCATGTGTTATTTTTCTGAGTTTTGCTATATTTCAGGGAAGAAAACTCATATCATCATCAAGAAATGAGGTTTCAGAGTATTTAGGTAGGCCAGTTCTATCTGCTTCCTATATAAACCAGAAAAAAAATTCATTGTTACTGCACATTTCGTTATCTGTTCTTATCTTGCTGGCTGAATTTTTCTCACTGTTTATTTCTATTCAATGAGAAATTATTTATCCCAGAAGCAATATTTTCCCTGCAATCTGTCAGCATTGTTACAATTTTCCATCTTTTTTTCCTTCCACCCCCACATGTTATGAAGTGTTTGCATTGACAGATGAAGGTGGGATAGCAGGGTTCTCCCAGGGCTCGGGATTCAGTCCTGCCTCTCAGGACATGCCATCCCTGCCAGAAACTGGCCAGGCACCCCCCAAGCTCAGCCCAGCCCTTGCTCTCACCACTGCTGCTGGCAGCCTGTTTCAGTGCAGCACAGCTCAGGTAGCTGAAAAACATCTTCTGATGTTTATTAGTGACCAGTTTATAGACATTTGTTCTCGTGCCCACTCCACATTTTGCTTTAATAGCTCTTTTCCCTCCTTTGTATTTGCATCCCTGCTGTATTTATAGACAGCAGTCATGTTCCCTTCATTTTGCTGGGCTTAACAAGCCAATCTCTTTTAGTCCTGTCTCATAAAACAGGCTCTCCAGGTTCTGATTATCCTCCATCCTAGATGCTTTTCTCTGCACCTGTTCCTGTTTGAATTCATCTTTTGTGATAAAGTCAAACCAGTTTAAAATCACTGAAATATCCCACTGACTGAAGGACTGGATTTGATTATTTTTCCAGCCAGAAGCATCATAATAAAGCTCAATATTATCTTATGAGGGCTATGAACCAAAGCTACGTATTTTCTTTGGCTCAGGTATTTATCTAATTATTATTTGAGGACCACATTACTTAATAAAGCTGCTTTCCTGACTACTCAAGAGACACGTGGCTGTGATTGGCATGAAGCAGATGCTTGCTCTGCCTGTGACATCGCTCCATTCAGTGCTGGGAGAGAATCTATTTATTTAACTTTACCAGTTAACCTTTATTTTTAAAAGTTTGCAATATCATCCATCAAATTGGGAGGATTGCTTTTCACAGGTGCAAATGAGTCATCACGTGTCTGCCAGCTTGGAAAACATTTAGAAAATTAGGGGCTAGAACTTCAGGAAGAGAAAAAAAAAAAAAGAAAAAAAAAAAAAAAAAGGAAAGAGAAAAGAAACTTAAGAAACTACAGTCAGTCTCACAGTCCTTGCTGGGTTGTGGCTGTCCTACAAGAAGCAGAGATGGGTTTTCTTCTATCTCAGATTTTTATGCTGGTTTCTGAGATCCTTGTCAGCAAACATCAGTGGCTCTAAAGTTGAGCCCATCCCGTAATGAAACAGTTATCCCAGTCTTAAAGGCAGGATTAGCTACCCGAAGTGGAGCAGAGAGCCCCTCTGCACTTTTTAACACCTCATGAAGGGATCTGGCTGCCAACAAAAGGAAAATCCTAATGTGTAAAAAATGCATAATAATAAGGACTTTGGCTGAGTGGAATTCCATCACGGATCAGATGAAATTGCCTTGTGCAACTTGCTGAAGGCTCCATGCTATGCTAAATGACCTTTGTACCATGTAAAATGGGCACTGCAGCAGGATGCGGGGAGGACCAGGGGCTGGGCTGCTCTTTTATTTTTCCCCCCTATGGAGTTCAAGCTTGTCAAGAATACAACAAAAACTAGAGGGAGAAAGAGGGGGAAGAAACATCCCATTGAATTTTTCATGAATGATTTTTGTCAGAGGAGAAGGAACATCTGTGTTTATGAAGGGTCCGAGGAAGGGACACAGTGAACCCAGGATGTGACGGCTGGTCCTGGGCACCCAAGTGTGCAATGCCCCAGTCCAGTGGTAAAATCCAGCCTGTGCTGCAACATTTTAAGAATACAGCTGAAAAGGACCCTGCCTTTGCCCTCAGTTTTGTCTGCCTGCAGCTGCCTGCTTTGCACTTGTGAATCCCAGAGGATTTGGGTCTGAGGTCCAGTGGGTCTGGATGCTCAGCACCCTAAAAATCAAGGCCTCTCTGCCTCAAAATGATGAAAAACCCATGACAGCCCTATTAGTTCAGGTGTCTGAGAAGGGCTGTTGAGTGGCCAGGCAGATTCATGTCCCTCTCCAAATGGGACTAATCATCACCTGAGACCATCCATGGGTGCCTCCAGAACCCACGAGGAGCCTTTTTTTTTTCTTTCTTCTTTTTTTGCTGGGGTTTCCACACCTCCCTCAGAGGCACCTGGGGCTGACAAGCACTGGAAAGGTGAAGCAGGGAGGACAGAGGGCCCGATCCTCATGGAGCTGTTAAACACTGTCTTGGATCACCCACTCAGGCTACATTTGGCACCATATTTGAGACCAGGAGTCAGTCTCTCTCAGCTCAGACTGGCAGGAGCTGTGGGACTCTTTCCTTTTGTTTGAAGTAAGGGCTGTGAGCCTTTCTGTAGAGTCAAGGGGAATTTTACTTCACAATTTCTCTCTTATGTCATGATCAAAGATGCCCTTGAGGAATCCTATACCAACAGCACAGCTCTGAGTCTCTGGCTGTAAGTCTGCAGTTTAGTACTGCAGGGTAACACTTTTTATCCCATGGAGGTGAACATGTGGAACAGCTTTTCAGTAGTGACTTTGGGGCTGGACGTGAGGTGCAGCGTTGCCTGTCATGAAGGAAGACTGAGCTCAGCATCATCATATCTGCTGTCAGTTCTGTTTACTCTGCTAAGAGCAAGGACTGATGGGCTGGGAGCCCAAACACAATGCAAAATCTTACACCTGCCACTAGCATAGGATGCTCCCTTAATAAAATAAAAAATAAATAGACACCCAAAACTGATTAAAGGGATCCAAGGTATCTCAACAACTGTGTTGTATGCCTGCAGAAGCAGGATATGAACATCTGTTGTCATACACTCAGTGGCTTTGTATTTGATCTGGCTATGCATCAAGCGTCAAACTTCCCAAGAGCTCACAATTCAATCCATGGCTAGATTTCAAAATAAATGTTTTTCACTAGAGCTCACCAGGTCAGCAGCCACCCTGAAAGTTTGCCCAGGAGGATGATGAAGGGTTCTGAAAGACGCAAGCTGATTGCAGGTGCAGAGCACCCAAAAATCAGCCCGTGAGTTGTTGTCAAGACTTGTATTTCTGATGTTACCTTCTGCTCCCAAATAATCCTGTGCTGCCCAACATGTTCACACCTACGTACCCCGAAGGGAAACAAGCCTGAACAGGCAGAGATGAGTATCTGCTCCTTGGCATTGGATACCTAAAATGCTCCAGTCTCCTGAGGGCTATCCATGCTGCCTTGCAGCTCTACAAACAAAGATTCCCCAAGAAAAGATGCAAAATTCACAGAGCACACAGTTTTCCTGAAAGCCAAAAGGCTCATGGAAAACACAGTCAGAGAGGAGATGGAGTCCTGGGTTCCTCTTCTGCCCACTCTAGTACCAGTTTGCATGATTCAAAACTGTTTATTCACTTTACCTCCAAATCTCTTCTCACCTATCTGTGGAATTCATACCCACCTGCCAGGAATTTTTCATTCATTAATTTGGTCTGGGAACGTTGGAAGAGATGTTACTGAAATACAAAGGGGATTTTTTTTTAAATATTATTATTTTTATTAAACCTTATTCTTCCCCCCACTCTCCCTCCACCCACTGCCCATGGCCTGAAAGTAACTCTGCACCTTCTGAGAGCATTACAGAGTAAGTGCTTCCACAAATCTCCCTAGAACTTTCCTCCACATGAGCTGGTATCATCAGTCAGAGACCTGATCCATCTGGAGATAACAGCAGTAATTTATGCTTTGTGGCAGCTCATCTTCTTGCCCAGGCATCCTCAGTACTGAAACAGGGTGGAATATTTCCATTGGAGGACAAGAAGGAGAAATGTCCAATGCCCCTTGCCTGTCTGAGAAAGCCACAGAACAGAGGAAGCATAGTTGTAATTCCAGCTTTCCCCCCACACTGCCTCCCCTTGGAGGGGTTCTGCTCTTTATGCAGAGTTGGATCTCTGGGCAAGGGCTCAGGGGTTGGAGGTTCCCTCTGACCCATCGGAGCTGCTCACACTCCATGTGACAGCACCACGGCAGCTGAGCAAGGCTCCTCCAGCTGTGGAGAGCAGATCCCTGCGCCTCTGAGGACAGACCATTCCCCAGGGACATCACTGGACACACCGTCCCGTTGGGTGGTTTTTGGTCGGCACACTGCAAGCACTGCACCGTGCCCCACGGCAGAGCTAGAGGTGCCCTGCCAGCCCCCACGGCCCCACGGTCACGGCACATTTACCCACACAGTGTGCTGAGCAAAGCTCCACGGTGCCTTTCCCCAGCACCAACCAGTCCCATCACAGCAACCTCTTTCTTCTTCAGTTCAAAGTGCTCTGGCACTTCATCTGGAAAATTCTTTAAATCTACATTACCTCTGCCTTATTTAATCTTTTTGGGAGCACTGACAACCAGTGCATGAAAAAAAGAGATTTTAAGCTGAAAAGAAAGCAGCCCCTGATCACTTCTTGCGGCTAAGTTACAAACTGAATTGGAAACTGGAAGGTGAAAAGAATATGTTACCTTTTAAGTGTCACATTTTTCTCTGCAAAAATGCCTTTTAACTGAGCTGTTGCAGAAGGCATAGAAATAGCATCAAGCCATGGCCTTAGATCTTGCTCTGTGTTTTGCTCCTAAACAGGTGCCTTTGGTGTCTGGCTTTGTTTTTGCAGATATGGGGACCACCAGGCATTTACTTGGAATCTGGAAATCTCTCAGACTTGGGAAGATTTATATCTCTGTGTTGAAGCACTGAGAGTCCCACATGCTTACAACACTTCATAGCACAAAGCAGATCCATCCTCAGCATCAGCAGCACAGAGAGAGACCGGGACACTGAAAATACCAGAAAGAAAAGCAAAGAGGAATTTGTAGTCAGCACCAATGTAGCTGAACATCATAAAACCCTATCTGTCACACCTGAAAGCTGCAAACCACAATGCCACTAGGAGCTTACCTGTGTTTCAGTTGAAATGTTGCAGACCGTGTATCTGAGGTGAAGGACGTGCAGCAACACATTCACTGTACAAACACTCCCTCCATGCTGCAGAACACAGGGCAGACAGCACTTCCATGATCCTGACTCAATCCCTATCAGCAGGACTATTTTAGGACACAGTCAGGTGAGGACACAGCCCAGAGCACATCACCTCTCCAGGAGGCACAGCTGCCTCCAGCTAATTACTGGTCAAAACACATCCAAGGTCACCATATCCCCAAAGTGCCTTCCTATATCAAAGCATCTATTTACCTTGGGTGGAAAAAACATCAGCTAGCCCATGGCACATCCCAGCAGGACTGTTCATACAATTCTCCTGGTGGATTTGCAGGTGCCCATGACAGAGAGGAGATGGACAAAGGTGCTGCGACAAGACAGGGAGATGCACGGGTTCACTGCACAGGTAAAAAGTAGATGGAGGAAAAAGAAAGGCTGAAGCAGCACTCCAAGGCTGGTTATTCCCTGTGTATCTCACAAATATCATAATCTTCAACATCTTTGCTGCAACTGCACCTGCATCTGCACCAGGCTCGCATCCTTGGGGTCCAGTCTCTCCTACCTGGTGGCTGTCTCTTGGACCCCTTACACCAGCCACCCCCATCCTCTTGTTTCTGAATGTAGCTCTGAAATACTTATGTGTCTGACCCCTTTTCCCTTTTGCCCCCCAGAACACTCACCTGAGCTGGGATCCATCAATTTTGATAGAACTTCAGCAGGAATTTTGCCCAATTAAGAAAAAGAAAGCCACAGTTTCCCTACAGATGAGACCATCTCTGCTGTTTGTGAGCAAATAGGCTATAGGATAAGAGCAGTGTAACAGAATAAAACACTATTTATACATCAGACAGGCTGACAAATGTTGATAAAAATGTCTCCTTTCATAATCAAATGGCAAATATAAAGACATATTTTCTTATCTCTTAAGGAGATTCATAGCAGCCTGGGCCAGAAATGCTTTGATATTGTAGAGTATCCAGTGATGTGAGTGCCCTTTGCAGAAAAAGGCACAAGCTTTTGTTGCAGGAGATCTTGTTTGAGTCCTCTCCTCTGACAGTGACTTGATTTAAGACAACTCAATTCGGTTGTTTATGCACAGGCATTAGACAGGCTTCAGGGTCCCTCTAGCCCCCAGATGACACAAATGGCCCCAACCCTTCTGTCTGATGTGCTGGGCCCCTTCAGGTGTTTCACAAACTCCCAGTGTTGTCCAGAGCAGCAGATAACCAAATTGAACTATTAATCCTCTGCACATCAAGCTGCAGTTTGCAAAACTTGAAATACCTTTCCTCCTTTTAATTTAAAACAGCCTTGGAGATCTGGGAATGGGATCTCCAGCAAGGCCCTTTCTTAAGCAGGCACCATCATATCCTTCTCTCATACACATACCACAGCAATCTAGAGGAGAGCTCTTTCCCAGAGCACTGATTAGAGGTTCATTTATCTCCCTTGGGATTGTGGAGAGCTCCCCATGTGTGTACCTCCCCTGCATGCTGTGAGACCACTGAGTATGAAAACAAAATACAAACAATAAGGAGCAAATTGCTTTTTATTTATACAACAAAGCTGCAGGCATGTAGGGCAGAGGCAAAGGAAGCTCCATCTCTGGCTGCTGAAGACCTCCCCATGAGCATCAGGTAGAGCCTCGGGTCAGCAAGGCTTCATCTACATCCAGCAGCTCCAGGGAAAGCTCTGGCTGGTGGAAGGAAAGGGGGGAAAGCAGAGCTGTGTTTGCACCAGAGTGCTGTGGCTTGCACCCTACCAGCTTGAGTATTACAAGTGGTGGATGCATGGGCAAAATCTTGGGAGCAAATCTGGCTCCTGAACAGATGCAGACAGCCAGGAGCTGGAAAAGTGTGTCTGCTACCAAAGCTGCAGCTGGAGGCAGTGCCGGGAGGGAGGGCTGGTTCCAGCAGCTCCATCTAAGTAGCTCCAGGAAAAGCTCTGGTGCAGACAGCTCTGATTCACCAGCTCTCCCAGATTTGTCCTGGAGCAGGAGGGAAGGCTGAGCCTGCACAACCCCACAGCGATGATGTGTGTTCCCCCACAGCAACAGCTGTGCAGGGATGTGAGCCAGGGGAGACAGAAATACTGCTCACTGCTTGCCCTGCTTTCCATCCGCTCTCTAACACAGACAAACAGGAGAAGTCCTGCTTTAATTCTCGACCTACACGCCAGGACACTGAAGGAGGTGATGGCAGGCAGCAGACCAAGACCAAGAGACTGATGACACAATACAAAGAGGCACAGCAGGGAGATGAACAGGGATCCCCTGGGACAATTCACCCATCTGGGGTCTCCTCTCTAAGGAAAAGTACTCCAGTTAAACACCTATTTCTCCAGTGTTTATGCAAGCCCGAGTTTGCCAATGCCTCTCATCATTGCCAGGGCCTCCCTCTCCCAAAGCACCCCAAATGTGCAGTTCATACCTGGAGCTGCCCGAGGGAGGACGGGCTTGGCTCTGATGCTGAACAGACAGGTGAGAGCTGATGGTACCGCAGCTCCTCCAGGGGAATGATTACCTGATTTATCTCCAGCCAAATCCTCCCTGATGTAAATTGTAGAAGCTCACTTGGCAGGAAGCCCCATCCCCTTATATAAGCTGAAATATTGCCCTTTGAGATTTATCCATTACTGCCAGACTGCTGAGCCGTCTGTCTTCAGCAAGGGCCCCAGAAGAGGAGAGGGTGGTTGTGCTCATGCTGGTTTTGTCTGTGCAAGGTAAATACTATTGCTCATTTTCCCCTGCAGCAGAGAGCCCAATGTCACCTGGACAGAGATTCCTCCTCTCTGTTGTACTGAGACACTGGCTCAAATAGTAAAAATTCAATTTGAATCTGTAATATCTTTCACATTTAAATGCTTGATCATGGGGGGAGGGAAGGCTCTTTTGGAGGTCTGAAATTTATACACATGCACAGAGAAAAATATTTTTGAAGAAAAATTCAAAGCAGCAAATCACTGTGTGTGGGGGAATGGGTATCCAGTAAACTGTAATCCCATTCCACTTCAGTCCTGCCTCCTTTTCTTCCCACCCACAGAGGTACACAACCATACACGTACACCCCAATACCTCAAGTCCCCACCAGAGCCAAGCACACCCCTGCCCCTGCCTGACTGCCCTCCCACACAACCAGCACCCCTCCAGTCATTTGTGCCTCAGTTTCCTGGAGGAACGTGGTCCCCAACCCCACACTCCCACAGCAATTACACTGCTCTGTTGGACCAGTTGTGTTTGGAGAGCTACATGTTTAAACCCTCTGAGGGCTGACAGGCCCGGGGAAGGAAGGCAGCACTTCCCTCTGCAAAGTTCTGCTAAGGCCAAGGGTCTGGCTGACAGGCTGGAGGGGCTGATGGGGTCTGCTGAGTTTTGAAGTCCTCATTACACAACTACAGATTGCAGAGGAGAGCAAACCTGGTGCCCAAAGTGTAAACCCAGAGATAGGGACAGGTAGCCTGGAATTACACTGCCTGAGATATGGCTTCCCTCATTTAATGTCACTTAAGATGCCTCTTGAACTTTAAACCACTTCCTTGCACTGAGGTTTAATAGGTGCCCTGTGGCTGTTAATGTCCCTGGATCCACTGGTGAGCACTGGCATGAGGGGAGCTGGTGCAGAGAGGTTTCTGGGAAGAGCTGGGTCAGGCCTTCCCAACTTGGTGGCAATTCACAGTCCTGAGTAGAAGCATCCACTGAGAGCTATTGTCCTGGGAAGAACACCTCTTCCCTTTCTATCTCCCTGTGCCAATCTCATTCAGAGAGATGGCTTTCATCTCATCCTGCTCACCCACTACTTTGTGCTCATTCCTCTCTGCCATTCCCACAGCACTGAGAAAAAACTGCTTCTCCAAGGGCAAGCCAGCTTGGATGTAATTTTCCCTAGTTGCAAGGGCAGCAGGGATGTGAATTGCTGGCTGTCACTGCATGAATTGCTGTGCCCCTTCCTGGTGCGTCCTCTATTTGACTCCTCTCATGACTTTGCCACCTGGCTGCAGGGAAGAGCCTCATCTGAACCCTGAAAAAAGCAGAGCTTGGAGTTGAAGTGTGAGATCCTGGACTAGGTAAACCACAACTTACAGTAAGACAGCCCCGTTTCCCCTTCAGCATGCTGTCATGTTTCTCAGGGGCTGGGGACCATTGTTAGAGAACAAAGCAGCATTTCTATAAAAGAGAAGAGCACAGTTAATAAGTTCACTAACTGAGAAAAACAGCCTTTTAATATCTCTCTTTGTGACTCATAGTGTGAGAGCCAGCTGTTACTACTGGAGAGAAATTCCTTGCTGATTAGTCTTTTAAAGGGCTTCCCAGATAATTAAATAATGATTTCTCTCCCCATTCATTCTAAGTGACAGGAGAGCCTGGCAAACCGACTAAGCATGGAAGGGCAGCATGTTTTCCCAAGCCTTATAGAAGCTTAGCTATTCTGCCACTAATCCGGTGCTTAAACCCCGCTGCAGATCCCCGCACCAAGGGACAGTCTGTCCCACCTTCATGGTGCTCCAGGGCTGACCTGGGACAGGCTGAAATCCTGAAAACAGGCTTTAGGCCAGGGCTGTGCTTTCAAATATGAAATTACAATAGGAAGGATGGTCTCACCTGGGCAGACAAATTAACTTTTGTTCACCTCAGTTTCCTGAGAAACCAGCATTGCCTGGGGCTTGCACCAGCTCAGCAGTGGCAAAGATGAATCAATCCCTCTCTGTCCTTCCTGGACTGTGCTCAGAACCACCACTAGAAAGAATGAGTGACCTACACAGAGGCTATTTGGAATTTTTTCTGGGATAATCTGTCCTTCAGCATATCTACTGCGTTTCCAAGTCGCAGCATGAATCACAGTGATTTGCTCAGGCAGGAATTTCAGCCATAAAATGGCATGGCCTCTCTGGGTACAGGTCCATTGGTCTGATGGAGCTAATCTGGATTTCTACCAAAGCCTAAAAGGTGAAGGACAACATGTGTGTTCTCCAGGTGAAACCAGGTGTAATCAGGTATATCCAGTCAATGCAGGATTGGAAAGCAGACATGCCTACACTTGAATAACTGCATTCTCACTTATTTTGTGTTTGGCTTGTAGAGAGGGTCCTTACCGCATACATCACTAAACCAGTGGGAAATTTCAGGATTCAATAACCTCTGGGAAAAATTCAGGTCAAAAATTAGGGTCACCACCAACTGAAAAAAAGACATAGCACACATTTTACCAAAGATCAAGACTGGTTTGCAGCTTCAGTTGTGCTGAAACATTTTTTCCAGTGAGCAGATGCTTCTATTTAATTGAAAACCAATGAGAAATATCATCTGAGACAGAAAAACATTGACCAACCACATAAATATGTGAAAATGAGCTTGTGAGTTTTGCCCATTCCTAATTGAGAATCTGTTCTCGTGGTTAATTGAGAATCTGTTTAGGGGCAAGACAGGGGTGGGATAGATAGAAGGGAGAAAATATTTAAGAGGCAAGTGTTCTATCAGTAACATACTGTAATGAGGATCTAGCAAAAAGTATTAATTTTAATTTTTTAACTAAGATCCATCTGGTCATCTTGGCAAGGGAAAAAAATGCAGCATTAGCAGAAGAGATTTTTTGAAGAAGGTTCCAACCTAAGTGCAACCCACAAGAGACGTTCAGGCACTTGGAAATGCTATGGATTTGTAACGTCTCCACAACATCAGTTAACCATTGTATCGGCAGGTAAACCAAGGCAGAAAGTAATACAACTGTCAGGATTAAGTGCTTCCTCCTGTCTTTGCTCCAACCCTCAAGGAAATATCACCCAAGTATAATGAAACCCCAAGACACAGTGAACTCTCTGATGACAGGCAATTTTGGATGAACTACTCCCCAACTTGCAGCCATGAAGGCATTGGGCACTGCAAAACTTTCTTTGGAAGCCTGGCTGGGGGAGGATTTTCCTATGGAAAACTTGCATTTAAATGGCATTGAGCACTTAGCCTGACAAAAGGCAGGAAACTCAAAGCAAAGGGTGACACTCTGTCTTTAACTTACATTTTTATGTCTTTTATTCCTTTCTTCTACCCAAAGCACAAATCAAGGACAGGGGGTCAAATTCAGCCTCTCAGGAACTCACTGGGTTCAGTGTTCTTCTACCAGAAATGTTTGGTGGCATGTGTCAACAGACTAATCAACTTTTCCTGAGAATAGGAAACTTAGGCATGATTTTCTAATTCAGAGTGCAGAAAAGCTTCATAGCCACCCTTGTTCAAGGGGAACCAGTGCTCCCAGCAGCCTGGGTCCCAATCCCTTGACCCCGGAGGGAAGGTTAGTGAGACAGAGGTGCTGGGAGACAGGAAGAAACAGGGGTGCTTTGTAAACTGATAATGCTCCCTTTGATCTGAAAAGAGTGAAGGAAGACAGAATTGTTTTTAGATAAGCCGTGGAAAGAGAGCAGTCCAGAGCATTAGGGGTGAGCTTCAGCAGAGGCTAGAAGAAAGATGGACCTCTTGCTAAAAGATAAATGCTTCAAAACCCAAAAGCTGAGCTTTCTGAGCAAGAGATATCCTCTTTACTACCATCTTTAGTTCAACAAATTATGCTTTTCACATCTGTTGAAACTATTAAAAAATTCCAAAAATACTCAGCAAAACTAGCCTGAATCCAGGGAGTTCTAAGCATTGAGAAGTTCAAACTTCTGGTCAAGATGCTACCGCTCTCAATTCCTTATTATTAGCTGTGTCCTTAGAAAAAAGATTACTTTTAAAGCATTGTTACATAATTTTCCATGTGAAAAGTCCCTGTTGTTTTGTCTCATTATTCTGCTCCTCTGCAAAGGCAGCCACAGACCATCTTCCCTAACAGATCAGGAGGAACCCAAATCCTAGTTGTGGGTTTGTTGGACAGCAGAGCCAGCAGTGGGTGCAATAACCAACATCTGGGAATTAAGGCTGGCTCTCTGCAGTTTGCAGATGTCCCCATGCCCTTAGAGTCCTCTGGGGGCAGACTAACAAACAGGTTGAGTTGAGCCATTGCTTTACTCCTAAAATGAGACGGCTGATTTTCCCCCACAACCTTAAACATACGCAAGAGCCCCTTCTTCAGGGGGCTGTGCCAGGGCAGGTGTTGAGGTGTGGAAATGGAGCAAAAGCAAAGGTCATAAAGGTAATCATGTCCAGGATCTTAGGGGCAAATTCGGGGACTTTCAGAGATAGAGTCTGGAGTTGCAATACCTCATCATCCCCCACACTTATGAGGAAATCTGAGGTATCCACCACCTGCCCCAAGCTGTGATCAGACAACACACTGAATAACACAAAAGAAAATTCCTGCTGTGCTGTGAAATGTGCACTGTGATGAAGTCTCTACCACTGTGGCAGATAAATGGGACTTCACTGCTCTAATCATTCAGTGCCATTGGGTGATGTAGCATGATCTCCCAAAAAGTGGATTTTTCCAGCAGAAATCAGAAACCACTGGAGAAGGACAGATTTAGCAATAGTACTTTTGCTGACATAAGTGCAACACAAAGGGACAGTGGTAGCACAGCTTTCCCAGCACAGGCTGGCTCCAGCACTGAAAGTCCCAAAGAGGTTTTGACACCAGCAGGAAAGACCCCCAAAAGAACTTGCATTGCTTTTTTCAAGAGAGTCTCCAGGTGAATCATTGTCCTAGGGTGAATCTTGGCCTTCCCAATCTCCACAGTCATTTTTGAGCTGTACTGGGAAATGAGCCGTGGTGCCACAGTGGAGCCCTTCATGTTCTCAGATGGAGCTGCACATGCAGATAACTCTCCTGTTTACCCACCAAACACAGCCCTGGCATTGTGGCTGACACTAGAAGACTGATTTTTTAATGCCTTCCAATGCTGATAGCAACTCCCTGACAATCTCAGCTGGTAACATATTGATAAAGCAATGAAACCCTGGATGCTAGGAGCAGCATCTGTTTCAGCCTGAGGATCTGGGGTGGGTAGAGGTTCGATTTTGTCTTTTTTTAACTATTAGGAAAACATGATAATCAAATCTCTCTGCCACTCTTAATTAGCAAGGGGAAAAAGCAGCACAAAGAATAATTAGCAGAGGCAACTTTCCTTTAATATGAGGCCACAGCCAGCCACCCCAGGCGATCGAAACACATCGGATTGTGCAGGGGCATTCAAAGTCAGCTACAAAAGCAGAGGAACTCCCCTACATGCTAACGTTACTGCCCTCCTTATATTGCACTATAAAACCGGGGTGTCAAAAAGGCTAGAGATTTTACACTTAGTGTCAGTGGTTTCTAGTCATTAGACTAATTATGTTGGTGTTTTTACCACCTTTATTCTACTAATTGGTCTAAAAGCCAAACAGGGACATCATTACTTTACACAAACAAGTAATTATTGGGCCATAAACACACCCTGGTTTGTGTTCCCTGGGTGAGGAGGGAGCTCCTAATGCTCTCTCTGTGGTGTCTGCCACAATAACAGGCATTGCTGATGCACTTGACTTTAGCTCTGCTTACAAAGAGGCCTCAAAGCTACTGATACACAAGAGAAACGATATTTATTATTTCCCTACGAACAGATTAAGGAAAATGGCATCACTCCAGGTTCAGCCCATGCACTGCTCTTTGTGCCAGCACAGCTCGACTTCATTTTTGGTTGGGTTTTGTTGTGTATTTGCTCTTCTAGGAAGAGACAGCTCAGTGGATACAGCAAGAATAATTTGTTTACAAGGCACCCATGAGAAATGTATTTCCAAGAAATCTGGTCTCCTTGCAGGCTACTGGGTGAAACATTAGCTGTGACATTCCAAGCCGTGTCATTTCCTAGAGCTCCGCAAAATACATCTGCTTTGCCAGAAAGGGCAGTGTCTTCCCAGGTTACACACCCTGGGATTCCTTCACCAGTTATTGCTCTCCCACTTTGGCTGTTTCACTAAATGCTTCCAAAGAACAGTGTCTGCTCTTCGTGCCTCCTTGCATCCCTGGGAAGGCCATATCTGCTGGCTGCAGCGTTTTGCTTGAAGGCTCTGTGTACTTCACACAAGTAGGCACAGACTGCGTTTGAAATTGCACTTATTGGAGAGCAAACATTTGCACGTGGTTAGAAGAGCTGGGTTATGTGTCACCTGGCAGCAGCACTGCCAGGGCTCAGAGAGCTGGACCTTTCATCACCCACAGTAAAGATTTCAATACCATAATCCCTGATAGAAACCCTAACACACCTACTGCCCATGACTGTGTATGTAAGGGGTGCTTCAGAAAGGTATGGGAAAAAACCAAAAAAACAAAAGAGAAATCCACTTTAATATTACTACACTGGCAATATAAAAATTATCTAATAAGAATATCATGGTCTAAAACTTTATTTTACTTTATCACCATATGGATAGCTTCTCTTCAGATGAGATTATAAATTTAATTTAACTTTGAATAGAACAAATGCTGACTATTCATTGTCTTTAAGAAGCCATAGTGATTTTCTGTAAGCACTAGGATATCAGGAAAAGATTAGGGCATTTGGAAAAAGAAGGTTTATCTCAGGCAAAACAGGAGTGACCTTGCACCATCCAAATTCCTTCCTCGGTGTCCCCTGGGTGTGATAGTCCTCAACACTGATTCAAATGTGTTTCAACAAATTGAAAGGCAGCGTTGTCATGAACCATTAAATAATACAAGTGTTTCCTACAAGGGTGATATACTTTAAATGTGTTTTGAAACAGGCTGTGTGGTTAGTCTGAGTTCAGATGCTGGAAACCTCTGGATTTCACTTAAATAAAGTGCTCTGGATTGAGGCTTTTCTATGTTACTGAAGGACTTTGAAATCCTTGTGTCTTTACCACATTACAGTTTTTTAAGCCCTTCCCCTGAAGACTTCAAATATTCTCACTTCAAAATTGATGGCACAAAATGGTGCATTAGAACTAAATTACATATGAAGAAAAAGTCAAATGCTTGCTGTTTCACAAATGTTTTCTGCAGCACTTCTCTGGTGGCTGTATTTACTGAGCACATCAGATTTTTGACTCTACAGTTTCTTAAACAAGCCAAGTTTTTGTTTTATTTTATGTTTCATAAATCCGTTTAAATTGGGCTATAATGGTTAATTTTAAGCTCTCTCTCAAATGTTTCTAAGGGACTTCTGTAATATCCAACAGAGCTGGCTCCTCTCCTTAGAAATAAGAAACTGCAGCTTCAGTAAGAAACACTATCTGAACAATGTCTTCTTTAAACAGTCCCCAGAAGCACTGCATTTCCAACTCTAAGGGGAATTTGCATGTGTTTCAGCATCAAAGGTTGATATGACCCTATCACCTAGGGACTGTCATGTTATCTAAGTGCCCACATATCAGGAGCACGATAACATTGTGTGGTTCACAGCTGTTGCAGAAACGACATATTTTCTGAATTAACCTAGGCTCGGATTTATATAAACTATCCCTGATAACATCTGCCCAGGGCTCTCCTTTGAAAAGGAGCAGAGATCCCGCCCGAGCGAGCTCCTTTTTGCCGCCGGGAGCAGACACAAAGCCAAGCCAAGCCCCTCTCCCTGGAAAAGCCACGCTTGGATTCGTGACGCTCACCCCCAGAAACGGTAGAAAAAAGTGGTTAGCGGCGAAGGTAGAACAATGAAGATGTCAAGTGGCTTCTCGGGAGCGAGCCGCTGTGTCTTGTCATGCTTGGACATGAACGGGGAAAAAAATGTCTTTATTACCCGGCGCGGTAACCCCGCAGCGCGCCGCCGGCTTGATCCTATAACTTTCCCATTAGAAGAGGGCGCCCGCAATCCTAATGAGGCACAATAAGTAGATTATGGGAGTCCTTTTGTTTTGCTAAACAGTCGCTTTTTCTGGCGGGGGTCTCACAAAGGTGTGCGGGGCCCCGGTGCGGGGCCGGGCCCCGGCCGGGCAGAGGAATCGGCGGAGCCGCGGGAGCGAACGCGCGATGGGGCTCATCAGTACCGAGGTTCTGCCCATTGTATCGGGGCTATAAAGCTGTCAGAGCAGCCCGACTGAATGTTCCCTCACTCCTACCCTGGCGCTTCCTCCCCTCTCAGCAGAGAGCTAAGCCCTGGGATCTTTTGTTTGCATGAGAAACCACTGGCATCTCACATTTATAAGGACTTTTAAAGCTCTGCTATGAAAAATTGCTCTGTCTTAAAAATACAGGGGATCTTCTTGTTGTTGTTGGGTTTCTTTTAATTGCATGCAAACCAGCCAGTGAATTCGTGCAGTCCTCCGAGAAGTTATTTTTACAGAGAGATCAGGGTTATTTAGGATGCAAAGGAGAGCAGAGCTTTTCAGCCTGCAGTCTTTCCACATTGCATATTCATTTCGATGACTAGAGTAGGAGACTGCTCCAGGGGAAAAATAGCAGGGAGGGATTCCTGCCTCTGTGAAGGGACCTGGACCTGTTGGAAAGATAGGAGGGAATAGCAAGTGGGCCCACCACCCCAGTAATGGGTCTCTTAGCTATCTTCCTATAACCATTGCCCTGTTGGATGGATGTGGGAAAAATATTAGAAGTGTGGGAAAGGTAATAGGAATGATCAAACCAGCCTGTAGGCTGAGGTGCAGTGCGCAAAATTGTGTTCTCATTTTCTGTTGGTTTTAATTAGGCCACCCAACCTTTGAAAATTGGGGTTGAGGAGCTGCAGGTCACATGAGGACTCTGTAGCATGGCTGTTGATCTGCAAGGAGAAAGACTGCACAGCCAAGCAGGAAGTTTCACCACAGCCTGCTCAGATGTTGCTTGTCATCACTCTGGTCAAACTGAAGATATATGGAGAAGAGCCTCTCCTATTCTGCTTTGGTCTCTCCATGTGACTCTGACAACAGACAGAGAAGAAGTATAAATTTTGTGAAAACAAGTGAAAGTATCTGGGGTTTGAGATCACTGGGAAGCTCTGTTTTGTGTTATAAAGTACTCTTGTTGCACCTTCAAGGGGACAAAGTTGCCCTGGTGTGTCCTGACCTACCTGTCCACAGGGACAGGCTGTGCACATCTCTGCAAATCCCCATTTCACCAGCAAAGCACATGAGTGCCTGGACACAAAGCCTGGGCAAAGTTATTCTCAAACTAGAGCAAATATTCAAACATTGAACTCTTCTGATGGATCTGGAAATATTTGCTAAGGAGTTTCCCTGACAATCCTTGATCTGGAATTGTATCTTAAATTTTTCAGTGGATACTCCTGTGGAATTTCATTGAAAATCTGATGTTTGTAATCCTCTAGAACCACGGCAAGTGTTTCTACGGAACTGAAATTGCAAGAGGGAGAGGAGGCTATTCAATTTGTCACTGCAGGCTCCTTCTTGAGTGTGAATAATACTATTTTAATGCTGGCATTAACCCATCATGGATTGAGGTCCCACTATGTGAACCAACATACCAGGGCAGATGGATATCAGAAAGCCATTTTTTTCCCCAGAAGAGCTCACCCAAGGCACCATTAGCCAAATATGAAGCCATGCAACCAACTGAACTACCCCCAAGAGTAGCTATTTTTGTATCTCATAATCCAAGAAAAGAAGACTCAGTTAATTTGTCGCATCACTGAGAACTTGACTCAATTTCTGGGATAGTCTCAGTCATCTGAAATAAAGTACAGCATAAATGTGATGAAACTGATTAAAGTTGTACCAAAAATACCACTGATTAAAGATGTACCAAAAATAACACAGGGAAGGATTTTGGATGACAGATAATTTAAGCATCCTCTGTATTAGAAAAACAAAACAAATCAACCAACCAAATAAACCTGAAAGCAATCATTTCAAACCTTATCCAAGCAACTGGTAATGTTTTTTACCAACACTTGAGACATGATACAGGTGTGCTGTTGGGACCCAGCAGTCTTGATTTGTACCCAAGCACTAATGACAGTCTGCAGAAGCCCTTCTAGGGAATCTTATCCTTGATTGTATTAGTGCATTTTTAAGGATTTTCCCAAATAATTTTCTCTTTGATCTCTCTAGTGTCCCATTGATTTTACTTTCTTTCTTCCCCATCACTGCATACTCCTTACTCTGCAATGCCAAAGGGCTCTGGGAGCTGCCTCTTTCCAGAGCTTGGATGAGGACTCTTCTCACAGCCATGGCAAAGCCTCTGCATTCTTGAAAACACATTGGAGGCCATCACAGTACACACTCTGCTGTATTTTGAAAACCACTCTTTTTGTGGGATCCAAAAAAACCAGCACACCCTGACTTATGAGAAAACCAGGGAAACGTCTGCAATATTGGACTGCAGGGATAGGTTGGAGCAGGGTGTCCAAAACCCCAACAATACCAAAGGCAGCTACATTCCCACTCTAAGGTCTGCCCATCCTTCAGAACCCCCTCCCAAGTGTCGCCCCAGGGGACAGCAACAGTTGGTGGGAAGCAGCCGGGGATGTTGCAGCACCAGAATCTTCTAATGCACAAAATGCAGCCTTGGGCTGCCCAGTCCTGGATTTCTCCATGGAGCATCTAGGGATGTGCTTAGATAAAAGATATTGTTGAGAATAAATCTTGCTTTACAACTGTTTTTATTCTTGGCAATGGGTGGGCCACTGGAAAAAAGACTGTTAGAAAACAAATCTGAATCTGTATTGTTGGCCAAGGCAAAAAACTATTGTCCAAAATAAAGCATAAAACTTGTTAACAAGCAAAGCACTCTATTGGATTCAATGGCAACAGGAGCAGGCAAAAAAAATATGAAAACCTGCTCTGGGCACTCTGAACACAGCCCTTACAAACGAAACCCTTTCAGAAACATTATTTTATTTCTTTCCACCACCACCCCCACCCCCCCCCCCCCCCCCCCCCCCACACACACACACACACTTTTTTTAAGGCCTAGGTTTTATTTTTAGCAGCAGTCCTGGGGTTTTTTTATCCTTTTTCTGATATTTTCCTGTAAATAATGATTCGTTCTTTTATGGCAGCATTTCCACATTGGCAGGGGTGTGTAGGGCTTTCTTGGAGGTGGCAAGGAAAAAAGGGAGTGATTTGTTTCAATGGGTTATTGTTGAGTGAATGCAAATATCTGCAGCCACTGGAGCAAATAGGAGCAGGGGATTAGGTGCAGGAAGCTGGCTGAGTGGCATAGGCCATCTGTCCCGGGCCTGAGAAAAGAGGAATCTCGTTTGCAGTGTATGTTAATTAGTTAGATGATTGGCTCAGCTGTCACCTTTGCAGAGTGAAAGCGCACGGGCACAATTAAATTCATGTCCATGTATGTTTATCAAAGCACATGTTTTTAGACAACTTTGGTTTTTAGGTGTAATTTTGTCTTCTCAGGCACCGAGAGGATTCTTTGCTATTGTGCCCACAAATAGAGGGAACAAAAAGAGGAAGAAAGAAAAAAGAAAGAAGAAGAAAGAAAATACCTTAATTAAAACATGATCTGGATTGTTTGCTGAAGCGTTTCTGGCTGCATTCTTTAATGCACTTGAAATTACCCATTTGCATCAATAGGCGTTAGCTGAATTTATTTCCATTCAAATGTATTCCCTTGATGTTTTTACAGAAGGTGGTAGGTTTGGAAATATATGTATGGCAAGTTTGAGCTCCTACGGTGCCCCCATTCAAACACGATGTCAATATCCTACACTTAAAAGGGACCCGTTAGTTATCGTAAAACGCTCCCTGGTTTGGGGTGGGTTTTGGTTTTTTTATCATCACATTGACATCTCCAATGCAGCATTCCCAGTAACTTTCCTTGGGAAGAAGTTACTTGCAAGCCCCAGGGAGTTATTTCCCATGGTGTCATTTCAATTATTTTTGATTTATTTGTTTACTGTCTTCCAGTCCTTGTCAATGCACAATGGGCCATGTCTCCCCCTCCACAGGCACACAGCCTGCAGGGTTTTGGGACACTCTGGAGTGCCTGAGAAGCCATGGAACATCTGCCCAAGTGTCACTCGTGCACTTCAGGGGCTTGTGCAGAGAGGGCAGGCAAGGGGACAGGGCAGGGCAGGGGCCAGGGATCCTCCCTGGCCAGGGACACTGACATTGACCCTCACACAGAGGCATGAAAAAGCTGCAGAGGCTCTTGGTTCCAGGACAGAGGAGCAGTCACAGAGATGCTCTCCTGAGGCTGCTTTGCGGCAATGGAAGATTTTTTTTTCTCACTGGTCTCAGAGGAGAAATCTGTCACTCCTCTCACTTGGCTTAGGCAAGTCCTGGAATAGGAGCAGCCTCAAGACCCTCCAGCCCAGTGCCGTTAGACAGTGTTCACAGACACACTCTCTGGAGAAAAACCCAACCCCTGTCTCGCCCATCCTCTGGCAGGGTCTGGCCATGGTTTCTCAGGCTACAAAACCAGGCAAGAGCCATTTCTTTATACCCTGGGGAGATTCTATGCCCCTTGTTTGCCTGTGTCTTCCTGCAGGGACTCCTCACAAGCCAACACTGGATTCACAAGGAAGGGAGAGAAAATATATTGCCAAGA
Organism: Sitta carolinensis; assembly: GCA_032173965.1. NCBI lineage: Eukaryota > Metazoa > Chordata > Aves > Passeriformes > Sittidae > Sitta > Sitta carolinensis. The sequence goes on along the minus strand of CM063285.1, from coordinate 52,780,993 downwards.
ACTCCCTTTATTGCAAAACCCAAGAGCAAAAATGCATTCAAAGAAACCTGAGTTTCAGAAAATGGCCAGAAACAGAGGGGGAAATGTTTACATGAAAAAATGGAAGCTCCTAGTTGTGAGCTATGCAAGAAGAATACACACTAGTATGCCAAGGACTCACATAGTGTTTGGGAGTGAGGAGAGCAGGCATGAGGGTATCAGCATGGTGATTGGGCTGATTCCCAGCTGATGGACCAGTCTGTAACCCAGCATGTTTGAATGTTCACCTCTGCAGAGGTAAGACATCTACTGTGCGTATACAGTTTGACAAAACATGTAGCAAAATCCAGGAGAACATAAATAATATCTTTTTCTGTTAGATAGTGCTCACACCTTTCACCTGCTGAGTCCTTCCTTCCTTCCTTCCTTCCTTCCTTCCTTCCTTCCTTCCTTCCTTTCCTTCCTTCCTTCCTTCCTTCCTTCCTTCCTTCCTTCCTTCCTTCCTTCCTTCCTTCCTTCCTTCCTTCCTTCCTTCCTTCCTTCCTTCCTTCCTTCCTTCCTTCCTTCCTTCCTTCCTTCCTTCCTTCCTTCCTTCCTTCCTTCCTTCCTTCCTTCCTTCCTTCCTTCCTTCCTTCCTTCCTTCCTTCCTTCCTTCCTTCCTTCCTTCCTTCCTTCCTTCCTCCTCCTCCTCCCTCCCTTCCTCTTCCTCCCTTCCTCCCTTCCTCCCTTCCTCCTTCCTCCCTTCCTCCCTCCCTTCTGACACTTCCTTCCGACACTTCCTTCTTCCTCGGTTTTTTTTTTTTTTTTTTTTTTTTTCTGATGTGGTGCACATCCATCAAGCCATCTGGCATCTTGCTGGAAAGGTGAAAACTGGGTTGAGTGTAACCACTCACAGGGATGCTAAACCCCGTGAGAGGAGAGACAACTAGGAGAGACAAGTAATGTCACCAACATGGACTTAACTGGGTGTCAGGCTGTTTTGGAAGACTGTTCAGCCCTTAGAATGAATTGATCCCACAGCACATTTAGCCACTTTGTTCTGTGTGATTCATGGGTCCTGGCAGCTCTGTTTCTTAGTACCTTTCATAGGCACTCCTTTACCAGTTGTGTGTAAGTGTATGTCTTCTTCTTTTGTAAGACAAAGCACTATATCAGCTATATTTATAGAGGATCAGCAGATGGCCAGCAAGCTGGGAAAAAAATGTATTTGTCAGGCTTATAAATCTGAAAGGGGAGTTTCAGCAAAACCTCACAGCACTTGACGCAATCAATTTCTGGAATGGGATTTTGTCTGTGAAAAATTATCTTAGGCCTTCAGTGCATGGAGGGTGCAAGGAATTATGTGGGTGCCCTAACAGCTGCATCCTAGGTGTCCTTAGAATCCCAGTGGAGGAACAGTGCTGCTGTACTGTCGAAACAGAGGGAAGAAAAACTGGGCTGCTTGTGTGCTGAGAACCCCATAGCAAAAAAGTAAACTGAATTTTGGTTCAGTGTGCAACAAGGGACACTGGATGAGCGCACCCCTTCCCATTCACCAGGTGCTTGAGGTACATCTATGCTGACTCTAACGTATTTCACTCACTGACTGTTCTGGACATTAATGAACACCCCACATATTTGCAGGGGTTTTGGGGAAGCCTGAGAGGACCCCCAACATGAGAATAAAGAGAAAAGCTGGAGAGGCTTAGGGAGGCAAACTGTGTCTTCTTGCCCATCAGTAAGGGAAAGGTAGAAGCTCTGCAGGAGTGAGCAGATGTGCTCCCAGAAATGGCACTATGCATTTAATTAATGCAAGACAAGTTACCCTTTTTTTCTTTAACTACTTTTCTAAATGTGTCCAGAGAGTCATGTCACGGCACTGGAGTGCTTTGTCTCACATCCTAGTTAACCTATAACCAGTTTACTACCTCTCACTACTGGAGACATAGAGCCTTACTCAACTGGGCTTAAAATTGCATGTAACGTTATTAGTGAAAACTGCCAAAAGTCCTAAATGAGATGGTTAAAACTGCACATTAACATCAGCTAGTCAGAGCAATCCCTGGGAGTTCCCCTCAGTAACACAGCAGGTGTGAAAATATAACCAGTCCCCTCTACAGGAGGCTTTAGGATGAATTAGCTGAAATGCTCTTAAAATACAATTTTCCTTCTAATTAAAACCAGCTTTCTGTATCACGTTGCTTTGGAGTCAGAGCTTTTAGAGGTAGAGGATTGCTTTATGGAGGGTTTTAACATATCTCAGAGCATGGGATGACAAGTCTGCTCGGCATTTGGAGGCGTGGGAGCACCGCTGTGCCAGGAGACACACTGAATACCTGCTGGTCCCTCCTCACAACTCCCTTTCCACTGAGGAGGAAGAGCAAGTGCATGTGCAAAAAAAAGCCAGTCCTCCAAGGTCATTACATTTGATTACATTATTACTTGATTCAGGACTACCACAAAATTATCCTGATTTGCCACTGTCTTAAGCACATGTTTAAGCCAGCACAAATTGAGTGTTAAGTGGGTGTAAATCAATACCAACTCCTGAACAGGGATTTCTGGCATGTCAGAGGTTTATATTCCATTTCTGTAGCAGCAAAGGATACCATATGCAACAGTGGAAAATCAGCTTCTCCCTCCCTAATTTTGCCTACAAGACCTCTAAGTGGTGAGCAGTCCTCACTTAGACCATTCCCAGCACTGAATCTCATACACACACACAGTTTCCCTTGGAAATCCTTCCTACTCCACTTTTTCAGTCCTTGGCCCTCAAAATTCCAACAGCAAGTGATAGCTCAGCATCATCAAGACTCTTTGTCTTCTACAAAGATTGGCAATGCTCCATGTTTCATTTAAGAGCTTTCTCAAAACAGCCAGAATTTTCCTCTGAAAAAATAAATAAAGCTCTGAACCCCATCCCTCAGAGAAAAACCCTCCCCAAAACCCAGCAAGAATCAAAGCTGAAGTATCCAGGAAAGTTTATTCCTTAAAAAGGACAAGTGAAGTTATTTTGGAAGACAACTGTCAGAGGTACTATGAGAACACTGATATCCAAAGCTGTCATAATATTCGACCTTCAGAAAACAGGGCTGTCTATCCCTTGGGTAAACTGAATAATATTAAATGGGGAGAGGCAAAGAAAACACTTGTGTTTTTTTGGAAAAGGGATGTGGAGCTGCAGCAACACTTCTCTGCCGTGCAAGCAGGCAATGGGGAGATCAAAAGCTGAGCTCCACGTCAGGAGCCTTTAATCTGCAGCTCTGCCAGCATTTAGAGATGAAAGTCCCTGAGTTTCACTGGGAGTGATGAAAAACATTCTTTAGGACCTTGCTTGAAAGCATGGCTGCCTGCAGAATGGATTTGTATTTAGGATTTTTGCTGATTTCTTTTTTTTCTCCCTGATTCCTGAGACTTAAATTATGCATGTTGGGCCAAACACAGAAGAGGAGAAACTTCAAGCGAAGGAGATGGAAGTGGGATGTAGGATCTGCTCCATTGACTGTGGGTTTCAGTCCCAGCCCCTTCAAGCTGATGTGTACATAGGATGGTCTTATTTCCCCCAGAATAGGGTCTTGTCTTTAATCTTCTCCCTCCGTTTCCAGTCTCCTGGCTGTCTCCAGGAAAGCAGACGGGGAAGGAGTTGACCAGACTGTGGAAAGCATCAGATATACAACTATTCAGTGAATTCTTGCAAATGATGGCTCTGTTCTCAGAAATAAGGATTACTCAGCATACGCTTCACAAACAGGAGGGGATAAATACATGGGATAATTTATTCACAATGAATAATTCAACTAACAGAAGTGACTACTCCAAAGATCGGGTCAAAAGTTGAGTACTTGAATAAATGAATTGCCCTTTCACAAATATAAAAAGCAGAAATCTCAATATTTATCATTTTCAGACACACAAATATTCCAGAACAACATTTTCTAATGAAGTGGGGAGGGGTGTTAATAATAAAGTCTATTGATAACAGGAGTTAGGAAAGCAAATAATAACTGACTGGAACATGTTTATATATGAAAAGTGACTTTTCAAGCAAACTATCAACAGTGGGCTACATCATAAGACTATTAGGAAATAGAAACTCTACAAATAACTTGCCTACCCTGGCAACTGCTGAACCAACTGCCAGTAAATAAGCATTACCCTGGAGCATGAACCAAGCTGTCACAAGCTCAGAGACATATGGCAAAAGCACAAAAAGAGAGACTTGAGATCCACAGCTGAGACCAGATGTGCAGCTGACCAAGGTGAAAAATGGGAACCATCAGAGTCCTCTCCCAGTGTTGCATCCCTAGAGGAGTCTCATCCCCTCCCTGAGTGGGTGTGAGATGGGTTTTGCAGTCCCTGCTGCTCAAGGACTCCATGCAGCTTGGGAAGTGTCCCTGCATGGCCGGGCAGCCAGAGACACCAGCATGGACAGCACACCCATTGCAGCACACCCAGCCTCTGTGAGGCTGCTTCTGGTTGGAACAAACCATGAGAAGCATTCAGTTTGTGCCTCATCTTTTGTCTCTCCATGGTGAGATGTCCATGGAGGCTCACTGTGCTTTCTTGGAAAGGTGTTAACCACAGTTCCTCCAGAGCTGTGAGACAGTCCACCCTCATTGTCCCATCTCCTGTGCCTTTGGGTAAACCCGCCCTTTTCCAGTCAGTCTTAGGGACAGATCAGTCAAGAGATAGGAGCTGATATGGCTCATCAACTCCTTTCACCTAAACTACTGCTGGTCATACTTGCTCATGGCTGACCTAATCCATGGCAGGAATTCCTCAGCCCTGGGCCATCCTTGGCCACCTTGCTGGCACCACTAACTGAACTTCAGCGGTTCAAACTTCAAACTCTGCCGTTTGGGCTGATGAAAATTAGGGTGCAAGTCCTGTCAGTTGACTTACTGCAGTCTGGAGACTATGCCTTGAGCTCACATTTGAAATAATCACGGCACCAGGTAGACAATTAAATTGAATTTTTTCTCATACTGTTCATCTCTGTAGTGAGCAGAGATCAGTCTTGGGCACATGTGGAGTGGGAAAAATTATTTGAGACATCAACAATCCCCTAAAAAAGGGTGAGAAGGTTGGTGAGAGGCAGAAGCACAGCTAACAGGGATTGGAGCTGGGGCACTGCTTTCCTTCTGCAATGGAGGTGCAGACAAAAATTATACCAAATATTGTCTTCCTATGAGGTCCTTCACCCTGCCCCAAAGAGCAGACATCTCCAACTACCCCTGAAGACCAGCTGGTGTTATTGAACTACAAAGAGCTGTGAAACACTGCCGAGATGGTTTGACAATGCAGCCAGGGTTTATGGCCTGGAGCAATACAGAGAAGCAGCTCTGCTGGGACAGGGAACCTGGGAGGGCTGGTGTGCTGAGTTTCACTTTGCTCTGCCATGAAGCCCTGCCTGCTGGGAATAGCCGTGGGCCACACAGCAGCTTGGTGGCCAAAGCAGAACTCTCAACCACTTTGGAGTCCCCATCCTCTCGCTGCAGCCAGAGCACAGCGTCTGTAGTCCCAACTGTAGACACAGAATGCAAAAAGGGTATGTTAACTGGATTTTTAAAAAAATTATTTTACTTCTGGAGAAAAAAGAAAGAGGAAAAGGCCATTTTCAGTTTGGCTGCAAGAATAACAAACACACAAGAGCTGAGAGCCTTGATTTGTGTTTGCATTTCTGCAGTTTCATCTCAACAAAGATTCTGGACCCAGGAGAGGCAAATAGTGTTCCTACCCTATAAAAGAGGTACAGGGGGCAAGAATGCAGTCCAGTAATTATAGAAATGGCCTGGAGTCAGAAGGATTCTACTTGAAGCAATTAAAAGGAAAATTAACCATAAGAAAAGTTTTCTTTCGGTTTTATAGCTAAACCCACAAATAGAAGAAATACTGTACTGCTGAACTCCAACAAACAAGCATGCCTGATTTTAATGAGCAAAATGAAGGGCTTGTTTTATGGATATGTAATATAATAGTCCCATGGTAAGGGAGCCTAGTTCTCCATTGCTCTGCACTGCATGCAGTTATTCCAAGTGGTGCAAAATGGATGTAGAATGCTACCAAACCCAAATGTCTTCCTTTTGTCATCCTTCAATCCTCTCCTACACCCTCTGAATGTATGTTGCTGTTATTGTTGCAAAAACTGCTGTGGTCTAAGAATATAGAGACAATAAGCAAAAGGCTGGCAGCAGCAAAGATGCAGTCCCAAAAATTCCCTGGGGAAGCTGCAGACAGCTGGGCTCTCCCTCCATGCCAGCAAGGACCGTGGATGTCCATGTGTGTGAGGGGCACCATCACAAAAAACACGACCTCATCCCTTCCCACCACACCCCTCCTTGCATTCCTGCGTTCTCACACCAGAGTTAAAAAACTATGCTTATACCCCACCACCACTGCCACCACCCTTTGTTCCACAAACTAATCTGTGCTTACTTGCCCAAACATTCTAAAATAAAAAGGCAACTTGTCGTTTAAAAATGCAAAAGAAAATATATGACTTGTTTGCCAGGGTCTTAAGGGAAACAGTCTTAAGGCTACATAGCAAAAATTATTTCCAGTTGACTCCTTACACCCCATCAGTTTCAAAGAACCAATCTGTTAGCTACTTTCTTGCTTTATTAGAAAAAAAAAAGCTTCTTTTTTAAAAAATTATTCTCGCTCTCGTATTTCATGCCATTCTTCTTGTGGGCAAGAACAGAGCAGGGACAATACCAGCACAGAGAAGAGAGAAAGGTCTGAACAGCAGCTGGATATGGGTGAAAGGAGTAATCTTCAAAGCTGGCTTTTGTCTCTCATAGCCTGTATGGTATGAGACAGTGATCTCAAAGAGGGTCATGCTCCTGCTCCCTCTCTTCCCCCTGCCTCTTCTCTCTCAGTTTTGGATGTTGCTGGTTGAGGCTGCCCTGTTTAGAGACAAAACCCCAGGGCTGCCACTCTCAGGGTACCGGGCATGGCAAAGCTGGCCATAGAGCCCAGAGCACCCCGGACTGCACTTTCCAAGGTGGTGACATCCCAGGGTCTCCTACCCAAAGATGGGTTTGGCTGCCCTGGGAGGCCAAGCAGCCAGGATCAGCTCCAGGCAGACAGCACTGCAGGCCTTGGGTGCCACGAGGGTTGTGGAAACGGCTTAAACAGACACAGGGAGTCTGGATGGCAACCTCATCTAGTGAAGGTGGCAGGGCGCCGAAACAAGGTGATGTTTAAGGCCCTTACAACCCAAGCCATTCTAGGAATCAGTGATTGCAAACCAGATAAAGCTGCTGCTCCTCAGCAATTTTTCAGAGATACCAGCAATCTCTGGAGTAACCAATCTCACCAACTGCATTACCTCCACCCCTGGGAGTGCCTTACTTTGGGCTAGTAAGAAAGTAAAACCATCCCCACCAGGTTTGCTGGTGGTTGGACTGTTGAAGAGTGGGAGGAGGAGACAACACCAATTTGGCAATCACATCCCCCAGAGTGAGAAAAATCACTCTGTAGTAGTTGCAGCAGAGGTTTTAAAGGCAGGACTGTCTTTGTCCTGGGCCAATGCAAAGTCCATTTCAGAGGTACCCAGCTGCTCTTCCTCCCTATCCATACCACAGCAGCACCCAGAGCTGATTCTCAGAGGTACTACAGGGAATTTGATACCTGTTTTAATCTGGGTTGTTTTTCTTTTTTCTTTTCAGTAACAGCAAATAAACCAGAAATTAGATTTTAGAAGATTAATTTGCTTGCAAATTCAGGGTGATCTGGGCTAATAGTTTCAGCCAGAGGAGAGAAATAAAAAAAAGGAAACAAAAAGAATGGAGTGGGAGGAGAATTCTGAAAAAATTTCAAAACACATTGTTTCAAAATCTTCTAAACAAAATGGTTGGTTTTTTTTCTGAAATACAAAAATGTTTCATTTCGACATTTTCCCATTAGGGTCTCAAAACAGCCTTTTTGTTTTACAAACTAATATAAATCAAAAGAAAACAAAGTTGAATGAAAAGGTTAATAAATGCAATAAAACATTCAGGGTTTGGACTGAAGAAAATATTTGGTCTTGACCCTACAGGAATCTCTTCCCTTTTTTCCCTCAGTTCGCCAAGAAAATTCAAATAATTTGTTTTGGTTTGACCTGAAGCAATTTATTTATCATTCTTGGAACATGAAACACCATTGTTTACCTAGATCAACTCATCAGCTCCCTGGCACACTTTTCTTGGGGGAATTAAGGAGATCAAGGGGATTAAGAGAGACCACACTGAGCTGCTGCCAGGAGGGTTGATGTGGGGTCTGGGCTTTTTGATCCCAGGAGTGCTTAGGTGCTGTAGTACCCACAGTGCCCTCAGGAGAAGAAGCAGATGTGGGGAGAGGCGAGATTTTTTATTAGACCAAAATAAGAGATTAATGAAAGATATTATCTACACTCACAAGACTTACCTTGCCTGTAAGATGAGGCATGGTCACTGCTAAAGCACAGCTCTGTCCCAGAGGACACTATAACATCCTGACAGAGTAGATTTCAGGGGCTTTGGAAAGAAAATCATGATGGACAGATTTCACAACATGCCCTCTGAGAAAAAAGGCAGCACATCCTGTCCCTATCCATACACTTGAGAGCCAGTCAGACAGACACGGGAACGATGTGGAGGCTCCTAAAACAGGGCTGGCCCCGGGCTGAGCTCCACATTGTGCCATGCCAGGGGCTCCTGCACAACGTGTGATTGATTTGGTTGTGTAATGCTGAGCTGTAAGACCTCATCAGCTGCTACTCATTACACAGGCACAGCCCTTCTTGAATAGAAACCATAGCAGAAAATAGATCTGGGGATGTAAAACCTGACATCTTGAATTCATAAATGGAGCGACAGCATTCTTGTTTAGAGTCTGAGGGTGGCCTGTTCTGAACTTGCCTTTTTTTTATACCAGATGAGTCTAACCTCAGAGCCAGGATGACTCCAGCTCCTATCATTAGCCTAAGGCAAAGAAAAGACCATGACTCAAGTCTTGGTGCTGGAGTCTCTACAAAGTGCTCAAGCGAGGGACACGGAGTCTGATCCTGCCATCTCAGCAGACCCACGGACTCTCTTGACAATCTCTCAGTCCCAGCAACAGCAGGCACAAAGTGTGCGACTGCAGGCTGCAGTCAGACTGTCTTCTCACACACACGATATCCTAATCAGGGAAGTCTCAGCCACTGGAAAGAGGCAGAAAATAAACCAAGAAATCACTTTCCTCCCTACCCCACTACCAAATCAGTTTTACTTCCAAAAGCAGTGACCCAGGGCTGTGTCAAAGAGAGGGACAAGATCAACTATTTTCATTAAGCAGTAGATGGCCTGGGGGAAGGACTTGTTGATGCTCTCAAGGTCTTTACAATTTTTTTTACAGTTCCACATACTTGTTTCATTAAGACATGGGTTTGGGGAGATCGGGTCTTTATGTCAAATCTCCTGCATGAGACAAGGGAGGATATCTAACCTTTTCTTGCCTTTCCAAACCCATGGTAATATGTACTGAGAGACCGACAGTGCTGACTTTGGCTGGAAAAGAGTTAATCTTCTTCATAGAAGCTGGTATGGGGCTGTGTTTTGGATTTGTGCTGGAAACAGTGTTGATAACCCAGGGGTGTTTTTGTTATTCCTGAGCAGGACTCACACACAGCCAAGGCCTTTTCTGCTCCTCACCCCACCCCGGCAGCGAGGAGGCTGAGGGTGCACAAGGAGTTGGGAAAGGCCACAGCTGGGGCAGCTGATCCCAGATGACCCAAGGATATTCCACACCATACATGTGGCACCATGCTCAGTATATAAAGCAGGGGGAGAAGGAGGCAGGGGGGTTGTTTGGAGTGGTGCCATTTGTCTTCCCAAGTCACCGTTAGGTGTGACGGAGCACGGCTGTCCTGGGGATGGCTGAACCCCTGCCTGGGCAAGGGGTGAATTTATTCCTTGCTCTGCTTTGCTTGGGTGTGGGTTTTTTGCTTTATCCATTATACTGTCTTTATCTCAACCCATGACTTTTCTCTGTTTTACTCTTCTGATTCTCTCCCCCACCCCACTGTGAGTGAGCAGCTCTGTGGGGCTGAGTCCCTGGCTGGTGTTAAACCATGATATCCATTCATGTTAGTGAGAGACTTGGACAGTGGTGATGAAGAAATGAAGTATCCATCTGGCCAGCAGGTATGGACACTTGCAAGAGTAACCTGTGAAAACATTAATTTGTCTGAAATACACCCTATCACTGTCCCTAACCTGCCCATATCCAATCTTCTTCAGTGCATCCACCAACAACAGTAAGGTCTCCTGCAGCTCATTTTGCAGCTCCTAGTGCCCTCTCCACACCATGGATCACCCTTTTGCAGATTCTTTTCAAGGTGTCTGGCAGTACAAGCCCCTTTCTCATCTACGCAGTGTGAGGGAAGAAATCAAATACAGATAAAAACCCCCTGCACAGCAGCCTGGCTTAAGCATGCTGTCACCAGGTCCTGTCTATTTGTTCCTTGTTAGCTCTTTCTGCTTGCTCCATCTTTCCTCACATATTTCAAATCTGTGTCTAATTCATGTATTATGTCCATTTATTTTCTTAATACTCTTATTCTCCTGAACCGTGGTTTTATGCTGGGCAGCCGTCACTGCAAGCACAGTGCTGAAACAAGGCATTTATTGGCTGCAGCTCCAGGGATTTTAACCAGATATCTGCCTTTGTTTAAATTAAGTAAATCAGGATGTTTCCTAAACACCATAAGGACAAAAGTTTAGACTTCTACTGAATCAGCTTTTTGACCTAAAGCCAGCAATGCTTCAGTCAAGGGCATTCCCCGAAAGAGGAAAGAGTCCAAGGAGCCTGAGAATCCCCTTCCATCAGGCCCTGAGGGCTCTGTGACTCACTCTCTAGGGACACCAGTCCCAATCCTTTGGAGGGGATGTCTACCCCTATAACGTGCCTACCTATAACCATACATCCCACTCTTCAAATGCATTTTTGGATACAAGGCTGTAGTTTATATGCTTAGAGACATACTGACTTATGCTTCCCAATGAAAACAAACCTGCAGCCAGTGATGGGGTACAGCTTTAGACACTTCTACAGACAGAGCTTCAGCAGAGCCATGGGCTGATACCTTCAGTTTTTATCAGGTGTGGAGTTTCCAAAGTGCTCAAAGGTGGACATTATAGTGAACTCAAAGTAAACCAGAGATTTCAGCACTGTTTATTAACACTGATTAGCTTTCTGGAAGCCTAGAAGTATACAAGTCCCACAAGCAACAAATAGCAGATGGACATATCTTCCAAGCAGATCCACAGCCTCTGAAGCCTGGAGAGTTCCAAAAGCCAAGCCTTTAAGGCATCTGTGCATCCTCAGACTTGCATTTTTATTTCTTTTTGAAAAACCAAACCATGGTGGCCCAAATGTAGCACAGAGGGATCCAAATGAACAGGAAAGTATCAGTGTACTCAAAGAAAACTGACTGCTGCAAATATTGACTCCTGGAAGAGGGAGGGTGAGTAATTCCTATCAGAAATTGGTTCAATTATTGGAAATGCTGACAAAAGCAAAATGCACAATAAACAATGGTTGTTCCCAGCCAAAGGCTCAAACAGTTTTGCTGTCCTTCAGCCACAGGGCACTGACAAAAAACCCAGAAACTGCTGATGAAATTAATCATTAATTCTCTTAATTAAACAACTGAGAAAAAGCTTTGTAATCAAATATCTACCTTCCTTTTGTCAAGAACAGCTAACTTGACAAACAGCTAACAGCAACTTTTGCAACACTGGGTTTGGAGAACAATCTCTCAAGGTCGGTTTTAGATTGAGCTGATTCTCGTTTGAGGCTCTGAGGTGCTTGGCTGGGTTGTTTCCCTGTGAGCTCCACCCATAAACCATTACTGGGGCTTTACTCTTCCAGCCTCTTTCCCTAAAGTCTTCTGACCTATTTAAGGAAAGAGACAATTCTCTCTAGGAATGATGTTAGTAAAATATGACCAGCAGCCCTGACTGTGGCATGTCTACAGAGGTCACTGGCTTTGAAGGACTTTTTAAATATGTTTTATTTGTCTCAGGCAATGCCATTGTGGTGATTCACCCCATTTCTGTATGCCAGCAAAATGAAGGAGCATTACTAATGTTTTGTATCAAGGTGCAGAGTGCATCGTTAAATGACTCCACACAGGCAACTGACGTCACACAGGCTTATTTTTCTTCACTTCTCCTCCCTGGCATTGCCCAGGACTTCATCAGGAGAAAAAGCACACATAGATACAACACGGGCCTCATGTGGCTCAGCAGCAGTGCCCTACATCATGCAGATTTTACTAGCAGAACAGTTTTTAGATGAGAGCTGTACTCACATATAAACAGAGCTCAAAATGTTGTCCAGATCAGCAAAAAAGGAAGTTAAATAATTAGCTATTTAAAAGAGGCAAACTTAATGAGAAGCCAGGTAATGCCTAACTCAATGTGATACTAGAAAGCAAAGGAATCTAAGTGAGGCAATTTACATATCTTGGCAGCAATGTGCAGCTCCTTAGGAATGTCTGGAAGGAAATCACATCCACGGTCAGCACAGCAGTGTTAACCAAGATTTGAGCCTCAAAAATCTACAGCTTAAATTGCCATCACTCAGGCTTCAGTTCATATGTTATTCCCGTGTTAACAAATGGATAGAAAACCAGAAAAAAATCCTCTGAAGGTCCAGAGAGCCAGCTAAAGGACTTTGGATGCAAACTCATTGGGAAGAATGATATATCTGACTAAGGGAGTTTATTTCAGACAGTGCAGAAGTTGATCAAAGCCTCTGCTGTAGAAGAGATAACCTGTAGACATACCTTGAAGCAGCTTTAAACATAATTAGCAGCAATGTAAGCCAAAAGCATAGCAGAGTAACTACCCACATACTTACCTCTTCTTTGGGGGGGGGGGGGGGGGGGGGGGAGTGTCACTACTTTGAACCTGGCTGCTGCTAAAGTTATATGGTTTGGATTAATCTGCTCAATGCTTCAGCCACAACAGTGATAGCAGAAAGGACTCTCAGAGTTCATCAGCTCTGAGATTCCAGCATTACCCAGTAAGGGAGAGGCACACAGCAGATACATGCCAAAAATGAAAGCAGAACATCTGCAAAGGTTGTCTTGCCACCAGGCACCTGGAAGGAAACACAGATGGGGATGACAGCAATACACTCCTCGAAGGAAGAGAAAATCAAAGAGCAGCTCAAGCCAGACAGGACTGACTAAGAAATTGTCTCAAGTGAGGGAAGCATCCAAATTCAGTTTCTTCAGTCTTGTAAGTGGGTAGCAGAAGCTGAAGACAAAAGGAAATAATTAATTTTAAAGCTTTTTTCCACTACCGTCCTTCAGTGCCCTCAGAGCTAAAACTAAGGGACTGAAGCGCAGCTGGGTAAACACAAATCAACCAAAATCCAGTCTGCTTCTTGAAAATAGCACTAGTAAGTACTTATTTGCAACTTGTTTGAGAGTTTAAAAGCTGCTGGACCCCCAAGGACATGTCTGCATGGAGGCAATCCTGCTCCCAGCTGCTAGAGCAACATGCCTGGTCCTGCTCACCGCATCCCTTGAGGTGGACCCAGCTGCCCAGGCACAGAGCAAAGGTTCTCCCAGCACTGCTCTGCAGGATGGCCCTTGAGCAAACGCGCTTTCAAGGGTAAATGCTGCCGCTGCCATATCTTTTCTTTCACCTCTTTAATCTTATCAGTCTTCCTAAACCTGGTCTAACAGGCCATCGAAGGGACAGCGATTGCCTCAGGGGTGGACATGCAACCAGAGAGAGCCTGCCAAGAATGCGGATGGCTGTTATCTGCAACAGCATTGCTGTGTAACAGGCTGAGCCAGACCTTCAGCCATCTCCTGAGGAAGAGTAAAGCATGTCCCAGGAGGGCAGTGTTCCCATCCTTCAGCTTTTTGAATTCAGCCTCAGAGGAGGCTGCCTTTGATCAGATCATCACCAAACCCTCCTCAGATTAAATTCCACCAAGGGGATCCTCAGCTGTGGTAAATCAGCGCGGCTCCCCCAGGGGGGATGGAGGGATGGCGTAACCCCTGCCCTGAGGATCCATCCAGCCCTCCTTCATCCAGATCGAGCATTAGTGACAAATGCAGCTGGTTTCAAATGCCTTTGTCTGCCTGTTGGAAGAATGCAGATTGTGAAATGGGAATTTGCAATGCTAACAAAATCCTGAGGAAGGGCCTCAGAGAAAAATAACTGCAAACAAACATGACCAAATCCTCTCCTGTTTAGAAGATTCACAGCATCCCAAGGAGGTCAGAGAAGGGAGTCAGAAAACAACTCCACTTCCTGAGGCAGATCTGTGGGCAAAGGACACCTGATATTGCAGAGGGACTTGCTGGCTACTTTGCAAGACCCTGAAGAATCACACACCCATGATGGAGTTGTGCACCATAGAGGTTTTGGCCTGCCCTGTTTTCTCCTTACATTTGCATTTACTCTGAACACAATCCTCGCATTTCTGCTAAACTCTGCTCTTTCCTCAGCACACTGCACTGCCAAGGTGTAGCGTTGCCTTGGACAGTGAAAATGATCCCTGTGAAGAATATGTAAGCAGAGATCCTTACTCTATCCACCCACCCACTCAGCTTCTCCCCATTTTCTTCCACCTTCTCTCATTCCTGAGAAACTCACCCTCAGCTCAGTTACTCTGTCTGCAAAGTCTTTCATCTGGAATTAAAAATAGAGTTACAATTTCTAGACTCACTGTGAATATGGAGAGGTGAGACATGAAAACTGACTTTGCACTCATTCTGGCCCAAATTCCCTGAAGCTCACCTCTTGCATTTTCTGCCCCAGTGAAAAGGCCATACTCAGAGTTTCAAGGAAGAGAAGGGTTACCTTTCATTGCCTTTGTGAAGGACTGCAGCCCTCAGGCTTTCCCTTTAAGGTTTAACATCCTCGGAAAGTAAAAATTACAGACCAAGGAGGGAAACACAAAAAAGAGCAAGTACCAAAGCAAGTATCACCAGGGGTACCAGAGCAAAAGTAACACATTTTACTTGAGCAAGGCATGATCTCTCCTTCTTCTTCTGGATCTGCAGAACTCAGTATGAATCCCCCATAACTCTTTCCTCAGATCCTCAGAACAGTCCTCAAGACACCCCTGAGCTGCTCACTGCCATGGGACAGGCAATGCCCTCCAGCACTATTTTCACCACAAATAACTTCCAACTTGAATTTGCCACTGGCGACCTGTGGTGTCAGAGCACATCCAGGTCCCAAAACACAGCAGCTTTGTATAAATAAAGATTAGTCTGCAGGTATGAAAATGGCACAACATTTTTACGCCCTTTCATGTGAGTCATTGCAAACAGACGAGGCTGAAACATTTCAAATGAAGGCAGAGAAAATGACAGAGTGAAACAGAACAAAAGAAGCCAGAATAAGGACAAGTGGTTATTGCATACAATAACCAAAGGAAAAATAACATTTTTCAGTCTTCCTCCCTTTAGTACCTTTGACAAGGAAGAAGCTAAAGTCCAAATCTTTGTCTTTTATTTTCCCCCAAACAAGCATCACAGCCTCTTGGCAAAATGAATTTCACCCTGAAAATTTCACTGGTACAAGCTAAATTCAAGATGTCTAGTTTTCCAGCTTCATCCACCAAAAAAAAACCCCAAACACATATGACGTTAAAAGTGCTGCAAGAGACTGTTTGATTTGGAGAATTTTCCTTGTTCACTCTCACATCTGAGCATATGGTTGGCATTTCAGCATCCTTTTCTAAAGGCTAAAGGACCCCAGCTTCCTCAGCTGCTCCTCATGAAATTTGTGCTCCAGACCCTTCCCCAGTTCCTTCTCTGGACACATTCAGCACCTCAATGTCCTTCTTGTAGTGAGGGGCCCAGAACTGGATACAGGACTCAAGATGTGGCCTCACCAGTGCCCAGCACACGAGGATAATCCCTGCACTAGACCTGCTCTACACACTCTTGTTGATACAAGCCAGGATGCCACTTGCCTTCCTGGCCACCTGGGGACAAGCATCATCAGGAGAAACACCTTTTCCCTAAGGTATATCCTGTTTTTTCCGCTTGCAGGTAGGTTTTTCTTTGGCTTTCAGCTGGGAGGTTAATTCTGATAAGCCACAATACCTTGTTTTAAATTGGTTTTATTACCAGTTTGACACATTACACTAATATTAATTTTTCAAATCATTCCATGAAATACCTTACTGATACAATTGAAATGGATACGAACTTGATGTTTGGTCTTCTTGGGACCAATATTCACCTGGTTTCTTAAATTTGTCCAAGTCTGCTTATGAAAGGAATATTTTTTAAAGCTGAAGTGAGGTAGAAGCAAATACAGTATATTTCACACATAGTAAGAGACCAAGAGGACTCAAAGTTAGCATATGAGTACATTTCCTGCCACCAAACTCCCGAATGCTCTTTTAATTTCTCTGAACACAATATTCCTCCTACAAAACCATCCATAACTAGCTGTTTATCAGACTTCAGGCCTTCCAGTAATGCTTACAATTTCCTGAAAAGTCAACATTTATTTTTCAAGTGGCTGAGTCAGTCCTCAAGTGATTTATTGGCTGAAATAAAAACATGAAGTGAGGCATTTTGAAAGCTAATGTAAAACTCTGAATGATATCCATAGTGCCATAACGTGTTTGAGATACCAGCAGTGATGACCATGATTGTAGGCTTTTGTTGTGTTTATGTTTCAGTAGTGTGTTATGTCATATGCTCCCACATAGTTGAATTCAGTGCTTTAATTTTGAAACATCTCACAGCATACTGCAAAAAACATATGAAATAAAAGCAGCCATCTTTAGCAGTCATCTAGCGTGTCTCTCCGTCAACCATATCTTTCTTATCTTTAAGGAAAACTATAATTGGATAATCTTTGCTTAATGTAAACTTCTAAAAGCTGGAAGCCATTTCAAGATTACACAGATTAGCTGTGGCTACCTGTGAGAACATGCTACAACATTTTGATGAATTCAGGGTGGATAAAATCAAGCGTCTCTAGTATTTACAAAACTATTTTGGCAAAGAAGTGACTGAAGATTTTTGACACAGCCTTCAAAAAAAAATGCTAACTTTACTCTAGTGTCCTTGTCGTTCTTATTACCCCATAAGCCAGTCATATGGCTGAAAGCAAATAGTGGGTTTAATTTTCTTTGCAGACAGAGTGCTCTCTGGATCCCAGGTTAACTTTAACACTGTCAGCTGCAGAAAGGAATATATTTTCAAAGTTCAGATAATTTGATTTTGGTATCCTTTTTACATGTGCAGATATCCCTTGTTATGAGCTGCACAGCTGTCTGCAGAGAAACCAGCCTGACATTGATTATCCCCCTTCCACTCTGTAGTAAGATACAAACTATTACAAATATTTTTATATTTCTATGGTTTGAGGCATCAACAGCCACAGAGAAAATATGCCCTTTTAAACCAAGTTCCTACTTGTGTTCTCAATTGAAAGAGGAGCAATATTCCTGGCAATGTACAATGCTTTTGTCTTACCATGGCAAATGATTAATACTACGCCTAAAATTTGGAGGACACAAATTTTCTGTCACAATCAAATGGCTTGTATGAACCAGAGTGGATACTGCATCCACTTCCCTGTCATTGCTTCCAAAGTGCCCAGCTTTGTGCATTTTTCCTTACAGAAAATGAGAATTTCTCTCCATCACTGGGCTACAGAGATTCCTAGGATCTTCACAGTTTGCTTCTGTCTCCCATGAGCCCACATGAACAATTAAGAAACAATTTCTGGGTAAACTACATTAAGCCTTTTGGCAATTATTGCTATTATTTTGATTCATTTAAAGTCATTTCTCCTCTCATTGCAACAAGTTCACAAACTGGTGATTAAGAGGAGTAACTTGATTTTGTCCATTAATAACAGTTCCCAGTTATGGCTGTTACACTTCACATGGGGACATCACTAAATAATTGAAAATTTCTAAATAACATTTGCCTTCAGCCTTGGAGAAACTCTCTGTCCCACCTAACTAGAAAGCCCACAGATTCCAGACACTATAGAGACTGAAGCAGACATTTCACATAAATATATGGCAAAACCCATCCTATTTAGTTACAGAAGAATAAGTAGATAGCAGTTTTCAATCTGTTTCACTGCAGTTTGTAGGTCTTTGGGTTGCACTGACTTCTGAATGATCTACAAAACTTCACAAGAAAAATAAGCATGTTGTCAGTCGGCTTCAATTTAACTATATGAGGGGCTGAAGCTCTGCTGGTAAAAGAACGTGAATGTCTGCAAATGAAAAAGATTGAAAACCACTGACTGAAAACCGCTGGCTTCTCTGGCTGTTTGGGTTTGGTTTTTAAAGGAACACTGGAATTATGCTGTAAAAATGCTTTCAGAAGGATCTATTTACCTTTCCCTAGTACTGAAAACATATTTGAGTGGGGTTCACAATGAAATTGTGATATTTGGATTTAATGACGTTGCACAAATGGGAAATGGTGCTGTATGAAATGAAGGCCACATATCCTGACCTCCAGCAAGGCTCTAATTTGAAGTGAAGCCTTAAGAGACCATGGGATTCCTGCCTTGGACCCACCTGTGGCACTTCCATGTCACATGTGTCCATGGAGTCAGTGGAGTCCTGTCTCTCTCTGCGCCACAGGGAAGCCTTCAAGCCCCTGCACCATCGGAAAGCAACACTGAAGGCTGATAAAAAGGGGTGGAAAACAACCCCCCTTCATCAGCTGAGCATCCCAGATCACTATCAGCAGAGAGAGACAAGCACCATTAGAAGAAATGTAAGTTCAAAAAGTCAGGTTTTGGAGGCATATTGCTCTTATCGACTGTAGCTCAGATCCATCATGTTCCTAATTCAGGTGTTTGCTAACTTCACTTGAAATCATGTGAGTTTTTCAGCCTGCATGGTCAACCAAGTGTCTCAGAGAGAGGAGATGCTCAGGGAGGGAGGGGAGTTTCTAGAGTCACACAGTTAATGGCAAATCTGGGGGTAAGCCTTGGGTCTTCTCCATAAATGAAAACCTTTGACCTCTGGGTGAATCTTTTACAAGGTGCTCAAGATCAGCAGTACCTGGCACCCAGGGTTTCCAGATGCTTATTAATGATTCATCTGATCCATTGACCTAAAGCAAAATTAGCTGTGAAAAGCGTGGCAAATCCATGCAGGCCTTGCAGGCCTGGTATGCTTTTTCCCCAGCAATTTCTGGTCATGTTTTAAATGAGTCAGGGCTTCCCTTCAGAACAGATAGAGCCAATGTGTTAAAAGTATATGCAAAATAATTGGGGCAAAGTGCAATAGAGAATGGAGCCATCACCATGTTCTGGAAAAATGTATCATGAGCAACTTTTTCATATAAAAGGATAATAAGGAAGAGAATTTCTATCACAGGAAAAGCTCTCAGCATTGAGTTCACTTCTCTTATAAGAAGCCTACAGGATATTTGTCCAGTATAGGAAGAAAGTACTCTCATTTATTAAAAACATTTATTTGCCCATCTCCCTCAGTACCACCGGGACCACCACCACCTGCCCCTGCCCATGGCAGCATCCCAGCTCATCTGGAAAGGCTTTGGAACACTGCAAACTGCACTACAACTCAAGCAACCAATTCCCTCCCTAGGAAAGAGGCTGCTAGAGCATCACAGTGTTCCTGGAATGTTTGGAAATACTTGTCAAAACAAGACTCTGGTTTCATTGTTAGTTCTATTAACATTCAAACCTTTCCCTTGTTGATGAAAGGCATTGGCTCCATGAAATGTCTTAAAGTCAATGCCTACCTGCCTCCTATCCAATTTCTTATGCAACTGCTGCTTTCCACACCACAAATGTTTTTCCCTTAATGTTGAATGAAATGATTTATGCCACAATTACTACACAGAAGCCTTTTGAGGGTGATGGAGGCCAAACCTCCCTGACCGCAGGTTGCATTCTTCACCGTGTTTGATCTGGACATCCAGCATACTGCATGAGGGGAATCACATTTCTGCAAAAGCACAAGATCCCTGAGGTAGTTATCACTTTATTGTGACAGAGCTGGCCATGGTCCCACAAACCAAGCTGCAGACCAGGAGTTGATATTTGGGAAGGCATTTTGCCTTCCTGGGCTTTGGAATGAATTAATGTACCACAGGGATAATAACACTTAATTATCCCCTACAGGATTATCTCTGTTTGTGAAGACCCTCAATTGCTTTTCCTCTGCAGAGCTGCTGGACATGCATGCTGATTCTGGAATAATATGTCTGTTGCTTCTTATTTCAAAGGTCAGTAAAAGCTGTAGAGTCACCCAATTCTGTAATACATCGTGTATATTTAATATGTTGATACATGTCTGATCCACCCACCCTATCTCTGCAGCAGAATACACCCAGAGCAGAGTTTACACTGTGCCCTTTGGAAAAATTAAACTACCATGGGAATTGCAAGAAGACAGCCATACAAATCAAGCTTTAGATGTGGCAGGGCTGATGTCAGACACAGCACTGGTTTGAGGGAGCATACAGTCTGTATTAAAGCAGAATTGAGTATGACTGAATTGTCCCCATATTCGAGCTTCTTCCCAAGTAAGTCAATCTTCCACTGAGGAAGGGCTTGCCTAAGAGTCATAGCAATAATGACTAATATTGACCACAATTCTGCTGTCCCTAACAGCAGAACTTGTATTTATATTAGGATGTGGCTACTTGTTCTGAAAGTTCCCATGCCACTCACTGCTCATCGCTTTCTCTACCTTGGAGTAGGGCAGAACAGGGAAAAAACCCTGGAGAGAGGAGAGCCACCAGGCAATACACTGGGGCCAGGACCTGGGGAAGAGCCCAATGTGTGTGAGCTCTAAAGGGTTGCAGAAAGGAGAAGTTTCTGTAACCCCTGCTGTAGGTGAGCACTCAGGGTGGATGGGCAGCAGCAGACAGCTGGTGCTCTTTGGTGGTCTCTGGCCACATCCAGGACAGAGGACTTCAATGGCAGCTGTTGGACTCCCAGAAGCTCACCCGAGCAATGTGTGATTTCTCCTTACAGGCACCAGTCTGCACTGACTGGTAAGGGATTAAACGGACTGTGGCTTTGTTTCAAGTGCCCCTCAAAGTGAGGTGCCCTGCTACACCCACAAGTGCAACCCTGCTGCACACACATTTGCCTGAAATATCCTCAGTGGCCATGGCATGAAGAGGTCTGGCAGGCAGCAGTGATCTCTGCCTCGTCCCCTCCCAGCTCCAGCGTGTTGCCTTGGTTTACTCCAAGGACAGGCAACACCCAGCCTGTGCAGGTGGTCAGTGACACCTCTGAGAGCCACTTGTGACCCTGGTGCAGGGCCCTGGCTGCACACACACACACACACACACACACACACACACACACACACACACACACACACACACACACACACACACACACACACACACACAGCTGCTGTGCTGAGTCAGCATTATTTCAAGGTCTGATTTCAAATCCCTGCTTCTCACACCCTTCACAGGCTTGCTCCAGTTTTTTTGTTGGTGTTTTTTTCCTTTTTTTTTTTCTCCCCACTTTCTCCAATTGTCTGCTTTGCTTTCCAGGCTGACAAATTTTTTTACCTCTGCCAGCACCTCTCCATACAGTGCTCTTGCAGAAGAGATCCAGTGTGCCTCTTCAGTTCACTTGTTCCTTCTTATTTCACTTCAAATAAAACAACTCACTCCTTGCAGAACCCTCTATTCCTTGTCTGTTCCATGACCTTCAGTGGGAAACAAATCCAACAGGATAAGATTGTGTTGCAACCAGCTCATAGAGGGTGCAGGCATAGAGAGATCCTTCACAAGGTGCTTGACTGCTCGAAGTGTTTACCCTGACAATCATTTGGATCCTTAATCTTAGCAACAATGACTTTTGCGCTTGAAATTCAATAAACCAGCCTGGAATTGCAGTTCTAAGGGCTGGCTAGCTAATAAAAAGCGGTTTAGCCTTTCCAATCCACCTTATTGATATAAATGGGTAGTGACATGAGCTCTGGAAAATGTACCCCAGTGCTGGCATCCACTGACGCTGTTTAACCCTTGAATGCTAAGGGTGAACTGCTTGGGCTTTTACTCTTGCATACTGATACTCATCTCTGAACCAATATCTCAATTCAGTTCCGTGTGAGCTCATAGCATTCAGCTGGGCTGAAGAAACAGCCTGTTACAGCATTGTGAGGCCACAACAGTCAGACTGGCTCACAAGCCAGCTAACAAGACCCAGTTTTGATAAGAAATATTTGGCAATATTCATTGCTTGTCCCTAACCTGATATGATTCAGCAGCTCATGTGACCAAGTCTCTGATCAAACTTGCCAGCACATTAAAATTTGAATTAAAGTTTCATCTACTTCATTGCTCTGCTCCAGCTCAGTATTGATTCAGGAATTGCTTTCTGCTGGCTAAGGAAGCAGCTCCTGTGAGTGTCGAATGTATGGGGGCACCAGTCCCCTATGTAATTTTTGCAAGATCCTTGTTGAGCCCAGAACTGGTGCCTGAGACTTCTGCCTGCCATGCTACATCTGACAGCTCAGATGTGCAGGGGAGAGCTTTGCACAGTGCACGAGGGGGATTGCAGGGAAAGGGAAGTGATCGCTTGCTTTCTGACAGCAATGTCACCAAGGGTGACATTGGCATGAATAAAGCCCCTCTCCCTTAATGCCTCTCCAGAGCCTCAGTCCCAAGGGCTCTGGGACAAGCATCCGACAGCCTGTCCTGTCCCCATCTCCTGGACAGAGAGGCAGAAGGCACTGCTTAAAGCGTTCACACCTGGAGCCAATTTTGCTCCGGTTTTTTTGACAGCAGCCTTCATTTAACTTAATTTGAGACTATCAACAGGTTGCATTTTCATAGAGAGAAATTAGCAGCCTCACTCTAAGGCAGGGCTTTGGAGAGGCATGAAGGGAGGGAGGGGGTTTAGCCATGCAAATGCCCCCAGGGCCTGTAAGGTTCCCCAAAAACTGTCCCAGGGCAGCCAGTCTCAGTGGCTGAGCCCCCAGTGGGGTCTGGGCAGATGGAGGTGTGAGACAGTCACAGGCTTGGAGCCACTTGCTCAGAAAAGGGCAACCACTCACCATCCCTGAGCTGCTGAAAGGAGGTTGATTTTCATCACAGGCAGCTTCGGATATTAAGGGGATAAACAAATATAAAGTTCTAGGAAGGAAATTCTTATAGAGGAGAATAAACTTGCTGCCAGAGAGAGAATCCCTGCATGGAGGGGTGTGCATGCTTCTAGCCTGAGGGGGAAGAAAAACTTTGGGGCTAATATATGGCCTATATAAATAAATACAACTGAAATAAATGCAACTGTGTTCTGCAGGCTTTACTAGCCTATGTACATGGATATTTTTTTTTTTTTTTATAGTAAGAAAGTGGCTGAGACACAGTCCAGAGCTGCAGTTTTTGCTGCACAGCACTACGTCCTGGGCTCTCTTATGGTGGCCACCACAGTGACAAAGCAGCATCAAAAAATCTGTACTTAATCGGGTCTGTGCTCTCCAACACCATATGAGTGTTCTGCATGGTTAATAAATGGGAAATCTAAAAATATCCCACTGTAGGGAAAACTGCAAACCTTGAAGTCCTTCATACAGGGCTATCTCAATACCCTTTTGATTTCCTGTTGTAAAGGGATTCCAAATGTTATAAACTCTTGGTTTTTTTCCCAAATGAAAACCAGTTCAAAACCATTAAAGGGCTGAGCAAACTTGATCCACCTTTACATCTCCCAGCAACCTTAAAACTCTTCAGGTTCAGATCTGCCATTTCCATCCTGTTACTCCAGGAGCAGCATGATAGTGTTTGCCATCAACTGACAGAAAGGAATAATCACTGCAGCACTTTTAAAACTCAGTCACAGTGTGGAAAACCACACTGAAATCTCACAGACGTTTTTATTTTATCTGCGGACTTAGGAAAGCTCCTGGTCCTCCTTTACTGCTCTCCCCTTGGAAAATCGGGGTAATAATAGTAACAATTTTAGCACTTTGCAGCAATAGGAATGATAATGCTACAACAACAATCTTACACTGGTGGCTTTACTTGAGAGCAGAATTTGGCTCTGCTTTCGCAATTTTGTGTTCAAAATAATGACGCCAACAACTCCTTGTGCAGTGTTATAATTATGCTGCTGTTGTTGTTTTAATTTTTAGTGATTTTCTGGCACCTCCAGCACAGCAGTTATGAGAGCAAACATCGTGGAGCTTGACATACTGCCAAGCTTTCTCTGTGACGGTGAAATAAGCACATTTTATTTATATGTCTGCTTTTCCCTCCATTGTTTTAATTTAAAACCGAGGTGTCACTGGCGAGGGTCTCCGCTGACATGCAGGATTTCCTCGCCGCGGCCCCGTCTCAATGCTTCCCCACACAATGCCACAGTATTGAGATGTCAGAGCCTCTGTGTCTGATAAAGGTGTCAAGACAGATCCCGGTTGCAGCGACAACAGTGCGAACTCCGAGCCCTCCACGGCGGCCAGGAGCGATCCCCGCTGTTTGCCCTCGCTGCAAGCCAGACCTCCGCGCTGCCCGGCTTTCCTCTGACCCAAAAAACTTCCCTTTGACTCTTGTGCAGTTGGGTTTTTTGGGCCCCTTCTGCAGAGCATCTTCAGCTCTGATAATATTTGCGTCTATTTTCAGCGAATGAGCTGCTGTGTCAAGTGGGATTAAAGCAGAGCTGTGACTTGTCTGTATGAGGCAGCTCAGCTCGCTGTCAGCAGTAACTGATGCATGTCACTTCAGCAACTCGGCCGTGTCGGGGGTCTCTGAGATGACCACAATACCCCAAACCATAACTGTGATAGTGACTAGATCATTGTAATCGTAACTGGAAATGTGACTAGGTCCATTTAGGCAGACTTTATTAAAACAGCTAGTCCAGTTGGCAGAGGAGAACGTGCAGAGGCGTGGAGTCTGTGATTATTCCCATCAATGAACCACAGCGATAATGTGCGCGGGCGAGTGAAGTCAGAGTGCTCGAAGCGGGCGGCTTCACTTCGGGGTACAGAGTGGCAGCCATGCATGGGGAATGGGTGCATGGGCCATTTGCTGCTCCAGTCCCAGGCTGGCCCGAAGTGCTGCACGCACAGAGCTGTCCCCAACCCACGGATTCCCGTTCCCGCGCCTCTCTCCAGAAAACGCGCTATTCCAGGGCCTGAAGAGAGGGGCACGCGGGTGACCGCCGCGGCGCCCGGTGCCACTCAGGATCCACCACGGGAGCACTGCGCCAACTTTAATCGCACGTCCGTGGGAAGCGGGTGCCGCTGCCCCCCGCGCGGCACCGGCCGCCCCCCGCCAGCCCCGGGGCCGGGCGCGGAGCGGCGCGGGGCGGGCGCGGCTCCCCGCGGCGGCGGGGCGGGGCGGGGCGGGGCGGGCGGTCCGGCCCGGCGGGCGGGGACATCGCGGCCGCCCCGCTCCGCGCCCGCTGCGCGCCGAGCAGACGCAGGAGCGCCGCGGCGGCGGCGGGCGGGCGGCAGCGGCGGCTCCTGCGGGCGCTCCGTCCCTCCCTCCCTCGATGCGCGGTGCGCAGCCGGCCGCGGGGCTTGCGCAGGTAGGTGCCCCGCCGTCGCTCGGCGCACGGCTTCGCGCGACCCCCTGCACTTTTTTACTGCTCCCACCACTTTTTTCCGCCTTTTTGCTATTATTTTTCCTGTTCCTCCTCCGTGTGGACACCAGGGGCGGGGGATTTTTCTCGTCCTCCTCCCCTCGCTGAGCGCCTCTCTCCCTCTCCCGGCAGCGCGGCGGCGGAGCGGAGCGGTGAGCGGCGGCAGCATGCGGCGGCCGGGGGATGTCTGAGGCGGGCGGTGCGGCGGCGGCCGCGCTGCCCCGGCGCCGCTCCGGAGGCATGCGGGCGGCCTGGGGCTCCGTCTGGTGCCTGTGCCTGGCGGCGGCCGTCGGCGGGATGCCGGCGGCGCGGCGGGGCGGCGGCGCGGCGGCGGCGAGGAGCGGCGGGCAGCCGGCAGGTAAGGGCTGCGCGGCCGCGCACACACGTGCTCTGCGGGGACGGCTCCGGCCCGGCCGGGCTCGGCGCTGCGGGTCCCCGTCCCCGAGCCAGCGGGGCGGATGGATGGAGACCGCCGGAGGCAGCTGTGGAGCGGGAGTTACGAACGCGGGGCCGGGCGGTTCCACCTCGCCGTGGCTCGGGGCAGTCTCGGAGGCGCCCAGGAGGGACAAAGTGCTTTTGAGAGGATCCCTGTCTGCCAGCAGTCCTCTCCCAGCAAGGCAGTGCATGGGGCACCCCGTGGGTAACAGCCGGGAAGGAAGATGCTTGCGTGCGTGTGTAGCGGCGCATCTTTGGCACACATTGGAATGCTCTGACTGCGTGTGTTCGGGTAGGAAAAGTAAGGAAAGGTCATTTATATCCACATCTTGGGAGTAAAAGTGGAATTGCCAGAGCTCCGGGTCGTCACAAGCTGAGTTGCAGCTGAATAAGCGTCTGTGCTGGAAGGGAACTTAGTTTCGGGCCGGTGACGATCTCCCCTGGAGTGGCAGTATTGCAGTTGCAAGTGAAGGAAAGTTAACACGTCGGACAAAAGCTGGGCTTTGCTTTTTTTTCTTCTTCTTTCCAAGTAATATATGGCGGGTTTGAAACATCGTGTCTCTCTGATCCGGCTCAGCTGCTACCTGAGTCCCTGTTTATTTTTCAAAGCTCTTTAATGGAAGGGAGCCCCCTCGCAGCCCCCCGTCCTCCGGTTTGCATGTACCCGGCAGAAAGTTTCCATTGTTCAGGAAAGGGTTTGAAGCCTGTTTGCCAAAAAAGTGACAGGGGAATAAATGGACTTCGTGGAGGCTGGGGGGGGGGGGGGGCATTACTTTCATACCCCTTTTGGTTAAAGCTATAAATCACACCGGGGGTTGGGTTTGTTTTCAAGAAAGTCCTAATAAAACACCAGATTCTTAGTGTAACTCGTTTGGCTCATTTTTCACAGCCAAAAGAATTGATTTATGGGGCAACATCGTAGGGACTTGGTCAGAGCAGATGAGGTCGGTGTGCGGAAGGCAGCGGGCAGCCCGTGCTGGCCACAGGGGTGCGAGTGACAGAAGCGAAGTGTCCCCAGTTCTGCCTGAAGTGCATATTGGTGCTGTCACTTTCAGGCACAGTCGGTCCCATGGCGGTGAGGAGCAGCCTCGGTGGCTGCCTCAGTGGTCCCTGGGGCTCCCACCCTCACCTTCAGCCCATCGCTGGGGTTGATGATGTTTTGAAGGGGTGATAAACCTTTTCCGTGCTCTGAGATACTTTTACAAGTTAAAGCTTTGGACGCTGTTGGATCGTAGCAAGCGGCATACTTGGAGGTCACCCGGAGGGAAACCTCCCTCCGGTGATGACTGTGAACTGAGTAATGGGCTGGGACTTCCAGGGGTTTCCGCGGAAATCCTCCGGACAGGCTCTGTTAATCTCTCGGTCCGCTTTCTCCAAAGCCGAAGTGGCACTGTCAGCCCCCGCTCTGCTCCCTGTGGGATTCCTCCCTGAGCCAGGAGGGTTCCCGTCAACCCCGACACCAAGCAATGTCTTCAGGAGTTGCCCCATCACTGCGAGCTTTTGAAAGCTCCTGTGAAGGGGGACTAGGAGGGGAGAGAGAGCTTTTCGGTGCCAGTGGCTATCCCACCATCTTCCACGTGTGTGGGGAAGCGTGAAGCCAGTGCAGCTCCCCCAGCTCTGTGCCAAAGCCAGCGGCTCTGCGACCATGAGGGCACCCGCTGCCTGCCCGACCTGGGGGGGGAAAGGTTGTGCAAAAGAAACTGTAAAGAATATAAACCTTCAGAGCCAAGTAAAAACACATTTTACTTTTTCAGTCTTTTTGAATTGAATGGTAGAAAGCAAATTCTTTCTCCTAGTCAAATGGGCCATGGGGTATTGGCTCATTACTGAGGGTTGTTGTTCGCTGGGCTTTGCATTTACAGTCTAAGGCCTTATTTTCCATAAAGGGGCTTGGAAGGATTTTTCCCCAGTGATCTAATTCTCCACACGGGGCTGTGAAGGCTATAACAGCTACTGCTTTGTGCCTATACTCAGCTACATAAAACACACATTGAAGGGAGGCATTCTCGAGGTATGTGTATGTTTGCTAATATGAATACTGGCTATTAGTGGAGGTGGAGGGGGTGCAGGTTTTAACATCTCCGCAGGGAGGTGTTCGGCTGTTGGCAGGAAGGAGGCAGATGGCGGGGCTGTTGCTGAATAGAAGCTAAACTAAAAACACCAGGGGCCTCATCTGGGCTGAGTTTCTCTTCTCTCCCGTTCTCGGGGCTGCTGCAGGAAGAACAATGTCAAATTTCCCCCCTCCCTTTTTTTTTTTTTTTTTTTTTTATGAATGAAAGTAAGAGAGGCGAGGCAGGATTGAATGTGTATGTCATTCAGGGGCTATGACAGAGATGATTAGGGAGGTCAGTGAACTCCTTTGCAGCCTTGAGCATGCGGTCACTCTATTCAGCAGCCACAGAATAGACATCAATATAAAAAAGCCCGTCCAATTTGCATTAGTATTCAGATAAAGATATTACTTCGTACGATTTGTGAATGTCAAGTAATGCTGGCTGTTTTCTTAGAGAGCAACCCAACTGAAACAGCAGTATTTAACTTTTAAGAAATTCTGATAACCATCATGTCTCCTGTAGCTGGTTTGTGTGTGTGTCTGCACATGATGTATGTGAAACCGGCAATTTCTGGGCTCTTTAGGATTTGTGTTGCGCTAGTTAGCTCCTGAGGCTGTCTGAGTGCATTGAAAGAGTTGTATAGAGAGCTGCTAATGTTTGGTCCGGTTTGTGCGGGAAGGGGAGGGGAGAGCTCTCCCAGTCTGTCAGGAGCAAGAACCGAAGTTTCCTTGTGCAAGGAGTGGAATTGTCACCCAGAGTTAATACTGCACAGGCAGTTTTTTTGCCAGAACAGAGCAAGGACCATTTTGGGATTTTGCTTAAGTTTAATGGGAGGGCATATACCAATTCCTGTGCCTCTTTGTGTGGAAAGAGGTGGTGATGTGCCAGCTGCGGTGTTTTTCATGCAGCTGATGGCACCTGGGCTCTTGTAACCTTCCAGCATGAGCTCAGCGAGAGGTCCAAGGTGTAGGGTGCACTGATTTGTAACTGCTTTGTGTATCTGAGCGTTTCAAAATTCATCCTGAAATTACAGGGTTATTGAAGCGAGTGCCAAATGGCACTGGCTGTTCCTGGAGCTGGCCTTGGGTCTATGCATTCAAACCCTCTGCAAAAAGCCTCTCATATATTGATGGTACTGCTTGCTTTGTGCCCTGCACCAGAAATCTTGTAGATTCAGTGAGCAGCTGTGAGTGAGTTTGGAGATTAAAAGTTGACTCACCTGTTCTCATGAACAGCAGTAGCTAAAGAGCTAATTAAGTCTTTAATATTGAGACTAGCATATTTTACTATATGCAATAAAATAAGAGGACACAAGTAAATGATGATGAAACATCACTTCTTTAAAGAAAACCCCTATTTCTTACCTAGCAAACAGTGCACTAGAAAGTCTGTGCCAGTGCAGAGATGGACTCAGTGTATTCAATAGTAGCTGTGTAACGTGATGTCTTCTACACATACTGACAAGGGTCACTCCAATTAAATCTGAGGATTTTTTCTTTTAATTAAGACTTTATTAGCAACTGCTGAGTAGGAAACATGATGAAAGTGGATCTGAAAATTGTGTAGCAAAGTGTTGATCTGCTAATTAAATCATGCAATTAAAATAAGCCACTCTGACTGGCATGTGAACTTTTACAATTCCCTCCAAAAAAATCATCAGTGCTGTTCGGGAAGGTGAACCTGTCCTGAAGTCTGACTGACCATGGGTTTTGAAATTAGGTGAACACCAAAGAACTTTTGATTACGGCATTCCCACTGTTTCCAGACCATTTCCACACAGTGGGACTCAGCGTGGTTGCACAAAGGTGACATTTTTCATAAAGCTAGAGGAGGGTTCTCCCCCTTCTATAAGGCTGAGAAATAAAATTTTTCCTTTTAAAATATGGTCATTAACAGTGAACTGTGATGTCCACCTAAATGCTTAGAAAACTGTCCTTTCTGAATATTTACTGTAACTGCTATTCACTTAGGGATCCTAAAGGATAAGGAATCAGCTTGGTTTCTGAGCAATTTCTGAGAAATTTTTAGTTTATAAAAACATTGGATCAAGGTGTTTCTGATAGTGATCTCTCACTGGTATGCAGAGCTGTGGCTGAAGGCATTTGCTGCACCTTAATTTTAGCAAAGGTTAGGGCATGGCCTGCTGGTGACTTTTTCTGGCTGGTCATTGAAGTATGTAGGATTCAGTGCAGGAGCCTGGGAATGAGCCATTAGGTTTCATGGAGAAGTGCCTGTGTTGTCATCATGGTTTAGCTCTTGGCAATTTTTACTATATATAAGGTGGACCCATCAGGCTTGTAACAAATTCAGATGTTTATACTGAAAATAAAGTCAAAATTCCCTCCTCAGTTTTTCTCAGCTCAGCTGAACCTCCTATACAGATAAACAAAGAATCTGGCTACTTTTCTTCTGTTTCCCTGTTTGATTTCTGTCTTGTCTGTCATGGGCTACATGCTTATAACTTTTCATGTGTCCTGGGAGTTTGTCTAACTCTGCATACCTGTTTCTTCCCTTTTTTCTGACCCTTGAAAAACACTCCAGCCTTGAAATTGCCTGCTGACTCCAAGCCATTCCACAGAGTGGTTTGATGTATCTGTTTCAGTATTTGCCGTTTCATCTCTTTTAATAGCGATTAGCGATAAACTTGATTCTACATGTACCAGACTGTATACCAGAGAGAATGGTGCCTGGTAAAAGTTTGCCTTACACTGTTTTTTTTCAGCAAGTGGGACTCTGGTTCAGCTCTGCTGCTCATAGTAGGCAGCCCAGACTGTAGGAGGAGTAAATCTGAAAGCACCTCTCTGCAAAGGCTAGGCTAAACCCATGTCCGAAGATGCCTGCAAAGCTAAAAGCATCTTAAAATACCTTGTTACACCCTGATCTTTTTTCACTGGCCTCCTACGTAGCTTATCAGTTTAGCGGTTTCCCCCCTTTTGGCTCTTTATCTGTGGTCTTGTTAAAAAATCCCCACTTTTTCTCTGAAGTAAAGCTGATTCCCTCAGTGTCTCCTTTCTCATACACTCAGCGCTCAGGTTGCCAAGTGCAATAGGTGTGATTTAAAGCTCTGTATGTGTGAAGAAGGGCTTTTATTCCTGCAGTGAATGCTGTATTCCTGATGTGCTTACCCCTAAAGTGTCTGCTCCTTGGCTTGAATGACCAGGAAGTTTCTGCAGTATCGAAAGCAAACAAGAACTGTGAGATACGGGCTGAGTAAAACCTTTAGTAAACTTAGTAGTTAAAATGTGAAAGGTAATCAGATGTAAACCTGCCCTATTATTCTGATACCCTATCAGGGCTTTTGTGTTCAGGTGGATAGGAACTAGCCAGGAGGTAGTTAAATCAATTTTTTTTTTTTTTTTTTTTTTTTTTTTTTTTTTTTTTTTTTTTGTGCAGTGACACTCAGGTTACCCAATGTAGCAAAGCTATTTTTGAAGAATAGCAGCACAGTCAAGTAATAAAACATTTCTCCAGTAACTGCTTCAGTTTCAGATGTATTAATCTAAAAAACGGGTGATATTTATTGCAGAGGTAGAGGTAGGTCTGGTGTGCTGGCCTTGCTTTCTCAAATCCAGAGAGCAAGGCAAGATAACGAGTTGGTTAAATAAAAAGGTTATATTAAAACTTGGAAGCAGATCTCTTTATCACGTAGAACTGTATGCAAAACAATTGCCATGTGCTTACACGTTTAGCATCTGTGAGATTTTGGGCCGTGCCATTTCTGCAGGTTATGAGGGGTTAAAAGAATTAATAACTCAAGTGAGAAGGGTTCCAAGTTTTTGGGTGAGGAAAGGACGCAGCCCAGGATCTCTCTGGGAGCAGGCACTGCTCCACAGGCTGCTGTGTGTGCTGAAGGCTCTTCCCTGGGAGCACCACAGCCCAGGGCCCTGGCACTGCTGTTTGCACCAGGACAACCAGGGGTGTTCTCTGACTGAACCACCTGCAAATGTCACGCTGATACATGGCAGCATGTTGGTTTGGATTTTTCCCTTATTTCCTTTTCACCCAGGGAGCCGAGCTATCAGTTAAGTTCCTTAATTTGAGTATGAGGCTTTTAGGGGAATACAGTAACAGGCAATGATAGTGCACCATGGCATGCCAGATACCTCCAGAGGTGGCTTCCCAGCAGTTGCCTCTTCATAACTGATAAAAGTGTTTGTGAATTTATCTTCATTTAAAACTTTTGCCCTGGAAAGTGAAATGTTTTATAGTTGTGCTTTGATTTCACTGAGCTACCTTATGCTGTTCACAAGGAATCTCACTAAATTATTTCAGCGGACATAGTTAAATCAGTAAAGCTTTGGAGACCAATGCTGGGTTATAAGGATTGGCCTGGCATCCAGAAGTAATGGATTTTAAGCATTTTGGAGTTGACTTGGCTTGAGATGGGTGTAGGGGAGACAGGGGTGTTGCTTAGGGGCCAAACCTTGTGGTGGTGATGTGGTGCATTGGTGGGTTCTCACTGATGACAAGGAGGAGTGAGGAAAAGGAACAGGCTAAAAAGGGCAGGATTTCACTGCCAGAGAGCTTCAGGGAGGGTGCTGGGGACAAGAGCATTTCTGGTGCTCCTCTCAAATGAGGCAGGTGGCACGTGGCTCTGTGAAAATGGGATGCAGGCATGGTCCTTGTATCAGGACCATGTCCCAGGAGCCATCTAGTCCCCTGTGTTGCCTCTGCAGAGGGGATTTACTGGGGTTTCGTTGTGGTGTGTGGCAGAGGAGGTCATGTGAAGCCCTGGAGGTTTTCTGTTCCACAAGGCACCACAGGGTGACTGGCATCACCATGAACTGATGGCTCATCCCCTCTTGCTCACTCCCCCTGGGGAAGGTAAAATACACATCTGTGAAGGCTTTTCTTTGGAGTAAAAAGAGCTACGGGAGATGTCTCTGGATCCAAATGATGAGGCCAGCCTTTCTGAACCTTCTACTTTCCCTGTCAGGAAACTGAAAAGCTCCCAAGAATTGGATTTTTAATTTTATTTTGATGCTTGACAGAGCTTGTAAAGATCCTTCATAGCAACCTTGGCTCCCAGTTCGGAGGGTCATTGCTTTCTTTAGGGGTTTTGCCATTCTCTGCTTCTTGTGGTCCTGTAAAAATAATAATGAGGTTCTGATCTTGTGCCTATTGAATCCTAGGCAAAAAAAGCCCCCATTGATTTCCAAGAGAGCAGGCTGAAGCCCTTCACAGATCGTGGTGGGAGCAGCTATTTAGCTTAGCATAAGCAGGGATTGTTTGGGAAGTTTTCTAATGACCCAAACATTTTAACAAGCAGAGGAAACTCTGGTGAGTAAAAGAGGCTCCCAGTTTCGGGGTGGAGATCCCTGGAGCTGGCTTTCAGTGACCTCCCATTCCTCCCTAGCCAGCTCTAACACAGTCCTTCACTTCCCATCTTGCGTTTTGTAGCTCCAGCTTTGATGGGAGCCCACGGCAGCATCGCAGCCCCGACACAAGCCCCAGAGCCAGCACCCTGACAGACAGCCAGCACCTGGTCCCCTGTTCTGAGTCCTCTGCAGAGCTGAGCTGCCGTGCTGGCACTGTCCCCTCCTGCCCCATCCTTGCTGCCATTTTATCAGTGTCACTGGCATCAGCGCCAGGAGGTGTGAGCGGCACAATGTGCCAGGAAAGTGTTAATAATCCCCTGCAGGGGTCTGCGGGTGAGCCTGAGCCCTGGGACCCTGCACCACACGGGTGGAAGAGCTTTCCTGGCACTTCCTGGGCAGGCAGGGCACAAGAAAAGTTTTCCCATAGGATTGTTCTTTTTTTTTTTTTTTTTAATTGTATTTTTAATAACCCTTCTTTCATGGGTGAGATTCAAGTTAAAGCAATTCCCTCCCAGCAAAATACTTCAGTGGCTTGCGTGGAGACTGTAGGGCCTGAACTAACTGGTGATTTCATTTTTGGTTAAAATTTTTTAAACATCTCTCTATAGATTTCCCCCAGGAAAGCATTTTATTTCTAGCCGGTAGCAGGATCTGTGTAAGATTAGCCAAGATGTGCCTTGGGAGATGGGAGCATTGCAGCTAAAAGTGAAGAAGAGAAACCAATTGCAGAGACAAGGTTGAGGAGTTCTGAGTGTGCCCTGACAATTAGCATGTTCAAGTGAAGATAAATCCTCAATGAGCCTTTAATTAAAAGAATGATTGGAATTAGGCATAGTAACATCTCTCCTGATCAGTATCATTAGTATCTGTACAAATAAAGCATTTCTGAGGAGGGTCAAAACCACCAGATTTTAATCTTCCTTTAGTAGCTGATATGTCTGCCTTTTGCAAGGGCATATTTCTCCCTGTCTTGGAGTACCCGGGCTTGTTGACAGTAAACAACTGTCACTTGGCAGTTTATGAAAGAAGAATGTTTAAGAAAACATGTCCAGTTTAAATAGTTATGTTAATAGCCTGGGGATTCATGCAGAAGTGAGGGGATCTGGTAAATGGAGGTACATAAATTAGCTGGTATTTAGAACCATAGGATCATGGAATGGTTTGGGTTGGACAAATCTTAGATATCACCTTGTTCCAACCTCCAGTATTCACTGTGTAAGAAGAGAGCTGAATGCAGTTGGGGAGAAAAATTAAAAATACTTTTCATTTTTACAGCCAGTGTGTTATGCATGAATTCACAGCTTTCTGTGAAAGCATAATTTTTTTTTTTCCAAAGAGAATTTTGAAAGCCTCTTTCTTCCAGATTGTGGTGGGTTAGGCCCTGAGAGGCCCCTGGGTGGGACAAGCTGCAGGGCTGGGAACCAAGTGTTCCCACTGAGTGGCTGGAATGCTGCTCCAAGCTCCACGGGCAGTGTTTGGACCTTGCAGCTGCCCTGCCGTGTCCACAGCCTTCACCTCGCAGGGGCGATCGCAAGGGGAGGCTGCAAGAAAACTTTGCCTCCTGATTTGTGAATTGATTAATTACAGAAAGGAAGGGGTGGGGTTGGGAGTGGGAGAAAGTAAGAAACAGCAGATGGTGTCCTCTCTGCATCCCTGCCCAAAGTTGCTACAAATCCATCACCCACCTTCTTTGGAGTTAAATGGTGGTGGATGTAGTGAGAGATGAGCAAGGGCAAAGCGTTTGTTCCAGCTCAGCTCAAAGTCATCAGTGTCAAAATATAATGAGTGGGGCCTGTGTCAGGCACTTGAAATCGGTAATGAAGCATAAAAATATGTTTCAGGTTTTCCAGGCTCCTGGTTCACCCAGCTTGGGAAGAATGGTGTAAGAGGCTAATGGGGGATGCTAGCATTAGTTTTGAAGATACTGGGTAAAACCACTTTCCTGCTGTACTCCAGCTGCCATCCTGGGGTCTAATATAAATATAGTGTAAATACCATGGAGTTTAAATACAGAGTACTGTGTTACAGATACCCCAGGCTGAAAGAAACTATCTCAGAGAGGGGCATCTTGACAGCAGCAGCTTTACTTGCCCTTGTTCCACTTAAGGCAGAGAACTGGAGGAGCAAATGGGACACCCTAGAGTTTTGACAAAAGGGTCACACTCAATTTTCTTTTGCTCAGTGGTTCAGTTAGTATTGCCATTATTTGAACTAGGAGGCAAAGGAAACCCAAACACCAAGCCTCCTACTGCAGAAATGCTTTGCTATTTACCCAGTCAAAAAGGAAAATAATTCCTGGAAATTGTTAATGTAGTTGTGCTGGGGCTCCAACCTTAAATTGTTTAGGAAAGAGATTTCTACCTCATTTTTAAGTGTGGGCGTGCTGGCATACTTGGATTTGGAGAGGCAGTGGCCTTCTACATCGCAGAAGTCTTCACGAAGGGGAGGGAAGCACAGAGGTGGCAGAGGTGACAGCAGGGGTTCTCATTTGCCCTGTCCCCCTCAGTGCAGGGACAAAAAGGGGCAGGTTTGTACCACCACTGTGGTTTTGGTGGTGGGTCGCTTCCTGATCCTGGGTCTGGTGACCCCATGCAATGCAAATCCTTTCTGTAAGGAGTCATCTGACTGTTCTGAACAAGATTGTCTTCTGGGTGGAATGTGTTAGTTCTGGAAAAAAAGGCCTGAAACCTCCTCAGGTGCTTTCAAAATACATGTAACTGTTTGAAGTAGAATTTTCTCCGTCTCTGTCACCTCTTCCCAGTGCATACCAAATGAAGTGCAGATGAGGTGCAGGAATAACTTCACCCAGTGTTTGAGCCCAGCTGTTTTGGACATGAGAATGAGCAGTTGGAGGGGTGACACAGGATGTCTCAGGACAGGCAGGAAGAAAAGATGACCCTGGATTAGGCACCCATGGAAAGGGAGTGGAGAGGGCAGAATGCTGTGTGCAGCTCTTGCCCCATTTTTGGGTTATATATGAAGGGAGGTTGTCCAACTTCATGTCTTCATGAGTAGTGCAAGGTGCCACCCAAGGGAGCAGGGCAGGAGCTTAGCTTTGGTGCCTGACTTTGATGACAAATCCAGACCCTAGGTGGATGCTGGGCTCAGTTTTTATTGTCTATGTCTTCCCCTGGCAGAGAGAAGTGGCAGTTTTCTTTCTCCCTTGGCTTGCCTGCTGTTCTGACCATCCTTGCCATCACAACAGCATCCATCTAATTTCAGAGGCCTGTTTGCACAGAGGAGAATTTATAAGTGTTTCTGGTGGGGAAAGGAAAGGAAAAGCTGGGAAAATCTGAGTCAGAAGGATGGGGAATATATCCTGAAGTGCCTGTGGAGGACCCCTGGTTCATGCAGGTAGGACCAGCCACATCCTCTTGTAGGAAGGTGGAAATAGCCCACTGCAGAGGGTCTGCATTTCCTTACAGTGCTGCTAAAATATCTATGCATAGAGGTATCTACCCTGCTTCTGGAATTTCTGGGTCCTAGTGTAGTGCAGGAGCGCTAAAACTGCTTGAAAGCACTGGGAACTGAGACACGCATGACTTCCTTGAACTCTCTCTTAATTTGTAAAGTGGAGTCCAAACCCTGCTGTAACAGATACGGTTACAGGAGACCATTAAAAGGTCCCTCCTGGTGAACCTGATGCCCTGGTGCTGCTGCTGGAAATGATAAACCTCTGCATTCAGGTTGGATGGTATGCGATGCCCTGCGCATATGCATGGAAGCCGGTAAGTCCTGCTAATTTGGGGATTGTTTTCCAAGTCTGTTTTCTATAACCCCGTAGACTTAGTACAAATAAAGAACTGACTAAGTTTCCTGTGAGAAGCGCGAAACAAACGCTAAGCATGGGATTTGAATGCAGAAAGTTGAAAACACAAATGTATACAGAAACAGCAAGTCAAATAAGCTGAAAAAATATTGTAAGGTTGATTTAACAGAGCAGTGAACTCAAAGCTGTCTAATCCCTTTAGCAGCCTTTTTTAAAGAGAAGAAATAAAAGAATTTTTTACATTACTTTGCCATCTCTCACAACTCTTTCTAATAATGCTGAAGGATAAGACGAGTTTAGCACAAGGACAAAGTGTTGCAGCTTTAGGTAGAGGTGTTTTCTAAATAACAAAATCTTTGATTGTCATTCATGACATTATAGTGGATCAGTCTTCCTGAAAGGAGATTACTGTTAAATTTCTCCAACTGAGGTACCTGGCACCTAAATCTCGCTTGAGACTCTGAAATAACAAGCTTGGTTTTGAAAGATGCTGAGCCAGGTCAGGCTCTGCATTTAAATCGCTTAAGCACTCTCAAAATCTGGCTATTCATTTTGATGCATAGATATGGATTTCTGGGCTTAATCACTGACCTTTGCATTTCAAATGTTTGACCTTTGTTTTCTTTACTAAGTATGCTGACAGAGCAGCCACCAAATTATTATTTTTCCCTTTTACACAGCTGAAAATGGCTAGGAGAGAAGACTTGAAGTTCTTTATTACTTAGAAATAGGGATCTTTGAAAAACAGCATTTATGTTACTCAAGGGAAACTTGCGAAAAACGGGAATATTTTCTTATTTTCGTTCACGTGAACATAATCCTTCATATATCTAAAACTCACAATCAGTTGGAAAAAACCCCACCCAAACTACCCTAAACCTTCGCCCTCTCTTAATCCCTGTACAAGGGTTTTTTTTTTTTTTAAGATGTGCTTTTCTCCCCCCTGAAATAAAGGCAATTGATATGCTCATAAACAAATACCAAACATTAAGTCCTAATCTCCATATAGAGGAGCCTGACCCTTTTTATGGAGAGAGAGGGTAGAGGGAGGAAACAGGGCCAGGAGTTTCAGGTTTAATGCTTATTAAAGTTTTAGTGGGTGGGAAAATGCAATCAATAAATTTTGTTTAATGCCTCAAAACTGGTGTTAGTTTTCACTAGCTACACCGGAGAGTAGTTTTCGTTTTGAAACTAGGACACTCGTAGTTGGAATGACAATTAATGTGGAGTGAATATGGTCCCAGTTGGAAGCCGATTTTTTGAATAGCATGAGAACTCCCCCCACCCCCCTGCCTTGGCTCCAAAGTGGGGTAGCTTCCGTTTTTAATTAGCAAACCCAGCAAAATTTAGCTCATTGTGTCTTTCTGATCCTTTGGCCCAGTGGAGTGCTTGGATTTTCTCCATCTTGCAGTCTTGAGGCTGTTCTTTTTTTTATTTTTTTTCCTTCAGTTTTGGTGCGGGAAGGAAAAGGGGGCTTCGGGATACTTAGGATTAAAGCCATTGTTTGGGGTATTTGCAGCCAGCTGCCTGGATTAAATGAAGATTAGAGGAGTGCACATTTAAAGTGCAAGGGAAATGCAGAGGACCTGGGATTTGGGAGCTGCATAGCTGTGAACCGAAGGGGAAAGGTTGGAGCTTTATGGCAAATTTTTTCTGATGCCATGTGATCTTAAAGCCCACTTCAGAAAGCATCACAAGTAACTTCCAGGGCAAAACTGGCTTGGGAATTGGAAAGGGAACAGGCACATTTGCACCCCTTAAAAGTTCCTCTGAGGTAAGCCTAAACTTTTGAGCCTGGGGAACTTAGGTATTTCTTAAAATTCATTTGCAAGAGCACTTGAGAGGTGGGGAAATTTTGATAGAACTGACCAAATAGCTGAAAGCCCACCCTGGAGGTCAAAACTCTAATAGTGATGAATTTTAGGAAGGAAATGAAGGTATGGGGAAAGAGCCCAGGACAAAAATAACCAGAAGAATCATTTGGCAACATTATAAGAAAGTTTAAAAATGTTTCCAAAGATACAGCTGCTCACCTTTCCCTGTGCTTTGTGGAGCAGTCATTTGTGTAAGCTGTGTCCTTGTAGCAAACTCTGCTAATTGCTTGGGGTGTGTCACCCTCAGAACCCGTCCAGGTAACCCGGCCCAGTGGAGCAGGAGGGATGCTGTGGTGCCCTGGTGCTGAGTAGCACAGGTTTGCTCAGGGCCTCCACAGTTTAGCAGGACTAAGTTCTGTTCCAGTGGAATCTGGGGCACGCTTTGCCCAATCCGTTGGGATGCTGGGAAGCCTCATTCTGTGCCTCAGTTTACATAGCTGGTGCCACTGGCTTTGAAAGGGCTTCTGGTAGTTGCTTGCTTGCTGCAATGATGAGGTTTTTTTGGACTTCCTCAGGCATGTAGAGCAGAAATGTAAAACATCAGCCGCTTTGTGGTGGGATCTGTCTGTCAAGATCAAGCTGGGATGCCCCTGCTGTGCTGAGCAAAAGCTGAGGCCAAGTTGGCCACTGCTGTTCAGAGGCAGCAAGAGGCAGAGCCCAGAAGGATGACAGCACAGTGTCTCGTGCTCCCCCGAGGAGCAGCCCAGCCAGTGCCCGTCCCTGTGCCCCGAGCAGCCGGCGCTGCGGTTTGGCCGCCGCAGTCGGCGAGGTGTGCTGTGAGACCCGCGGGCCAGCAGCTGCAGGGGTGTGCTCATCGTGCCAGTCTGGCTCTGTCACCCCCACCATGGGCAGCTGAGGACTGATGCAGCTCCTTGCTGCCCTCCTTGAGGACAGCACAGAGGCTTTGGCACCTGGGAGAGCAGGAGCCACTGCATGGGCATCCTTGAGCAGGAGCTAGGAGCTCTCACAGCCTGGGGACCTCAGCTTGCCCATGCTGCCTCCCATCCACTGCTCCTTGTCTTTGGGCACCATCGATGAAGTGGAGACATTTCATATCAGTTCTTTTATTTATGTAAAAAAAGTTCAACGCAGAACCCTGAGCTAACTTGCTACGTATGAGTGGTGTTTGCTTCCCTGTTTTGAGTGGGGAACCAAGTATTTGGTTGTGCAATCTGGCCAGATTTTAAGGAAGCCTCCCCATCACTGCTTGTTGCTTTAAGCCAGCAATCCTCAGCTGAAGACTGTCCTTGAGACCAGTTCTGGGCTCTACATTCCCATCTTTTTAGGTGTAGTCAGGAACCCCTTTGATTTGTTCTCTGGTGGGGTTTTTTTGTCCTCCTCAGGACTTCCAAGTGTCAGAGGGAAATCCTCCTGGCCAAAGTGTTTTTGTAACTGTTTTAGCTTTGTGACAATTTATTTCTTTAAACTCTCTGTGCCTGAATTGGGTGATCTAAGAAAACAGTCCATTAAAAGGAGGATACTGTAGAGTCCTGATGAATCCTGTTTTCTACTTGGCCGATGGAACAGAAAGCTAATTGCCAGTAGTAAATCCATTCAAAGGAGAGCTGGAGGGAGGGAGAAAAGCTAATATTCCTCCTTGAATGCCATTTAATCTCTGAAACCTTTCATGCAGATGTAAATTAGGATTTGCACAACAGAGTCAACAGTTGCTCAGTAGATAAGGCAGATTTGCAACATCTGCTTTTTCCATTTTGGAAGCTCTTCAAAAGTTGCTGTCCGGGATAGCCAAGCTAAACAGTAGAAATTTTTTTTATTCCTTTCCATAATCTCTTGTTTATAAAGAAAGCTGCATATGACAGAACTAAACCTGGTTATTGTTCTGCTAATTCTCTAGGAAAAAGGTTTATTTTTCTCCTAAAACAGATCTAAGAAAAGCCCCACGGGGGTGGTAACACAGTGCAGTTACTTGTTAATGTCTTTGAAATAAATGTCTGCTAACAATTGTGCAGGCCACTGCAGTGCAAATACAGTATAAACAGTGTACTTTGCATTATTATTATTAGTAGTAGTAGTATAACAAAAGCTGTTTTAAGCTTTTAAGCAGGAGAACTGCCTGCTCCCAAGTAAACCCTTGCAATATAGGAAAGATAAAGTGGTACCTTTGAGTGATCTGGTCTAGGGGGTGTCCTTGTCCATGGCAGGGGTTTTGGAATGAGATAATATTTGAGATCCCTTCCAACACAAACCATTCTGTAAAATAATGGAGGCAAACCCTTTTCACATATGATTAACTAAAGAATACTTTTAAATCACAGTTTAGACTTTTACAGTTACAGAAATTTTATTTTTGCACTATTTTATCTCTGGGTGTGAGCCCCACTGAGCAGGGGAGATAACACAGCAAAACACCACTCTGGGAGGTGATACTGCTTCAGCAAAGCATCCTGTGCTGCTGTGGTTGCCAGAGTATGCCCCTTTTTCCCAGGATGACTGCAGCCTGACACTGGGAAGTGTGGTGCAAGAGGGGTCTTGACCTCAGAAGGGAAGGGGGAGGGGAAGACTAAACGGAATGTTTTATATAATCCTTTTTGTTTTTATAAATAAAATGTAATAGAAATATATACACAAAATACTTTATATATAATATCATGCATGTATTTGATATATTTGCTGTGCCAGGCTGGTGAGGTGCCTTTTGGGGTGACAGGGCCAGAGCCAGACAGGGATGTTCTGCCTCTGGCACTGTTACGGCTGTGCAGAATGGAGGGGAAGCTGTGCCCTGCATAAAGCACTGCCAAATATATATATATATACACACACACACATACATACATAAAATACCCCATCAGCTCCCTGCAGAGCAGTGAGGGTATGCACAGACTGCACCTCTCCCTCAATCTTATCTGCTCCGAGAGGGGCAGGCTCCTGGGGAAACAGGTGATCCCACGATCTTGTCATGCCCTCTCACAAGGGCTGGTTTGGAGGTGTTCAGTATTCCCCCAGGGGCTGTCTGCCTCTCTGGGAGGAGAGAGGGAATGGGGATGTAGTTACTGTGGGGAGGTGACACTGAGGCCACTTGTCACTTTTCCTGGCTACTTTTTGGATTTAGTTGGGTCTTAAATGAACAAAATTTGTCAAGAAAAGTATTTTATTTCCTTTCTGTGAAGTTTGCTCTTCCCAGTGCAGAAGTCCTAAGGTGGAGTGGGGAAGTGACTCCATCCCAAGAACAGCTACACAGGTATTATGAAAAACTTCTGAATATTATTCACTGGGTGAATAATACTCTGTTAAAACAGATAGGACTCTCATTTAGAATAAACCAGGGCTAAATATACAGGAACACAGTGCTGGTCTGAGTCTGGAGATAGTGTACATGTTCTTTGCCACCATGGCTGTGTTCATCCCTCTAATGCTGGAGGTTTTCATACAACTCCAGCAATTATTCACCAGCTTGCTGTGATCCCCCTGGGAATGGGATAACAAACTCAACAGGAGAAAGCTCTGGCATGGCTGTTGCTCTGTGATCCTATAATGTATCCTGTCACGGTGGATTTGGTGCAATAAAATACATAGAACAAGAAACGATTTCAAATTAACCTGAAGAGAGAAGTGTGTGGAGCTCTGCTGTCTCTGTGCTTGTTAACTTGCCAAATACAGCTTGTCCAGCTTGAAAAATATGATCCGCTTAGGATTGAGCCTTAGTCCATTCCAGCCCTGGGCTGTGGAGCAATCTTGGAAAGCCTCTTGGAGATTGCCAGGGCTCGGGGGGGGGTGAGGAATCTCTTGCTGGTGGTACTGACAGTTGTGTGCCTCGAGTGCTCTGTGGGGGAGTCCAGTGTAGTTTGGGTTGTGTGGTGGATGTCCTGCTGCAGGATGCCCACTGAAGGAAGGAAGAGGATGATGATGGTGGGGGATGCATGTGCCCCACCAGAGCAGTTTCTCAGGAGACTCCTGAGCACTTTGAAAAAGTAGAGTTGTGGGAAGTTACTCCAGGGGAAGAATCAAAGGTGAAAAGTTTTCTGGAGCCAGAACCCAGCATCCTGTCAGATAACCGGAGACCCTGGGCCTCCCTCCCCCCTCCCTGTGAGCCTTTGCTGCCCAGGAGCAGTCCCCAGCAGCATCTGGAAATAGTTCCCTGACACCCAGGAGAGCATCACGCAGGCTCGAGGTTGGCTTTTTTAGGGAGCCATAAGCAGTCCAGCAATAGCACGTTGCCCTCCATCTCCTCAGTGGCCCAGGGCTAGCCGACTACCACCCTCCACCTCTTCCTTGTCCTTTCGTGCCTGAATAATAAATAACTTGAGAGCTGCATGCATTAAACCAAAATAAAACATTTCCAGGCTCAGCCAGAAACAAGTATTAATGTCTGAGAGGAGCAGACAGCTGATGGAAATACTGACACACTTAAGTACTTGGAGCTGTGCACTACACAGAAAGCGAATTATTGCTGGGATGAGCCAAGCAGCTACGGAGATGAAGTATCTTATCCTTATAAGTGAATACATACAAAAGTATTTCAGTATTGCTGGTCCAACTGCTCCTCATTGTGGAAGGTGCTTCCAGCCAGTTGCTGCCTTTTTGCTCCTCTGAACAGCTTAGAAATGGTCTCTTTCTCTGTAGTGTGTTTGCTATGAGCACTGATGATGCTTCAACTGCTGATCTCTATCAGATGTGTCTCTTGGTGGTTCTCAAGTCATTATTACTTTGGCTAAACAAATAATTCGTTGAATTTTAGTCATATCTTGGGAGCCCACAAGCCAGATTGCTGCTTTCTCTCAAAGAGCCTGTTAAAGCTGCAAATGTGTTAATCCCTGCTGTGCTGGCAAGTGTCAGAGTGGGCTCCTGTAGCCCCTACATGGGTTAACTCCCTGGTAATTTATACCTGCATGTCATGGTTTAAGCCTGTCTGGGAACTCAGCCCCACACTGCAGCTTGCTCACCTCATCTTGGAGGATGGAGGAGAAATTGGAAGAGTAAAAGGAGAAAACTTACAGGTGGTGATAAAGACAATGTAATAAGAGAAGGAAGGGCTGTACACAGAAGCAAAGCAGAACAAGGAATTGGTTCACCACCTCCCCAGGGCAGATGTTCAGCCATCCCCTGGCCAGCTGGGCTCCCTCATACAGTGACTGAAAAAGACAAATGTCACCACTCCAAACAATCCTTCCTCCTTATTCCCTCAATTTTATTGCTGAGCATGATGTCATATGGTCTGGAATATCCCTTGGATCAGCTGGGCTCAGCTGTCCTGGCTGTGTCCCCTCCCATTTTTTTATAGCTGGAGAGTTGTCCTTGGAGAGGGCAACTTTATGTCTCTTTCGTGTCTTGGTGTCTCTGGTTGAAAAGGGGTTGGAAACACCAGGCACTTGCAGCTGGAAGGCAGGAAGGAGGTGCTGGACTCTGGCCACCCTGTGTGAGATGTGAGCTTTGGTTCCCTGCTTTGAACTCCTGCTGTTCTAAGCATGGAAATGAGACGGTCTCTGCTTTCAGATTTATCTTTGTACTTAAAAGCTATATAAGGAAAGAGAGTAAAAATTGGTTCTTCAAGTCACAGTTGGCAAAGTGCTTAAAACCATTTGAGTGCCCATTTAAATACTTTCTGGAGATCTCCAGTTTGGGTCCTGTTTATTTTTTAAGCCATAAGTATATAAACAAAAGTTTGAGAAACAGTTAATAGAAATGAGATTAAGACCATTAGTAGCATTCTCCTAATTCACCACTACATCTTTCCTGAGATTATGCCCACTCAGTAGGAATAAAGTCATTAGAACCAAACTTTGCATCACAATGTCTGCTGGAGACCAACTGGGGAGACTGAGGGTAGAGATGCCAAAATAAAGTTGTCAGAAACAAGAGGTTCTG
This sequence comes from Sitta carolinensis, assembly GCA_032173965.1. Taxonomy (NCBI): domain Eukaryota; kingdom Metazoa; phylum Chordata; class Aves; order Passeriformes; family Sittidae; genus Sitta; species Sitta carolinensis. The sequence goes on along the minus strand of CM063285.1, from coordinate 52,736,203 downwards.
CTTCATTCCACAGAAGAAGGTTGAGACCCCAGTCCATTCTGCTGAGTCTTACTTTCCTCTTCATTCCAGTATGCTCTGTATACATTTTATAAAAATTCTTTGTTGCGTTGTCATTAACCCAGGTTCATTATGGTTTTCAAAAAAGAGTTATTTCGTTTTAAATGGCTAACCAGTACAGTTTGGCCTGTGCTTAGTCTGGGCTTGTTCCTGTTCAGTCGGTTTATAATACAAAAGCCAAAATATACAAGGCTTGATCATTTGGCAAACAGCTTTGGTAGAATGGTGTTTTGTGTGGAGGGGTTGTACAGTTGTGTGGGGTTTGTTTCCAGCACATTAAATTAGCAAGGGGTTCCATCAGAGCTAGACCCAGAGCAGTACTCAGTCTTGCAAGTGCAGAGCTGTCCACAGGGCTTTCTCATTTGAAGCCAAAGTTGGTACCAGTGAAATATCCTCATAGTCTAGAAGAAGGAAGAAAAAACTTGAACAGTTAAACCAGAATATTTCTTGACCATATTTTCCCTCAGGGATATATCCCAGTTAGGGAGAGACCATGGGTGAACACTCAAGTGTAACAATAAGTGCTGGTCTGATAGCTAGAGATTTTGCATGGAGCTCAGTCTTCTTTTTTGATTCACTAAAAGTATATGCTTTCAGGGAAAAATGTTATTAAAAGTGAAAAAAACCTCAACACCCTAAACCTTTGACTGCATGAACACCACAACATTCTGGCCAAGCCATAAAATATTTGAGTTGGAATTGCTGCCATTTATGAGGAAAGGTTCTTTGTAATCCCAATGAGTGTGGGCTTTGCCTCCTGTGAGACAGTACCTCCCACGAAATTCCACCTTTTCAGGCTCCCAGAATTCTTTCTTTCTACTCTGCAAGGCTATTGACTGCAGCAGCTAAATCTTTATGTTTATACAAGAATAAAAACATGCACAACAAGATGAGAAAAGTACTACATTTTTCTCTTGTAGCTCCAGCTCTTTCGCCTCAAGGCAAAAGAGCAGCCTGGAGCAAATGCTGCATCCTCAGGTATTTGGGGTTGCTGTACTTGCATTGGTTTCACTTTGAAGTCATAATCTATGAATTTGTCTTTGGTTCTGCACTTCTGTTGCACACAGAATAACTTGAAGCTAGTGATGGTTTCATTTATTTTAGCTATTCCAGCCTTCCATAAGCTTTTGCATCTTCTGTCTAGCCTTACACCTATTTTCTTCAGCCCACAAACACTGCCTTTGGGTCACCCAGAGTCACATAAGAAATTTGGTTTATGCCCAGTTTTTTTCCTTCTATCCTGTCCTTGCTGGGTCTCATTTGTGGACAGATTCACAGGAATAAGCAAAGGGAGCTCCAGAGACTGAGCTGTGGCCTTGCCAGCACACACTTATTTCTGCTAGATCCCCCCCCATACCTGCAGCACTGTGTGTTGCAATGACCCTTCTAGAAGTCTGTGCTGTTTGTTGTGATGCACCTTGTGGGGTGGACATGTTTTGGGTGCTACAGGGTCAAAGTCTCCTTGTAGATCAATCAGAGACCTGACTGTCTTTGCCCAGCTACCTGCCTGTAGCAGGCAAGGGGAAGTCTGGGCACATGGAAACATCAGTAGAGCAAATACAAGATACGTTTCTTTTTTAAACACCCTTTCTGTCTCTGACACTTGCTCTTGTTTATTCATCTCCATTTCTTTCTCCCTTTGCAGAATACTTGAGGAGCGAGACTGCTTTTCTGGAAGAGTTGGTGTTTGGAAATGGAGATACCATTGAACTTTCCTGTAACACCCAAGGCTCTTCTGTGTCTGTTTTCTGGTTTAAAGATGGTATTGGAATTGCACCTACCAACAGAACTCATATTGGACAAAAACTGTTGAAGATAATCAATGTGTCATATGATGACTCGGGGCTGTACAGTTGCAAGCCAAGGCATTCCAACGAGGTCCTGGGAAACTTTACCGTCAGAGTTACAGGTATGTGCAGAAATTCATCTGTTTTAGTGATTTTCTATTTTAATTTTTGCCCTTTCACATGTTCAGCATGACTAGTGGTTTGTGGTGTTTGTCTGTCCTTGGAAGGTCTGTACCTCCCTGGTAACTCCTGACAGTGATTAGACTGGCAAAACAAACCAGTTGAAGAATGCTTGTGTGTCCATACCAAATGTTGAAGCTTGATGTTAATACTGAGAGGGACTTAGAAAGGGTGCTAGTCAGATTAAACTTCAAAATCCCCCTTAACACTCAAATAGATGCAATGGTACATGTTCCTTTGAAGTCTTCTGTGAGTGAGTGAACTGTGGCTCATGGGTGTTAAATGATGTTTTCCATGTTATGCCACAAATCAGTAGCAAAATTGCACATAAAAGCTGGAAGTTCCTGGTAACTGTTTCTCTGTTGTAGCTGGTAAATCTCTGCCCTCCATCACAGTTATCAGAAATTGCTAGCTTGTTTTAGAGGTAGCTTATCTGTAAACTGTGTATGTCCAAAATACGTGCTTCATCAAAGTTACTTACTGGGATTCATACATTGCAAACAAGTGCTGTGTTAGCAAAGCACATGCTGTCATTTGCTTGGCCATATTTTTTTGTGATGAGGATGATAGAACAGAACAGCTACAAGCTGTCTAAGCCTGCATCACTAAACACAGAGTGCCAGAAAAATCTGTTGTTTCCATAAAGCTAACCACCAACACAAAGGTCATTTTCATGATTTCAGGATGATGCATTAGTAGGTGGATACTCAATGCTGTGAGCAGATAGAAAACCCCCTGATCACAGGTTAAAAGCCTGAATTTTCAGGAGAATTAGCTCCTTATGGATCTCAGGTTCTGAAAACTTTCATTTGCTCTTGTCCTGTTGGAGCTTTTTCAAGAATTCTTGAATAGCAGGTACTTTCTCCAAAAGTTGAGTTCTCTTAAAAAGTAAGAGTGTCTGTCTGAAACCCAAAGGCAGAGATGTTTGTGACTCACATCCACTCCATAGAGAGCTTTCTTGTGCAATAGGATTTTGTGTGAGAGAAAACCATAGTGAGAATAAAAGCTTGTTTCACCAAGCCTTTAGCAACATCTGCTTTTTATTGAACGTTACTGGAGATTGCTGTGAATGCTTCGAGGTCATATCAATTAAATGGTTAAAGAAGTATTTGGCCCTTGAAAGCCTTTCTTTAACTAGGTACCATTATTGGAACTATCCAGTGAGCTGCAGGTTGTTAGAAATGTTACTCTCTTTTTTTCCTAAGTGACATGAAAATGCTTTTGAGTTCAAGGGGCAGCAGGGAAGCAGGAGAGGGCAGCTGGTTACATGCTCAAATGAAACAGCTGCCAGCCCCAAAAGTTTGTAAAGTGAGAAATTGTTTTTAATAGTGGAAGGACTGATAATCCTCTGCTTTTAAAAAGTTTAAGCCCCTGTATTTTTCCTCTTCACTAATAATAGCTAATAACAGCTTAAGAACTAGCGAGTAACCTGAACCTGCTTTCTGACAACATTATGAGTCTTTGATTCTATTAGCCCACTGTCATTACCACCAAAGTGCTGGTAATGTGGGAGCCTCCTTTTTAGCTGTCAGCAGCACTTGTTTTAAACTTTGAAGCCCTGCTTTATGTGGCAATAGTGGTGCCTCTCATATACTCAGATATTTCTTCATAATTAGTATTGATTGCTCAGCGTAGCACTGCAGAGATGAGATTGTGATTGGAGATTTGTGGTTTGTGTCCCCCAATTCTTAAAGGTAATGCCAGCAATTAGCTCAGGTATCTTGTCAGGTGTTCATGGGGTTGTCTCATGTTTGGGGCTGGAGTTATTCTCTGTGTTAAACTGGTTTAAAGCTGTACTAACAAACTGGAATTGTTCTGATCTGTTCTTAAGTGAGCAAAATTAGGCTAGGTGTGTTTGGAATAGCTGATCCCCACGGAAGTTCCATTATGAGAGATGCTTCCAGGTCTTAGGGTCGTATCAGGATTTTCCTACACAGAGCCATGAGATTTGAGTCTGACAGCCAATTGATTTGCACAGGGGGATGTTTGATGCTGAAAGCAGAGCAAGTAGATGCTGGAGTTGGCATTCAAGGGCTGAGGACCAGGCTGATTAATAGCAGGATTTGATCTCTTTAAAAATTCCTCCCTTGACAGACAAGGGTTTGAGTGTTTTGCTAGTTTACAAAAAGAAACATACTGTTGCCTAAAAACCTGAGCACTTGGAAAGGATGGTGTAGAGGCTGCATGCCCAAACTGATATCCAGCCCTGTTGGCAGAAGCTCCATTTCTGCAACCATTTCATGCACAGAAAACTTTGGATTTCGTGGCTGAGCAGCGCCCCTGTGATGAGCATGGACTGCAGGCTGGTACCAGCTAGCAGCTTTCAAAATACCTAAGGCCAAGCATTACAAAACAGGTGACTGAACAATTTAAGTCCCTTTTCAGTCATAATTAAAGCCCTTTTGAGCAGTTCTTGCCAATACTTAACAACTCCTGCAAAGGATTACTGTTTTAGTAAATGATAAACAAATAGCTTATAATTCTTAGTCATCTTTTGAAAAAGTTGATGTTTTAGTAACCTGAATAGGACAGCAGCCATGAATACGGGATATTTGTTCTTAAAATCTAAGCTGAATGTCTCATCTTAAAAACAAGCAAAGTCAAAGACTTCACTCAACCTTGTGACAATGTTTTTGAATTAGTTTAAAAATTGATTCTGCTCCTCTGGTCATGATGGATTCATTGGAAAGCAGAAGTAAACTATAATCATGTGTTAATATATGGGTAACCAAATCTGAGAGCAGAGCTGAGGAGGTGCTGATTTCTCTGTCGATGCTGGTGGGGATTTGGCTCCGTTTCTGCCTTCGCCAGGATTTGAGTAAACCTGCTGGATCAGCCAAAACACCTAAACATCCACTTCACTTTCAACAAGCCCCGTGGCATTTCCCTAGTTCTGCTGCCAGCAGGACCTCAACTGTGGATTTGCAGTTAGATACGTGCTTAAAGTCGGCCTTGAGGCTTTGCCAAGGAGAGAGTGCAAAGCACGATGAGCCCCTGCAGTCTAAGGCAGGGAGGTGTTTCCTGTGTTGTTTCTGTGGATGGTGAAAATGCCTGGAAGGCCCTGCCAGATTCTGCAGGGAAGAACTATTTGTTGTTTGTTACCTTTACTTTTTTTCCCTTCTTTTATCCCCTCCCCATCTTTTCCTCTTTTCATTTTTACCCCTACTGTAAACCCACTGTGTTGGTCAGAAAACAGTAGAAAACTCAGGTGCATCTTGCAGTGAAGGATGTTCTGCCTGGTTTGATCTAAAGCAGAGCTTTACATTTCTGGCCACGTGTTGAACACTCATAATGTTTCCTGTTTTCTAGTATTTAAGACCAAGTTCTTTTACCACTGTCTCAGAACATAAAGGCTGCTGGGTTGATAGCATTTTGCTTTTACTTAAAAGAAAAATTATTGGAGATTATGTAACATCAGTGATGCTAAATCTTCCAGGCACTGAACTGTACTAAACTAAACTGTGTAAACTAAATCAAACACTAAGCTGCTGTTTGATAATGGTGCTTACATTTACAGTAGTCACTTGATGGGGGAAGAGGGACTGAGCCTTCATTGTGGACAGCCTGGAGAAGGTGAAATGTTAGACCACATTTAAAGAAACAGTTCAGGGTGTTTTGGAGAGATACAGATGGAAAAGTCCCACCTGTTTACCTCTATTGAGTTACAGCCTTGAGGTGTCTCTGTCGGAGGAGTATAGCTAAAGGGAACTGGTTCATGGAATAGCCATCAAAATTTTAATGGAGAGAAGTCTGATTGCAAGAATTTCAAGTTTTGGTCTTAGTGTTTGAGCAAGGATTAATGAAGGGAGATGTGGCAGGGAGATACTGAGTTAAAAGAAAATGCAGGGAGAGTGAATTAGAAATGCTGACCTCTGGTTTTGAGACATGGTAAAATAAAAAGTCTTCAGAGTGAATGCTAGAGGGAAGGAAAAAAAGGCAGTCAGAGAGTTCATTCTGCAAAAAGAAATTTTCCAGTTTAGAATTTCTTTTGTATTTATGAGGAAGAGAGCATTTCACACAGGGAGAAGTATTTGACATTGGACCACATTTTCAAGCACTGGCAAACTCATGACACCTCTCTCCCAGTTAAGAAGGCTCCTGTCCAGTTGTGCCTGGCCCAGCAGCATCAGAGGTGTGGGCAGGTGGAGCTCAGGGAAGGGTGTGCTCTGGATGTCCTCCCTTGCTGGAGCCTGTGACACCAGCAGCCTCATCCAGCATGGTGTGCCCACATACCATCCTCCTCCTGCCTCACTTCTTTCTTGTTTCCTTACAGATTCCCCTTCGTCAGGTGATGATGAGGATGACGATGATGAGTCAGAAGATACAGGTAATTTGTTTTTCTGGGATACAGAGGCCTTTTCTTTGAAGAAGCTGTGGCTCCCAAGCAGTGCAGTTCATCTGGGTGTTCACATAATTGCACAGCAGCTCTCTGTGTTGAAATCAGTGACCTTAGGATGGAGCCGTGATGAAAATTTATCTAAAAATTTAGAAATGGTTGCCAGAGTGGTATTACTGCTGTGGAATCCTGCAGCAGCAGTACTCTGTTTTGAAGACTTGATGCTGAGAACCTGAATAGATGAGTAGTTACAAATTCTCCTTGCATGTAAATCCATACAAGCCCATTTACTATGTATATATAGATACAGATTCTTCTTTTTTTTTTTTTTTTTTTTTTTTAACTACAGTTTTATACCATTTCAAACCTTGACTGCTTTACTTGTAACTATTCTGATTCTGGTCCTTATCAGCATCTTGACAGGAGTCAGAGTGCAAAACATACACTAGCCAAGGGCTAAATTCACGGATGCCATAAGTGAGAGCAACCTCTTTGGCTTCACTGGCTTCTTCTCTCACTCCTGTGAGGAGGAGAGTCCCAGGACAGTGCTTGGTGCCTTCACAGTGAATCTCTTTCAGTCCCAGTGCTGCTTTCTTTAAGTGCAGTAGCATTTATCAGGATCATTGTGGGCTTCAGAGGTGTTAGTGTTGTGCTTTATTCTTCTCTTTATACTTCTGCAGAGTGAGCTGCCCGTGTGTATGTGTTTTTAATAAACAAATGTCTTGCATTTGAACTCCCAATCAGTTATGTACATTGGCAGAAGTTCAACATGACTGGAAAATCTCTCCTGCCCATAGCATTGGATGTGCAAGACTCTTTCAAACAGGTCTGCCACTGCAATAAGTTTGATACTGCTGTGTGTGCAATGTGTGGACAGTAATGGTGAGTTACAGTGCCAAGAGACCCAGCAGCATCAGTTAGTGGTTTTCTGATAGCTTCTAATTAGGGGCCAAACCCTGCCAGGTGACAGGGGCCTTTGCAGAGGTGCTCAGGGCTCCTGGTGCCTACTGAAGAATGGTACAGACATAAGGAAGGTCTGGTTTGGTCAGGATCTTTTCCTGCTGCTTCTGATGAGCACAACTGATCATTCTGTACATTTTTTAATGTGGTTTATAGAGAATTCAATCTCTTAGCAACAGGTATCACAAAACATTAGCTGGCTTATGGTACAGAAAGATGTTTTTCTTCACTGGAAAGGAAAACACACGTTTCACCACGTGTATTTATAGCCTGTTTTCTGGGTCTTCTTGACTTTGAGGCTGTCTCTGTTTTTAGACCTGAAGGTAGTGTCTGGCTTTGCTTAAAGGTCTTGTTATAAAAGGTTGGATTCTCTTCTGCTTTAAAAATGGTTGATGAGCTTGATGCGTCCGTGCAGTGAAACCTCGCGGCATTTCGTGACATGAGCGTGCTTACGTTGCTTTCTTTGATGTCAGATCTTCCACTTAACCCTTAGCGGTCCCCTGAGTCTGGGGGCTGTGTTGCTAACCCTGGTACCACCCCTGTCAGGACATCCCACCAGGAACAGGGGCTGAAGGACCATCCCAGGCAGGCACATGTGGTGTAGCCAGTGCCATGTTCTGTGGACAGCCCAAAGACCCAGGTGGGACCCAGCTCTCCTGTGGCAAAAATGTGCCCTACTAATGGGGTGTATGAGCCCCTGCTCAGGCATGAGACACAGCTGTGGTCAGTAGTTGGAGGAGGAAAGGCAATAAACACTTTCATGCTAAAGACAAATACCACAGACTCATAGGATTGTTAGGATTGGAAGGGACTTTAAAGGTATCTAGCCAGTATAACTGATAGTGTTTCTTATTTTGGGGGAGACAGTCCATCCTGGACTGGCTCACTGAATGTTGCCACACTGCATATCACTGAATAGAATCTTTTTGTCCTGGCCCCTTGTGATGATAAGTTACTTTTCTGGCTTAATTGTGTTACTCAACAGAGTTTCTCATCCTCATATAGTGAGAGTTTGGAAAGCTAATTCCAATAACATAATGAGTTTGAAACCAATCTTGTTAATTTTAAGGATTGGAAATACCGAATCCCATGCAGAGTGCCTTTCTCTGCTCACTCTCAGTTTCCTCTTTGAAGGGCAGTACAGAAACAGGGCATCCCTTAGGGATGGGCAGCAGAAAAGAGTAAGGAGAAACTTCAGCAGCTTCAAATCAGCTCATTTGTTCCAGCCTTGTCACAAACCATGATCCGCCTTTGCAGAAAGAAGCTTTCTAATGCTTCTGTTCTCTACAGCTGTTTTTCCTGGCCCTGAAACAAAAACAAAACTCCCTTTTCACACACTGCACTTCTGCCCCAGTGCTCCCTACCCCTCTTGTATCTGTTTGTTTGGAGCCCCCGCTGCGCAGCCCCAGCACCTTCAAAGAGCCCCCATAATCTCCAATTAAATCTGGCTCTGTCCTCGGAGGCGTCAGCTGGGGAAATTACACAATTAGGGTTGATTCTGTCTGCCACAGAATTTGGTGGCAGCTCCTAATTGCTAAATGAGTGCTTGGCTGTATTAATTATTCCAAGTATTGCTCTCAGTTTTTTTTAATTGGCCATTCCAGTTGGATGGGTGGCCGGTGTCTTTGGTGAACAAAACGGACAGTCAGGCTTAGTGTTTGATGATGGGAAAGGGCTGGTGATAATGTTTGCAGGTCCCTTTTTTTTTTTTTCACACCTGCACATGCAATACCATTGCTGGTAATTAATTTAGAAAGAGCTAGTCTAGAAAATTTTCCTGTCTTTCATCCTTCCTCTTTTCCTGCTCCCAAAACTCTCTGGAGCTTTGCAAGCTTTGCTTGAAAAGAAGAGTTAGCAACATTTTCAGCCCCTTAAAAAGTGGTAATGAAAGGACTCTGAAGGCAGAGCAAAGCAAAAGCAGGGATGTTTTGTTCGCTGCTCCTGCAAGTGAGAACAAAGGCACTGTTTTCAATGTGTAGACGCTTTTTTCCAGTTCCAGTTTGACTTGAGAGAATTGCCCTGTTTGAGTCTTGGCACAATAATCCAGGGGTGCCCAGCCCTGGCAAGCCCTGAATCTCACAGAAGAGCACCCAAACGAGGGAAAGCACTCAGGGAAGAAATGGTGTCTAATTGCAGCAGGCAGGAGCAAATCCTGCCTTTGCTCCATATGGAGAATATCCCCAGCTGGAAACTTTCCTGCCTCCATCTTGCTCCTCTCTGGAGTCTGATAGCAAAATCCCCCTTGGCGTCAGTGACAACATTTGCAGCCAATGGGTTGATGGATCTCCTGTGAGATTCAAACTCATCTTTTGAGTGAAAAAATGTGATAGAATGTTGCCCTGCAGCACATGCAGATGTTGTGTAAAAGGGAAGAGCCCCAAAAAGCAAAAGGAGGAACCTGGTCCTGACCAGGTGACCATGTGATGTAATTACACCACAGTGCCTAGATGACTGTCACCAACACCAGAAAATGGGATTTATTGTGGGCAGATATGTTAATCAAACAACAGACAGCAGGTTATTTGTCTGTCCTCTGTGGCAGTGGCAGAAGGGGACTTTTCCACCGTGCAAGGCCTTTGCCATACCTCTCCCCTGTAGCCCTGTTAACTTCTTGTAACCTCCCCAGAAAATCAAAGTGCATTGCCAAAAGGAAGCATTTGGCCAGAAAATGGTCCAGACTTCAGAAACCAAGGACCAGACATCTCCCAGCATGGTTTCTGCAGCCCTCTCCTCTCCAGCCTTCCCAACACCACTCTGAGCAATCCTGTTCATTCTCCCCTGCTTCTGCCAGGGGATTTGCCCAGTCTGCTTGGTTTCTGCCCTTCCTTCATGCCATAACAGCATCATCCTTTTACTATCAAGACCTGTTCTTTTTAGCGGATGCATCCACTCTTCTAAAGTTTTTTGGAATATTCCCCATTAGTGTGCAGTTCTACCATTTGGAATGGTAGATGGCTGCATGATGTCCCATTTTAGCTTACTTTATCATGCAGTATTTCAGACCTCCTGGATGTGCCATGTGTTCACAGCAAAGTTTGTAGCTGGGGTTTTCCAGGACCATGGGAATTGCGGGGATTCCTCCTTTTGCTGTTGTTTGTGCCAGCCATACTCCTGCTAGATCTGATGCCATCCTGGCAGGAAAAGGGCCTTAAGCAGTTTCGTTATTTGAAAAATGAGGCGTACACGGGATGGGTGAGCACAGATCCCTCTGATACGTGGGGCTGACTCTGATAGTCATCACTTCATTGTGCAAGGCAGGCTGAGGGCAGATGCAAACCCTCAGCTCTGGATTTCCCTCCCTGGGATGGTGTTACTGAGGCACCTACATCCAGCCATCCCACTGCAGAGGTGGGAGAGCAGATGGGACGTGAGATGTGCCCAGCAGGGCTGTCTCTAGCACACGGAGGGGCATCCTGGGTGGAGCTCCTGATATCCAGTTCCTCATGGCCTTTGCAAGGAGTGGGAAATGAGGAGAGTGTTGGCAGGTGCTAAAAGCCAGTGGGAGCATGGATTGCCTTGGCTGGACTATATGGCCTTTCCTGCAATATCCTTGGAGCTGGAATGCAGCAGGGAGCCTGCACAAGGGACACTGGGGACTTACACCAAGGTGGGGTCAATCACTGACTTACCTGGAATTGTAATGGGATGGGTATCATGCAGCCAAATGCATCAGAGCTAAGGAGTGCTGGAGAAAGAGAGCAGCTCCCATGCATCTCAAAGTGATGCAACAAGAGGGAAAACTTTGTACATCCTTGTCATTAAGGGGAAGGGGATTACAGGGGCTTCAGAGTAGCGCTGAGATGGGGCTGTGATGCTGGGTGATGTTTCTGAGCATTGTCACTGCTGCAGGAGAGGCCAGCAAGGCTTTCCCAACAGCTTTGGTGGCCATCGTGTTCTCCAAGGCAGTTTGCAGAGGACCAGTGCCTTCAGTTTGTCTTGGCCAGAAGCACACATACCACTGCAACTGGTGCTCCATGTCTGTGAGTTTTTCCTACCCAACTGGAGTAGATGCCATTTACACTCCTTGCCCTCCTTCTTGCTACTCTGAAGCCCAGACAGTGCCTGCCTCCATCTCCCTTTGGCCTTGGCTGGAGCACAGATCTGGGGGGCTGCATGTAGTCCTGGTGTGGCAGAGGAAACACAGCATGTGCAGCTCTGCAGTGTTTCCTTAAGCAGAAATGAAAGCTTGGGAGGTTTTTTAAAAAAACTTTTTTCTTTCTTCCCAGTATAATGAGTTTGCCGCTGCTGCTGCTGCCTTAATTTGGAGTTAATATGTAATGTTTGTAACACAGCCAAGGAACATAGCTGTACTTGAGGCAGATTATAAAAAGTATCTCATACTAACACTGGTGTTTTAAAATTTATCCCTGTTCAAAGGTAACATGAATCTTTAAAACTAAAATCACTGGTACTTAAAGAATATAAACATGATAAACCAGTTTGGCACTGGCGGTTTTTTTCTTTCCTTCCCTTAAGGAGGCTACACTACATTTGTACTCACTGAGATGGAACATTTTCCAGTGCACTCAGCTCATACTTTTTCTCTGCTCCCTTGCTGGCCCATCAACATTCTTTTACAGTTCTAACATCTTTCTGCTGTTTATGCTTCTTGGCTACTAATGTCCCAAAGGTACATCTGTATCTTTTTACACGCTGAGGCCAGATTCTCATCCTGATCTGGGATAACTCTACTTGTTGATTTAAAAGCAGCCACTTTAGATTTATACTGGCATTACCAAGACAAGAACCTGGTCATGAACCTTTCATCACAAAACTGAAATGCTAACACTCTCTCTATGTCTTTGAGAGTCATTTAGCTGGAAAGCATTTCTGTGTCATTTATCTTAACTGCAGCAGGTAGCAATTTAACTGTCAATCTGCACATGCCAAAGACTCCTCAAATGCATCTGCTCACCAGCTGATATCCTCTGTGGCACAAAGGGGCCTGTTCAGCTTGGTTTTTCCTTTCTCAGGTGTCCCCTTCTGGACCCGGCCAGATAAGATGGAGAAGAAGCTGCTGGCAGTTCCCGCCGCCAACACCGTTCGCTTCCGATGTCCAGCGGGTGGAAATCCAACTCCTTCCATCTACTGGCTGAAAAATGGCAAGGAGTTCAAAGGGGAGCACAGGATTGGGGGCATTAAGGTAAGGTCTTGGTTTGGATCTCAATTTTTTATTATTTCTACCAATTAGAAAATTGTATTGCACAGTGATTAACAAGGGTAGTTTTAAGAGCACTGTCCTGACTGTGTAGAAATTAAGGCGGTTCTTGCACTCTTAGGAATTGCTTGGCACCAAAGTGTTAAAAAGGACTGCTGTCCTTTGGGATCAAAGGCTAATTCCCTCTTGAGTTTGTCTGTAGTGGTCATTGAGGAGTAGGTAAAAACAGGGCTGGGTTTATGGTTGCATTGTGAGCAGGGGTGAAAAAGCAGGAGCAGAAACTTCTGTCCTAATTTCTGGAGATGAGCCCAGTGCATTGAGATGTGTTGGACCAAGCCATAGCAACTCCCAGCTCTCTAAGAAAACCTATTCACTGTCCTTTGAAGGTATAGGAAAGACCTCACCAAAGAGCCGGATCCTCATGCTGGTAGTCATTAACATTCTTGTGGTATAAATCACTGACCCTTGGTCAAGTGTTGGATTCCCTTGTAGCCAGAGTAATAGCATCTGCTCCTTGGCTGCTTTCTTCTCCCTGCTTCCTTTCTACCATGAGGTGTTCTGGAAAATGCTCTGGCTCATGTTTACAGATAGAGCTCAGGGACACAAAACTCAGCTGTAGTCAAATTATTTAATTAGCCAGAAGTCTCTGTGCTACTTTAGGTGATGAATTATGGGAGGATTTTAAGATGAAAATCAGCTTTTCTCAGATTTTGCTGCTGTTATTATTTTGTCCCCTTGAGGTCACAGTCAGACTCTTTTTTTCTGGTTTTATTTGGGGACAATAAAACCTGGTGCAGCTGATTATAACAAAATCATCACAGCAGGAAGGACTCTCCTGAACAGCAACATTTCCCTGGGTTCTGCCAGCCCTGACATATCCCTGGACTCTGCTGCTAAGGAGAGAACTCCGTGTCATCTGTACTGGGAGTAGCTGTGTGCTGATGCCTGCCACATGCGTAGTGTTTTGAAAGGGGACTGGGCATGCAAAGCATGCCATGCTCCTGAAACCAGGAAAGGATTCAAAAAAGTCCTCCCTCCCCACAGTTTTGGGCTGTTTCTTTCCTGTTAGTTCAGACCTGTTCCTGAAAGAGCCTTTTGTGATGTCTTCAGTGAAGCCCTTAGAGCTCCTTCCTCAGTCCTGTCCCTGCTCCAGCCTGGATGAGGCTGAGAACACGCTCAGGTTTGGATCTTCAGGAAAGCCATGGAGGGTAAAGAAGTAGGGAGGCAACTGCTGTGGGTAAACTGCTCGTCAGCAGATGACATTCACAAAGCATGAGCATCTTTTACTAATTGCAGGCTGTAAGGATCATCCTGAAGTGTTTCCAGGCTTGCGTGCTCCATTCCAACGGCTTTTTACTAAACTGTGTCACATCAGCTGCACTAAATTATGCCTGCAGAAAAAAGAAATCTAAAGCTGAAAGCAATTCCCCTACCCACTTTCCAGTAGTTTTAATCTATCTTTGAGTTTAAGTTGACACGTTTCATCCTCTGAAACACAGTAGTGAGTCTTTGGCATTGCTGTGCTTTGTTTCTCTGGGGGGCACCTTCCAGCAACAAGTCAATGCTTAAAAGAGCTATTGAAGGCAATGTCAGGACAATTACAGGAAGATTGGTTTAAGCTCTCTATCTGTCTAGGTGTAGTTCTTTGTCGCATTCTTGATAAAAAGACATTTTTCTCTGTAATTTTCCTTCCTTTATTTGCTTGCTTTTGGTCATGAGCCACAGTTAGATATAAATAATGTAGTGCAAATCTCATCCAATATAAATATACTGATAGATATCAGTTGAGATTTGAACCAGAAAAGGAGATTGAAAACCTGCTCTGTATCTCATGTATTTAAGATTTAAATTCCCTGTTACAACTTAACTTCATAACAGGATTAGGCAGCTTGAAAAGAATGGGCAAGATCCAGATCTGGCAGAGTTGGGTTGGCTTGCTCCATCTTGAGATCTGGTCTTAATCCAGAAATCCTTGAGCTGGGAATGTTCTCATTTGTTTTCAGTGTGTGAAAGAGTTTAAATGTTGATTGTGAGAAGTCTGTTGTCAGCAAATGAAAGCTGACCACTCTTCTACATCTGCCCCTTGCACATGGCATTTAGACGTATGTGAAAGCCTGGTGTAAAGCCTGCAAGAGAGAAGGATGGGCGTTGAAAACATGATGGGCAGGCTAACCCAGTTTTGTTGCAGTTCATCCTTAACTGGTAAAGAAATGAAATTCCTATGACTTATCATATGAAATTTCTCAAAGAGCATTAATGGTTAAATCCGTGTTGGAATCTCTAATATCGTAAGCCAGTGTGTGTTAAATGACCCTAGAAGGGAAGATTGAGGGGGAGGGGAGATGGAGGATTATCCCTTCCCCAGACCATTGCACTGACTTGCATACCAGTCTGGCAAACACGAGGTTCCAAGTGTGTCTGCAAATGTTTGTTTCACAAGGAGCCAAGAATGACAACACTAAATAAACCAGAGGGATTTCCAGTATCTCACCCATTCGATTAGTGCCTGCACTAAGTCACTTCATGTTTCTAGTGTTTTATAGAGTGCAGTGACTAGCCTAGCATGAGAATTACTATCTTTTGCCAAAGATTTTCAAAACTAGAAATGTCTTTCTAAGTTTCCGAACAAGTTCTGCCCTATGAGTCTGTGCCCCCAGGTTCTTCTCTATTCAAAGTCTGAAGTTCCCATCACAAACCTGACAAAGAGAAGTTCTTTGAAAGAGTTATAAAAGTGTCTTTGAAAGTGCGTCCTTAGTAAAACACCTAATTTGGACATGGTTTTAGAATATAGGATGACTAGGGAGTCTTCCATGTGTCTGGAGCCCCATTTCCTTGGAGTAGCTCCTAGGAGTTCCAGATGCAAACGTTTTGCAATGCTGAAAAGCAGATTTAAAGGAGCCTTTAGACACAACTCTGAGACAAGCCAGTATGGAAATGAGCCACTGAGCAGCCACAAATTTGCATTGAAACTTCCGTGACGGTTTTGTATGTTCAGCTGTGGGCTTGGGGTCCAGGCTCTCAGTTCTCAGAGCTTCTCTTGCTCTGTAATTGCCACACAGTTACAGAGGTGCAGCAAGGGGGATGTTTTACAGAAGGTAAGATACTGGTTCTACTCCTTCATTGAGCTCCTCTGTTTGTGCCATCCTGGGTGGGCAGAGGTGCAGTCAGAGCTGACCAGACATCTTCCACAGTTGAGGTGTCTATACAAAATGTTTTATCACAGCTCCTCTTACCCATACTCTGAAATTAAAAGAAATGCCATATTCAGCATTCTCTGAAAAATGGGGTGCTCAGCAGTGCTGTTTTCAGGGCTGCAGAGGTTTACAAATTGTTAAAATTGCATTTGCTTGCTTATCTTACAACTAGGCTGTCTAGTCCTATGGTTTTAAACCTGCGCTTTGCAAAGTTCTGGCTTTGATTGCAACTTGGCCCTTTTACGGAAAACATGTGGATGCAATTTATGTGTAGCAAAAGAGGTTAAATGACTTCATATTTGAGTTCACCTGCTGCAGCAGCAAGAAATCTCCAGGAGCAATTACACCCTTGTTTATTCCATCAGCCTTGACATTCTATAGTGCAGCATTATTGTAAACCTCCTGCTTCTGTGTCCTTGGGGTCACCTTCAAAATGTTTAATAAAGTTAAATGTTCTGCTCTGGGCGGCAGAAGGCATCAAATTAATATCCAGAGATTTGGAGAGCTTTCATATGCTATGCACCCTGAAGTCATCTTTGTTACTGTTGGTTGCTTTCTGTATTAATTCAAGATTTGCTTTCCATATCCATAATTTCCTTTATAATCCTTAGAAGCAAAGATTCTAGCTGAGATCACAGGGCAGCAGGTCAGGGTGGAGGCATGGATTGTGCTTTCCCTTCTGCTACTGAACCACCATCAGCTCTGGACATGACATCCAGAAAACTAACTAGTGTAAAACTCTGCCAAAATAGAAGGGCTGACCGAGCATCCTAGGGACCAGATTGGAGGCTGGACATGTTTGCCCCTGTTTCTTAGAGGGAATTTAGAGGACTAAGTTTGAGAAACTTGTTTCTGTTCAGACAGATGCCATAACCTGTTGCCTCCATAGCGCACGCATTTTAAAATACAGATACGAATATTAAAATATGTAAAATACATAAAATATAGATCTATGATGCCTGCTGGAGTCGTTATTCTAATGAGAGTTGCCACATTAAAGTCAGCTGGCTTTGTTATTGTGATTATTGTGGAGATGTATAGGAGTCCCTGTTGAAATCTCAGTGAGTTACATTGTGTTGCATCATTTTTGCATTGGTCTTAATGTGTTTTCTCATTAAGAGAATTACCCTTGTAAGTGGGTCCTTGTGATGTTCAGGCTTCCTCCGGGGTACAAATATGTGGAAGCTCAGTGACTGTTCATTGGTTTTGAAAGGTCTGGTGATGGTGGTGCTTGACCACGAGCTTGATGGTTTGATTTCTTCTTCTAGTTGCGACACCAGCAGTGGAGCCTGGTGATGGAGAGCGTCGTGCCCTCGGATCGAGGGAATTACACCTGTGTCGTGGAGAACAAATACGGCAACATTCGGCACACGTACCAGCTTGATGTATTAGGTGAGACTTCACTGTTTTTCCTCAACAGCTGATCTTTAGCCATGTTGAACAGCTATGTGATGGGATATGGGAAGCAGGAGCTTGGTTTCTTTCTCAAAGTGTTGGATCGCGTGTCTTCTAAAAGCAACAACAAGCTTCTTTCTGGCCAATGATTCAGGCTCAGATCTGTGATCAGTAATTACTTAGTGGGTCTGCAGAGGGCCCAGAGAAGGAATGGTAGGACTGAAATGCTTCCTCCCTTCCCAGGTGGTTCTTCCCTGTCTGGCTTGAGAATCCCTGGGTAGGGCAGTGATGAAAACACCCGTGGGGGACAGACCTAGTTTGTACCCTTTCCCCTGAAAAGCCAGAAGATGAATGTTTTCAGAGGAGAATACTTGCTGGGGAAAAATAAGACAACTAAATTAGGAATTCTCCTCTTTTCTTTGTTTCAGAAAGGTCACCCCACCGACCAATCCTGCAGGCAGGGCTCCCTGCCAACCAGACTGTGGTGGTAGGCAGCAATGTGGAGTTTCACTGCAAGGTCTACAGTGATGCCCAGCCTCACATCCAGTGGCTGAAACACGTGGAAGTCAATGGCAGCAAATATGGACCCGATGGGACCCCGTATGTCACAGTGCTGAAGGTTGGTACATGCTCCTCCTTCTCACCCTCAGGGCAGTCCTGTAAGCCTGCCCGGTGGAATACTATGCTTTTTGGAGGGGATACAGCAAAAATGTCCTGGAATTGATGTGCCATACTCTTCTGTTTGCCAGAGATAACACTACTACTGTGGTGGCACAGATAAGCAAAGTTGCAAGGCTGAGGCAATTGTGAGAAATGCAGCATAATGAAAGAGCTGTCAGATTGCATTTGACCTAAAATTGTAAAAATACCTTTTTTTTACAGCTTCAATGGAGGTATTTTCAGGGTTTATTAAAATAAGTCTCCCAACTAAAACACATTCTTTTCCAAGAATGTACATTGCAGCATGCACATACCAAATAATGCTGAACTCCCAGCACCTGAGAGCCAGCATAATCTGGTTCCAGCCACTGAAGTTGTGAACGTTGCTATTATCAGTGCTCATAAAAGCCCTTTTTTTTAATTGAGCAAAAAGTAGTAAGACTTTACTGTGCTAAAATACTTTCTTGAAAGGCAGCTTTTAGATTACAACCATAACAAAACCAGAGGATTTGGTTCCCCTCAAGCAATGTAAATATTAAGTAGGGAATAGGGAGTGAGGAGTACTTTGGACTTCTAAAATACTTAAAAATAATAATAATACTTAAAGACATCATGTGGTGGTGTTTATTAATATATATGAGGGCCAAATGGAGTTTTTCTGGCTCTACAGTTAGTGCTGAAAGCAGATTTTGTCTCTGCAGCTTCAAGCTGAGGCTGTCTTGTATGTGGACATTCCCTGTGCACATCCTGCTGCACACATCCTCCTTCTCTGTGTGAAGTTTAAAAAAAAAACAACCACCACTTATCAGACAGTATCTACAAAACTGTAACACAGCCAGATACATTATAATAAAAGCCTGAGACCCTGGAAATAATTACACAGATTGAAATAACAGATTGGTTGGAAGAAATGGTTGGAGACAATTCTTCAGGACTGGCAACATGTGCTTCTCACGAGTTTAGAAAACTTTTTATTTCTCGCCACCTCTCCAAATGTGTTTGAATTATGCATATTTGAATTTCCCCCTGGTTTCACAGCCCAGTACCAAGCTCTGAATAGCTGGTTGTGTCACATGCCATCTCATATAGTCTCTGAGCTCTGTGTGTGGTCCCCGTGGGATAAAGTGCTACCTTTGGAAGTTTGCAGAGCGGCTGCGAACAGTGCCTTGTGTCACAAGCACAAGCCCCCGTTTTGCTGTGGCAAAGAACATATAAATAGTCCGTATAAATAGTGTTTTAAAATGAAGTTGGAGCGGCACCGGGGTGGGTAGGTAATTAGAATTGCCAAATACCTTCTCTTCTGTGGACGGCAAAGGCTCCGCATTCCTCGAAGGGGAGCACAGGCAGGCGTTTGAAAGCACAAGTTTTGTTTGGTTTTATGTTTTTTTGCTGAATAGGACCAGCACACGTCTATTTACTACTTCTGGTTAATCAGGAATGCTTTGAATTGTATTAATGCCGGCATCAGCACTGGGGCACAGAGCATTTCCATTTTGGGATGCATCTTTTGTGCGCCAGTACTGGGCCTCCACTGAGCTGTGTCAGGCCCAGCTTTGCAGGGATTTTTTTTCTTTTCCTTTTTAAATATGGTGAGGTTGTTTATCATAAGTAGAGATCTGATAAAATGATCTTGCTGTGGTCTCAGGGCCGGTCCGTTGGCTCTGTGGACTTGTTTCCCTCATGCCATGTAGTGCTGCTGCCAGGAGAAGGGTGCTGTTAACGGCCCCCCCTGCCCACAGAACTGCCCTCTCCTACTGTGCTGCCTGCAGGGAGATAAGGCTTTTTTATCAGTCTGCCCTTCCCTCCTGCTTTCAGGAGATTTTGTGGAGTGTAGGAGCTGTTATGGGGCGGTTTAAGTATGGGGAATATCTCAGTCTCCATCGCAGCAAACGAGACAGAGATGCCCAGCATGGGAAATTCCCCACACACACATATCTAAAGGGGGGGGTGTGGGGGGGTGTGAGTGGGTGTCAAACCCCACCCAAGTCCAGATGGATCAGTTGAATGCTGTACTTTCAAACCATTTTTTAAACAGCCTGACAAAACCAAGCCATCACCTGCATCAGTTCCTGAAAGCCTGGGCTAATTTGTGATCAAAGAAAAAAACCCTTTTTCTTTGCAGAAGAGCACTAAATGCATTCCAGTTACAGAGGGGGGCTGGCAACTCTGTGCCCAAGCTTTGTCAAAGGCTAAGTAGTATGTTCTGCATTGAAACATACCCGGTTTAATTATAAACAAGGCAGCAACAGCAGGCAGGCACGTTTCCCCACTAGTCAAGGCAGACAGACTTGCACGTAAGCCTTAGAGATGAGCTCAGGTCAAAACTAGTGGTGTTTGTCATCAGACATGGACACTGAGGCTCCTCTCTGGTGCCTCCTCTGGGTTCAGTTCCTAATAACCTATCAGAGCTGGCTGCCCCGATGATTTTAATGAGCTGCAAGTTATGTTAGCAGGATCAGGCTTGAAAATGGAAGCATCAAGAATGAGCTGGGGAGTGTAAGACCAAAAGAGAGAAGAGAGTTGCTTTATTTTCATTTCCAGAACTGAAGCTTCTTCTGAGGCCACTTAAAACAGTTATGCATTTTCAGCCAAAGTAAAAACAACTGTTTAGTGTTTAGGGAAAAAGCTGTTGTGCTGTTGTGGCAGCATGGAAGAAGAGAAATAAACCCATTGCTTAAAAGTCTGAAGTTTGTTTGATTTATATACACCACTTCAGTTAGTAAAGAAGAGGCTCCTATAAGCAGTGGAAAAAATTACAGCTAATTTCTGAAAGGCAAAGTCAGCAGTGAGTTTCAGACCGCCACTGCTTATATTTTGTTTCCAAATTCTATTTTGGAATCTGATAATTGAAACAGTATTTGCTGAGCCGGGTTGCAAACACAAATCTCTGCTTAAGCCCTTTCTCTGGTGCTCCTGTCTGCAGAGTTATTAGGAAACCATAGAGCCTTTGACTGCTGTCAGATGGAGAAGGAGCAAACTGGTCTGTTTTAAAAAAGAATTCACATGTGGGAAGGGAGCTCACCTGCACGTGGTTTGGGGGCCAAAGGCAACTTCTCTTCACCCCCAGGTCCTGGGTCAGGTGTGTGACCACAGGTGAGCTGGGGGTGTCGCCGCAGCCGTGCGCAGTCAATCCTAGCTGATGTAGGTGCGATGGAGCTATTGTTTGGTTTACTGAAGTTCAGGTTTCTGTCTATTCCTGCAGTCTTGGATCAGTAAAAACGCTGAAGCCGATGCTAACCTAAATCTGTTCAATGTGACAGAACAAGATGAAGGAGAATATCTGTGTAGAGCCAACAATTTCGTAGGCATAGCCGAAAAGCCATTTTGGCTCCACATTCGCAAACCAAAACCAGGTAAACCACAGACTCTGTCCCAAGGCCCTGGCAACTGCAAGAATGAGCTATAACAATTTTAAGAATCTAGTGATTAAAATTACTATTCATTTTGTATTATACCCTGTCAACTGATGCTGAATGGCTTTATCTTATTTTCTTGCTAATTTTTTTTTTAACAAGACTGTAACGCCTATACAGCGATTGCCATGGAAAAATTCCCACAATAAAATGACTGTCAAATTTTGCTATCAACTCTTCATACTTTTATTCCTTTCCTTTCCTTTCCTTACACTTGAGTGCTGATAACAGAATTGCATGTTAATGACCTGTGATGTTCCAAGCTCTGGAAAACCAAACTGTTTTGAGTTTTTCACCTACAAAACTGAATTATCAGTTCTGTCCCTTGGAGAAGTAATGGAGAAACAAATATCAACATTGGCTCTTGCAAGCAAACATGTTGACTAGAGAGGAGAACCAGTCTCATGGGCCCTGGGGTTTGACTCCAGCCTAGAGCGTTTGACTTCTGTGTTATTCAGTGCTACTGCACGAAAAGTCCTTACAGGCACCCTCTGGTTATCAGCCAGATTTCTACTGCAGTGTCAAGGTCTGTGTAATGAATATATGGCTTTGAGATGCACACTGAGGAAATTGTAAAAAATTCTAGAATTCTGTATTTTTCAATGAACTCATGAACCATAATGTTTGTATATTCCTCTGATCAGCACTTGAATCTTTCCCCACTACGTCTCCTCTCCTTTCCAATTTCTTTCTGTCTTTCCTCATTTCCCATCTCTCTTTCCCCACCCCTGTACTCACCTCACTAACCGAAAGTCAGTCATATTGTGGGGGCAATTTTTCATTTGGATGCTTTTGCTTGCATGCTTCTTTAGTGGGACAGAGTAAGAACCTGGTGAAGGGAACTTTTTTTTTTTTTTTTTTTTTTTTTTTTTTTTTTTTGCTTTTGACTACAGGTTGCAGAGGGGAATGAATAAATAAATGTGGAAGATGGGCCATTGGAAAATAATAAAAGAG